>CM053987.1:24461718-25061718 GCA_028641955.1 Protonibea diacanthus | reverse complement strand
TTAGATAAAGTGTTGGGTTGATCACATGACTGCTCATGTTTCTTTGCCCCATCGGTCTTTGTTGTTGCTGTGTTCTCAGATCTTAGCAGTTACTTTGGTGAGAATAATGTTATCATTACTGATTGTAATTCAATTCCAGCCCTGCTTTGGGCAAATTCACAGTCCCCCTGGATGCATAGCACAAAGCTACTACTGACCTTGAAGACAGGAAGTGTTCACGGTCACCTGTCCAAACTTGTCCCACACAAACCATTTCTCTCTCCCTCCCAAATCACACCCAACCACAGTTTCAAAGGAAAAACAGCCGCACATTTGCGTTTGGCAAAATGTACGGCTGTGGTAACTTCTCCCAGTGGCTGCACTTTTTTGTTGTAGGTCATCAGTTCAATTAGCTCACTCACCTTCGAGGCGCCCATGAATATGTGGCAAGTTAACCCCTTGTGCAATTTTGCTGACACAGTGTCCCGCAGCCTATACACACATGCCCACATACAGAATCAACACTGGTATGTATATCCACATACAGAACATACAAGCATGCATGAATACACACACAGAAACACAGACACACATATCATTTCTACCTTGAGCTGCCCCTCCCCTGCTCGCCCTTGCTTTGAAAGAAAAATAAATCCGCTGTAATATGATAGTTGAAAGCAGGAGGGGCTGGGGTGGGGGGTGATAAGGTGCTATGAGGTTGAGATGGCGGGTGAGGGGTGGTGGTGGGCAGCTCAATCATTCACTGAAAAAATTTGCTGTGTATCATTCACCTGATTTGAATTGTAGCTCCCCCTTTTTGAACCCCTGCCAATTCATTTTGTACATTAAAAATTGGTCAGGGTTGATAAGATTCCATTTTCACGGTTGGCAATGCAGAACTGGCGAAAGAATACAATTACAGACCCCAGAGTAAACTCTCCGAATGTCAACTTGATGTAAATGATCAGAAGGCAGGGCGTCACAAAAGAACAGGCTTCAACTTCAACAGCACCCCACCCCCCCCATCCAACCCACGCTCACTCCACCTCCACCTCTCCCTCTCTGTGTATGTCTATCTCGCTCTACCTCTTGCTCTCCGTCTCCACTCGACAGCCTTCCACCCCGGCAGTGGCAGGCAGACAGGCTGCTGAAGTGCCAAAGCTGTAGGTGCAGTTTGTCCTGGTGGAGCACAGAGGTAAAGTTTGTTGTCACACTGATGGCAAACTGACATTCCTACACAGAGTGTACAAACAAAAAACACATAATAGTATTCTATGCATTATTCTTTAATATATGCTTGATATGGAGACTGGACACTGGGACAGCACATCGATCTGTGTGTACAAACAGGTGAGGGATAGTCACGTTTTTCTAAATGAAAGCATGGAATTTCAAATCAGATTGTAACTGATCTGTTTGAACTGGCTGCTGTCTGTGTCTGTGCCATCAGCTTAGCAGTGCACAGTATGACGGTGAGGTTTTAGGTCTCATTGTATTGTGGGAAATGCAACATAAAACTACTGTGTGAATGTGTGAAACAAACGTGACCAGCACATAGCGTAACATGGTTACATGTTACACGTGCTGCGAGCACTACATTGGTTAATTTGCTGTAAAGGCAGCAGTGATGATGCTGGCTCTTGGAATATTGGCATCTACGCAGATCGTCCCTGCTGGCACTGATGTCGCCTCCTTTGACTGCGAGGTGTCATCTGGTTTGACCTGAACCCCCACTCCACTGCCCCCGAGGTGTCACCCAGTGTCACCTGGATTCTGAGCCAGCCCTCTGTGGTGGCAGCAGGATGCTTTGACACCTAGCAATTAGAAGGGTCGTGTCCCAGCCATCCGATCACACATTACCAGCCGCCAACGTGCCCACCACTCTCCCTTCCTTCTCCTTAATGACCCTTTCTCACTGCATCTCTATCTCTATCTCTCCATTCGCTCATCCATGATTATTCAGAGGTTAGCACATTAGTCAAGCTGGCTGTGATGGACAGTGTTATGCATAAATTGTTTGCAAAGGCTGAACTTTGACACTCTGCAAATGGATGGAGAACATGCACAAGCCATGACGTTTAATGCAAAAACAAGGCTGGTGTTCACAGGGGTCAGGGGTCAAAGAGATTGCTTGCATCAACACCAGTCTGTCTAATAGGGGTGACAATATGCTTGCTTGTATACAGCAGAAAAGGCAGTGGTTCTACTCCAGTGCATCTGATCCAACAATATGCTTCAGTTTAATCTATGACATTTACGTGGGCTTTGAGAGCACAGAGCATGCTGGCAGCAGCAGGGAAGATAGAAGGATGTCAGTCGCTCAGCAGAGAGCAAATCTGCTTTGAACGGAAACTGCTATCTTCAAAGAGAACAAACAAAAGTATGATGATAACAAAAAACGATCAAATAAAGGAAAAGGTTTCATAAAAATAGGAGCTGCAGCTTTGACCACACATTCGCCTCCTTTGCCCCAACTGCAGCTGAACAGACTTCAATGGCAGGAGCCTCGGAACATTTATTAGAATTTATTTATTTGTAATCATGATTTAGAGATAAAGTCTAGTGTCCAGTTCCACAAAAGGCCAGCCTTAAAAAACAGTCTGTCTCAGTGTATTTAGATTATGTTCACTGTCTCCCCTTGTGGTCAGACAGTCCAGCAAAGTGAAGCAGTTATATCGTTGTCTCTGAAGCCACCAGACAAACAACGTGACATTATGTTTCTCTGTCAACACAGACATGTGTAGGTCATCATCTGGATGTCAGACTCAGTCAGTTTTGATCCATTCAGCATGTTTCTGGGGACTTGAATTATTTAATCATGGAGTTGCATAAGTGTCATTAATTCACAGTGTATTTATCACCAGAGCAGGTTAAAGGTTACTCCATATTTAATATTGGTGGATAAGTGTCAGATTGTGTGTTTGTGTGTGTGAGAGAGTGCATGTAGTCCAAATGGCTGCAGGGCTGTATTTTTAAGTGTGTCACCCAGCATGCATCACGGGGCCCGAGATCATCAATATTCATTTCCTTATGACAGCAGCAGTCAGCGTTGTGTAACGCTTAGCACTTAACAAACGCTGCACTCTCACCACTTAAACATATGTCAGCGTACTGCGAAGATGTTTTCATCAAGGACGAAGGAATTTGTGCTCGTCCTCAGACATACAAACACGCCATAAACACGGGGCAAGGGGGAAGGGCACGCACACACACAAACACAGACCAACATGTGTATGCATGATGATACACACAACCTCTGGGCACAAACAGTGAAACAAGCCCTTACACAAGGCATCAGGAAGAAGAGGAAGGACAGAAAGAACCAGGAGAGAGACGAATGAAGGAGAGATGAAGACGAGAGGGAGGAAAGAGAGAGAGATGAGATGAGCAGAGGAGAGAGGCAAAAAGAGGAGAGGGATAGAAAGAGGGGAAGAGAGGACAAGAGAAAAGTGGAGAGGAGAGGAAGAAGGAAAAGAGAGAGGGGGAAACAGGGATAGAGAGCAGGAAACAGGAGGAGATGAGAGGAAGAAAGAAACAAAAAGAAAAGAAACAAAAAGCCAAAGGATGGAAAGGAAAGGAAAGGAAAGGAAAGGAAAGGAAAGGAAAGGAAAAGAAAAAAGTCAGAAAAAGAAAGAGGGAGAGGAATGAGAGAAGAGTACAGAAAAGGAATAGAGGAGGAAAGAGAGGAGAGGGCGGCGGCGGTGGCGGCAGCATGCCAGGGCTCACAGAGTCAGTCAGAGCAGAGGGCTTGGACAGGATGCCATGTTGGCCAATGGCTGCTGATCTCCTCTCCCTCGCCCACCAGACAGCCTTTGACACCAATGAGACGTGGCTTCTCTGTCCCTAATGACCACATGGCTGAAGGTGGTGGAGGGAGGAAGGAAGTTGTTGTTGGTGGTGGTGGTGGTGGTGGTGGTGGTGGGGTGGGGGGGTGGGGAGGTGGAAGAGGTGTTGGGGGGGTGGGGGGTGTCTGATGAGGCCGGAGAGGAAGGATCAGTGAGATAGAGAGGAAGCGGATGGGAAGGGGTTACTTCATTATGCATCAAATTAGAAAAATTCATAATTTATCATTACACCCAGCCCGAAATGCCACCCAACTGAGCCTCACCCCCGCGAAAAACATCACACCAAGCGAGGAGAGGGGAGGGAAAAAAAGAAAAAGTAAAAAAAAAAAAAACTGTCAGAGCCCCAGCAGCAGCCGATGGGCAAAATTAATATGCAAATATATTCAAGAAATTAAAAAGCAGAATTACACAGGCAAATGAGGTAGCTACACTTGAATTGTTAGGATTATGAATAATTACTGTGAATTTCCTGCTCCTAATATAACTTGTTTTTTGATAAACAAAGACTTAATTATCGAGTTGCGCTGGAGAATTTCCGCGGCACTCATTAATCTTGCAGAAAAAACAAGTCCCCGGTGGCCACCGGTAATGAAGAGAGCGTGCCCTGAATCGGCGCGAGGATCAGAGCCACGGGGCGCCGCGCGAGCCACCACCAGACACCGCCCTGCCACTGTCCCTCGCCATACCCAGGAGGGTCATAACTTCTTCCGCTAACTATCAAAGGGACTTATTTATGCTGGCAACCCAGCCATAAGTCCAATTTTATGAGGCCTGGGGCTGCTGAGGGAGGGAGGTGGGTGATGCATAGAGGGTGAGGGAGGTAGAGGATAGGGGATCTGTTGATGCGCTCTGGAAATGCCACTTTTGTCGCTGCAGCCTCTCCACTCCTCCCTTCCCTCCTTCTCTCTTTCTCTCAGTGTTTGCTCTCCTCTGATACAGACATGGGGCCTAAGGTGTTTTGGCAGAGTTCCGCCCTCTACAGGGGGCAGAAGGGCACTCAGGGGCTGTCCAGTGCTGTGTGTGTGTGTGTGTGTGTGTGTTTGTACTCTGATCCTTTAGAGGTAGTTTAAGGCACAGATCTTCACAGTGAGTGCATGTTGGCTGATTTTTTTCGACAGTTTTTCGAGTCTTGTTTAGGAAGGGTCGGAAGAAGTCTTCAGATTCTGAAAAACATATTTTAAGCTAACGATGTGTAATCTGTGTCCGAGGTTTATTGACTGGTTCAGATGTTCACCATGGTGATGGCCTGTGGGAGGAAAGGTCCTCATGTCTGCTTGTTTTGGTGGACAGGGTTGTGAAGTTCACACCCTGCAGGGTGTTGGTGCTGATTGTCGGGTGTTGGATGTGATTTTTGTGGAGGACTTCTGGGATAATTGTGCTGAAGTCCACAAATAACTGCTATATAAAAGTGCAACAATACGCTTTCTGGTCACCTGGGACCAGTTCACTTATTATCACCTTATGAAGTTAATATGGTTCATAAACAATTTCTTATTCACACATACAGCAGACACAAACCATATTAGCATATGAAGCCAGACACTCGAAGCATGAATATTCAGTCTCTGTATAGACATAATGAATTTTCTCTTAATATTTGGCTCTTTAGTTGTGGATCCACTTCAGTGGATTGTAGTTTGTTTGCTGAAAACAGGTGTGTGCTGATAGTAGATAGCTAAAGAAGAGTTAAGTTAAAGGTCATAAAACCAGAACAGTCAGCTAAAAGAAGCTAAAATGTAACATAGATCCTGGGAAGTGCAGAATTGGTGTCTGAGTAGGTCTGTCTCCATGACACTGTCACCACTGTTCACATATACACCATGTAAACAAACCATTACTGCAGCTTCAGGTATATTTGCAGAGAATGCACATGCACTGCAGTGATTGATGTAGAACTTGTTGTTTCTATGTTTAGGTAAAGGATCTGAATACTTCTTACAGCACTGCCTGATCACACAGTGGCAGAAGTCACTGGTAGCTTTGAATCTCATGATTTGTTTATCCATGTTTGAGACCACATTGCACCACACAACCCCTCATTGCTCGCTGAAGAGGATTAATGGCATAGACATTATTAATCCATCTCTAATGCTTAATAACTAGCACACACCAGCAAGCTTCAGTCATGGCCAACTAGCACACTGTTACAGTATAAGTGCTGCAGTAATATCTCTCAGTTTAGGTCTTTTGCTCTTCAGCCAAAGTATAATGCTAGTGAGTATGGTAGGAGAGTTAATCAGTTAAAAAGTAACGAGTGAACATATTAGTGTGCATTGTTTCAGTGCCCTCTGCACCATAAAATGAATAAATAAATATCTTATGGACAGATGAATAATGTTTAGTATCACATGTTAATTATACAGTCGATATGTATCAATGTATCTATTATGTCTTCTCACTGTTAATCACTGCAGTCTGAAACAGCACCCCAACTTTCAGATTCTTCATTCAGCGGATACAAGATACAAATTATAAATTGTTGTAAAATTGTTTGTGATGTTAAAATGTGACACAGTTGGTGGTTATATTTAGTGTTACTGGGTGGAAAGTGAGAGGAGAAGAGATAAACCTTCAGGGATCTGAGGTACAGATGGCAGCAACTCGGCCTGGAAGAAGCAGTTATTCTTCAGGGAAATCAGTGGTCCCTCTAACGTTCTCATCAACGGACCTCCAACAGACAGACACACAGACACACACACAGACACACACACACACAGACAGACACACAGACACACACACAGACACACACACACACAGACAGACACACAGAAACAGGGAAGAAAAACAGAAAACTGAAATAACAAAATATTGAATTATTTTAATGACTAATTTCTGAGCATGCCCGACCAATGGTTCAGATGGATACACAGGTTAGCCACCACACAAACACATCACTGAAAACAAGGTGGTTAATAACTTTTGTTGTACTTGTTGAGTCTTTATTTATTTGACCTTTACAAGCGACTTTCCTCTAGCACACCATGAGGATGATTAGCATTACATTTCAGACATTAAAGGGTAACTGAAGTATTTTTCAACGTGGACATCGTGTTTTTGTGTCAGACTGACAAACAGGGACAAGAAGTTTTGAAGTTGGTCCAGTCCTGAATGCTACAGGCACCAGACGGGCTACACTGTAGCACATAGTCAAAATACATCCATTACATTACTTACCTTATTATCATACTGTAAGCGTCTGACAGCATTATGGAAAGACCCCACAGACCCTACACAAACAGACAGACTCCCTCTGTACATATAAAAGTTTTATTCCATGGTTAGAAAAACAGACAGATTTTTATTTTCAGGTGATGATACACTAATGAAAACAGAGTTGTGAATATTATAATCCATTTTTGCCATGTTCTGTGAATAGAGCTTTCTAAATCTGACAGACTGCTTCTTTAAGTTCAATTCTGAAAAGTTGTACCTGCAGATATTATCCTCTAACTACCTTTTCAAAGCACAGACGCAGCAGCATGAGTGTGTGTGAAACACCAGCTGCTTTCCTAACTCTGACCCTGAAATCGATTTCAGCAGAGTTGCAAAGCTCAAATAAAAACAGAGCATTATGAGCTGTTGACTCTGGCTCAATAAGATCCACACAATGTAAACCATGAAGTGTCCGCACTCCACACAGCAAGTAAACCAGACTTTTATTACATCATACCACAGCAAGGGCCTGCAATATTTAACTCATTTATAGAGTTAGGAGCTGTACGGGTGTAGCCGATGCAGTGCGTCTTGTCAATATTTCATGTTGAGAGCAATTTAATATATTACATTCTCTCTCTGTGCTCTTTGAGCCAGTGCAGTCATCGGCCCCCACTCTGATTTTCTTTGAAACATATTTGTGTGGAATATATTTGCTCTGTAAGATCCCATCATGTAGCAGAGCTGCCAACTCCTCCCTGCTGGCCCTGATCAGACTATCCACACACGTTAGCCTTCCATCAGTGATGGACGGGGAAGCACACTATGTATAGAAGAATAAAGGAACATCATTAGAAATTCAGTTGTTAAAGGTCCAGTGTGTCAGATTTAGGGGGCTCTATTCACAGAATATGACAGAAATGGAGTGTAATGTTTTATAATATCAGTTTAAACACCTGAAACAAAGAATCATGCTTTTGTTACCGTAGAATGATTTTACATGTACAGACAGCGCAAGTCTGGAGACAGCCATTTTAAACTGCCATGTTTCTACAGTGGCTGAGAATGAACAAACACTGACTCCAGATACTTTTGACTTTGTGTCATTGTTGGTCCAGATCCTGGAGGACTGAAGACAGATGTGATATCAAATTCTGCACATTTAAAGAGAGTCAGTAGCTGCGATCCAAAACACCAAACTGATTCTATAGTCCGCTGACATGAGGCGCTACACGGTGTAACACAGGAGTGATCGGTATCTCAGCATTAAAGAATGTTTTTCTGCCGTTCTGCAGGTCAACTACAACATATCATTAACTTTGTTATGAATTACCATGAAAGGATATGAAGAGGAGAGAGCCTGACAACCTTAATCTAAAACGTGGGGGGAGTGACATTCAACCATGAGTGACGAGAACTTTTTTAGGTCATCTCAACATATGCACACACACACACACACACACACACACACTCATGCACACATACAGAGCACACTCTCACTAATTAGACAACATCCTGCTATTGGCTCAAGGTGTTGTTTGAAAAACAAAAGAAAGGATGGAAGAAAGAAAAGCAGTTGATGAGGCCTGTACCTGTGAGCTGACAGGCCCGCTTTGATGCTGCCATCCCTCGCTCTCTCTTTTCCTGAAAAGTCTAGAGAGAGGGAGAGAGAGAGAGAGAGACCTTTGTCAACATGAACTGGATTCATTAAGTGAGCCCAGTCATGCCTCATATTGTGATTGAAGATATGATAAGAAATGATCCCCTCTCCTCCGGACATGTCAGAAAAAAAGGTGTGTTCTTATTTTTTTTATTATTATTATTATTTTACAATATACAGTGGAATAAAATATCTAACCTGAGTCGTGTGTGTGTGTGTGTGTGTGTGTGTGTGTGTGTGTGCGTGTGTTTGGTTCAGAAAATGTGTGTACTCAGTGAAAGAGTGTGTGTCTGTGTGTCCTCAAAGCAGTCAAAGCTGAACCTTTATACAAACAATCAGTTAACTACAGATGTGTGATGTGAAAGGACTCACTCATTGTGAACCCCGCATTGCAGCCCATTCAACGGAGCACCACCTCTGCTCTATGGAGCATTTTAGTGTCTTTCAGCTCATTGTTTTGGTTTTACAGACCACGTGTTTACAACTTTAGGTAGGTCATCAAGCTCACACCTAACAACAGACAGGCCACTAATGACAGTGACAGAACAGAAGCTGGAGATTCATTCATTTTCTGTCACATTACAAATTGATTAAATTACCATATAATATTAATATAATATTGATATTTCAGTGCTGCTCAGGTCTACCTGACTTTAATGTCAAACAGCAGCCATGTCTTCAAATAGAATGATAAAAGGAGCATTTTGTTTTTATATAAATAAGTCAAGATTTCCCATGAGATCTGTGTGTGTGTGTGTGTGTGTGTGTGTGTGTGTGTGTGTGCGTGTGTGTGAGTGAGTGTGCATGTGGGTGTGGGTGTGTGTGATTGTGTTCTTCCACCTCCCTCTCCCTGATGAGGAGCCTGTTGCCATGCTAACTAATGGCCGCTGTGTCATCAGGGCAGTTAGTGTTTGTGTGTTGTGGTGGTCGCTGCAGACTGATCTCCCTGCTGCCTGGCCGCGGCCCAGAGCACCCTTGTCAGTTTAGTGATTGTAAAGTGGCCACAGGAGGTAGCAAGGCTCAGCCAGCGCAACGCCAGCCAGCAGCATTAACTGGCTAGTCAGAGCCAATGAAAACACTCGCCTTGACCCCAGAGGCCAGGACAGCCCGTCCCCCCCCTCTCTCTCTCTCTTTGGGGCTTTCATTAAGGATGAGATGCAGAGGATTGATCTCCAAGGACACCTCGGACACACAAATGTACAGCACAAGCACGCATACACACCCCAAATGAACAATGTGTGCAAATCAGGCTCGGGGCACACACACACAATTCCATTATGAACAACAATGCAAGTGCACAGTCCAACATGTACACAGTGCCCCCACACATGGACACACAGGATGTAATTAAGCAGAGCAGCACGTTGCCTCCAACAAGATTGCATCAGCAAGAGTGGTGTTGAAAGGAAAAAGCAGGGTTGCATCACAACAACAACAAAAAAAAAAGAAAATGGGGGGTGGGTAAGCCTGCTTACCTGCAAGCACCAACATGAATATGCACTGTAAGCATTTTTAACATGACGCAACCGCTCTCAATCAGCTGAAAAGTAAAGCAGCGGTGCTGATGACACTGAGGCTGTGTCATGGCACAGTGTTTGGTGCTCTTTAAAGAGGCTCTGCTGGAGCCGTGTCACACCACCATATGAATACTGGCACTTATCATGCAATATACATTTACTTACCTACAGTACTGAATTCCACTGAATTTGTGTTATAAATATTGGTGTTGTTAGGTTCAATATTTTGAACCTTCTCTTGAAACTTCTCACTTTGTGTGTTAGGAACTATAATGACACCAAAATATAGTTCTGGTACATTTCTTCAGTTTTTAAGAGGATAGAAAATATGTTGGACATGTTGGTGGAAAGTGACTCAGGCCTGTAAGCAGGCGTTTTCATGCACATGTGCAGTCAACTTGCATGTTTGGGTTTTTTTTAAATAAAGAAATGTGTCTTAACTCTGTTTTCATTAGTGTATAATCACTGGAAAATTAAAATCATTCTGTTTTTGAATGAACCTCTTCCACACAGTCCACCATGTTGAATCATCACGTTTCTACAGTTGCCCAGGACAGACAAACTAAACATCGACTATTGACAGGGACTTCTGCATTTTATTATGCATTTCACAGCCACCATAGTTTCATGCGATGAAGGAGAGTGAGGCAAGGGGGCTGCAATCAGCAACTGCCAGAAGAATCCTTTACCTGCTTATCAGGGGAAAAAAGTAAGAGTCAACATTTTGAATGTGAGCATTCTGATTTCATCAACTTGGAATTAAATATGAATAGTTGTGATTATGGTAGATGTTTTATACAAATTATATTAATATGTCAGTATATATAATTATAATAATAGATATAATTTTGTGAATGTAGTTAAGATAATAGCATCAATAAGTTAATGGGTTGGAGGAATGCATATAGGAAATGAATCTTAGGCCTCCAGCAGGTGATCGTCATAATAATACATTTATTTTAAGGAATTATCATCAGACAAATAAACACAAATATGAACAGAGAGAAATTATCTCATCAATTGATTATTATTAATCAATTAGTTTTATATAACATACTATGGATTCCCAGCATAAGGATCAGATTTATTACACCAGTCCACTACGTTCAGTCAGATGTGAGAATGGCATTAAGACTGATGAGAGGAAGTGTGTCTGCAAACTCACACATGAGAAGTAAAAATATGAAACATCATCAGTCATTATGTTTGTGACTCATGACAGACAGACGGATCGATACAGACAGCCGTGGCACTTTGTGTCACTTGTTCAGAGATGGAGGAAGTGCTGGCTCAGCAGCACTCTGACTGTCTGACCAGGATCCATGAACCAGCACCATAATGTGCTTTTAATTGGGGACTGGGAATCATGGTGCGAGGCCAGGTTTCACAACACATGTTCCAGGGTTACTGCTTAATGTGTAATAAATGGGATTTATGGCACGTTGCTCAAACATGTCCCCCTGGTAGTTGCAGAGGGAGTGATATAGGGTGACGCACAGATGGGGGGAGGTCTTGTTTAGCAGAGATTCAGAGTAGGACCAAACAACATTTACTGCTTTTTGTTGTTTACAATTAGCAGAGAGAGAGAGAGAGCGAGAGAGAGAGAGAGAGAGAGAGAGAGAGAGAGAGATGGAATCCAGGCTGTTATGTAACCATGACATCAACTCAGTTTGGGCATACTGTACTTACTGTAGCTGCACAGCCCCCTGTGCAATGACAGAAAACAGAATTACTGATTTTCAGTTGCACTGATTATATTATGGCACAGTGGTGTTGTGGTGAACACATGAGAGAGAGAAGTTCTGGGTTTGCTAGCTGCAGCCTTGTCGTGAAAAACATAATAATTAGTGGATGACACGCAACAAAGGTTAGAATCAAACCTGGAACTTAATATATATTAATATACATTACTGATTTGTCACTGTTGATACATTAAAGTACAAGCAGCATATAATGTTGTAGCTGATCCACCTACTGTACCTCTTATAGCAGGGGTAGTCACTTCTGATTTCAGGAGGCCCGGATAGAGAAGATTTCCTCATGTTCAGGTCTGCAGCATCATCAAGTTTAAGTTGCAGTTAAGCTACGTACAATAATAAATAATAAATAAAAGACAAAGCAAAGTAAATTTGACATTTGACTCAGAATTATAAATAAGTACTTTCATAATAATAATAATAATAACAAGTTACTGGCTTCAATCTTCTGGATTAAAGGTTTTTGGAGTCAACCTTCCTCCGTTTAGCACACGCCATGGCACACTGACTCACAGTTTGACCTCTTTTCTCTCTCCTCATTCCTTTATATTTTTTATTTATATATATATTTTTTATTTTCGCGTGTCAGATGACACAAACACACTCTGTGTTTTTTTGTTTACTCGTCACAGAGGCCTGTGGATCGCCCCTCTTAGACACGTAATGCTCCTGGAGACTCGACCTTTTTAAATATTAACATTTACTCTTTTTTGTCGTGTTATTCACTGGGCTGTCGTCACATTGCAGGAGTGAAAAAATAATAAATAAATCAATAAATGAATAAAAAATATGTGACATGCTAACAAGTGGTTAAAAGGAAATTTCACAACATGCTCTCTCATTACGGACTGTACATCTTAACATGTCATTTTATCTTAAATATAGTCATATATCTTTGGACATGTGAATCTAGCAGTCTGTTGCATTCAATTATTATGTAATCATTAACAGAAGTCACTTATCTACAGAAAGGAAATGATGGAGTGTAGAGTTTTGAGATTCTTGAAGGTAACATCAGAAGTTTCTCAGTTGTTAGGTTTTACATTTCCTTGACTGCTCCTGGACTTTGAATCAAACTTGCTGCTGATTCTATGATGTTTTGGATGAACAACGTTGTATTCTTGTGCTAGTTTATCTGTGGTTGGTGAAGCCAAGCACGCTGAAATGCTTGATCTGATCTGCAATGTTGTAATAGGTAGTTACAGTTAAAATGAATAGTGGCTTGTGTGAGTGAGATGTCTGTTTATCGACAGGTATAAGGAGTTGATGAGAATCTGACACACCTCAGGACCAGAAGAGAAACTGTTAACTCAACTCAATGGGACTAACCTTATGTGGATCCACTGTCAGAACATCCAGCCTTCAAGTCACAAGAAGTCACTTTACAAATCCGGTCTTTTACAGATCAGGACCAAACTGCTGCAAGAGGTCAAAGGTCACAAACCAGGAGTCTGTGGATGGGTGAAAGATTGAAGAGACAAACCATTCAAACCAGTGACATACTGTATGTGCTCTGTGTGTGTCATTTGAAGTATCCAAGAGGAGTTCAGTGTGTGTGTGTGTGTGTGTGTGTGTGTGCTCTGAGCTTCTTCTGCAGACCGCCAGGCCACCGGCTGCCACTACCAAACTATGTGTACACGCAAACATTTGTTAGTGTGTATGTGGTGTTAACGCTCTCACTACAGACGCGTTTATGCATGTGTGTTTGTGTGTACAGCGTGTATGTGAGTCCACGTCTCTGCTCCCACAGGACACCCTTCAACATGCTCTTAATGAAGTCCCATGGAAAGCATGAGTGTGTGTGTGTGTGTGTGTGTGTGTGTGTGTGTGTGTGTGTGTGTTTGTGCTGTTTGTGCATGTGTGTGTTCCCCTTGTTTTTCTCCCCTGTCGCCTTTTGAGCCGTGGCCTTAATATGGGCCCGAGCGTCCAATTAACAGTGAGCCAGCATGGCCGTTTGGTACGGCAAACATGCGGCGACCAAATATAATGTTTTTCGTCTGGACCCAGCCCATGTCCCCCCCTCTCCCCACTGACCTGCCCAACCCCCCACCCACGGGACCTCCTCTTAGCTTGTGAGACCGTACGGGTTAACAAGTTTCCGCCTGGCGCCTCGTCCACTCCACTTCACACTTCACACTTTGCCAGAGGTGAGTTTCTTTTCCAACCTGTGTCCTTTGTCAACCGTCCTGCATCTAGGTCACAAACAAGGAAAAGGCGGCGGGTGAGTGGAGGGGGGAGGAAAGCAGGGGGATGGTGGTGGAGGAAGAGGACAGGCGGGGAGAGAGAAGGGGATGCTGGGGAGTCCCTCGGTCCCTACTTCATTAAAACCAAATAAAAACGGGAGGTCATTTATCTCTTTCCCTGCAAAGCCATAAACACAAATAGGTTCACCGTGGTCCTCCCTCTCTCAGCCTGTGAGTATATATCACAGCAGATAAAGCCGGCCTGTGATGATAGGTTGTATTCAATTGGAATGTAAGTGAAATTTTAGATTGCTGATATGACTGGAGGGGTGCGGAGCGAGTGTGTTTGTATGTTTGCTGTTTTGTGTGTGTGTGAGGGAAGGAGATTAACCTGCAGCTTCTTTTCTTATTTCCTGGTCGGGTACAACATTAAATCACTGCTCCAGTCTGAATGATGAGCACTGCTGCTTTTCATTCTGCATTCAGGTGTAGTGGGGTGTATTGACGTGTAAGCTATTAAGGTGAGTACTTTGGTATAACGTTGTAGATCACACTACAGTATATTAGGATGTATCTGTGCCCAGTAACAGCAATACTTGGTGTGTAAATGTACATGTTTGTGAACTTTTGTTAACTTTGACATGTAAATGTATGCTGTTAATGACCTGCAGTGTGGACAGTGTTAAGCTGCTTAAACAGAATGCATTTCTTTACCCTGTTTGACAGTCATAATAACTGCAAATCAAGAACCACTTAAGAACTGAAATCAGCTTAAAGGGTTCATTCCCATAAAAGGAGTGTCACATTTAGGAGGCTCTGTTTACAGACTATATCAGGAATGGAATATAATATACATAACTATGTCTTCATTTGTGTCACCTGAAAATAATCATTTTCTTTTTTGGTACCTTGAGTCCTGGAGTACTTGACATCTGGTACCACAGTTTTAAGGCCACCATAGTTTCCTACACACTTGGACTCATACTAAACTCCAACCAACAATGTGAAAATGTACAGACTCATGTACAGCTATCAGCACATGAAGTACATACAGTATGTAAATGTGGGAAGATTTACCCGGTGTCCTATGAAATCCTCTCACTTCCTGGTCGATAACCTTTGACCTCCTCCCTGTGGACGTTGTAGGTGGTTTTGGTCTGGTGTTCACAGATGATGATATCTGTTTCTGGGTCCTTGCTGCATCTCTCATGTCGTGTTCCACATAGCTGTCACATGTGATGTCATTATGATGCCATACACCCCTCCAGCCCTCCTCTCAGGGAGAGGGCTCTTGTCTTTTGAGTGAACTTGAGTGACTTGAGTTGTTGGGTCCTGTGTAATCCCCCTAACCTTCCTCTCGTTGTGCTTTGTGTATGTACTCTATGTCAAGCACCCATCAAGCACAATGTGCTGTAAACCAATTATTCCTCTGCAGTCCTGGAGCACTTCACCTCATCTCAGCTTTTCTGTTTGAAGCAATCTGAATAAACAAAAAATAGGAGAATACACATACATGTGAGAACAATATGACCTTCATTCCCTCATACCATCATTAATGAGTGATGGATAAAAGTCACTCGACAAGTATACACTGATGACCGAGCCATAGTATTCATTCAAGTCCTTGCTCTTCATCCAAGTGTGCTAGCTTGCCCCATTGCTACCAGAAACAAGCGGGTTTTACAGTTAGTTTGTTTTGCTAATCTCTGCAGTGTAATGAGATGTATCAGCACTGCTCCTTAAACGACATGGAGGTGCTCTGTTACTGTGCTCCATGTAATAGGATTAACCAGATTTAACCCATATTAATGAATGATTGGCTATGACAGGCAACCCCATTCCATACCCTCCTACCCACCACACACCCCTCTTTCTCTGGCTCCATCTCTAGACAGAGTGGGAACCAGGAGGGAGGTGACAGTGAAGAATCATCACTAAACTACATATATTACCTCCTGGCTGGGAGAGAGGAGGAGGCCAAAGAAGTGATGAGGAAGACAAGATTACGGGAAAGAAACAGAAATTCTTTTTTTATGGCATTTGTGCTTCCAAGGTCCCAAAACTCCACTGCAACCATCAGCCACAGGGGAATACTGCCTTTGATATCCAGGAAAGCTGTTCCACTGCGGCGTTGTGTTGGCATGGAGTCCAGTGGAAGCGTCCAAGCTCAGCGCTAAGATCTGATTCCATTGCTATGCCATTCATTCTAAAATTGTGCATTTGAGTAAAGTTTTTACTTCAAAGGCAGATCATCATTGTGTGGCTGGAGTTCATTTCTGTGCACGTGATGAGAACATTGTACAAATCCTAATGATTGATCTGGATCACATGCTTTTTCCCTTCTCTTATTTCTAGTTTGCCCAATTTTCAGTATACTTGATTGTATTTGAACAGTCTGAACACTTCCATCAGCACAACAGAGTGATGTCATACTCACCACTTTGTTGCTCTTGCTATTGCTCATGAACCAGAAAAAGTAGGCTAAGAACATAAGACAGGAAGTAAATATTAGATGTCATCATGTTGGGGAAAGACCATGGTTACATTGAATAAAACTCTCTCCATATTCTGTTAAACATCTACAAACACAAAGAATCAGCTGAAATGCTACTCTCTGTTGATTGACTCTTCAATGTTTTCGCTCTTTCTTTTAGGATTTTATGGTAAAAGACGGAGGACAATCATGACACAACCTTTTAATGTGTCACAATGTGAAAACAACATTTGCCTGTGTTACCCAGCACTACGACTACATTTGGACAAGTAGTTTGAGTCTAATTAGTGAGGAAGGCTGGCTTTCCTCTGTTGCAGCCCCATGCTGTGATTTTGGCTGATGAGACGGCTGGATTTTTACATGAGCCATTATTCCAATCCATCTTCCTCCTTATCGGCTGTCTGGAGCAGCAGAGGAGTGCAGGTTAGCTGGAGTGAGGCCTGCTGCTTCCTGTCCTCTGAGAGCCGGAGACAGGGAGCACAGGGTGAACGGGAGCACATGTTAAATGGACTGATGAGTGATAATACAGAGATGAACACGCACTTGTAGCTCATTTTACTGGATATCCCTCCCATTCATCACAGCTCAGAGTTATATTCCCCAAGACATTGACTTCAGGGGTCCTCAGGTGTTGTAAAACAATTACACATACACACCATCATTTCTAATGCAAAACTGCACCTGTAATATGTGTATTAAACAGCATATTTCATTTAATAAGGCAACAATTTCTATAATTACGACTATAAAAGTGTACATATGACATGTTTAATGAAGGCTTCATCGAGGTTCATCTGTTTTTAATGTTAACTGGAAGAGCTTAACTGACAAAATATTTGATTATGTTGTTATGTTCAGTTGAATAATGAATGAAATAATTAGTAAATAAATCATTTACTAATTATTTAAGGATTATTAATAAGCCATTAATATGAATGACTTAGTTTTGATGCTGGTAATCTTCATGAGTTGTTGATGAATGTATTTTGGTTCTGATCCTCTGTGGCCTTTTTCCAGAAGGAAACCATCTTGTGGTCTGACATGAACTGATAGCTCATTCAGTGTGTGTATGAAAATGATTGTGGGGTTAGACGGGGGAGAGTTTGTTCTTTTGGCTGCTGGAACGGAAGAGTGACCATATACCCCCAAATTCCTCCGGGCGCGGATGCGCCGCAGCAATACGCAGCCATTCCTAGTCAATGCATCGAACCCCACCGGCTCCGCCGTGATCCGGTTCAGAAGCGTCCCAGAAGTAGGCTTCTGCTCGGCGCCGCGTTGAATTGACGCATTGACAGACACAGAAACAGCTAAGAAAATCCGGTGGATTTTCAAAATAAAACACCCCATGCAAACTGCCCTGTCATAAAAACAAACAAAAGTGAAACAAATGAACTACGTAGCATATTTACACATGTAGAAGCATATTTAGAAGAACATAAACCAGGAAAATGACCAAATCTGAGCATGTAAACAAAGTCTGGAGGGATAAACACTTCTGAAGTGCTGTGGAAGCCTGGTGGAGTTTGAAGTCACGTGCAGGACAGACCCAAACTGCATCACAGCCACAATGTGCCAGAGGCGTGCCTGGTGGGGTGTCGGGGTTAGAAGAGCAGCGGAGAACATTTTAGTTCTGTCACTTTGGGTTTTAATTTTTTAGCCACATGCTGCAAAATGCATGCTGTCAACTTCCTGTTGTCCTAAAACCAGGAGATCACATCACATGGACTCTATTCTATCTTATTCTCTTTACTCTGCATACCTGCTCTCAGAATTGATCACAGCACATTAGCCACATATTCTTTCTGCAGGGCGCTGAAACCCTCAAATGATCTGTTCAATTCACTTTATTCTGCCAACTGAACTAAACTAAGCTAAACTAAACTAAAATACACATTTTTCATGGTTCACTTGGACTGATCATATATTTTTTAACCAAATACTGTAAGTAGTTAAGGAATCTCACCAGCACACTCAAACACTCAAACCCTGTCCATTAGCTTCTGTCCTCACTCGTCTCCCTGTGACTTTCACTGTCCTGGACTATTTCAGTACATCACCGTGCCCTCGTCCCATGCTCTCGGACAGTCAAACAGGAATTCTAAAACATGGATATCTGTTTGATCGCCCCTCTCCATAACCCTTCCCAGCTGCTGCTGACCTCTGCTGCCTGACGATTGAATCTATTGCCTAATCCAGACTCCACTCTGTGGGCCTCGCTCCCACCTTTGACCCAAACCTCTGACACCTTTGCATGGCACTCACCATGTACATAAGTGGGTTAGCGCTCAGCTAAGACTACCTGCCTCTTCCTGCATCAGGCTGCAAGGGGTCAGCTGCTGCAGAGGTCTCAGGGAATGTCCTTTTTTTGAATGACACCCATATTCTCACCAGCGTGGGAGAAGAAGGAGTAGGGGGAGGGGACTCGGGGATCAGGGAGGTCAAAGGAGGGAGAGAAACACCACTCCTTTGGATATGAACTTCAACTTGTCCTCTGACCTCCTTCTCCCTGGCTCAGATATCAAAACACAGAACCATCTGCCTCTTACTGCAGGGCTAGCGGGGAGCGTGGGGTTAATATCATACACTTAGGGAGCAGAATACAGACTGCAATTATCCTCTATTCTCAGACAGAATCCTATTATTTGATCCTGGAGTCACGACAGATGGAAGGGGGCCAGTCACATCCTCTCTCTCTCTCTCTCTCTCTCTCTCTCTCTCTCTTTTTGCTGCCATTCCTGTGCAAAGCCAATCTGGAGGGCAGGGCAAGTGAGGATGAGGACATAATGGTGAGAGAGGGCAGGGAAGGGGCAAGGGGAGGGTGAGAGAGGGCACAGAGTGAGGCGAGGTTGTAGGGTTGTGGCAGAAAAAAGGAGGTGGAGGAGGGAAACCTGAGCCAGCAGGGGCTGGCTTCCTCCTCCTCCTCTACCTCCCTCCTTCATCTATCCATCCATCACAATGAAAGGAGGGAGCGTTTGAAGGCGATAAAGACATGTAGTGAAGAGGAGGAGTGAGGAACAGCTGGTGATTCAGTTTTTTTACCTGATTTTGATCTTGTCTAAACTACAACTCCTGAAATAATCTGAAAACTAAATACTGTCATATCACAGTGGATCAAATGTTTGTGCGGTTTCCCTCCGCTCAGCAGCATGTTTTAGCCTCTTTCAGCTCATTGTTTTGGTCTGGACAGCCTACAACTTGACTGTTTTGGTTCAGTTACAGCACTCTCATCAATCTTGTTTCAGGCAGCAGCAGGCAGCTGTTTTCAGTGAAAAAACTCTGATAAAGCCACTGTACACTACCTGACAGACAGTTAGAGACCAGCTGGTGAGCACAGTGGAGCATTTAGCAGAAGAGCCTGGTATTCTTCTCTGGAGTAGAGACTAAAATCAGAGTTAAAAGGTAGTGAATGCTGATGTAGCTGTGTGTCTGCTGGTTGTACATAAACTGGCAGGTTCAATCTAACAAATTTAAGAGATTATCATTTAATAAATCAGTCCAAACATTTGGGATATACGGTCATCATTAGCCAAAGATCTGTTTTTCCTAATGATTCAGAGGGACTTTTTTTTTTTTTTTTTACATTTCTGACACATCAAGACACATTTTGTTAATTTATTAATAATATCTAAACTTTGGACAGAGCCCGGCTCACTCACTCACCCAATCCCTGATTTTATGCTAAGCTAGGCTAACCATGTCCTCATTCTGGCTTTGGATTTAAAGTAAGTGTAAAGGCAACTCTGAGATTTCTTTCAAAATACATTAGATGTGTTGGAAAAGTTGCTGAAAACATGTGAAAAGACTCATTTTTACCTGATTTTGACACCTAAATTCATAAACTTGTTGATATTTGGCTGGGTGGTTAATAACTCTTTCTTCGTTGGTCCGTCAAACTCAGAACACAGATTTATTCTGACTTTACGCAGACTTTAAAACATTAAGTGGTACCAATCTTGACTTCTTTATGTCTGAAGTTAATTTGTTGATTAAGCTTTTTTTGTTGTTGTTGATCAATTTATGTATTTGATTGATTATAATTAAATTCTTTAAATATGTAAAAATATTCTGTAAGAATGTCTTATGAAATATTCTTAAAATGAAACATGTTTGAAGCCACAAGTCATTTTTGAATGTCGTACAAAAATTCCCAGATGATTTATTTTTTAAATAAATCATGAATATCAGGAATATTATGAATATCAGACCCGGATTTCAAACACAGATTATGATATGCATACATTTGTGGGAGAAAATATTGAGGTTAAAAGATTCATTAAATGTATTCCCCAAATCTGGCACTGTGTGCACACACACACACACACGGTGAGGACTGTGTTTTCCGGGCAGACATCTGAAAGTGGATCCTCAGAGCTGAATTTTCATGTAGTATCGGGCCCAGGAGAGCTGGTTTACAGGGCAAAGAACCAGGCTCGCTCATTTAATTACCGCCTATCAGCAGCATCAGAGTGTGTAGCTACCAGTTTAAATGGAAAGTGGGATGAAGCGGGCGCTGGCATTGAGGGCAGAGAGCATGTTGAGCTGCTGTAATAGCTTCATGCATAGATTTAAAACTTTCCTCTTTGGTAGCTGTTGTTTATCTCATAGAGCTCCATGCAAATGTGAAATGTGTGTGATTTAGGAAATAAGGCAAAGAGATCCATTCTGATGTCTTCTTATGGAAACAGTTATGTGCTTTGTTATGCACTCAAAAGTATGATATTGGTTAGTCTGAAAGCAATCATACACTTATTTAACAGATCTTTTAACACGTAATATTTCTCCCTTGGGAAATATTCACCATTATGACTTTCTGTAACAGAAAGTCTACACCTGAGAGACAGGATTACTGTAACAAACTAAGTTAGCTTAGCATTAGCTAAGTGATGTGGTGATGTAGGACTTCAAAGCTCCGACTTAGATCTGTTTGCTTTCATAAAACACGCCTGACTTCAGCACCACAGAAGTTCTGATAAGCCTCACAGCTTCACTGGCTGGAGGGATGGCCACTATTCAGCTTGTTCTCTTGGTCTCATTATTCTGTTATCCACTATATATATAGCACATTAGAATCTCAACAGATTGCCACCCAATGGCAGCCTGCAAAACTGGGCTGCCATTCCTGTGCTTGTTTTATGTGTTTGTGTTGTGTTAAGGATGTTGTGGCAGTTTCTCAGAGTGCCTTTGACAAGCAGCTAAGAATCACACCTACGTTCAGGGGCTGCTGTTCTATCTGCAGTGGAAAAGAAAATGGAGAAAAGACCCTGGTACAAAAAGTAAGTGGAGTGGAGCCATGCAGTGGAAATAAGAGACAGGCTCAATCTGAGAACAAAAGGAAAGTCATGCAGGATCTGTTCTCCGGCTGACCGCAACTGTGATGTTGCTGAACCCAGAGAGTTTCACCACAACATCGTTCTGTGGCCTTGGTGTGGGACATTGCCCTGGGCTCCCTACCGGCCCTTGGTGTTTGCTGAATGAGCATGACTTCCCCACGGACTGCTGACAAGCTCTTCAACCCCCATCAGAAGACATCCTCCTCCCAGCTATCGCAGCCGAGCCCTGGTCAGATATAGCACTGCCTGGGGCCAGTCTACCAGCCGGACCCTGTCGCTACTTCCAGACATCCAGACTCCCCAAGGACTGAACGCCCCTAACTCATGACACACATACTGTCTGCGGCTTGAAGTGTCGGAAGACAGTGGTATTGTGTCAGAAGGCAGCTACATGAAAGGCCTGTGTCCGTGAACTGTGAAGTGAAGAGTGCGCGGCCCATAAAGAACAATTTGGTTGCTTTCGCTGGTTTTCTCTTAAACAGACTACAGGCCATGCTAACTTTGCACCTGTCACAGTGAAACAAGCATGTAGGGGCAAGCAGCACAACTCTCCTCAAACTTTCCACATATACTCTAACTTTACAGAAATCATTTGGAACGCGTCTCTTTCTTTCCACCAATACACATTCCAATGCAGTTAGCTAGGCAGCTAACAGCAAAGGGAGCTAATTTCAGCGTTTACTTGTGTAAATGTAATATAAATGTTCAGACAGAAAGCTGTGGTTCATCTGCAGAGCTTTGCATTGGCTCTGTATAGTTTGGTTTTATGGAATCCAAATTCTCTACAAGACATGATAACTAAAACTAAACTAACAAACTAAGAAATCTTCCAGTATGATATTCACTAAACATTCAGACCTTGCAGTCAACAAGCTCCCCTGATTAGCCTCTAATAGATGTTCCATGGCCTGAGGTGCAAATGACTTAATAAATATGTCCACATAGGTTTATTTCCTCTTAATGGCACTCCCAGCATGGCATCCATTAGTTGCTGTGACCCAATTTAAGAGCCATCGCTCACACAGCCAAATCAGAGCAGAGGCATGTCTCCACTGCCAGTGTGGTTTTACCTTCCCGCCAAATATATTGACACACGGCAGTCCATGATTGGACCGCAGAGGACCGGTCCATGCTTTGGTCTGGGTGCTCTTATTGAAGGCGGCTGTACGTTTGTCTACTCGCTTAACATCTTTTGTTTCTGCCTTCACCATGAACTGAAATTCCAAGCCTACAATGCCATTAAAGAGCTGAGTTATGTTATGGAAATTTGATCCCTTGGTTGTCTGGAAGCAATCATCTCTACAGCTGCATCACAGGCTAAAGTCAGACAAGTAGTGGCACTGCTGAATTCACTCACACATCCTTGTTGGTAATTCTGTCAAGCCTGCTAGTGCTGTAGGCAGCATCGCCAGCTCTCCTTGACTGCTTAAATGAGCTAGCCTGCTTGCTAACTGGACAATAAGTCAATACAGTTCATTCAAGTCATGTAATTTATTCCTGTTTACCAACAGTGTCTGTTATGTAGAACAGATGATGCATACATGGTGAAACAGTTCCAAACCCAGTTTCACATTATAACTCTTATTATGTGACACAGATTTACAGGAATCATTGCATCGATTGGCAGAATATCATTACATCATTACTGCTTTCATTACCTCAAAATGAGTCTTTTACATCTAGAGAAGGAGCAGCTCAACTTCACTGGAGTCTGTCATATTGCACTTCCATGTTTCTACAGCAGCCCAGCACAGATTTGGGCTCCAGTTGTATTTTCCATGGCCTACATGCCTGGAAGAGGAGGGTGATGCAAGGGGTACTGAGCTGGTTACAACTTCACCACTAGATGGAAATCCTGCATACTGGACCTTTAAAGTACGACAGTGTCACACTAACATTAAGGCAGCTGATATCATACTGCACCACCTTTTCTCCACCCAGAGGTCACTTTATGTTATTCTTGCACACTGGACCACTGTGGAGATTCCACCACAAGGAAATCCAACAAAGCACCAGCCACTTTGAGTCAGGGTTTATTTACTGTTTGTTATTATAGATATCATGTGTATATTATTGTACACTAATGATGCCACATTCTGTAAATAGTCCCCTAAATGTGACATACTGGACCTTTAATGCATTAAACAGGAGATTCGACTGATTGTCAGTGGTGACTCTGACGTGCTGCTTCTTGATTCACGTCATTTTATTTCACCGTTTTAGTTTCCAGCTGTCATCAGAGTGATTAGAATCTCCCAAAGGTGAGAAAATGAACTGACAAGTGAGAACCTGCAGCTGTAAACCGAGACGCTTCATTAAAGTGTCCATAGATAACTTCTGTTGTGGTTTGGCGCTGTATAAATAAATTTGAATTAAACTGACAACAGGCAGACACCTGACATGTGTTACTTTGCTTTGCTGGACTGATAAAAATAATATTAATATATAATAATAAAATAGATCATTTGCACTGTAGGTTCTAAATAACCTCAGGATGAACATTTAGATTTAGATTTTGACATATTGACAAAAGAGCCAGAAGATCATACAAGTTCTTTACTGTCATATGCAAATTTATAATGAAGAGGTCAATGGTGATAATATTCTCAATTGTCAGGATAACTCAAACAATATCTATGAAAGGAAAATAGCAAAGTACAATTTAGAATTTAAGACAAAGCAGTTAAAAAATATAGAGAGAGACTGTGTATGCAGGTATCCATGGAGATATCAATACATATAAAATAACAGCATATAAAGGTACAAGTCAAGTTTTATTAATAAATCACAAACTTATCTTAAAGCGCTTTACACTGAAAAAATGAAATGTTGACTTTAATTACATTACATCATTTTGTCAACAGGTTCCGTGGAATTGTATCAAGTCAAAAATGGGTTTCATGTTAAGCAACACAATAACATAACATTTTTTGTGTACAGTGTGTACAGCATACACACCTCAGACACACAGACCCTCATGTAGATTAAAAATAAGGTAAGCGGGCTCTATTTACAGAATATGGCTACAATATGCATAACTATGTTTTCGTGAATGACCTGATGATAAGAATCATTATGTTTTTGTTACTTGCAGCTTTTTATATATACAGACACAGTGGGTGCTCCTCCACGCACTGCGCCATGTTTCTACAGTAGCCCACAACAGACAAATTAAACAAACTCTTGATTGGTTTCCATAGATACAGGGTTAGGTGAGGGGGTTGCAATCAGCAACTACACCACTAGATGCTACCAAATCCTACACACTGGACCTTTAACTTGTAATCTGTGCCCAGATATATGCTGTCTATGAGGGAAAAGAATCTGGCAACTGGATTAGTGTCAGTGTGTGAATGTGTGTGAGTGGGTGAATGAGATATGTAGTGTAAAAGTGCTTTGAGTGGTCAGAAGACTAGAAAGGAGATGTATCAGTGCAGTCCATTTAGCTAGACCAGTTTGGAGGTGGTTTTGAGGAGGACTTTGGTCACAAGGTGGCAGTGTTGAGTACGATTCTTGTTGCTCGGCTAAGTGTGTCTTGGTCTTTTCTCAGTGTTTCCTGTTTTTGCACGTTTTTCCACGTGTACATGGTCAGTGCTGTGGATCTGTCGGGAGGTTTTGGTGACCAGACGTACCGCTTTGTCACAGGTCCAAGGGCGGGTTTCAAATATGTGAAAACATTAAAACATCCTGTTTTTCCAGTTTTAACCACAATTAAAACACAATTCTAAAATGATACTTTTCCAGCGCACACACACGTATCTGTGTATCAAGTTCTGTCCTACTCTTCATGACCTAACTCAATATAACACATATACAGACACAATGCCCACACGGCTGAATTCAACACTGACTTGTCTCCATGCGTGTCAGTCAATCAATGTGTCATTGTCAAGGCTGTTGCTAGCCTGTGAGTCATAGGCTATGACGCTTGCAGCTCTTTCTGACAGAACCTGTCAGCATGCTAACGGTTAGCAGTCATGCTGAAGAGTCGGTCTTTTCTAAAGAAGGCTTACTGCACCAGGCTAAGTGCCCCATCCTAATGAAAACAGAAAAGGTGTAAGCATACGGGCATGAGTGCATGTGTGTGGTGCACCTCGGGGGTCTGAGACTGGGGTTTTGAAAATATGGACACTCTAGTGCAGATTATTATTCACACATCTTGTTAAATATCCACGTATAAATACTTCAGTTTGTGTCAATATTTGATCTGGATGGTTTGATTCAGACACTACTGGAATTTTGGCGTGAGCCCAGTGGGCTGAGTTGTGAAACCTCTGAGTCACACGTGGATTTAATCAAATGTGAGTGAATTCAATTGCACATTGTGAATTTCCAGGTGATTTTTATGGGTTTATGGTTGCCAAAGCCACAGCCATATTTTGCTTTTCTCTCTCTCTTTTTTTTTCTTTTTAATTAGGTTTTGTTAAAGAATGCTAATGTGAAAACAGACATGCTGTGCTTTAAAAGGTCTCAGTACCGTACACCCTGCACTACATGGACCTGTTGCAAATGTTGTCAAGAGCAACATTAAAACTAAAAGAGCCCCAGAAGTATTTGAGTCCTGTGTGACACCTAATTCCACATGCTACAGTAGGACACATTAGTGTGTGTGTGCATGTGTGTGTGTGGTTGGGACTGAGTGCTGATGAACATGTCTTCTTGATGACCGCTGAGCCCAGTCAACACCACTGCCAGCAATAAATCAAATTAAAGCTCCCATTTGGCCTGCAGTCGGCCTTCTCTGGCACTCCTGTTCTCTTGGAAGAGTTGTTGACACTCGTCCTGTTCTTCCTCACTGAACACATTCAGCCACTCACAGACACACACACACACACACACATTTTCAGCAACATCTCTGCTGCTTCTCCCTCCAAAAAAGAAAAAAAAGAAAAAATGAAATTAAATGTGTACATTTTATCATGTCTGCTATCGCCTTTTGAAAATTGCAGGTAGCGGAGTGTTTAACATTCTCTTGTCAAGCGTCCTCCTGCTGGGACAATAAATGCCTGTCCAGTTTTGCTCACAGCGGCGGCTGCAGATTACAAACAGCAGGAGCACGCCGGAGTCTGAACACAATACCGATAAGGACGCCTGTCTTAGTGCCGCCGCTTTGGCTGGCTTCTCTTCACGCCAGGAACCTGCTGCTTTCTAATATTTACACACAACTAGAATGGCAAATGTACCGTAACTTCACCCACGTACTCCCCCCCACACCTGGAATTGGTGTGCATATTTTTGTGTGTTTTTGTCTTTTGGGAGAGGGGGCCTGTTTTTTTGACGAAAAGGGGAGATGAAGGGCTAAATTACAGCACAAACAGAGTGAAATTTCCACTGTGTCTTTTCATCCAGGAGTTTCAGGAGGAGGTAGGTGTGGATGATTGCAACTGTTGGAGAGTTTTTATTGTACTTTTTTGGGTGGAAGGCAGGGGAGAGGCAGAGTTTCTGTTTTACTTTCTTTTTAGGTGAGGGTAGAGGGTGAAATGCAGATTTACTGTCTAAGCTGTGACAATTGAAGAACCAGGGAATGTAGAGGGAAGACACAGGAGGCCACTGACACAGCATATTATTCACAACCGCAAGACAAAGAGGTCCATATGATTTAGATTAAAAGACAATGAAATGAAAAATGACTTCTTTTTACCTTTTTAGAACTAATTCTGTCCTAACGCACTGAAACATCTTGAAAAAGGCATGATTTAGTTCACAGTGTCAGTGCTGCTGGTTAACAATGCTAGCTTCATACTTCTCTTCAGCTGAAAACTTTAAAGCTGCAGTAGTTGATTTTTTTGGCCACTTTGAAACAGTGCAAACGTCTGACACATTGTCATCTTAATAAGTTATATGTTAACAAGCAGCTGATGATCTGGACATTCTGCAGACAGATCAGCATGATCATTCAATCTGAGTTCCAGTCCAATATTCATCCTTCTCTTTGCTCGGTTTTGGTCTCTACCAACTCCTGAGGAAAAATATCTATATCTGGATATTAACCCAGAGACATTTCTATAGTAATGTCAACAAAAAAATTATACTACTCTTATGCATAGTGTGCACAGTCCCGGTTTGGAAAAGCCAACAGAGGTCCCAGCACAGAAATAGTGCAAGTACTGCTGTGGACAACATGACAACATGAACTGCTGAGTTTGTAATGATTCCATGGGTTTGTCACTAGGGACCCTTGTAGCAACCAATGATGTAATAAAGTCCAATAATGTAATAATTTGGGCCATTTTAAATGCAATAATGCCAATAACATTATAACATGCCAATAATGTAATAAGGTTTTACGTTACACGTCACGTGATTGTAGTGGTATTAAAACAACCATTATCCGATAACGTAATAATACATAAACAGGATTGCATATCTTGGAAATAAAAGATTATTTTGCAGTTTTTGTGCAGTTTGCTCATCAAAAATAGATATACAGTAGTGGATGGCATAGTCGTCATATTCATTCATGAAGCGTACGTACTATGCAGCACTCTCTCTCCTAAATTATGGTTGTAAGAGCCAATTTGAGAATTATTTGTTGTACAAAATCTTTATTTAGAATATTGTTTATTTGATTAGATATTTAAATTCATCATTTCATGTATAGAGGAATATTATTTCATTCATTAATGTGAAGTGTATATGGTAGTTAGATCACTTTCAGAATTCAGGAAGAGAACAGTGGTCATGTGACCCACATGTGTTTGCTCAGTGTTAGATGAAAAAGTCTAATCAGCCTGGTTATTACTAAGTTATTATATTACTGGCATGTTATTACATTATTGGCATGTTATTACATTATTGATTGCTACAGACCTTTTCCACATTTCACATTATGTAACTTTTGAAGTTATGGACATGAGTGACCATCAAAACACTTTCTCCGCGTGACTTTCATTCTTCTGCAAAGAGTCATCCAACAAACTCTCAACTCAGGCAATCAGAAAATGTGCATATATTTCACCTGAGGTGACATTCTCATGTGTTACTGCAGTGACGTGCGGTGAAGTTCATGGCTGGTGAGGCACTGACGTCATCAGTCAGATTTACAAACATATGAACCCTACAGAGTAGCTTATTCACCATTTGATTGGCAACAGTTAACGTGTTTTGTTTAAAATTTCATTTCAACATTTTTTTCCATATACAAACTGTAGCATAGAAAAAAACGTTATTATCGTCTTACCTTTACTTATAAATGTAGTAGCATACCTAACTCCGACGTTGGTCTTCCTTTAATAATTATCTCCTGCTTCGATTGAAAATCCAATTTGGAAAATTTCCTGAATTTAGATATGTAATCCTCCATTTTGAAAATGAGGCTAAACAATATGAAAGAATAACTGGACGGCTGCACTTCACTTGCTAACTATTTACTGTAGCTTGCTACCACTAATTCTATTATTCTTTAGCCGAGGCGTCGTAATCTCTGGGATCACCAGCACCCCCTAGCATGAGGCAGGAGAACTGCGTGCCTCACCTTGTGCCTCTTCGCAGGCGTTTTATGATCGCTCAGCGCAAGAAACATGTTAGAGTTGTTAAAAAACACTGTACATCATATACATCAGCTAAACTATGTAAATTCAGCTCATATAGTACAACATAGCCTCATATAGTACAATATAGCCTCCCCTGACTGCACGTCACTGTGTTACTGTGACCTGAACTCTACAGCAGCTACAGGAATGGACACATGATTGTGTGTACACCCACATATCCTGTGTATCCACACGAACACAACACAGCCAAAGAACAAACAAATGGAAAAGGGAATACCGGTTTGACGGCTGCTGAGTTGCGAGGCACAACACACCCCAGCAGATGTTCATACGACAAAGGATACAATCTTCATACACTGCAGCATTGTGAAAGTTTCATAGATGCACATCTCCTTCAAACGCCTCCTCCTTTCTTTAACGGATGGGGCTCCTAAACAGTTCAGAACCCAAAGTTCCACACTGCTTCCAGAACTTAACTTCCAGGTTTAGTGATTTTGACTTTGACTTTGATTTACTCAGTTTTCTTGACAAAGTCAGATTTACTTTTCTGAAAAATTATACAAACTGATCAATCACTAAAAATGACCAAATCAGTTTTTTTTTCTTTAAATCGAAAGAGCTGTGACAATTGCAGCACAACTAACACATAATTATTATGAAGGTGTCAAAAATGTTGGCAATCTAACAATCAAAAGGAATTCAATCAGGAAAAGACTGAGTCACAAACACATTGTTCTCTCTGCCATGTGATCCTTGGATGTACTCAAAGTTAAACATGTGCTATTGAAGACATTGAGGCAGCCTCAAGACTCAACTATATATGAAGTCCTGAGTCAGGTCTACTTTCTTCAGTCTGGTTTGCACCAACCATCTTCCCTGTACACTCCCTGTACAGATTGTAAAGCCCTCTGAGGCAAACTGTGTTTTGTGACTTTGGGCTATATAAATAAAATTTGATTTGATTTGATTTGATTTCCCCTTCTGCTTCTGCAGTGTGACTGGTTTCTGTTGGACTGATACAGATCCACTGATAGAGATACTAAGAGTTCATCCATCGTGCACTTCCTTAAAACATACATGGTAATCTTTGGTTTGGGGAGGATATCATGTCATTCCAAGTCAAATGACTGAAGTCCTTAAATCTTTGATCTTTGATTGTTGTCTAACAGTCTAGTGTTGGCCTGTCATTCACATCCATGGCTTGAAAAGTCTACTTTTCTCTACATCTGAACTTTTACACCTTAAAAACCTGCCTGAGCTAAAACTTATATCTGAGTTTGAACACTTTGGATCCCCTCCCGGCCCACCCAACCAAAATACTGACAATTGTCACAAACATAGGAAAGCCACCGGCCGGGGAAACTGTTATTGAGTTATTGGCATGTGAGCCCAGGGAGGGCTGTCATCCGTATCGTGAGAGTGGTGGTTAGGCAACTGCTGCGAGGCATTCACGCTCTGCCGGCTCGCCGATCGGAGGCCGACCACAGCAAACACAGGGGCAACAACTGCCTGCCAGGCTGGCCAGTGGATAACACATCCATGCTAAATGAAAAGGGCCGGCCGGGGTGAAATTGCGCACCTCTCTGCAAGCAGAAAAGATGGTAGTGTTGGGTTTAAGTGCTGTCCCTCTTTCACCCTCCATCTCTCCAATCCCCCCACCCCTACATCCATTTGCTATCATTATGTACTGCTGCCACCTACTGCGGGACCGTGGCTGTGGCGCCCCCAAGGTCAGTTGGGGGTGGGTGGATTGAGAGGAAAGCCAGGCAGGGGGGCCCTTTACTCCTGAAGAGGCTGGAACAATCGATGGCAAGCCACCAGCCACCACAGGGGCCCATGGGGGCCCTCACAACACTGATATTAGTGGACATGTCTTCCTCCATGGGGAGGGAGGAGAGTGGAGCCTGGTGGGAGTTAATGAGGGAGGTGGGGGGTCCCATCGGGGACGGTCCATAAGATGAAGACAAGAGTGGATGGAGGGAAAATGGACAGCTTGTCATCAGCAGCTTCTCATGTGTGAAATGTTCTCCCATCCAGTCTTTGTGATAAAATTGAACTGACGGTGACGATGTGACACAAGTTTCACAGCATTTTCAAAACTGTAACATTTCAACAGCAGGTGGACAGAGAGCGGCACGTCTTCACACTGCAACATGTGATCATCATTCTGCACATTAGCACCACAGGCTGAGCATATGTGACCTTCATATTCATGTTGATTGACTTGTTGCATTAATATTTTTTTTTTTTTTTACAAAATTTGACTAAAGTAACCCAGGACATAATATTCAGTTTATTCATGGAATTAAAACTAAATCTACACTGTGACCGGTTTATGAGTTCCACCTAACTAAAACCCATTCAGTCCTGCAGTATTTTGATTTTTGTTGGTTAGATCTTGTGTTTGTTGGCTGCGTCCTTGCATGAAAGGTGCAATAAAAGTAGTTATTAGAATTATTATTAATAAATTACAGTGCTCTTTTTTAGAGAGGTGTTTGTTATCTAGCTAACACTGAAGGAATGTTGAATCAACCCTTCTTTAAAACATCAACACAGACATCAGAACCTTCAAAGTTTGCAGCTCTGTTGTACGTTGAGTGTGTATTTAAAAATGATCTGAGTGAACTTTATTGCTGTACTTGCATTATTTATCAAGGTATCAAGCTCCTCTTCTGTGGAACAAACTACCATTCTGGGTTCGGGAGGCAGACACAGTCAACACCTTCAAGAGTAGACTTAAGACTTTCCTTTTTGAAAGCGCTTATAGTTAGGGCTGACTAAGGTCATCCCTTAGTTATGCTGCCATAGGACTAGACTGCCGGGGGACTGTGTTGTACATGTGACATCCATTGCACGTCTGTCCGTCCTGGGAGAGGGATCCCTCCTCTGTGGCTCTTCCTGAGGTTTCTTCCACCTTTTTTCCCTGTTAAAGGGTTTTTTTGTGGGCAAGTTTTTCCTCACTCGAACTGAGGGTCTAAGGACAGAGGGTGTCACTCCCTGTACAGATTGTAAAGCCCTCTGAGGCAAACTGTGTTTTGTGACTTTGGGCTATATAAATAAAATTTGATTTGATTTGATTTGCTCACATGGATAGGAACCACCTTGATTCATTGATATTGTGTTGAGTCAGAATAGCTTAAACACTCTGCACCTCCAACAAAGCCAACAGATCTCCTGTATTCCTGTTTATTGGATGTCTCTGCTAATCATCCTAATTGTCTAATTAGAAATAACATTAGCAGATGGACAGATGACACCTCATGGAGCCCTCCTCTTCACTGGACTATATGAAGATACACCTACATCTCTGATCATACTCAGTATTACAGTTATGCCTTAATTGTTGATGATAACCACAACAATCCACTCAGCTTGGGAATATATTTCCTAATCATGTCCCTCCAGTGGTGTGAGCGTTTGTCCCCCAGTGGATCCATGGTGTCACTCGATAGAGGCTTCAGTAACTATTTTAAGGAGGCGCGCACAGGTTTACTCATATTAACGACATGCAGTTAATTAAGAGGACCTCATCTAGAGAAATGTGCAGTCAGTTGGGGACTCACACTCGTCTCACACCTCTCAAACGTAACTCAAGGAGTGAGTCCTGCTCCTCGTTCTCTCGCCCTGAGCCATTAGGACTTCCTCTCACACTCATTGTAGAATGACTATAATAATTGATTTTATATAATTGAATTTATAGTTTTCTTTCCATCAAACTGCAGATCTTCAATTAAAAACAAGGCGGACACTTTCATTTATTTTATTACAATTGATCTACTTTTGACCACACCAAATACAAAGCAACACGTCAGTGCGTAACAGACAGAGAAGCTTAGAAAACTTAAAAAAGGGACTTTTTAAGAAGCAGAGGACAGATGGGAGCATGGAGGGAGGAATGGAGACTCAGGTGGATTTCTTGGTCCTGCCTGTGGACTTCAGGGCCAGCCCGGGTGAAGTTTGTGTGCCCATCTCTACCAGTCTAGATTTGGGCTCACTGTGTTTTGCAGTGCTCGGTGCCTTCCTTGGTCTTTGAGTCTTTTTGGGACTTTTCTTTACTCCATTCACATCTGTCAGGGAGAATTCATCATGTTTAAGGAGGACAGTCAACATCTTTTCCTTTAAAGACGCTAACTTCAGTTTACAGTGTTTGAGACTGCTTGCCACTGCCTGCATGTCCTTGACTTCTCATAGTCTGTGCTTAGATTGCATTGTTAGTGTGATCATTTTAGTCCACTGTGCCTCAATACTAGAAACATCTTCTATTGTCTGAGCGTTACATGAAGACACAACAGCCACTGATGGCTCTTCACGTATGATGCGGGGCTTCCTGTGACCTGAACCTTGGGAGGGATCAGTATTATTGTTCTTTTCTGTACATATCTGGTGAATGTTACTAAGCACAGATATAGCACTTTAAACATGCTACAGCGGTATGACCAGCCATGTGATGTTCATGAACTGTAAGTGGAGAATGGATCGGTTCAGTGAGCCACACATAATCCAGCCTGCTGAACCACCTTGTAGTTCTTCTGTGTACAACTTAATAAAATGTATTTCCCTGTGTGATGTATCCACCCACTGCCACCTCTCTACAAATACCATACATATAGATCGGGGGATGCAATGCAACAGTGGGACATCTCATCTTAACTGGAGTTGTTCTGACATCAGAACTGAAAGTGCCTCTGATACTGCCTAAAATGTGGGATCAGTTATTGTGATTGTGTGCCTGTGCATCGATCATTCATTACCCCCAAATGGTGGCTGTGTCCTGTTTGCTTTTTTTCCCCAGGATGGCATAGTCATGGCCTGCCCTACTCTGACTCTGATGACTAGTGTAACGTTAGCCAGAGCTCTTTTTATTGAAATGTTGAAGTTGTGCTGATGAATGAACATGCAGATGTAAAATGGTAGTCACTGATGCTGTTTGTTCTAGTTGGTAAGGTACCAATCCTGACATACAGCACAACCCCTGAATGTACTTTAACTTGGATTCAGTACCTTTTTTCTTTGTGACTCGCTTCTTCTTGATGGGACTTCCATCAGCGTCACTCTGTTCTGCTTCAGCTGCTGCTTTCTTTCTCTTGGTGGCCTTCCAGAAGGACAAAATGAAGAGAAAGGACAGCAACGTGTTTATGACTATCTGAAGGTGGTTGAACATGGACATACAGGTGAGGAGAAGTCATTTTACAATTCCTACACAGCTCAGAGTCATGACTGATGCAAACTACAACATGGTCCTGTTAATCCTCGAGTCTTTAAATGAAGATGTTTGTGTCTGTAAGTGAAATCAAGAAGCAGAGAGTTTGTCGAAGCTCTCAAAGTCTGCAGCGCCGTCTGATGAGGCGAGGGCCTTGACTTGGTGAGGAGGCGACCTGACATTCTGGAGCCTCTAGGTTTTTGTGTGTGAAGTCTGAGAAAATGCAATTATCACTGTGCCACCCCAGCAACCACCTTAGAGACATGAATCCATTAAAACATCTGATTATGTGTGGCGCTGTTTTGACCACCTTCTAGTTTTCTGCTTGTAAAGTGCATTTGAACAGTGAGGTCACAAAGATGAAGGTTCCTCAGAATCACTGCTGATATATCAAAAGCTCTATGACTTTATGATCTCTTCCCTCTCTACAGAGATCAAAGCCACTGGAATGTCTGCAGAGGAAAGACAAAGAAAAGGTGGCCTCTGAGACATGTCATGCACTTAATGAAGACAATCAACTCCTCCGTCCGTCCTCCGTCCTTCGTCCCAGGCCTCAGTAATGAAGTTCCACTCTCAGCCTCAAAACTATCACTCAGCCCCCTGTACCCCCCCCTGCACCCCTTCTCATTCTTGCTTCCATTTTGACAATTGCTATCTCATGATCACCATGCGGCGCCCGCTGAGGTGAACAGATTGGCGGGATAATTACATACAATAACCAGCGCTGGGGCCCGGTAACCCTTTAGGCTGGCAACGCCATGTCCCCGGTGGCATCTTCCATATGCACAGAGCAAGAGCAGAGCGAGGGAGAGGGGGAGAGAGAGAGGGAGAGACAGAGGGAGATCAAGAGCAGAGCGAGGGAGAGGGGGAGAGAGAGAGGGAGAGACAGAGGGAGACCAAGAGCAGAGCGAGGGAGAGGGGGAGAGAGAGAGGGAGAGACAGAGGGAGACCAAGAGCAGAGCGAGGGAGAGGGGGAGAGAGAGAGGGAGAGACAGAGGGAGACCAAGAGCAGAGCGAGGGAGAGGGGGAGAGAGAGAGGGAGAGAGACAGAGGGAGACCAAGAGCGAGGGAGGGGGGAGAGAGGGAGAAAGAGAGAAGGGGAGAGAGAGAGACAGACAGAGGGAGACCAAGAGCGAGGGAGAGGGGGAGAGAGGGAGAAAGAGAGAGGGAGAGAGAAGGAGAGCAAGAGCAGAGTGAGGGAGAGGAGGAGAGAGAGAGGGAGACAGACAGAGGGAGACCAAGAGCGAGGGAGAGGGGGAGAGAGGGAGAAAGAGAGAGGGAGAGAGAAGGAGAGCAAGAGCAGAGTGAGGGAGAGGAGGAGAGAGAGAGGGAGACAGACAGAGGGAGACCAAGAGCGAGGGAGAGGGGGAGAGAGGGAGAAAGAGAGAGGGAGAGAGAAGGAGAGCAAGAGCAGAGTGAGGGAGAGGAGGAGAGAGAGAGGGAGACAGACAGAGGGAGACCAAGAGCGAGGGAGAGGGGGAGAGAGGGAGAAAGAGAGAGGGAGAGAGAAGGAGAGCAAGAGCAGAGTGAGGGAGAGGAGGAGAGAGAGAGGGAGAGAGACAGAGGGAGACCAAGAGCGAGGGAGGGGGGAGAGAGAGTCAGAGTGAGAGAGAGAGAGATGGGGAGAAAGAGAGAGGGAGAGAGAGAGAGAGCAAAAGCAGAGCGACAGAGAGAGAGAGAGAGGAGAAGAAGAGTCGGGACATGTGGTAGGACAGAAAGCAAGAATATATAGAAATATAAATAACATGAATTTTGTTCAACAGTCACACTGACATTACTTCACACATTATTCATTGACTGTTGTTAAGTAATAATCAAACAGATGTGTAACCTTCGTTTTTTGGCATTGTATCATGTACAACCCTGGTTCCAAAAAAGTTAGGAATCTGTGTAAGTAATGTTGCAAAGGGGCCGGAAAAAAATTCTAGAAACTTTCCATGGGAAGTTAAGCTCAGGAATTTTGTGAATATTCCAAATTGGAAACTCCATGGGAATTATGGAAAATAATGGGAATTAACTGTAAATTGTGGGTAATTTAAACAAAGTGTATCATATCCAAACATAAATCTAAACATTTTGTTTTGTCATAAGCAGACATGCAAAATAAAAGAATTAAAACATTTCAACAGATTTATTTGAAAGTAGAACTTTATCAAGTTTGGATTATTTTATTGAACAATATTATGCAGTCCACAAGCTCAAATGTCTCAATGTCTTCAATAGTTTCTGCGTGCTCTGGGCTCTAAAGTGTGGTCCAGGTACAGAAATCACCTGTGCAGGTAGGGGGCGTGGCCTCAACAGCCCTGCAGTAAGCAGTGTGCTATGTGCATGTGATGGAGGAATAGCAGATATTCAAGTGTACCTGCATGAAATCTGGTTGTTTTAGTCAAGATTATGTTAAAATATATTTCCCCAACTATATTGAAGTTCCCGGTTAAGGGCCAACCTTTAATTTGGTAAATTCCCGGTTTATTCGGTCCCATAAATTCCTGTTCCAGTGTTTGGGAACTGAGGACACTCATTTCTTACCCAGACTCTTTCAGAATGTGGCTTGGTCTTGAAATAAGCAGGATGTCCCTGAAAACCATGTCACCTCAATCACTACATGTCATTATGATCCACAACTACTATGTACCTTTTTATTAATCATGAACACAATTACTTATCATGATCCATCCACAGTATTTCTGTTTAAGATGTATGAACTGTGCTGCATATCAAATCAAACACTGTGCATGCACCCTGCAGCAGTAAACAATGAGTTCATCATTTACAACAGTTTAATGCAGCACGTCCCATCCCATCCAGGCTGTCACTGGTTGCAGACTCATCAATAATAATAATGAATTAATAATAATCACGAGTCACAATCATATTCATCACGTGGATTTAATGAAAAGTTGACAACTTTCTACAGACACTTTTCTGTCTTAAAACAGTAGAATGTCTTTGAGGATCTTTGAGGAGGGCTCTTTGATAAGCGCTGGTACATAAGTATCCTGACAACACGTCTCTGCTGCTCTTGGCTTTCTATAGTGGACTGCTGGACTGGCCCACAGAGCGACCAGCCCACCACAATTCCTCTGTGTGTTTCTGATGGCCGACTATGGAGCTCAGAGTACAGGCCATATATTTTTGTATATATCTGTACTTCAACTTCAACAGGTTTCTCTGACTGGTGCGGAGCGTAGTCACACAATACATTTTGTCTAGCAGCCATGGCTAGTGTCCCTCTGCTATCAACTACTTCTAGCCTAGAATGCTATCATGGTCCTGAGAAGGAGAGAATTCCTACACAAACTTTTATTACTTGAATTACTCAGGTACTCATTGCTAAAATGCTATTTGTTTCTGTGTGTGTGTGTGTGTCCAACCTTAGCAGGAGGTGGTACAGCTCCATTGGCAGGGGTGAACTCCAGCTTGCCATCATCTTTAGCCTGTACAGCCTTCAGTCCAGCCTGCAGGATGGAGCGCAGCTTGTCGTATGGCGGCTTGTCTTGGTATTCCAGAGATTTAACCTCCTCCATGAACCTCTGGATCTCATCTGCAACACAACAGAGCACCACAGGCTGAAAGACTGCAACCTGCTCTATGCCTCTATGTCTATGTATGCGTCAGTGGCACCTGAAAAGGTAGGCAGGTGAGATATGTCTGTTAGTTTGCTATATGCTACAGAATATATGTATATATTTATATAAATATAGTAGAAGTATATAATTTCTACATTTGTTCAACAGTGTTCACCATAATGTTGGGCCTAATGCTGTTTGGTGTGACTTTCCTCAGACTTGACACCCACAAACAGATGGAGTTGTAAACAACTGGCTGGGTGTGCTCAGTGGAGCAGAATGAAGGAGGTGTGATGTTTGGCGTTCGTCTCCTCTGCCCCTGGGTCAAAGCATCAAAACGGCAACGAGAGTACAAAATGTTAAAGCGGCCATTTACAGTCTGCGTGAGAAATGATGCTGCAGTGTGTGTGGACCAGGTAGTCCCAGTTTAAAAGATTATGACTAGATATTCAATCAGTTTTATTTATATAGCACCAAATCAGAACAGAAGTTATCTCATGACACTGCACTCCTTGTAATATTATTTACAGAGACTCAACAATTGTGGATGAATATAAAGTATATGTACAGATGTAGCAACTCAAAAGTTCCCGTGTTTCCGCGACGGGTCCTTGACCGGTCCCTCGCAGGTCCGTGACGCAAATGTAATCCCCTGCGATGACGCAGTCAGTGAGGCCCCGACTGGAAACGCCTCTAAGCAGCCTCGGAGAAAACCAGCTGCAATGCCTCATTTGTCCACGGGGAGGAGCAGTGATTTTAATGTTCTGCTCTCACCGTAGACTGTATAGAGACACATCGAACAGATACCCCGGGGTGAGTGCGTGAGCCGATCAGCTGAGACAGAGCACAATCATGGGTGTGGCTAGTGGTGCAACGGATCATTATTGATCCGCGATCCGTTCAGATCGCTCCCCACAGGACGGCACCAAGTGATCCGCGTTGTGATAAGATAACACTGAGGCTGCTGCAGCCTCGTATCTGCAACGCAATGTCGCGAACAACATCATCCCGTCCCGTCCCGTCCCATCCCCCGTTATATTGATGGCTATATGAACAGCTGTTACAGACCGGTGTGTCCAGCTGTACACAGACAGAATGAGATGAGTGTTAGATATAAACACCACAAATACTCACCCTCCTTTATGACTATTGAATAATAACATAACTAGGCTACATTATGTGTTGTCAGTTTTGGACAAGAAGGGCCATTTGCTTTTTTTTTTTTTTTTCATTTAGGCTTACTGTATTTTCATTTTTGTCCATCCCATAGGTTAAATCCTGCATAAATAAATTGAACCATAAATGAAACTCCATGCAGCAAGAAAGCATGAATTTCCATTTAAAGAAGAAGAATTACGGGTGATTAACAGCCTTTTGATACAGGTGATTAACAGCCAGTGCCCTGTCTCTCGGGGTCAGTCTGTCGGGGACTCCTTAGTGTTTCGTTTATTTGGTTTCGGACCTTTTTGGGATGTGGGGGTGCTGAGTGGCGAGAGTTGAGAGGGGGGTGGTGAACTGGTGAGGGGGACTGATGGGGGTCAGGTGTTGAAGGTGGCAGGCTGGGGTGTGGAGGGGGAGGGGAGAATGAAACTCCATGCAGCAAAAACTTTTTAAATTTATATGCAGACCAATATACACTCAGCAAAGGCAAGCAAATCAAACAAAAAAATAGTATAAAAAATAAACAAATACGTTGTCGTTTAGCAACAGTAGCGATGTCACTGTGACTCAGGGTCAGTCTTCCGGGGACTTCTAAGTCTTTCATTTATGAAAATACAGTAAATAAGTCATCCTCCTGTTCATGAACACACTCAAATCACAAGGCTACTGTATAGTATACAGTAGTCAAACCAGCTGCAATCTGTGATCTGTGTGACACTGGGAGACCAAAAAGCCCACTAAGTGCAAACAAAAGGTTGAGCAATGAGAATGCTAATGAGGTGTGTAAGCTACGTCATCTCCAGGTAGAACAACTGTAAAAAGATTCTGTGAGAGAAGCGCCATCTTCAGGTCATACCCTGTAATTAAACAAATAGGTGGAGTTACAGTAAAAAATAGACACGCCCAGGAGAAGGAGGGGGGTCATTCCAGCGCTGGAACTTAGCAGGCAGTTGGCTGGAAGTCGGCTGGAAGATGGCTGCCATTCGGCTGGCTTTCGGCTTGGATGGGAACTTTTGAGTTGCTACTACTGTACAGTTGGTGTTTATAGCTTGGCTGCCAACAAGGGAAGCTGCCGGGGTGCCATACCAGAATGAGAGCCAGAGAGCAGGCAACAGAACCCGGCTCCACAGCCAGTTGATGAAAACACTACAGAGGTGATTTACAGCAGCTCCGGCAGCAGGATGTCCTGATCAACAGGACATTACAAAATGTTCACTGTCCTCGCTGGTTGTTCTGACACATTTAAATTCATGTGTGTGTGCGTGTGCATGTATCTTCTCACCTGGCTTGTCCTGGCTGGAGAAACACTTGGTCATAAATTCAGAGATGTTATCTTGACTCCTGTGAGGGGAAATCAATGACAAACCTCTTAGTTGAACCATTTGTAAAACTGCTGTGCATCATCAGCACACAACTTCATGTGATCACTGACAGAACTCCGTCAGAGACGGTGTGTGCCGTTGATGCAGGTGTGTTTCCCCTACCTGATTTTGGAGTCTCTGACATAGAGGGGGTCCTGCAGCTTGTCCTCCCAGGGCAGACGTCCACAGAGCCACTGAACCATGCAGTAGCTCATGATCTCCAGGTCGCTCCGCCTACATGGAGCTGGAACCAAACAACCACATGACCAGCAGCAAATACTGTCAGGAGCTTCTTTTAAGAACAGGCGTGCACAGAGGAAATGTGCTGTTCACAGCAGTTCCACATTTTTGTACTTTGTGCTTTCTACTGAGAATGAGATGAGAACATTAATGGCATTCTCAGGTCTATGTGTTTGTATGAAGCTGGACATGGTTGGCCTAGCTGAGCAGAAACACTGGAAACAGGGGGAAGCAGCTAGCCTCGCAGCTGAACGCATACACATACTATTAGGCATATGGATACTAGTCTCCTGACTCCTGCTCATCACTAAACCAACCAAAGACGTGACACCTGCTTTTCAAATCTGCTAGCAGTGTGTTTGTACCTACTTGCTCCTTTGTGGGCATCGATGCTTGTGAACTCTATGGTGCCGTCGTGACATCTCTTGGGGTCTTCCTTGTACTCTTTCAGGACACTGTCAGGTGCATACCTGTATGCCAGCCCATAATCTACCAAGTAAACCTACAATCACACCAAACACACCAACTGAGACATGCACAGACTAGGCTCAAAGACTGAACGCATGGAGAGCAGACGATTCCACCTTTTTGTAAATTAAATTGTCCCTACATTATTCTTATGTAGTCTGCATTGTGCATATTTACTAGTTTTTATTGGCTTTAATAAAGAAAACAACAACAACAACAAATTCAAATCCTTATCTAATATCAAAATCCTGAGGGGCCAGTTTTACCATTTATAAATAACTATTTAATAACACACAATGATACATTATTAATCTTCCAATTAAATATTTGCCCCTGCATTGTTTGCTAGACACACACACAGACACACACAGACACACACACACACACACACACACACACACACACACACACACACACACCTCTCCAGACTTAATTGAATCTAATGAAGCAGCACAAGTGTGTTATGATCAAAAAAACACAATCATCTCGGTGCTTTCAGGGAGCAGCGCTGAGGTCAGAGAAGTTTCCCAGCATTCACAAACACAGTGCTAAAACTGTGACGTTGTGGAAGCATGTTTCCTTTTCAGAATGGAATCTGATCATGTGATGCTTCTACTGACCTGGTTGGGATCACTGTGGCTCAGCATGAGGTTGGACGCCTTGATGTCAGCATGCACATATTCATGATCATGGATGTACTCCAGAATGTCGAGCTAAACAAGGAAAACACAATGATATCCATTAATTCATAACGCCTACCATCTCTGAGCGATGATACGAGACTAACAGACATTTTCACAGCAGACATTTTGACTCGTCAAAGCAGGAACACAGGTCTGCTATTGTGCATGCTCACTCATTGACATGACTTACTGGGACACTTAATGGAATGGAGCCACTGTCTGTGTTGTAAGGTACACCTGTCCTTGTCTTTGCCAAGAGAAGGGTCTATACAGCAAATCAGAGAAATTAAGTTGTGTGATCATAAAATAACCAACCAGCCGAAGACCGAGCTGCAGGACCAGTTTTCTGGGGAATCTTCTTCCACATTCTTCAAACTTCTTCTGCAGGTCTGTGCCGAGCCGGTCAATAACCATGAACCTATACCTGGAAGGTACACACAACTCTCCTTTAGTGCATCTGATCAAGTGTCTGATGTATGAGTAAATAGTTGGTGTAACTGCATTTGTTTTATTATTGCAGTAAAGGTCACTAGAAGGACTTTCTGATAGACTCCCAAAACATACATACATACATACATACATACATACATACAAACATACAGTCATAATTATATACACATATACATATGTATACATATACATACATAATAGAGTTAGGCTCAGGTGGGCTGAGAGCTGATACCTGGCCATGGAGAGAGTGCTGGACCTATTCAGAGAACAGATCTGATTTTTTTCCCCATGAAAACTTACCTCAGAATTATGAGATAATGATCATGTTCATTGAGAAAAACATGAATGCTCCATAGAAAGTAGTAATAGTTCTTTTACAATGATGTGGTCGGCTTTCACAAGAAGCTCAGAGATGAAACTTTTAACTGTGTGATGCTACTAAAGTTTTAGAACAGCACCAACAACACAGCATTTGTTTCAGTATGGTACAGTTCTTTCAGTATGTTCCCTACTTAGGCAATAATCTATAATAATATCTATAATAATATTGCAATATAATAATTAACTTAATAAACCAGCTGTGATCAAAAATGAGGAAAGACACTATCTGCAGTAGGTTTCATTACTGCCTGTTTGTGAAACTAATTTGAAAAACCTTTGTGCTTTTATCAGCAGCCATAGTGAAGACAGTTATTTCATATTATTTTGTAAACATGCAGTCTAATTTTTAATATCTAATCTTTTACAATTCTGATGGCTAAATTTCAGATCGCTGAATGCAAATTTACGAGTAAATTCTCAAATTTCATTGTATTTATTTATTTATTTATTGTTGTTTTAGACTGTCCTCCTCTGTGCATGATAACTTCATAAAACACACTGAAAAAGTACAAAATGATTTGAATGATGATGAAGTGTGCTTTTACCTTTTCCCTCCCTTCTCATGCAGACCTGAGCCCCAGTATCTTGGAACTCCCAGACTCTTCAACTTGTGAGATTTCATCCAGGTCTGAACTGCAGGACAAGAGGAAACGTATGAGAAATGATTCAGTCTTAAAACGACACATCTCTGAATGCTCACCCTGTAAATCAAATGCACTCTGATTACAAGGACTTCCTGTGAACACACTGTTAACTGGTGCGGGTGTAAGTGGGTGACGGCTGTGATGCTCAAAGTAATAAGAGTAGAATTCCATGGGGGAGAGCTGGGCAGCACGGCCGCAAGCTAATCTGCTGCTGGGACAAATATTTACCAACAACGTGAGATTCCAGCATGAATAAAATATGAGCCTTTGGTTCCTTAGTAATATAACAGTTAATTGTCAGGGGAGATTGACATTTGGATTGTTATTATATAAAATGCAAAGCTGTGGCCTTGGGGCCAATGGCGCAGGCACCAAAAGCTTCCCTGCCTCTGCAGGGCCCCGCCGTGCCTCAGCTACAAGATTGTCTTTTTTAATTAAGAAAGTTGGCTTTCTTTATTTGTTTGCCCTGGTGGTGAGAGACTATGTTGTGTTATGATCACAAGGCTAACTCTGGCTTAGTGACATACTTCTAGGTGTATGTGTGTGTGTGTGTGTGTGTGTGTGTGTGTGTGTGTGTGTGTGTGTGTGTGTGTGTGTGTTTATAGGCAATGATAAGGTAGCTTACTCAGATCAGGCTTAGCAGCTCTCATGTAAAACTTGAGCTCAGAGAACAGTGGTCCATTGTCAATCGGCTCCTGTGGACAAAACAACAAGTTCATTTATGTCTACATTCAGTTGAACAGGTCAAATGAAGTAAATAAGGGGCTGTGCTGCTGGCCGTGTCACTGCTGCAGACAGCAAGGAAATTGGTAAATAGTAGAAATCTGCATCCACATGAGCAACAAACAGTAATCTTCCATTAATGCTCCCTCACAAATGTGAATAGAAAATGCAGAAGCTTGCTGTTGTCTCGTGCTGGGGAAACTTTTCTTTCAAATTGTCCCTCGGGGGTAATAAATATTACCCTGAACCTTAAACCTTGTTTTTTGCTGGAGCCCTGTTATTTGTGCAAACTCAGAGGTCTGACTGACATTAAGGAGGACAACGTATTTTCTGATGCAACTGCACAGAGCTGCACATGAACTCAGATGGAGGGGGGCCATAGTACATACAGGTATCACAGAGTATGTGACATCAACATGATGCCAAACCACTCTGACAGTTTATTATTATTATTCAAATAACAGAATGGAGCGTCTTATGAACATACCTGACCAACCAGGATACTTTGTACAGTCATGTTGTAGATTTTCAGTACAGTGAGTATGTTTTTAACTTGTAGTGATTAAACTTGTGTTTGATAGTCTGTTACCTATATCTGATATTATTTCCAAGTGATCAACATTTTTTTTTTTCCACAGACACTCATGTACGTTGATTACAAAGCCATCTTTTTTGAGTACTCACTGTGAAAGGGGCTAAACAGTCTTACCACCACAACTAATTCCTCTTTTAAATTTACACTTTAAAGTTTCTTTGCAACCTTGCAAACACTGTCTCACCGAAGAATATTTATCAGTTACTTTTAACTTAACCTTCATGAACTGCTCTTCACATTGACACCACTTATTAACACCACTTACATGCACTTATTAACAAAGAAAAGGAGTAACAGCTGGTTCACTGTTGGTTCTATTATTTCCTTTTGCCTAAACAGTGGTGAAGAACACAGGAGTTGAGTTTTCATTCAAACAAATATTCACACACAACACACGAGGCTGAAGGAGCTCCCATATGACTAGTTATTGACAAGCAATGTAGCATTTAAAGGCTATTTTAAAACAGTCCCCGTCTGTGACACACACGGAGCTGAGAGAAGACACACATGACACAGAGACAGTAAACCTGAATAAAGACTCTGAATGGAATCATCAGTTAGAACACAAACTAAACTCTAAACATTATCGGCTCCCAATTAAGAATATTTGCTGCTGCAGATGTTGATGGTTGGATGAAAAGCGCACTGATCTATTTCACACCACGGATGTAGAATATTTTGGATTGTTTCATTGTTTATTGATGTGCTGTGTCGGTGTAATACCCTTGAGAGGATCACATGCTGTTTTTTGTTGATGCTGTTTTTCCAGCTTTGTAGTTGGTCTGTGCTGCACTGAATGCTTCAAATCTTAACTCTGTGCTGCTCCGTCAAGGACAGACACACTTTATGGTTACAAAGCTGACGCTTCAGATGGAGCTTAATAGTCAAATGAATGGCTGCATCCCCAGTTACAGTACCATTATGCTGACCAAACCTGTGCTGGACAGACCCTAATGATCCGGACTGCAGCAGGAGTCTTATCCAATACTTTGATTTACCTAATGCTGATTAAATCATTTATCTTTATAATATGGAGCATCATCTGTAGGAACTACAGATGCTGATTTTCATATCAATAATTAATATTATTCATATACAGTCTTTAGTTCAGTACACAGAGTGGTTGTTCTCTCATCAGGTTATTGAATTAATGTTAATTAGTAACAGCTGATTTGTACTGCCACAGACATTAGTCATTCCAATGGTTGAAAGTCACGTCAGAGCGGCTAAACCTGAAAAGCAACTACTTGAATGTGCACTGAGTTTTGAGACAGCAGGATTGATACTGCCAGAGTTCACAGAGTCGGCGAGGCAGGGACTTGTTGCAGTAGCCAGTAGTCAGTGCAAAAATGAGTTGCATTCACCCTGCTGTGCAGTGCTGTGCATGAAGGCTGTGCATGAAGGCACAAAAAAACTGAACGTATCTGTTTGTAACGAATGAACTCCAACAAAAGATAACGACGCTCACATACTGTTGAGTTTTCTTTTAAAAAAGAGAGAGTGGAAAGATGCTATTCTTCACTCAAAGTTTCCTGTGAAGTTATTACATCAATGCACAGCTGATGAGGCAGGAAAACAAGATGGTGGAAACAAGTGTGAACTGTGAACTTGCACAACACTGTTGTCATGCAGCCTTAGCTTTAGTTCTGAGTGCACAGCACAGCCAGAGCAGGAATGAAACAGATCATCTGAGGCCAACAGAGGCCAGTGATGAGAGGGAATACAATGCTGAGGCGTGTTTACTTGCCAGCCATCCTGGATCTCAGTCAGCTAACACTGGCTGCATGGCTAGCAGGGCTAACATTACAGTTACTTTAGTAAGTCCCCTGGGAAATTCCTGTGTTCGGACCTGGTCCAGCCGAGTTCACTGAGAGGCTGCTGAGCCCAGTGTCACTGCACGCTCACAGCAGCTACAGCAGCAGCTAAGGCAGAGAAGCTGGAGGACATCACACAATATTAATCATAAAATGAGAGCAAGTTTCCCTCCAATCAGTGAAGCCTGTGCTTAAAATAGTGACACAAGAAATAAAGTAGTAGAAGGAGGGTATGACATTCTGTGGACACACTGCAACTGGTCCTCAGTGTGTGTTCTGTGACTTTTTCTGAGTGAACTGTTTTAGCAACTTCTTAAAGACAAAGCAGAGGCCTCCGTAAACACTGTGTAAGTGAAGGGAAGGGTGCATCCTTGTAAGAGGCCTGTGCTTGTATCAAGGAGGCCCCGGAGTAAATTGTGTACATGTGATGTACAGAAAACAGAAAACATGTTTCCAGGTCGCTTTGTCTTACCACTTTGATGACATAGCGAGCATCTGCACCCACGGGTCTGTCAGACTTCTCATCAGCTGAGAAAGGACAAACAAGAAAACAATGATCAAAATGTCTGTCTGTGCAGGTTTATCTTACACTGTCTTGACATGAAATAACTGAGCATTAAATGTTTGTCTGGGTTGCAGTCAGATCATCAGTAGATGTATTATGGGTGATCAGCCTTCCATCGAATCTTACCCAGATATATGAGTCCAAACCCCCCCTGGCCGACCGGAGCCCCCAGCTTCCAGGCCTTCTTCCCGGTGTCTGTGAGGACCTCCCCGGGTGGGAACTCCTCTGCCAGCTTCCTTTTAGCTGGAGCTCTGCCCTTTGGAGGCATCTGGAACACACACACACACACGACTGTGGAGCTTTGAACTGAAGTGTACACTGTGAGCAGTCCTCACGTGACGAAACATGAGTAACTAACGTTTCACCTGCGCTGCTACATGGATGTCAGGTTCGTGTGTTTACCAGCGAACTTAGCTGACCACATCCTGAGTTTTCCCGGTACTTTGTATTAACGTGACGTATCTGCAGCGTTTACCGTCAGTAAACACAACATTAGCTTTAGTTAACTCTGCCAATGACGTTATGTGTAATGAAACGATAACCGCCTGAACATAACACCACCGGGCAGAGCAGGTCGAGAAACGCTGCATTAGAGCAGAGATTTTAACATTAACATTAACACTAGCATTAGCATTAACTTTAACTTTAACATTACAGTCTTATACATGCTGGTTAGCTCTGAAGCTAACCGCGCTGTCTCGTTAACGTCAACATCTCGCGTTAGCGACATGACGCCGTTTAATATCAGACGCTACGGATGTCTGCGACGTTTGCTGTCAAAGCGACATTCACATATTTTATTACATGATGATGAACATGAATACACACCTTCACTTTGCTGTTTATTCCTGACTGTGAGTTAAGCTGTGTGACGACCAAACTTCCCGCAAAACTACCGGTCAGGAAGTGGCGTCACGACACTTTGCTATTCCATTGGTCGATTACGCAGCGTAAGTTACGACAGAGATTCTGCGTAAGCGTGTGTGTGATGTGTGTGATCACTGAACAGGTGAGGAAGCCCATTTGTTGTTACGTACGCTACACATGCACGTCAAACATAACATTATGTTACATGCTCAGCACACTAAAGGAACAGCGATACCACTGAAAGCAGGCTGTTTGTGTGAGTACTGCGCTTTCTTCTTCAGGTGTTAAGTTTGTCCATTCTGGGCTGCTGTAGGAGCATGGCAGGTCAAAATAGCAGTCTGTGAAAATGAGCCACAGCATCTGTAGACATTACAGTCTCATTCTAAGGTAACGAAAACAGTGCTTCTTTTTATGTGATCAAACACAAATGGAGGCACAGTTCTGAATATTATAGTCCATTTCATTCCTCTGTAGTCTGTGATCAGAGCCCCTTAATCTGACACACTCTGCCTTTAAATCAGCAACTTTTTATTTTTATTTTATTGGCAGTATTATTTAGATAAAGATGGTGCAATGATAATTTTTGGGAAATAGTATGTTTGTGTTGTCCATTCTCCAGTCTGTATTTGATCACATGACAACACAATACAGTCTAGCTAGTATCCATCAAATTAGCCTGCACCGGGGTCTGTGGAAACTCAAGTAACTGTGTCTAGATCATAAAAATAGATTTGACCTCAGGGCCTCTTTACAGTATGAGATCACCAACTAATTGGCCTAGCTGTCTAGCAAAAGAGTTGGTAATGTTGCCTCCTATGATCTTCCATTAGGCTGAAGCTTAAAGCATCACTCAGGAACTTTTTGGGGAAGATCTGCTCAGTCAGCAGTCACAGCTGATTTTGAATTGGGATGATTTTGCAGATAAAAAAAAGAAAATTGTGGAATTGATTAGGTAACTCATCCATGACCTCTGTGATTTGAACACATAATGTACTGTAACATTCCCAATGCAAACAATCACAATCAACATTACCACTGCCAATAATGTTTTTTTAAGTATTCACTGAACGGTTGAAATGTCACTTTGAAGGCAGAAGTTCATGTGATTGAAATGTTAGTTTTTTGCACATATTTGTCTCTATTAAAGTAAAATAAAGCATGTTTTTATTGCATGCCCCTTTTTATGGATAGCAATGTGCACACACACTTTACGTATGACATAAACATGAATGTAAGCATGTTGGTTTGTTTTTGGTTACAATGTTTGATTTTTTGATTTTATCGTCACAAAAGTATTAACATTTAACATTCAGTTTCTGCCTCACTGCACTTCTGCCACTTCATGATCTGCCGTACGTTGAACGAGCATATACTTTGGTATACTGGTTCAAAATAAATTTCTTCTGCCATACCTGCCCATCTCAATGTCTATGTTCTCCTGAACATTGCTGTAAACACTGAATTTGAATAGGTATGTAAATGTGCAGAGGCTTGCCTATTTTAAATGTGTCATTTGATACCAACGTATTGTGTTTCGCTTGCACGACTCATGAATAAGATATTGTTTCTTTAGTGTCACAGAGTGGAGAGAGCCACACATCCAAGAGGGCTGATGCTACAACTGTTTTTAGATCAACTGTTGCACACAGTTCTGTTCCTTCTTTAAATTAGCATTACTTCAGTAACTGTTTCCATGGCTCCTGCAGGTGATAGCCTACGGCGGTTGTCAACAGGTTGACTGTTTGACATGAACTGACCCTTTGCCTTCAAATTGCACTTCAAAGTCCTGAACAGAGGGATGACCCGCTGCAGTGACAATGATGAGCAGAATGATGACGGAGCAGAGCAAACCAACAAGAACCAGAAGAAGAGAAGTAAAGGAGAGAAGCATGTGTCGTTCCCCCCTGATGAACAGATTGTGTCTGGATTTGCTGAGCACAGGAGCACTTACAGACAGGGTAAGCTGTTGTTTAATATCATGATGTCATCTTGGTGAACTTTGGTCTTCTGTATTAATTAAAAACATCAAATAATTAAAGAATGTCTGCGTTCCAGTAGGCTTTAATGTAAAAACAAAAAAAAACTTTTCACTTTAACCTTCTACAGCACACGTTCACTCACTATATTTACCCACGCCCCATTGTATACTTTGTCTTTATTGGATATTGGTGTAGCTTGTTTTATTTTAGAATAATATCATGTCAATCAAAACATAATATTAGTTTCAAAATTAACACAGATGAAAGCCACTGTTCTTCAAGAGCAAATGTTGCAGTGTTTATCGTGGTTATGTCGCTCAGCTGGTCTGTTGGTGTGTCCGAGGCTTTAATAAAAAAGAAGCTATGATGATGAGCTATGTGATCAGCTTAACTTAGCACACAGACTGGAAACCTGTGTGAAGGTCCAAAAACATCCCTACCAACACATCTAAATATTAGAATTAAAACCTCATTTGTTTAATGCAGTGAGTATTTAAGAAAACCTTAGACCTTGTAAGCACACACACACACACACACACACACACACACACAGGTGTAATGTTTTTGCATCCTGATGCTGTCATTAAGCAGCTTCTCGTCACAAATGACACATTCTGTCAGAGTCCTCCAGAGATAATGGTTATAGCTGTAGTTTCTGTGTTCTGTAGTTTTTATCTGTTCAGATAAACTCACAGCATAGCTCTCACTAAAACCACAGACATCATTTTTACATTTCTGTACACATACATAGATACAAACGAGTGAGATACAGTGTGTTAATTAGTGATCTTTAGAAGTGTTAGGTTTGTTTCTTACCTTTAAACAGAGCCGAGCTAGCTGTGGCCTCCTGCTAGCAGCCTTTGGACTAAGATAGGCTTCCAGCTCAAGTAAAATCTAACCCTCCTCTCCCGTTCTTTATTTTATCCTTGGATAAATAAAAAAAGAAGACCTTGTGATCTGCTGTTCACAGGTATCATTTCAATGACTGTGTCTTTATTTGTTTTTCTTTTATCACCTCATCATCGTCAATGCCATCTGAAATACAGTCCAGCCTCTGAAGGATACACTAAATGTTTAAGTGTGTCAGTCGCAAAATCCTTTGTAGTCCCATTCCATAAGGCTGTGGATGATAAATCGAGATGCCTGATTGGTTGATTTATTGTTCAGACAGACATTCATGTCCTTCTCACTTCTCACTGACTGCCATCTTCCCTGTAGTATGCACAAACACACACACACACACACACTGAGCACAGCACAGTTTACCGTATGGCATTTCTGAGCCCCTGAAGCACTTTTGAATGGTTGCTGGTGGCTCACTGGGATGTAGAGGCATTAAAGCAGTGAATGAGTGTATTTCTCTATTTTAGTTGACAGCTGCCTCACCTTGACAGAGGTAATGGTGGCCTACCAGCAGAGCTGCAGCAGACACCAGGTCCAACCCAGAGAGCACGTCCTGCAGCAGCTCCAGGTACACAGCTTCACACATCACTGTTAGTCTTTGTACGTGTCAGTCAAACAGCATGAGGCCAGTTTTTTTGTTGGATTCACTGTTCAAGTTTGACTTTCTGTGGGTGGTGCTGTTATCAGTGGTTATCAGTGCTCATTGTGCTGTGCACTAACATACTGCACTTCCCAACAATGTGTCAAACTGTGTGTCCCTGAAGAAGTACAGGGATGTTTTAACTACATCACACGGACACTGAAACCAGTCCAGATCACAAGATTCAAAAAACAGCCGCTGTACTTACTGTGTGTGTGTGTGTGTGTGTGTGTGCGCGCGCACTGCCTCTCTCCTGCCCGCCCCAGTTTCCCTTTGCGCTCTCATTGACTATACAGCCGTCTCAAGGTCGTCCGACTAGAGCGTCTTGTTTCTGGTGACAATAAAACACGATCGAGTTGCTTCAAACTGAGGCTTTGAAACACGGCTCAGAATGTGTCTTGAACTAAAAGGTGCAGAGTCTGAACCCATGCTGATGGTTTTTGTCTCAGATCTCCAAAATACATCTGCAGCAGGCAAAGTGGAGTAGATGTCTGTGGTCTTCATCTCTTACTGGATGCTGGTGGTTTGAAATTAAATAAATGTGTTTAGTTCACAAGATGATTTTCAAGGTAGGAAACTAGAAGACTGAGATTCCTACCCTTGAAAACAGATGTTGACAGAAACAAAAATCACCACAGGGTCATCTTAGGCCCTATCTAAAGCCACTGTTTAGTTTGGCCATTCTGGGACATGGTTGACTCCATAGAAGAGGACCACCATGTGGTTTTATATCGATGCATACAAAAGTCTCAATGTAAGGTACCAAAAACAGGATATCTTATTTTAATTCATGCATGCAGAGGTCTGAAAATGATATTCCATTTCTGTCCTATTCTGTAAATAAATCTGACACACTGAACCTTTAGAATCCTGTATTTTTGTCTTTCAAGTCCTTTTATTCAAATGAAACAATCAGAGAGGGAAATCGGGCCCATAAGTTTTAATCCAAACAGTGACAACAGATCCTTAAACTCCAACCTGATGAAAGCTGCAGAGTGAAATATTGCTTTAAAAGAAGTGTGTGTAACCATGTTCTTCTATGCAACATCAGCAACTCTGCTCATAAAATAACTGTACCATGCAGTGATATTACAGTACTCCAGAAAGGATCAATATCAACACTATAACCTGGTGCAACTCAAGCCTCAGACACTGTCAGAGCATATCCGACTGCAGGTACAAGGTTTTATTAAAACAAAGGCACCTTCATGTAACAGCACAATATACACACAGACATAAACACTCATTTTTGGAGCACCAACACATACTGTACAGTGAGTGTGTTTATACATAGGCTACACACTACAATCCTTTAAACAGTTTGAATCAGCTTCAATCTCCATTTAAACAACAACAAGAGGCTATGCATGAAAATATACTTGTGTGTCTTTGCAATGAGATTAGAGCAACATTGCATAGAAATTGGTATTATGATTTAACTCCACACTAATATTACTGACTAGTCCAACAGCAGTCAGCCCAGCTCGGCATCTGTCTTTCAGACTTTTACTTCACTAAGCTCTCACCAACCACTAAAAGTCAGTCCCAGATTTACTCTTGTCTGGCGGCTTCTTGCTTGCTCACTCTCTCTTTTCTCTTCCTAGCCTTTTCAGTCCTCTAATGCTATTATGTCCAGAGAGGCTACTGAACCTGGTTACGATGCCCGCTTAAACAGCTCCGCTTCTGGCACAACACTGGCTCCACTTTCCATCAGCATTCCGCCACACCTCCTCTTCCCAGTGGTCCAAAGTTCCTGTCTGGCTTAAAAACTAAGCTAGCATTAGCTATCAGCAGCTACAGTTGGCAGCAGTTCACTTCACTGTCCATCAAGCTCTGTAAATCAGAGTTGTGGCAAAGCAGCTGGAGGACATCAGAGGGAAAACCAGAAATACTCTAAAGCACATAAAACACATTTTCTTGATATTCCAACCTGAGAATGAGTTTGAACAATCAATATCTTTCTCCAGTATGACTGAGCCCACCTTTAATAAAAGTGTTAGCTGCAGGAGGCGGTTAAAGACGGCCAGAGCTACAACATCCTATTTAACATAATGTGTTACTTACTTATAGTATAGCAGCATTATGACTAAATAATGTGCTGAGCTTAATATTTAAAGAGGCTCAGTGAAAACACACCCACCAGCACTGTGAGTGTGTGTGAGCAGTTTGAAGATGTCCAGACAGGAAGTGAACCTCACAAAGTCACTGTAGTTTATTCTCCCCACACAGCCACAAATACACTCTGTCCACTGTTCCTCTTCCTCCAGTCTCTGCTTCTCTCTCATTGTCTCTGTAGGTGTATGGAGTAGATTCATAAAGCCCCAGGATGAGGACATTTTTGGCTCAAGCACTGAACTCATATGGATGTATCCTCGCATCAGATTGTGTCACCCCAGGAGAATTTGCATATAACCGTGCCCACTCGTGTCTTTCCATTGCCTTTGCGCGTAACAGCGCCGCTCCTAAAAGATCTGTGCATTCTGTCTCAGCGTCAGGAAAAAGCCTCATTCTCTTTTATTCTGTCTTAAAAATAATAATACAAATTAACAGAGATCTATATTTATTGATGTGTTGCTCTCAGAATGTATAATTACATGTAGATCATACTGATCAGAAATCTGACACACGTGCATCAACTCTCCAGTGCAAGAATAAAAAATATGTATCACATACACACACACACAGGCACCCTCCAATAAAATAAACTCACTTATTTTCTCTTAGCCACACTTGAAACACACAGTCTTTCATTTATAATTCATTTTATGTACATACTTACTCTACTTGGACCAACCATGTTAAGATGAAGACTTGGTGCCCCCCCTGCATAAATTTCACTTGAGATCAAGGAGAATTATTTGTGGAAAATTAGAGACTTAGCAGTGCTTACATTAAGCATACAGCCGCCGTATTATCTCCGAGGTGCTAATGAACCCAGCCGCATTGAAAAGGAATGTAGGTGGTCCTCCTGAAAGAGTAAAATATGTATGGTTAAGCATTTGCTAAGAGGGGCAATATTTAGACCAAAAGGGCTTCATGCGAATGAATCCATAATAAGACGATGCAAAACGAAAAGACAACCGCCTAAAGAGCAAATTTATTAAATTAGGTCTTTTCAGACGAGGGGCGATCCCCGAGGACCGGCGCTGAACACTATTTAAAGCTTTTTTATTGCACCCTTGGGCCCCTTTGCACTCCTTTGAAATGTTTTAAGTGGATAAAATAGTAAAATTGCTGTTGGTGACGTCTTCATACAGGCGGTAAACAATAATAGGTCGGAGCCAGGTCTGAGGCCGCCATGCTTAACCACTGTGATTTGACTGTACAAACCCTCTGTGAGGCTGTTTGGCTCGCTCTGTGATTAGAAAGGTAATTGAGATGATCAAGCTCCGTCTCTACACGACTGTTTTTGGCACGAGGGAAGAAGCTTAACTGCACTGATTTATATTCAAATTGAGAAAGAACTGTGAAACACATTAGGAGCTAATACAGGTGGTGCTGTTTACACAGCTCCAAAATACTCCTGGATCCAACAAAAGGTCCTGTCCAGACAATAAATAAAACTTAGTTCTGCACACACATACGCACGCGCGCGCACACACACACACACACACACAGAGATTTCATCTCGCGATTTAAATTTTTTTTAATCCAGTTTTTTTCACGTTTGCTTCAGTCACCACAGAATTAAACTCATGAAGTCCCAAAGCTTGATTATCAAATCTAATGATCATTCTAAATCAATCTAAAAGATTACATTACATTAACAAAATACACCCACTAAAATGGATTCACTGTGTTAACAAAGCATGATGGGATGTCAGACGGTCATTATTTTATAATGATGATGAAATAATGACTTTATTTCTTATTGAAGTCACATCACAAAACTATGTAGACTGCCAAAATACTGTATATTTCTATAAATATGTACTTATATATGAAAGTCACAACAGACTGTTTGAATGTGCACATTCCTCTCCTCACAGTTTACTCTCTCCTTTACAAAAGAAACCATGACATCCACGAGTCTGTGTGGATTGGCTCAAACTTCCTCCTTCCATATTGTGCAGAGTGGTTTGTTGATTGATTTATTAGAGCTGGTGTTGTTTTTTTAGGTTGCAGTGAAGTCTTTTCCAACCCTCCAAACACAAAAGGATTCTAAATCAAGCGAGCTCAGACCACGAGTTTGTATTCTCTCCATGATATTTGGAGAATAAGCTCGGAATTAGTTGCATGTTGGCAAATCTTCTAATGAATAGCTTAGTGGTTGTTTCCTTTGCAGATTATTCAGTTGAGTGGACTGAAGAGAAATCAATTACCACAACTTAACTTTCATTATTTATCCCACAGCTAAGAAAAAAATGGCCATACATGACAATATGCCTCTCTTAAATTCACGGGGTCAGATTCAATACCCACAAATGTTATTTTCCCCAGATAAATCCCTCTGGGGAGGGAGGGAGGAGGGGGGAGGGACGGGTCTCTCCAGAAATGAAAAGACAAGAGAAAATCTGTTTTTACAGACCACCGCTGCTTTCTCAGCTCTTTTGATTAGCATTAATGTTGCACTGCGGAAGTCTGCCAGCACAACTGTTATGGCTCCTTCCACACACACACACACACACACACACTGAAAGCTATATCTCTCTCTGCCTGCCTAATTCTAAAGGGAACATTTTTTTCTTTTAAATTAAATGCATGCTGATTGTTATTGCAGCCCCCCCTCACTCGTGTGGAATAGTCTGCAGCGAGGTAAATGTCACTAAGTAAGTGCCACACTTTTTCCTCGGTGGTTGTTAGCAGGTTTTGCATGCAGAATAAAAGACAGAGAGGAGAAGGGGGAGGTGGAGGAGTGTTCCTGCATGCGTCTGAATGCGAGCGCTTATCAGGAAACAGCAGGGGGACCGGACATATGTCGCTCCTCTCATTACAGGCCGAGACGGCGATAACGGGGCGGTTAGTGGCGCATTTGAAATGGCGTACAGTGGCAGCCGCTACGATCACACGGAGAAAAAAAAGGAGAGAAGCGGGGAGTATGGGTCGGGATGAGGATCACCACGGGACCCGCCACTAACACACTTCAGTCTGTCATTCAGACGGCCTCCACACTCACACACACACACCGTCAGACACAACATGCTTTATTTAAAACACACTGACTCCACAGCCTTTCCATTGTAGTTTCACACGATCTTGCTTTAACGCCTTTTTGGAAACAGCATGCAAAAGTGAAAAAGGATAAAACCTTGTCTACGTGTGAAAGACTCTATTTTACATCCTCTGCCTCTAATTGAATTCGGAGCAGTTGCAGTTAAACTGAATGGCATGTGTGATGCACTATTGGTGGTGCACTATTAGGCTGAATTGAATTTGCATGGTTGGGTGGTTGCACAAGTAATATGAGTGCTTTTGTGAGTGGGATAATATTACAGGCCCGGACCCACTGAGGGTTCACACAGGGGAGACGCTCCGTCACCAAAGTGACCAAATGTTTACAAAGAATCTGTACAGGCTCGTGCATATGGAAACATATGAACCATGTCGTTGTCCTCAGGTTTAGCTGTGTATCATCCCTCTTTGCTTCATCACTTTACACATGACAAAAAACATCCAGGATTTTCCATAAAGGTAGTTTGATCTGACGCTCTCAGTCGTCACGAGTGTTTCTCTGCTGTGGAATATTATCAGATATATTTGAGTGCAGAAAGAACTGTAGAGTCTGAACTTATTGTTCACAATACTTGTTTTTGTTACAAAGATGAAGACACGAGAGAGAGAAGGAGGAGAAGGAATGTGTAGAAAAAAAAAGATGAAATGTCGAGACTCAAAAACTAGTTCTGCTCAGACCGACATTCAGGGCCAGTCTGACAAAGAATGTATCGCAAAGGTTATTGATTTGTTGATTTTATATGCTAGAAACAGAGCTGTCCATCCAAACTATAAAATGTATAAAATGTTTTTCTTCAATCAAATGATTTAGATCATTCAAATAGATGTTTGTCATAAATAATGATTCAATCATAAATCATAAACATTTATTCACATCACAATCATTCAGTCCATCAATCCACAGGTTTGGTTGTAACATCTGTAAACTTTGTGCTTCATGTTTTGTACTGTGTGTGTGTGTGAGAAGGCCACCTGTCTGTGTTCTCCGGTGTGAGGAGGTTTGTGTGTTTTCCATATTTTACATTAATTATGATAATCTCTCCCCTGATTTTACATCGCTCTGTTTTCCCGAGAAGCGCGTGGTGCATGTCTTTGTTGTAAAGGACTTGGAGCTGCGTTTCTTCAATGATAGGTGGTGCACAAATAAAGCTATTGTTGTTATGTAACCTCAGACCGATTCACGCTTCTGACATCCCTCACTCCGATACAGAGAAAAGGGGTATATTTTCACGGTCGTGGCCTCTTGTGAGAGCACAGGATCCCACCACCACCACCATTTTGGCGTGGTGGCGCTGTGACAGCTGCGACAGGTTCTCTGCTCTCAGGTGTCACTGTGGAGGTTCATCTTCTCACTGTGTGTGCGTGACAGCAGTGTTGCAATTGTATTCATATTTTAGGCCGGGTTTACCTTCAAAAAATGAGTTCCTGATTGTCCCTGATCAGTCTTTTTTTGTATGTAATGAATATTCTAAAAAGAGTGGTAATTACATCATTATTCTGTAGTTTCTTCAAATTTATTTTATCTCACAGACTGAAATAAAGTCTGATCAAATCAAATTGAATGTTTGTGCCAAAGAACAGACCCATGTGATGCAAGAATCCCAGCATCCCTCCACACCGTCTTCCTCCGTCAGGCTGTTTTTAGTAAACACTGCAGTGGCCTATTTTAGAACGCGTTACCCACATTCAGAAATGTTACAAAACGTCTGCATCATTCTGACCAGTGTGTTATTATATAGATGATTTATTTCAATGAAGTTTCAAAGGAAAATAATCATCAAGTTTAAAATGGATGCACAGCGCGTGATCTCTCTCCTCCCTCCGGTGTGAAGGCTGATAGAATCACAGCGAGAAACTTTCAAATTCAGCAGAGTTAAAATGTATAACACACGTAAACACACAGATCTGACTGAAGCTGTGCGATGTCGCGTTCACACACTCTGAAACACACACACACACACACACACACATTTCCAGCCGAGCATTTGCCACTCAGCCCTGAATGTGTACATTATTTTTGACATCAGCCATTTGAGGGGACAGTATATTTTACACAAAGTGGCATTAATTAAGTCGCTAAATGCACGCTATCGTATATTTCAAAAGCAGTGCGGCTGAACAAAGGCGGTGACAGAGGGAAATACTGTAAAAGTCAATTAGAATTTTATGTACGTTTTTAGATCTCTTCTTTTTTTTTAAATGATAAATGAAGTTACTAATTTTGTCTGTGCTCTTTCTAGACACTGCAGCTTTAATTGCTAATTGTTAACAGCGAACGAATACATTTGCATATTAATTAGCTCCCAATTTACATTTTTAATTTGCTGCCTTCAAAGGGTGTGAGATAAAAGGTCGTGTTATTTTAAATAATTTATCCTTTATTGCAGAAAAGATGCTGAAAGGAAAATGCGGGGGTGATTTTTAACCCCTAAGAGCTCAGAAATGCATGTTAAAAATACATACAAATATATATTTATTTCTATTTTTTTTTTTTTTTTTTGTCAGTTAATTAAACGGGCTAAGGAGAAAAATAGTGCACTCAAACAGTTTTTAATACAAAGCCATCCGGAGAGGCAGAGCAGCTCTGGACGGTTGAGTGAAGAATAGTGAATGCACCAGAGATGACTTCTGTGGAAGTCAAGTTTGGAAAGCAGACCCCCCTCTTTCTGTCTTTTCCTGCTGCCTGTGTGCGTCTGTGTGTGAGGGAAGGAACGCTTTTCTTTTTATCACTCCATTTTGTCCTCTCTCCCTCCTGACACATCAATTGATTTGGCAGCCGACGCCTTCGGTTTCCGTCTTTCACCATGAGGCAGCGGCGAGCGGAGAGGGAACGAACAAGTTCAGAAATTCATTAAGATGAAAAACAGCCGCCACTGTATTTCTTGTGAGGAGGAGGAAGTGCTGCGTGTGTGTTTCTCTCTTTTTCTCTAAGTGTGTGAGTGTGTGTGTGTTTGGGAGTGTGATATGGGTAGCCAGCCAGTTGCTTGCACATTCTAACTGAGCGTTGTTCTTTGGCTCAGTGCCACAAACAGACCGGTTTCACCAAGCAGTCGCCAGCCGGACGCCAGCACACACTGACACGTTTTTTTGTTTTTTTGTTTTTTTTGCGTTGTTGTTGCTGTTGTGACAGACCAAACAAAAATTCCGAGGTGACACAAATGCACACAAAGTCAGAAAGAGATGAATGGAGCGAGCTGGACACGAACACCCAAAACAACTTTTCTTCTTCTTTTGCTCAAAGCCAAAAAAAAAAAAAACACCCCCAAACTGATTTTTCATAATCTGAAGTGAGATGATGACGAGCCTGTAATACTCACAGGGACATTTCATGGTCTAAAAGGGGTTAAAGAGACCTGATGGAGTGCTGATAGTGAGGGAGAACACATCCACCAATCAGCTTTAAGAGACACGTGTTGTTTTCAGAGCCAACACACAAAATATGATTCTGTGTTTTAGTATATTTACCATGCATGTGCACAGGAGTGTAGAGTGTAATGAGCATAATGTGTAGCCACAGATTCAGTGTGTTTCTGATGCATATTTCTGATTCATGACAGCTGCCTGTGTATGAAAAAAAAATATCTGAAAGATTATTTAATTTATTAAATTGAATTATTACATAAAGAAAGAAGGAACCAAATGTTTGCTTGGTGCAATACATCAGTAATAATAATAATATGAGTATAAATCTGATCTTTCATGGCACATTATGGAACACCAAATAAGGTTAAAATATTATTTAAGAAAAACAAAAACATTTAATACAGATCAAATTAAAATACATAATAAATATAGAACCAGACCCACAAATACTAATTGTAGTTTTGGGACCAAACGGATAAAAAAAAAATCAAAGTCGTGGTGAACATCGAGCTCACAGTGACAGAAAGCTGTTATTTCTATACGACGAGCTGTGTGTTAAAGCACACTCACACATACACACACTCTACATATACACACATTCTCACTCAGTGTATAACTGTGCATGTAGACACATTTGTGCGTGTGTGTGTGTGCCTCAGTTAAGATGATTACGGGGGGAAATTCAGCCACCTCTACCAATTACACACCAGCCTCTTGTATACATAAACAGTGCAATTTATGTCCCATTGATCTGTCTAATTCTTTCAACAGGAGCACATTATGGCCGACGTTTTTTTTTTTTTTTTTTGTCTCCCGCCTTGCTCTCCTCTCTGTAGCACAAGAGCCGAGCGAGGAAAGCCTTCCAAGTCCTTTTGTACTCCCCGCGTCCCTTTGAACAATGAATCATATTTAGCAACCAGAGACGAAACACGGCACCGCTCGCAAATAAGGCGGCAATTCAGCGAGGCAGCCAAGATGAGTCAGTGCAGGGGAGGCAGTCAGAGAGCTGACACGACGGGGCTGATGGGGCTCAGGCGAGCCTTTTTTGGGTCCCTGAGCAGAATTGGGCACCTCCACACCTCATTTCCTGTCTGTTGATAAAGAAACAGCAAAGAGACACTGTAAATGACTTATATTATAATACAAAATATTTTGGAGTGATATTGACAGCAACAAGCCGACAAGACATTTAAGTCTCAGAAAACTTGAGAACATTAAATGTTCATGTCTAAATTATAATAAATAAATGACGTTATGTTATTATTATTGTAAATACACGCGTGTGGTTTGGTCACATTTGATTGACAGTGGCCTGGTGACAAAAGCAAACGACCTCATCACATTTCGACTGTAATATAGCTACATCCTGATTGGGGCACACAAATATACAGCAACACCTTTTTTCCAATTGAGCCCCGCCCCCTCCAAACCAGAGAAAAGTGAGGACAAAAACAGAAAGACAGAAATGAAACAAATCAGTCAGAGTGAGGCGCTTTCTCACAAATGTTCAACATGTTATTTGAGCTGTAATGCGTGAATGTGTGTAACTGCTGAGATTCAAATAAAATAACTAAAAAGTTCAACATGTTTGGTACTTTACTTCTTGTGAGATAGAAATGAATGGAGGGAAGGAGGAATTTGTTCACTTTTGGGGCCCCCTGGTGGTCCCTAATTGATGATTCCACTAACTGATATTTGAAATGAATATTCAGTTCTTCAGTTAAATATCCAAATATCTGCCAGAGCTCCGTTCTTATAGAAGACTTCTGTGAAACAGCATTTGATCATCGGACAGCAGTCCTCCTTTGAATCCACACTGGTGAATTGTTTGAGGGTAGCAGCTGCTGACCTGAGCCTGCCCCGATCAGTCATAAACTACACTTCAGATGCGTAACTGCCTTTAAATCTCCACATAAATGCCTGTCAGAGAGGATCATCATGTCAGAGGTGAAAATTAAAAAAAGACATAATGATCTCATGTCACACCATCTATAAAAGGAAGTTTAAAAAAACACCCTGTTCCCTGTTTTGCTTGTAGAAAAAAAAATCAGTGTTTTTTCCACCATCCACACAAATCTGCCACCTCCGGTGATTGATGCAGTCAAATTAGATGTATGTGGAACACTGGCTCTGGCAAATGAACACATCAACTGATGACCAGCTGTTTCTAATTATTATACACTGGTTAATTAGGACGCCGTGTCACCATCAACGACGGCGGTAAACTGTGTGAAATTCATAATTCATGCTCTGGCGTCCAATAAGCCTCCCCGATGAAACCGGTACAGTGTGGCATGGATGGAGAGGCCGTGCGGAAAGAGACTGGGGAGGGAGGATGGTGCACTGCCAAATATCTGTGTGTGTGTGTGTGTGTGTGTGTGTGTGTGTGTGTGTGTGTGTGTGTGTGTGTGTGTGTGCGCGTGTGTTCGCGCCTTTCCCTCACACCTCCTGCTTCTACCCCTTTCTCTGTCTCTCTCTCAGCAGGGTGTGTGTGTAGGTGGCAGTGTGAAATGTCTGGATCTCAAAGGTAAGCTGAGCGCTTCACTCCCTCATTATTAAATATGATTGAGGACTTTATGTGACATTCATGATGCACTGGTTGATTTTGTAATGTTTTACATTTTCAACGTGTAATTATAAACAAATATTTAATAAGAGGTAGCTTTAAATATAACCATGTCATGAAAATGTTACAACAATCATTTATGATGTGAGGTTTTTGATCCTGTATCTCAATACACTTCACACACACACACACACACACACACACACACACACACACAGCTCAGATTTAGTCTTAAATTGTTGATTTATTGAAGTGATCTTGTTGAACAAAATGAGTGCATATCCTTTGTTTGCTGCATTTGATGATCTCTTTTCATACGCTTATCAAAAACACAATTATTTAGAAGTTCCATTAGAAATCTGTGTTAAAAAACCTTGAATGAAGAGAACTGCTGGGTTGGCTGACAGAATGACACATATGTTGGGGTGAGGAGGTGTGAGGGTGAATTCCACTGGTTCCTGTAGTCAGTTCAATTTTTCATATCTATTAAAACATAAGAAAACAATATTAACATCAATCCAATCATAACTTTAAATCTGATGCTTATTCTGGCCTTGATCCTATACTAATCTCCACCCTAGCACTAATTAAACCTGAATCAGTGCCTAATCTTAAATTGAATTATTCATAATCATCACCCAAACCAGTTCAAATATGAACCCTGAACCCAAATCCTGAACTAAGTTTGCCGGTAGCCTTTTTAAATTTGATCAATTTCAATCTATATCTTATCCTCATTCACAGTGTCTCTATGAGTGAACACTGGACAGAGTGTCCTCACTTTGAAGGTCTTCAAACTCTGCTGCTTCTCACAAGTATAGAAGCACAGCAGCGGCAGGAGCAGCAGACACATCTGCATACAGCAGCAGTGTAAAGTTGCGTGCGATGCCATGATGGGCGTCACTGTCGTCACGCACTGATGACATCTGACTGCGGGTGTCGCTGCCTTATTATCTTCCCGACGCAGGGCGGATTAGAAAAATGGGATTTCAGATGGCTCTCCCTTCCACCCCACACGCCCTCTGCCATCGCTCAGCTAAGTGATTATTGTTAAAAAACAGGGAAAAAAATCATTTTGGAAATAATTATGATAGTAATTATCATTCCCCCTTCTTGGCTGGGGAGATAAGAATGAGCCCAGGAGAGGGAGAGATTGAGTCTTAAAAGTCACGTGGATTTGTTTGATCAGTCACAGTTTGATCTGGAGTGTGACTCCTGATCAGGGTTGGAGAGAAACAGTAATCAGATTACCCAATCTGAACTGTAATTCCTGTAATTCACAAACACTTCAAATATTAAAAAAAATCATTAAATATGGGCTATGAAGGAGTGACATATCACAGTAATCAGATTACAGAATGGTGCAGTGATTCCTGTTAGTCAATCCTAAAAACACAATAATCACTTTAAAACAAAAAGAGGAGTTATAAAAAAAAATCTAAAATATGAAAATGTTTGATTTACATATATTTGTGCAGATAAAGCTGAAATATTAACAGTGTTTAGATTGTGGCAGTAGTGAGTAAAAATCAAAATCACTTAATTGTTTTATTCCAAAGGATGTTTGTCATCTCAGGTTCTTTGCACGCATCGTAAAGTCAATAAATACAGTATGAATATAGAATTCTGTATGTGGTCACAGTACTTGGATTTGGGCTCATGTTTCAGTTTGTTTCTGGTATAACATGAAAAACCAGGGGCACAGAAACTATCATCATTTATTCCAAAAATATACATTTAAAATGATATTTCATGAGTCATATTATTACTGTAACCATAACAACATTCAAAATGTTATCATAAAGTCTCTGGTTTTCTACTCACTGAAGTTTATACAGGGCAACACAACGTGTTGGAGTAGTGTAATATTTCCCTTTGAAATGAAGTGAAGCAGACAAATCAAGTATCAAACAGGAATACAAACCTATAACTGCATTTAAAGCAACATTATGTAGATTTTTACTCCCTCTGTGGTAAATATGGACAGCTGTAAATGGTAAATGGACTGTACTTATATAGCGCCTTTCTAGTCTTCCGACCACTCAAAGCGCTTTTACAGGACATATGTCATTCACCCATTCACACACATTCATACACTGATGGCATTGGCTGCCATGCATGGTGCCAACTGCTCATCAGTTTGAGGAGCTAACCATTCATACACATTTGCACAGTGAGCCACAGTCGCCCCCTGTACTTGAGTATTTGTTGTGATTACATTACTTCTGAACAAAAACTAGCGAGTCAACAAATTTGCTACCAGCCAAACATCATCAAGGTCAACGACACAAGACTTAGCAGCCAGCTACTACTACTTACTTACTAGTCCAACAGTAAGAACACCTGTGATACCAGTGTACCCACTAACCCGGTGCTTTGAGCTCACAGCCCAGCTAACTGACTGAGCTTACATTAGCTAACAGCACTGTCCATCAGGAAACTGTAAATCAGAGAGAGTTGAGGCGGAGCAGCCGGAGGGCAGCCCGAGGACATCAGAGGGAAAACCAGAAAACATTTTCTCCATAAAATATGATCCAGTTTCACCAAAATCAGTGTGTGACTGAGAGATTGGCGGCTGTGGTTTGGAGGTAGACCGGGTCATCCGCTAATCAGATGGTCGGCGGTTCGATCTCCAGCTCCTACAGTCTGCATGTTGAAGTGTCCTTGGTCAAGATACTGAACCCCACATTGCTCCTGAAGCCTGCGCCATCAGTGTGTGAATGTGTATGAATGGGTGAATGAGATATGTCCTGTAAAAGCTTTGAGTGGTCAGAAGACTAGAAGGGCGATATATAAGTACAGTCACAAAGTTACATATTGCAGAAACAGATGTACAGGACAGTGTGAATGACAGACACCATTCACCTCTTCACATGTCCATGTAGCATCAGCATGATTTAAAATGTGTTCTTTTATGACAGAAAAGTTGCCTCAAATAACTGCAGCTAAATTCACCAGCTTTGGTAATTTAGACATTGTTAGTTCCATTTTATTATGGTATAGTTCATTTCTACCTGAAAGTATAAAGTGATCAGACTGCATTCAGAGATTTTGGAAGTTGAGTTGGTGTAAAGTTATTACACATTATTTTATTGATTATAATGTTCTGCAGGCAGTCAGTAGTCAATGGACACTCGAGCATTCCCATCTTGGAAGTCCAATCATGAGAAAGTGCGTCGTGTTTCTTGTAACTGTCATCATTATTTCTGTTTCTGATTGTCTCTGTCTCAGAACTTTATTAAAAGAAAACACACACACACTCAGGGATAAACTTTGCCCATAAAGGAAGTTGTTTTGTCGTGATTTTTGTTGAAATGTTCATTTCAGAAAAAGGATAAAGCACATTTAGAGCCGTGCAATTTTGCCTGTTAGCAAACAGCCTCCCAATTATCTTCCGTTTGATTGCTTGCCTCTATCAAGGTGAGCGATTAGACCACCGCTCCTGTGAAGCTCTGGAAGTCGTCCTGAAATCGCTGCACTTTGATTTCATCAATCTGCAGGCAGCCCAACTGGAAGAAAATGTGAGTTTTATGAGCAAAACTTATTTTCCTCATCTTCGTCTTCCAATTCCAATACAGTTTCATATTCAGGCCTTCCCCTGTATCAGATTAGAGGCTATTTTTTTCCTTCCAAAAGAACTTCATAACATTCCTGTCAAATTTGGGGCCTTGCTTTCTTCATTTTTTCTCCTTCACGATTTTTTTCTCTTCCAGGGAGCATCGTCCTTGCTGGATATGATTTTGTACTATGAATCTACAACCCATCTTGACATTTCTGACAACAGCAGTATGGGAACATCGTGTTGGAGGGCCCTCGCTCATTTGATAAAGCAGGTTGGCTGACACAGTGGAATAGTAATCTTTTCTTGTAGGCTTTCTCCGGGGGATAATGTACATCCTAGAAAGTGAGTTTGTTGCACATTACATGGATTGAAGACGCAGGGCAGAGCAAACAGGGTGAGAAGTTCTCCCACTGCGAACACGAGCATAAACACATCAGAACACACGCTGCATTACTGCAGCATCGCAGATAGCATTAGCAGGCATAACTGATTAGCTGTGAGGTCTGAGGGCAAATATTACTACTGACTGACTCTGGTGTGTGTGTGTGTGTGTGATCGTGGGACAAAACAATGTGAGGACTTTGAGCAAGACATGGAGTTAAGATTATATTTTCAAAATGTACAGACCCTCTGCATCAACGTCGTGGAGTTCTAAATGAAACAGAGGCTCAGTTCTTCACTTCATTATGTTGGTAACATTGTACTCTGATGCTTTCATAGAGAACCAACATTTGTTTTATCAAAGTGTCCTTACTTCAGGAAAGCAGCTCAGAGTTTTGTTGTGAATTCATAGAACAAAGGTGAAATTCATCTATGGGGAGTAACATAGATCTCACAGTCTCATGAAAGAATAGAGGAAGTGTTTCCCTAGTCAGATCAGGGAGGTGCAATGAAAGTTCATCATGGCATATGCCAGTTCCAATAGCTCTGCAAGGAATAGCTGCCAGGTAACTGGCTAATCTAACCCCAAATTCCACTGAGTGCAAACACACCGTGCAAAGTCTGGCGGGCTAAATGCTTTGAAGTGGCATGCAGGACAGAGACGTGCCTGGTGTGGTTTTGTGGTAAGAATCGACAAAGACGTGGATCATCAGCAGACCTGAGGTGGGCTGAATGACACCTGGTTACTCAAACAAGCCACCTGTAACAGCACCCATGTGTCAATCAAAGCATTCATGCCTTAATATCATTTGAACAGGTGAGTTGTATATAAATTCACCCTCAGTACAGTTGTCATGAACAGGGAAATTAGTTACAGAGACCAAAACTGTTTTTTGTACCAGGCTGTAAACATGTTTATTTCTGCTGTGAAGTTGGACATTTGAACATGGGGACTTATGGAGACTGACTCACTTCTGGAGACAGCCTCAAGTGGACGTTTGAGGAACTGCAGTTTTTGGCACATCTTCACATTGGCACTGGTGTTTAGTTTTTAAATAATTTGTACAATAAAATCCATGTTATGCTAAATATGCTGAGCAGTTTTACAGTTTATAATGTGGAAAGTGTTCAGTGTCAGGTTCAGTCACTTCCATCATGTTAGGGAATGATTGTGGTCTACATTAAAGGGAAAACTTTATTTATTTGACTTTTAGTTACTTTATTGGACTCTCCTAACCCCACCAGACATCCTCATATCTTCTAATGTACCCTCCAAACCTCTACTCAGCTAAGTCCAGCACCATTCTACACCTATCAAAACCTTCCTGTCTACCCTCCACATCATGGACCTGACCATCCCATCACTCATCTGTCTTATTTTGTTCTTGCTGCTGTTTTCTGACAGACTGCTAGTCCACTGTTAGAGTCTGCACTTTTCTTTCAGCAGTCCTGACTGATAGTGAAGCTCTTTCTTTCACCACACATCATCTCCCTCTTTTGTTCTCTCTCTATTTTTGGGCAGATTAGACATTCTGATGCATCTTGAACTAGTTCTTTGTGTGTTTGTCTGTATTCATTGTTTATGTACGTGTGTGTGTGTGTGTGTGTGTGTGTGTGTTTCAGAGTGTGCGTCTGTCCAGGCTGGATGTGTGTAACATGCCCGTGGTCGACTACCCGGCCCAGTCACTATCTAAAGCTCTGCTGACCAGCCGGCTCACAGTGCTACGCCTTCACAATGCCCAGCTCAGCGGTGTGCCGCTATACACACTGGGTATGACGTGCACACACACACACGCACAGACAGTTTTTCCTCACTGAGCTTCAGTTTCTGAATACTCAGTCATGATACAGTATTAATAAATTCACGTGTCTATGTACATTTGTAATTGTGTACTTGTGTGTGTATGTGTGTGTGTGTGTGTGTGTGTGTGTGTGTGTGTGTGTGTGTAGGTAGGTAGGTGTGTGTGTGTCCTGTGGCCAGCAGGACCAGATTTTGACCTGTGACCCTCTCTGTAGGTCTGGACCCGGATTAGAGGCCTAATCTCTTACCTGTCACTTTACACACTGCTGCACACATCTATAAAGGCTCTGGCAGCCAGGACACACAATACACACAGACACACATGCACGCCCCCCCCCTCCCCACACACACACACACACGCAAGATGCATAGTCTCAGCAAAAATGTTACCTAAGATGCACGCTTCATTTTTTGATTGTAGATTTGTTCTCTACGCAGTCCCACACATAGTAAACACCCATTCCACCCCCCCCCCCCCCCCCCCACACACACACACACACACACACACACCACAGAAATGATGAGACTGAATGATGAATGACGTGTGAATATCAAGTGTCATTTCAAATAAACAAAAACACAGTAACTCCAGCGAGGTCTGGACCCTCCGACCTTCATTGATTGGCTGCTGTTTTATCCCTGGATGGTATCCGTGGTGATGAAGAAGGCAGATGGGGGACTGGGATACTGGTGGGGTCATATGACCCACCCTCCTTCCCCCCACGGACTCATGTACACAATTTCTGGATTGTGTATATAGTGTACACACGGACTATAAATACTCTCACCATGGGTGAACGCAACGCTCAGAGGGGGGTTGAGTACTCTACATGGATGTAGGGACACACACACACATACACACACATAGTTGATAACAGGCCTAAGGTGCTGGGCTAAATAGTGATGTAACAGTAAGTAAGATCAAAAACATCAAAGAAAGTCATTTTTTCCAGTTGCTCGTCGTTTGCATCGTCAGATAATCAAATAAAAAACACAATAAAATGATCCCATTCCAGTCAGTGATCAGATGTCAGTCTGTCAAAGCTTTCTGACTTTTTGTCGGGACAAAAACATCCAAACTGTACCTCAGCCTCTCATCTGCTCTCAGCTGGGAGCAGAGAAAGAACCAAATGGACACAGTATGCTGCCCACTCTTCCTGACAGCAACTTGTTCCTCCAACATTTTCAGCCATTTCCTGGATCTCTTTGATATTTTAGGGTCTCCACAACCTACCTCCTCCTCCCACGCTCGTCTCTCACCCCACCCCGTCGTCTCTGCCTTTACCGAGCCCGCCTCTACCTCCCCTTCTTGCCTCCCAGCGGGGGGTCCCAGCTGAGGATCATTGTCTTCGATCGGAGGGGCCTCTGATTGCGGGATTGGGCGCTCGCGGTGGAGTCGACCGGATCAATCCCACCGATTCCAACATTTGGTTCCCACTGTGCCTGATGACAATGTTGGCATTCCACATGCAGCCCGACAGGCTTGATCAAATCTGCGGCATCGATCTGGATGCAAGGGCAGCGAGGGCTGAGGCAACACGGACACGTGTACCACAGTACAGTACATGTTACACAAACACACAGAGAGTGTCCTCAACACACACACACACACACACACACACACACACACACACACAAATACAAGGTATGTCTCCAGAACACCATGAAAGTAGCACAATGAAAAGATTGTAACAATGGTGTACACACTGACACTCTGAACACAGGCCCTTGAAATCTGACTGCTGTGTTTTGAGGCCTGCTTTGCTCAGAAGTCACAACTCTGGCTTCAACAATGGCTCCTCCATGTTATGAAGGAGTGCTACTTGATCTTTACCGCAGTAATTGCAGGAGGCGGCGATTCCTGCTGTGCTCCGTTTTCATGCTCAAGTTCACTCGCCATCAATCAGTCTATCGCCGGTACAGGCCCCATGTTTGGCACTCAGAGGACATGCTCGTACCATGGATCTTATCTGATATCCATTTAAAAGCATGTATATGTCTTAATTGGTGGGCCGGGCACGTAGTTCCATCCACAGTTAGAGGAGCACACTCCCGTATACGCCAGTCCTCATCGCTCCTAGCTGCTCTGCCCTGTGACGACAAGCTCATCTCCTACTCAGGTGACCACTCGTGACTGGATCTCACGTACCAGCTCTCTATGCAAACACGCCTTAAACCTCTGATTGAACTTGAGATATGTTTACCTGACTTATTATTTCGAATATAAAGTTATAGAGGACACAACTTCAACAGATTTATCTTGTTTATTTCATTTTCTATTTCTGCTGTTCGCTCTCTGAGTCACCACAATGACAAATGAAGTGTCTCCTATCTCTAAGGTAGTCATGTCCATTCAGGATCCTGTTCCTGACCTCTTTGCTTTCGTTGCTGCTTCTAGTTGGTGCACTGAAGTCAAACAGGTCCCTGCAAGAGCTCCACCTTACCAACAACCTGCTGAACAGCTACCAGGACGCCCTGCAGCTTGGAGACCTGCTACGCTACAACAGCACTTTACTGACACTGGAGCTGAGCAACAACTCTGTAGCAGATGCTGGTAAGATGTTCATCTTTGATACACAACCAAAAGAATGTCTTCATTCAAAGCTGCACTGAGCAATATGAAAATATATGAAAAGTCATGTCCTCATCACAACATCTGCATCTGCAAGAGCACTCAGTGATGCATTCTTAATTATTGATTAATGAATGATCTAACTTTGTTTTTCTGCGACTGGATAGGTTCATCAGTTTACAACTCCAATCCAGCTTTGATATTATATAATTAATGAAGAGTCGTGTAGAGGTTAAGCATATAGCAGCCGTCATAGACACATTCCGCCGATTACTAAAATCTTATGTTATTTTTTGACTCCAGGTTTGGAGGAGCTCTGTGATGGCCTGAGGCTGCAGACGGCTGGTCTGAGAGTCTTACTGCTGAGGAACAACCAGATTACTGCAACTGGAATGGTCCATTTGGCCAAGGCTCTGGTGAGGAACATCAAAACAGATTTTAGATTTGTTTTAAATCCAGTCATGCCAAAAGTCAGAAATCAAGTCTACTGTCAGAGCAGACCTTTTCTTTAAGCAGAGCGGCCTCCAGCCTGGAGCTGCAGACTGATGTGTCTAATCATCAGGCATATTTAGCAATGTGATTCAGGCCTGTCAGACAATGGAAGGATGAGCCACGTTATTACTGCAATATAGCAAACAGTAATCTTTCTCTAATAAGGATGGATCCATCTTAAGGTGGTTTTCATCTGCTTCAGCTGTTTTTGTGTTCTTCACAGGACTTGCTATCTTCCTATACCACGGGCGTCAGTACTCATTCTTACAGTTAAATTCCACATGGCACGCCACGACTGCCGAAGCTAATCACAGCCATTCAAGTCAATGTTTGAAACCCCACTAGAAGCACAGTGGTCCGTTTCAGAAGTGTCCTGGAAGTGGCTCTCCACTCGGCTCCGTTGAGAATACGTGGCTGTTCTGTTTTGGACAGACACCAAAGGCGTCAAACAGCACAGAGCAGATCGAGCATAGAGACGAACGACATAGAGAATCCGGTCGATTTTCAAAACACCTTGTGCCAAAAGAAACATTTTAACTATGTAGCCAAGGAAGATGACCAAGTCTGAGCAGGTTAACAAAGTCTGACTGGTAAAATGAAAACTCTCCTGGTGGAGTTTGAAGTTGTGTGGAGAAACAGACCAAAACAGCAAAGTGACGTGCCTGCTGTGGTCGGGCAGTTAACATCTCTTGTTACTTGTAATGGGAGCTCCAACCTTTAAATGATGAAGAGTGCAAGGTACAGATTTTCTTACCGAATTCCCTCTTCAACCACACACCACAGCTCAGGAAGGAAGCAGACAGAGGGAACTGTAACGTTGAAGGATGAGTGCTCTTGTCTTGATATCTATCTGTCTGCCTCTGACCGTGAAGTGATTGGAACAGCCGTATTAGCTTTGTGCTAGTTGAGCTAAACTGTTTGACTGATACCTGCTTTCCTCTATCCCGCTGAGGAGCGCTGGGCCTCATCTAGAGAATCCCCCCTCTGAAAACGACCCGCCTCCACACGTTTCATTGTACACTCCTAATAACATGCATTCCTTCCGCCTGATTGGCAGCATAAACTGCACCTTCCTGTCATGTGAGTGGCGATTGTGGAAGTCAAAAGGCTAGAAATTAAAGGCCTGCCTCGTAAGCTCACACACACGCACTTCCCCTGTCTCCTCCAGTGCTACCAAAAGAAGGAACAGTTTGATTAAATAATAGATGTGTGTTAAGGAGGGGTGCTCATGCGGTCTGCCAGTCATGGGGATAAGTAGATGTCCTTGCAGGCCATAATGATGATAATTAGGCTCGTAGCTGGTCGTGTCGAATATGATGACGAGGAGAGCTGTTATTAACCTTTCTGGTTGGTGTACGTGCTTTTCCTCTCTGTCCTCGTGGCTTGTTGGCTTGTCTTTTGAGAGGATGAGTCAAGGGGGGAAGATGTGGGCCAGAGTCCCCCCTTTGACTTCCATTTCTAGAGTTTGGCTGATAATGTCTAAATGTGAACTCTTTGTTTGAAAAAGTTCTCAAAATGAATATTCTGAGGTGAGCATGTCACACAGGGACCTGTTTTTTTTTTTTTTTTTCTACTTTGAATGCATCCGCTGTTTTTTTCTTTTTGTTTAAAGCCAGCATGTCATGTGTGAAAGCATACTGTGTTTTTGGTGGTTTCACACTCCTACCCCCCTCAAACTTCTCACTCCAACCCTCCCGTGGTTTACGTTTGACAGGCTTCAACCATGCTTGACTCTCACACACTCTCAACCACGCAGTCGCCTCTTTAATTGTCTGCTATTATCCCTCGTGCATATCCACTCGAGATGCTCTTCCTCCCTCTCCTCCTCCCCTCTTCACCGGAGAAGCTTCTTGCCACGCGTTGGATGTGGTGTTGCCTCTGTGTGCCGCGACTCAGCGAGGAAAAAAGGTGGGGGGACCCTCTCAAGTGTGTTTGTTGTCACCGTGGTGCAAATTAACTCAGAAGAAGACGCTCCCTGGGTCTGTTGGTTGCCTTCCTGGCTGCCTTTCCGCCCCCACGCTCCCTCTCTCTTCAGAGCAGTGACCAGAGGAATTTAACAAGGGTGGCGAGGCGAGGGGACAACCGAGGAGTGGGTGGTGCTTTCCTCTTCAAGCTGTTGGGCAACATGAGCCTCTTGTGCCCCAGACACCCCCAGCTTTATGCACCAGCTAATCAACCTTCAATGCTAATGTGGCTCTGGAGAGTGGAAACAGAAGTTCTGAGCGTTTAACATGAGAGGAAACATTGTGAAAAAGAATAATAATCATTGCATAATAATAATGATAATTAAAACTTCTCAGGCTTTCCACACTCACTGCACACTGATCGTCGCACACTACACAGAGTCAAAAGCAAAGCTCCACTGTCGGCCAGAGCTTTTCAGCTCACTTAGAGTGACACACTTTCAAATTTAAAAACTGTTTTTGAATCCAGTTTGAAGTGGAATGAGCTGAGATGAATGCCAGTCAACATGACCTCAGGTTCCCTGTTTTGCAGCCAGTGCTGAAGGTCCTGCAGGTCCTGGACCTGGGAGAGAACCTCCTGGGGAACGAGGGGATCCAGGCTATCAGGGAGCCTCTGATGGTCAACAGCTCAGTACTGCAGCTCGGCCTGGCCCAAGCCGACATCACCTGTGAAGGTACAGCACATGCACTATGTGTCTCTGAATGTACAGCGGAGAGTGCAGTCATCTGATCACGCCCATTAAAATAACCAATAATATTGTTTTTAATATGGTTGTAACATGAAACAATGCATTTACACCAAACGCTCCTAAACACATAAAGACAACTTTTATTATTCAACAGAACAAAATGTACTATCTTAATGTCTTATAATAATAACAATAATAATAATAATAATAATAATAATAATAATAATAAAACTCAAACTCATCCTGTTGCAATGCATTTCTATTTGATTTGCAAACATATTTAAATCTGTATTGAAATAAATGAACATATCATTGCTACATGTTTGGTTTCATATCAATCTGCAGCTGTTTATGTCAATATCAAATCATTTGCTAATTATTTTCTTGATTCATAAATTAAATCAAATGTTTGTTTTTTTCCAACAAACAGTCTTACATACAAAATGTTTGTAGAAGACTAAGACAATCAAATATATACTCACATGTAACTGATTATTCATTTAGAATCCATGCTTTAATGAATTGAATTGTAATATAGAGTGTATGTGTCATTCCCCTTTGGTTCAGTTTAACACTACTGTCAGTCTGTGGGTACTTTGCCCTGAAATATTTTGTCATGGCATGAATAAAGTTTGAATAGTGAACAGAATATTGCATCATTTGAAGTTATATATTTTAGCTAAATAATATTACAGACATATGTTTATTTAAGCAGATTTAAATTTGAATTCTAGAAACGTTACTACAAGTAGAGCCAAGTCATGGTAGGAATTGTTGGTCTCCGTAGATAATCTTATAAGGAGTGTGATCTAGACAGTCTAAAAGTGTAATAAAATAACACTTTTGTTATTGTTGATTTATTAAATAATAAATGCTGTCAGAGAGTTTTGTTTTGGAGTCACACCTCACCTGAAAACTGCAGAGACAAAAACAAAGCAGATCATTTGAGGTAGCTAGCCTTCCAACTGATGCACCCAGATAAACCACCAAGCTCGGCCCGTCTAACATTTCACTGTCACGTCTTCTTCGGTGAAGGTGCTGTGGCGTTGGCAGAGTTTCTTGCAGAGAGTCGTCAGATTCAGCAGCTGGACCTCCGTCAAAACGAGGTGAAGGTCGGAGGCCTGATGGCCTTGTGTCTGGCCCTGAGGATCAACCGCTCTCTTGCTAACCTGCATTTAGACCACACCCCCCCACAGGAGCAGGTAGGTCCAGACATTATAGATCATCTTCATGTCTTTCACTCTAACGTTTTTCACTTAGTGTTCTCAGACAGCCTCAGCGTTCACACGTTGGTGTAGACAGAGCTGAAGCATCTGTGGCTAGATCCGTGACACTTCTACTGCAGTTGGCTAACAATAAAACAACAATCATCATCAGAACGTGATTATATAATTGACATTGAAGGTTCATTCTTGACCTTTGTGGACAGTCTATTTGTAGCTGTTGGAGTTTGTGCTCCGCCCGCCCTGCAGACCTTTAAATGACTGCTTAAAATCTGCTTCTGATTTCAAATGAAGGTGCACGAGGGACTCGAGGATGACTCCTCCTTAACATCTCATCTTTTGTGATATATTCAGACTCACTGTGGTCACAGATTTGCCACTTCGAGACACGATAAAGTCATTTGTGTCTCATTTCATCACTGATACTTGTTTTTTTCTCTCTGCCATCCATGGCTGCAGAGGCCTGAGGAAAACGATGCCATAACTTTAATACATGCCCCTGCTGGATTCACAAAATAATTACCCACACTTGCCATCTGTTTGTCATGATTTTATCTCTGCTAACTTATTTGCATATTAAAGCATTAATTAAAATCTCCAAGGAACGGAATGCTTACTTTAAAATTAACTCTGAAGGCGATCCGTGCACAGCTTCCAAAGTTGTTTTATTTTTGTTTGCAGTGGTTTTCTGTTTGTCTGCGTGTTGTTTACACGATTAAGTCTGATTTTTATGAAATGTCTCCTCTGGCTAAAGTCAAACGGCAAGATGTGCCAGATTTTGGAGAAGCAGCTTTTAAGAGCCATGACGCTTCTGTGAATGTGTGTCATTATAGCTGGGACTTCTTCGTCGTCTTCTTCTTCTTCTTCTTCTTCTTCTTCACTTTTAGCACATGCACCAAAGCCTCCATATTGGCTGCTCTGTTTTCATGCTCCTCTAAGCCGCTGAGAGACGTGATTAGCATTTCCACCATTGGTGGGAGTTAGTGGGGCTGGGTATTTTAAGGGAATGGTAATAAGGGAATTTTTAAGCTCTGTCAGGTTTTGGAGTCACACAGCTGGGATTTGTCTTGGCGTGGCATATCCAGGTGGGAGGAGTGACGATTGTATTAAAAAGCAAATCTTTCCATCAGAAAACAGCGGGTGGCCAGATCAAGTGTTCTCGCTCAGTCACATTCCCCGGGTCGCCAAGGAATACGTGAAAATTTCATTCTTCTGAAGGAAAATAAGTGTGGGTATGAATGTGAGTGAGTGACGGAGGGGGTTATGGCAGCACTTTGTGTGTGTTTGACAGAGTCGCTGATATGGAGTTTGTGTGTTCATACATGTGCCTTTTGTATGTGTGTGGTTTTACGGCAATGCGGGGGGCAATTTAAGATGCGCATATTTAAAAGGCGAGAAAAGAAGGTGGCAAGAGGGGAGGAAATCTGGGTTCTCTTGTCTTTGTTTACAAGAGTCTGATTTTTCATGTCTGTTGCCACGCTGCTCCATTTGATCACTGGCCTGTTTGCTGTTAATTATTAATTATTTACCCATCTAAAATATTCATGCAGCCTGGCCCTCGTGGAAAGCAGCCTTTTCCGAGGGGCAACTTCTCTCTGTAGCCACTGCAAGGTGGAGCTGTTTATACATCCTTATCAGGGGACTCTGTCAACCCAGCTAATGAACTAAACTTCCCCCTGCCCAGAGCTCTTTATCGCGCGTCGAACACGAGAGCGCGGCAGCCTGTTCACCTGTTTGATGCTTAAATATTTGGATTTGGATTTGGCCAACATGAGCATCCTGTCCTGTCTGCTGTTCTCCAGCAGAGGAGTCAGTGATAGCGCTGGAGAGTGTCCTCTCTGAATGACGCGTGTCAGCAAGGTGTAGCTGTTAGAGAGCGGTCGTCTCACTGAGTGATAATTACAGCAGCATGCTGTGTGTGTCTGTGTGTGTGTGTGTGTGTGTGTGTGTGTGTGTGTGTGTGTGTGCAGGAAGGAGAGTCAACAGGAAGGAGGTTCAGTAGCTTGTTTCAGTGGTCCTGTGGAGGGGGAAGGCTGGAGAGGAAGCCAACAGGACAACAAAGTGTCTTTGTTAAATAAAGTTACACTCAATGGACACCTGTATAATCTATTGAGGTTTAGAATAATATCATGTTTATTACTAAGGTTACATTTCAAGCAGGAGGGTGTAGGATTTAGCCGTACTTAGTGGTGTACTGTAGTTGCTGATTGCAACCCCCGACCTCATCCTCTCCTCCCTGCCATTGAGGTTCATGCTAAAGTCTAAAAACATACTAATTCTTATTTACAGGCGATTACACACTAATGAAAACATAGTTATGAATATTATATTCTATTGCTGACAAATCTGACAGAGGTGTTTCTATTTTACAACAAATCAAATCAAATCAAATTAAATCAAATTTTATTTGTATAGCCCAAATTGACAAAACACATTTTGCCTCTGAGAGCTTTACAATCTGTACAGGGCCAAACTAACTTTGATTTGAAACATAGAACACCTCTATCTGTTTAAAAGCATGAACCATATCATCAACAAAAACCACAGTCAGTAAGTCAGCTTGGAACACCTCAGATGTTCAGATTTACAGGAGCAACACTAGATAGATAAATAGATGGTGTGGCTCACACACTGGTTCTATCTACGGGACGACATTGGGCGCATGTTGCTGCTGTATGCATTAACCTGCCCTGAAGGTAACTGTGTAGTTATGTGTGAAAGAGGCATGGTCAAACTGGAAGAATTCATTTGCTTGGCAACGTTGTGTAACTTTGATTAGCACCAATAGGCTGCAGTGACCTGCTGCGCAGTGTGTGTGTGAAATCAAGCTGAGAATAAAGAGGTGGTCCCCAGAGGATGAGTTGCCATCGCCTGACTTTTAATTTATGACCAAATATCTGGTAAGTGTACTTAATGGCATGTTAGCATGCAGATGTGACCAGCTTGTTGTGTTAGCCACGATTGATCTTTAGTGAGAAGGATGGATACAAATAATGACATGAAACAATCTATCAAGGTTAAAAGTGAAATGCAGACAAATTTACTTTTATGGAACCAGACAAAAATCAGTCATCTTTAAAGGCTACTGTCAGCCCTAAAATGGATGCAGCCCTTCTTTAAACATTCTTTCTTTTTTACTCCTTTTCTTTGAATATGCAGTCAGATGAGACATGGCTGTTAATGTCTGTGGATATCTGTGAACAGATCAGCTGTGACTGTTCTTTAATTCATCCAACAACCTCGACTGTTCACAGCTCAGTTTGGTTTACTGCCTTTAAATGATAATTCGGAGAATGTAAGAGGTACAGCAGTGACATCTGAGAAGAGATACATGTGTCTGAATGGGTCCGTGGAGAGGCTGCTGTGGGAGATGCACTGCACAGAGGGCACTATGTGAAGGAGCATGGATTCTTATTTTAGGAACAGTGTGAAACAGAGAGGTCTCTTGGTATGTTTTCGGGCACCCTTCCTGTCACGGTCAGTCCCAGTAGGGTGGCTAGGTGACAGGACGGCCTGACCATGCATGTAGTCGGCACTCAGGTTTCAGTTGCATCATGATGACATGGATGCTCTGGGGAACAGAATACGTAGGCAGACAACAGCAACCAGGCAGAACAAACCTCCCAGCAACGCCTCAGAGGGCAGCAGGGAGCGGCACCGAGCAGCCGGGGGGACCAGGGTTCACACTACTACCAGATCAGTCAGTCACCTACTGGAACCACAGCACACAATACAGCTCGCAGAGTTCAGAGAGCAAAGAAGAAAGATTTTTAACAACTATTTAACCAAGTGAATAACCAGAGGACAACTCATTTCTGATGACCTAACAAAAGAAGCTCACCCAGAACAGGAAGAGATACACGCTTAACCGAGTTTCAGTTATTGCAGCTAATAGCAATGACTAAGTGTAATACACGGTCTTCTTCTTACATCAGAGTGAAGGCCTCAGGTTTGTTGTCATTCCAGTCTGCTGCTGTTAAGATTTGAATTTCTCCATAAAATCAGTCAAATAGTCAGTGTGTGACTTAGTGCAGGTGTTATGTACTTCTTAAACCAGAGTAACATCCAACCAGAGGCACCGTGAGCATCAAAATGATATTTTCAGGTAAAATAGTTAAAGCTGCTTTAACCGCTCTGTTACAATGTGTGTAAATTCTGTTTGCTAGCATAGATCGAAAGCACACACTGAGTCACAAACATGGTCAAGTCTAACAGCAGCTGCCCAGAAGATGAGAGTTTTCTGTCTCAATTAAAATTGGACAATTTCAATTAAACAACTAAACTTTGGACTTTGTATGTGAGCACAAAGTAAAATGATGTGTGACACAGTAGTTGATGTTTCCTAAACAAATGTGCAGTTAGTCAAATTACACCCAAAGCTGACACAAACTGAACCTGGTCTACTGAGGCTCTGCAGCACGGGGCTGCTGCATGATTGTAATCCAGTGTTTCCTCTGGATTTGTAAAAACATGAATGAAAAATAAACTTCATGTTTACCTCCATCCCTGGGCTTGGAGGCAGAAATCTCAGTCAGATATTACAAACTGAAACTATCTGCGCGGATTGATAACAGAGACTTCGAGCTGTGTGTTTTGGTCAGCTGACCCTGTAATGTAGAAATGTTTCTCATTCATTTTCATTTGATTGAATATGTTTGAATTAAGCCGGTCAGCATTTAGAGATGCAGACTGTCTCCCAGACCAAGAATCCATTTTAGAAAATCTTCTTGAAACAATTGAAGAAGTAAATGAGAAACAGTCATGTGACTGTTTTTAGTGAGTGTGCCATCAAATCAAAGCTGGACTCGTTGATATGAGCTCCACATTATGAGCCTGCTCAACATTAGTATTCAAAACAGCCAAACTCTTGTTGTGTCCCACTAAAATGCTACATTACTTGTGCAGAGAGTCGACTGTTCCTCCTGATACCTCTGAAAGGGACAAAGCTGGATGAGTCACTCCAGCAGAGGAGGGGGCTTTGGTTGCTGAGGGGGAGGTGGTGGTGGTTGTTGGGGAAAGGGTGGGTGGGTTGGGGGGGCAATCCCCTGTCTCTCTACAAACACAACAACAACAGCAGTAACACACTCCTCGCTGCACTCCTGATGTATTTTCAGGCAAAAACAGGCATATTTGCCAGCTGTGTAATTTACTGCGGCTCTCATTTGCATATTAAAGCCTTAATTAGCCCCTCTGAGCGTGTGTGTGCCTGTGTGTGTGTGTGTGTGTGTGTGTGTCTGTGTGAGGGGTTGTGGGAGGGGGGGAGTGTAATCACTTGGACGTGTAGTCAGGGAAGGGGAGGGGGGCATGATCAGCATTTCGGGGTCTGGATTGGGGCCGGAGGGTAGCGGAGTCGCCTCCCGCTCAGGTTCCCCCGTGGACAGCCTGGTTCTGATACGGAGTGAGTTGGAGCTCTCTGATGAATAACACTCGACATGTCTCCTTGTCATTTTTAATCACTCCCACTCTTCCAAACCAGGAGGTGTGACCTGCACTATCACAGGAAGAAGAGGTGTGTGTGTGTTTTTTTTTTTATCCTCTCAGTAAGTGGAGGTGATGGAGAACTGACAGTCAAGAGAGCAGGTGGGAACAAGGAGTATACAGTCAGTCTCAGTCAGCGTTCAGACTGCTACAGTCACACTGGAACAGAACTTTTGCATACACTCACCTACCATTGTTAACAAATGTCCATGAAACCTCCTTAAACATGATCGGCCCTCAGTTTTCAGCTCAGCTGAGTTACTGTTTAAAAACTGTCCACCTGTTCTCTGTCTGAAACTGATCCATACCACCAAGTTCAATTATCAAAAGCTCAAAATCCTGTCCGTGTTTGAAACACAGTGTAGAGTAATGGATCAGCATATTTAGGAAATACACTGCAGTTTTTGTCAGATGGTGGTGAGAAGACTGACTGCTCAAAAAGTGCAAAGCTAAAGCAGGACATGATTAGCCTAGCTTAGCATAAAGACTGGAAACAGTGGGAAACTGCTAGCCTGGCTTTGTCCAAAGTGAAAACCTCTAAAGCGAGATGCAAGTTTGTGTTTTTATCTGTGCACATGATGAGGAGAATACACGTTTCAAACAGGTAGTGTTCACTCTTGCTCCATCTTTTTAGATTAAAGTGTTCATGTTAATATGTCCAACCCCCTTCATGCCTCAGGGGCAGCTCTTTAGAGCTACATATCCAAAGTGTTAATGAGCTCTGATGGGTGTAGACTGAACCTCTGGTTTACCATCGACACTTACGGCTTAATTAAAAGAATGAAGAAAATCTAGAGAGGAAGAAAAAAAAAAAACTTCTTTAGCCAAGCTTCTGCTGGCATGACGCTATGCTGAGTTTTGTTCCACAGTGTCTCTTCACCCCAAAACAATGGAGGTTAACAGAATTTGTGGTGCTCACAGCACTGAATTACATTTCAAAAATTACATTTACAAATTGCACAGCAGCATGTCCTGGTGACTGTGGATGATCTTCAGGTCGTGCTGTGAACAGTTCTAGTCTCTATAGCAGCTATGAGTACATTCCACTCTCCTCCACTGTGTCGTATCATCACAGACGGACAGTATGTGTTCAGATCTCTCTGTATGGTAAGGTTCTATTAAAGGTGAGAGAAGAAACTCAGAGTGTAACTGAGTACTCCATTACTCCACTTTAGGAAGATATGGTCGTAGCTGTTTGTGTGATACTGTGTATACTCTATAGAGTGAGCACTGCCCACATACAGTTCACACTGCAGACATATGACACACCAAATCTACAGTTTCAGTGGTGAAACAAAGTTACTTTATCAAAACTTTTTTCACTTAGCGGCTTTGCTGACACACACCAGACAGTGAGATTCAACATTTCTGAGGAGCCACAAGGTCGTTTTATGCAGAAGAGGCTTTACTCAGTGGTCATAGCCCAGTAAGTCCACATTCCCCATTCAGACATGCAAGACGCTCGCTCAAACAACTTGGCATAATGACCAAAACACTGGAAGTTCTGCAATTGATATGGGCCTCCTCTGCATAAGGGGGCATATGTATATCAGCCCCGCATAAGTGGGGGTATCGGATCGCATCGCCTTTCAACGGGCATGTCCTGAGGCGCCACGCTCAAACAGTCACCCATCAGCAGCTGGCAGCCTCTCATCTGACTACCATGAAGCCCCATGCGTGTCTATCTCTCTCTCGCTCCCTTCATCCACAAGCCACATCCCTTTCACTTTTGAATGGCGGGCTGACTGCAGAAATTGCCCCTGTCCACCATGCGCGCTGAATATTTAACTATGAATATGAAATATCTTGGCAAGACTTCAACCACCTTCAAAAGTGAGAGCCCCTCCAACTCTCTCACCATACACACTTCCAGTATTCCCTCTTTTTTCACTCATGGGTCGATCATCCCATCCCTGTATGGAGGGGTGTCAGGAGAGGAAGTGGTGAATGATCTCCTCCGGTTGGGCACCAAAGTCACTGACTGAAGGCAAAATTTCCGACACTAAAGCTCAGTGGATGATAAGGTGAGACTTCTTCAGCACAGTGCAGGATTCTGGTGGAAAGAGGAGACTGACAGAGTGAGGGAAAACAGAACGGTTCAGGAGTTCTGCTTTGGCGCTTTGCCTCCTTTCCCTTTTCTCTCCATTCAAGGCCCTCCCTCCATCCTGCCAGACATGTTTCCCCTCTCCTTCACCTTAATCCACACAGGGGACATCTGTGCCGATTGTGGATCAATACTGGCCCATGATGATCAGCACTTAACATGTACCGTCCCAGACCATCAGGACGAACCAATTTGTTTATGGAGATTTAATTGAGTTAATGTTTGAAAGCAGGACAAAAGCTGGATTTAAAACCTGATCCATTGTCAGCTCATTGGGTTTGTGTTCTGTCCTCTCCACATCCCCCCTGCCTGATGTGGGAATAAAAGAAGGACATAAATGGGGTGAAAGAAGTTTGGGCACGTTCAAGGCCACAGTCAAACAGCATTATCTGTGCTCGAGGCCAGTGATCCCCACCTGGTGTATCCTTAAGGAGAGAAAGGCTCTTATTTGATATTAAGATATTCAAACAGAATTGCATTTGAGAAAATAAATTGCTGTAGCGCACAACGGACGTGCCGAACAGACGGGGGTAGTAGGTCAGTGTGGTTGTCGGAATGTGCTGAATGTAATAGAATTGTTCCTTTTCTGTGGAGTTGGTGCTGGGAAACAGGACGGTGAAATATCCTAAAACACTGACTCCAGACGTGGCGTTTTGACGTGTGTCTCACTGACAGTTTGTGTCAGTATACAGTATGTGTCGACACTAGAGCTCTGCTACCTGACCCTTACCCGATGGACCCTGACAGACTTCAGGTCGACTCTGAGTGAGTTTTTTTGTGTAAAACCTGAAGTTGAGTTAGATTCGATTTTAGTTTTAAACAAATATAATAAACCTTTCTCATTGGTTTACTGCCTGCACTAATCATCGCTGTCCATGGGTGTGCATGTGAGACAGGATCTCAGTTCCAATGAGATTCACATTTGGTCCTAAAGAACCAGGCATAGCCCAGGTTCAAGTCTGGTCTGCCATGCTGAAGACTCTTGACACACTTTGGTCTTCTGATATCTTCCATAAAGTTCATAAGCGCATTTATCATTTCAGACAGATCTACATTACAGTCATTGGGTCCAATTTTACAGACTCTAATACAGAACGTCAAAGAGATATTTCTTTTCATTGTGTGTGTTACAGCATCAAAAACACTGCATCCCTGGTCTATCATATCATCACAGGCCAGACAGAAAATCTCTCCATCAGTGTGTTGTCCTACAGCCTTGCATGTCCCTCATCCTCTATCGTGGCAACATCCTCCACTGTCCCATTGCCCCCGCCAGTCCATTCTAGGCACCATAGGGGGGAGGTAATTGGATTTGTTGTCACCTCCACTGGCTGGCATGCCTGGCCTGTCTGCTCAGCTTAGTGATGAAGACATCAGTGTGACAGGGACCCTGGGAGAGGATCAGCTGGTGTCCTGGATGCCACTAATAAAGCTGTGGTCATGCCACGGCCATGCCGCCACGGCTGCAGCCAGCTGTTACCTCTGCCACCTCTCCCCTAGCGCCAGTGCCCATTCCACAGCTTGGGTAGTGGGGGGGGTGGTGACATAGTGAATGAAAAGTGGGCAGCCTTATTAAAGCAGATGCCAGTCCCCCATTTGCTCTGTTGGAGAGGTCAGTGAAACACTCCCCCAAATACTCCTCTGTGGTTCCGGGCAATGCTGGCACCAGATACCAGTGTCCTGGCATTCCCTGTGATGCACTGTGTCACCAGGCGTCTTATTAAAGCACTGACAGGAGGCTAGCCAAAGTCAAGGTCTGTAGTTTAGGCTTCACTGCAGTTGTCCCCTGGTTCACCCCATCAGGGATCAATGGGCTACGTTCTCAGTGTCCTGCAAAATATGCTCTTGGTAAACTACTAAAGAAAGAGAATTCTAGTTGATCTTCTTACAGATGCATGTCCAGTTTTCAGAATTAGTGTGGCTTAGATTGGATATATTTTCCTCTTGCAGCTTGTGTGTGTGTGTGGGTGTGTAATGTCGCTTTTAGTTACAATGTATAATCAGTCTGAGGTATGAAATAGAAAGCAGCCAATATGCATGCCGGTGTCTCTGCATAGCACTTTCCAAGCATGTAGTGTCATCACAGTAGGCTACGTGTCACGTTGGGGCGTGAATGAGGTGGTGTGGGTATGAGGCCGACCTGACACCTGTGTGACATAGGGTGTGCACTAATTATGTGATGGCAGTGCTAACTGAAGTTAAGACAGTGAGATACAGTAATGGCTGTGGTAGTGATAATATGGTTGTAATGATGGAAGCATTCCCTAAAACAACGCATTGAATTCAACATTTTGATACATGTATCAGTTGTCCTTGCAATGGTATGATAAGAGGACTGATGTCACTGACATCACAATATTATATGTTGGAGCATTTAGCCTAGCATGCTCTGTCTCTGTCTGAGTGAAGAAAACACATTTAAGGCTCCCTTATTAAAAAGTCTATCCCAAATGTTTCACGTAAAGCTACAGCATGAAGCTGTGAGGCTGTTTTTTAATAGAAACAGCCCTGTGCAGTGTCTGTGCACAGCCCTGAGCTTGCCAGGTTTGGTACCATAATGCCTGCACAAAGACTGAATACCAGCCTGAGGGGAACTCACACCTCTGCACAAACACAGGGTGGACAGATAGATAAACTGTTGACATGACATAGTGATGTGTTCACTTGATGTTGTATGTACAGAAGTGACTTTGAACATGATAGCTGTTTCTTTCTTCAGAGTGACTTCTTTATGACTCCTTCATGTGACCTGGTTTCAGATAGAAAGTTTGGCATTTAATCAATACATTTAAGGATTGGCTGTTAAGTTAATTGTGCTTTACTGCACTCAAAACATATACATTTATATGCAATATGTTAGCTGTGTTGCAAACAGAATATGCAAAAGTAATCCTTCTCCTCTCTTCAGTCTGTTGTACCTGTGAATGATCAGTGTTTCTGTATGCTATGAGTGAACCTGGACTGTGTGTGACCTGGAGTGTGTGTGACCTGGACTGTGTGTGACCTGGACTGGGTGTGACCTGGACTGTGTGTGACCTGGACTGGGTGTGACCTGGTGGATGTGTAGAAGAACACAAAACATTAATGACATTATTTAGCAGTTCTGTTGCATGTGTAATGTCTGCAATACACACGTTAAGCTCTGGATACAAGTAGTAATAACACAGCATCATTGTGCACCTTTTATTATTATTTTATTATTATGGCTGTTTAGAGAAAAATCAACCGTAACTGTCTAAATGATTATTATCATTATTGCACAAGGCTCAGTGCAGTCCAACACTTCACACAGCCCATGTGACGTTCTGAAGCAATGCACAGAGTAGTCTGTCATTATGTCTGTATTACGTACGCTGGTATGTAATATGAACGTAACATTAAGGAGACATTTGTATTTTACTTTTACACTTCACGTTATATCTGCTTTGTTTGATGCTCCGTGGTGAGTCCCACTGTTGTTCAATGTGCTCCAAATGTTTCATGTCAAAATGTCTTATTTATTGTTATATGTGTTATGTGTGTATGTGTGTTATATGTGTAATGTGTTATTTATTTTATTTCTAATTATTATTATTTAGTTTAAACAAATTCCATTATTAGTCACTTAACTGTAGTTTGTGAGCCATCACGTACATTTGGCAACCAATCAGTAGACTGATCAGTAGATGACTCTGTTTTCAGTTCAGATGATTCTGTAAGTCCACTGACAATAACAGGCATGTTGCATGTTGTGGACATTCCTCTGTTCCTGTTTTTCATGAATGTAGCTAGTTATGACACCAGACATGTTTTAATCGCTGAACAAATGTGAGATGTGGGTGGTTGATTCAGACATGTGGAGGACAGGTCATAATTTCATTTGATATTTAACTCCTCAGTGGGTTATCCTCCTAACAGTTTAAATAACATTAGAGATCACATGACGATGACCTAACTGTCTCAGTTAGAACACCTGGCGTGAGCAGCTCTCACTCAAGTTATTTCTGTTCTTGTTTCCTGAAAAACACGGAATGTCTGCTCTGAAGGCAGGAAGAGTCCACAGATGGAGATGAAGCATGAGCTTGGACCCTTCTGGAATTTTACAAAACACAATTTTACATGTCACTATTTTAAGGCTCGTTGTAGCAGTTGGTGAGAAAACAGATCCTGACAGGTGGCCTGTTGATTATGAACGCTCATTAAGATGCTCTGACAGATGACCTGGCACGAGTGAGGTGTAGATGACCTATATTCCATCTATACGCACACACACCTCACCGACAAGGTAACCTCAGAACATGTCGGGGGTGACTGCTGTCACCTGAAACGGTTCCATACACATGGCAGCTCAGCTCAGCTCAGGCTGCTTTCCTTCCTCCTCTGCCTTTCCCTCCATACTCACTGCCCTCACTTACATGCTACATACAGCACCAACATTCACATGTACACATGTATGAAAACATGTTTAAATATATTTACTAATGATTGTATCAGATAGTTGCTGTGTGCTGATGAATAACAGCTGCCATCAGCTGATGATACACAGAATACACACAAAAGACATTCAAAAGGCCAATTCCACTACAGTTTCCACTTCAGTTTTAAGGTGGAATGAAATGTAGAAGCACACACCACTTGGGGGGTAGCGGTCTGTTTTGTGTAAGAAGTATGACTTCTGTAACCAGTCTGTAATTCAGCCACCATTATGGACAACACAGAGACAAAACTAATGGCAACCCAAGGGTTTGCCCTCAGGGAGTCCATTTGGGAAATGTCAGGAACATGGAGGTTTTTTACCGAGCCTCGCATTGCATACTTACCTGTGTAAAGACCCGATCACAGGTAGTGCCACAAACTCTGTGGACCCACTAAACACTATGGAGAGGTGGCGTGGAGGAATGTCAGGGAAGCTAAAGAGGAGGCGAAATTCAAATGGCTTCGGGAGGTTGACACCTAGGAAGAGCCTTGGACATCCTTCAGTTGGCTTCAGGTGTGTTTGTATTGGAAGTAAATATGTAAGTGTTCTCAGAGTCTGCAGCCACACTATGAGCTCTGTGAGGTTACTGCTGATGTTTAGCATGTTGACCATACTCACCAATGACTGTAAAGAATGGACAGAGCCTGAGTGACATCACCCATAGGTTTCCAATGCGCCGTTTTAAATATTGGCAAAGACGTGGATCGCCGATGATCCACGGTGGACCTAAGGTGGAATGGCCCACCTTATGCTGTGAAGTTGGACATTTTAACATAGGGACTTATGGAGACTGACTCACTGCTGGAGCCAGCCTAAAGTGGCCGCTCGATGTGTTGCAGTTTTAGCACTTGCTGTCATTGCCACTTGGTTCACCTCTCATTACTTGTATGATAACCATTTATGTCCACTTGTCTGAGTATACATGCCGTTCAGAGAATCAGATAACCGTCGGAGCATGGCTGACTCCGTTAGACTAGGTGGCGCTGTAGCCCTCTCAACAAAGAGCCACTTTTGGTTGACCTCTACTTATCAACAACAACAAACTATCTGACGGCATTCAAACAAAGATGGCATACAAGGAGATGGACGATGCTACAGTAGCGTACATTTCATGTATTATTTTCCTCCTGCTGATTGACCTTTTCCAGCAACACCACTATTTAATATGACGTCTCCTTTCACTTCCGGGTGAAAGCCCCAGCGGAAAATGTCCGCTTCAGATCCGATTGCTGAGTATATATGGCGTTAAAAATCCTACTATGAACGAATTATCTAGGTGTTCTTGTCCGATGTGGTCCGAAATAGGTCAGAAGTAGATCAGACTAAGGTGTTTACAAGCACTTTAAAAAGTCCAAACTAAGTCTGATACAATCAGAAATTCAAATTTCTTGCTGCATGTAAACATACTGAGTTTGACCCAAACTACCAGTGATCCAACTGTACAGATGGTAACGCTGAGCTAGATAGAGATGCACACGTCGACTTGTGTGTGTGATAGTTTGTGATAGTGTGTATTTGTGTTCAAGAACTTCTTTGTGTCATTTTCTCGGGATGCTGTGTCATCCATCTAAAAATACATTTATGACTCAGAGTCATAAAGCTTTAGGATGAGTGAAATCAATCATACTTCCCTCGAGTTGAAATGTTTTCAGCTCTTTGCTTCAGTGTGCAGCGAGGAATTTTGCCCTGATGATGACACTATGAAGGAAACAACGGTTGTCACTAAATAACCAATGTTAACTTCATGGTGGCAAAACTGTAGATAAAAGATCAGGAGCTCGCCAAAGTCATTCATCAAGCGGAGGACCAAAGTGCACTGTCATCCACGGAGCCAAAACATTCTGCTTCAGCATTTCAAGAGTTAAATTTAAAGGAAGAAAAAAAGAAAAGAATATGTCAACGTCAAGATCCAGTTAAAGACGATGGAGTTTAATCTCCTGCAGCCACAACAACCAAGCAGAGTTTACCTGTGTTGATTTACGGATGGAAAAAAGTTCTGAAAGTGTGAAGATCAATTAGGCAGAATTAAAGCGGTGCTGGCTTGGGAGAGCATGGCCGGGGGTCTCTGCGGTGGTCTCTCCAGATAATCACCAGCCCAGGGCCTTCCATAATCACATGAAGGAGTGTTAGCTTTCACACACCGCTGCTAAAGAGAGGGATTAGAAAGCCACACAGCCTGATGAACACAGGGCAGGATGGTGTGTGTGTGTGTGTGTGTGTGTGTGTGTGTGTGTGTGCTGCTGAATGTGGCATTCTAAGTTCAAGTTCTTCATTGTCATCTACACAGTTACTGAAGCGGTCAGGTAATGAATCATGTAAGGCTGCACTAAATCTAAGAAATCTAGAATCTAAGACATCAAGTATGTCGGACGCACCTGGGAGTGGGTAACAGCATCGGGACCGCAGATTAGAGGATCCAAATCAGATTCACTGATCTGGTTTTGAACAGTACGACTGTAATGCTGAAGACGCTGGCAGACACAAGTCAGTCTGTAGAATATCCAAGTGGAGCAGAACGCCAACCCAAAAAACATTTTCTGGAGTGTGTGCAGGGAGATGGTTCAGTGCTTCTTTGTGCTTGTCTTTTGTTGTTGATCTGTGTGTGTGTGTGTGTGTGTGTGTGTGTGTCAGCCTGTTTGGTGTGACCACAGGTCTTATCTTACAGTAAGTTCTCAGTTTGGAATGAATCCTGTTTTTTTAATTATTATTAATTTATGCATGTTAGGTTTGTTTTCTACAGACAAACCTGTGTCAGATTTGTGAAGAGCTTTAACCCCCTCCCCCGGCCCACTGTGTGTGTGTTGTAATTTAATCCATTATATTTTACCTGCCTTAAAGCAGATCCTGCTGATTACTTCATCATGGAGAAGGTCTGTGCTCAAAGACTGGTTTTGATATCTTTATTAAGTTAAGTTAGCATATATGTTGTAGTAGTAGTAGTATTCATATACTTGTTTAATTTGGTAAAAGCATCAGGCTGCTTAATTCTATTTTTTTATGATTATCAACAGATCTCTCAGTACTTCCTGTCTGTGACTCTCAGCTCTGAGGTCCACTGTTTCCTTCTGAAGACGTAAATCTTTAAACACAGCTCAGATATGGAGTTTGTAGTTTTTATCAAATGTTACTCACTGCTAGAAATGGTGCGTTCAGATGCAGTTTAATCCATATTTGGTTCTCTAGTGAGTATTTGTGGCAGCAAGATGGTGTGTGTGGGACTGAGTCAAAATAAACTACAGTGTGTGTGCATGTGTGTGTGTGTGTGTGTGTTCATGGTGATGAAGGGAAAACAGTGTGGCTCATTAACGTGTTTTTAATAGTGGAGTTTTATGAACTCAGAGGAGGAGGATGGATTTGGCTGTTTGGGGGTTAAAGGGGTTCTCAGGTGGGTTAATCCAGACATGTAGGACTTTTATTGATTTAACAGTAATTATCAATATCACTGTGAAATTCAGTAGAATTTAAATCTATATACACAAATATTCTTCATGTCTGTAATTTGTGTTGTACTAACAAATGAAGTCAAGAAAATTCAGCAAGATAAAAACCTCTTAAATGAAATTAGATTCACTGCCCAGATCATGCATAATAATATTTCAGTGTTTCGTATTAATTAAAGATTCATATTCTTTTGGTCAAGTCTTGATTCAGCCGTTCCTGAACACAACACACTTATTCTGCACACTGATCATTTATCAAACGTGAGCTGGTGTCACCGTGGGGGAAACACAGCCGTGATCTGTGACCAACAGTTGAATATTCATCTGTTAAATTCATGTACTGACATCCATTAAAATATCAATATTTTGTTCCCCTCATTTTTCAATATTTCTCAGCCCTTTAAGTAAGCCTGACATCAACGAAGCTACGAGGCAAGCTGCTGCGGATAAATTCAAACGCTAGCCTGGTGTAACGTATTCCCTGAACATCTGCAGATGAAGTCAAGTTTATGTAGAAAATCATCAACCAAACTGCAGAAGAAAAACAGAATGATTTAACAACAGACCGAGCACGCACGGAAATCACTCTAATGGTGATAAAAATCACTTACCTCACATCAGACACACGATCTACTCCAATACACCGACCACAGCCAAAGTAGTTCCCTGCAAGTGTGTGTGTGTGTGTGTGTGTGTGTGTGTGCAGACGGGGTCAGAGGAATATTTTATGTTTAATTCACACATCATTTTTGGAGCATCTCGTGCTCAGCCTCTTGTTTTCATTCCTCTGACTTTTATTTTGACTCTTTCTTTTTTTAATCGTCTCTCCCGGTGAACCTCAATATAATTATCAAATCATAACTTCCCAAATATGTTGCTGTTGTAATTATCAAAAAAAAAAAAAAAAAAAAAACACCCCTACATGTACAGCAGAAGACTGCAGTGAAGCCGGATAACAATGCGTGTGTTTAAAGCGAGTGTGGCACCACCTCCCACCCCTTAAACACCAGGCGTCATTTTCATAATTGTTGTAATGAATACTTCAGCTCTGGAATCATTTATTTTTGTATTTCCATAGGCCATGTGAAGTCTGTTTGTGCTGCGCGTGAAGCTACAGTGAAAAATGAAAGTGGTTTTTAGGATTTTTGGGCTCGATAAGGTGCAAAAGAACAAAAAAATCATGAGACACGTGACAGTTTTCATACCTTAAAATTGCTCTTTAACACAATTTATTTTAATTTGCTCGACAATCAAAGTGAAAAATGTAATTTAGTTGTATTGAGTTTACATTCATGTGCTTATCTCTTATTTAAAGATCACCCAGCTGGATTAATTCTAATGGATTTCTGTTTTTGTCTCTTGTACCCCCTGCATTGTCAAAACTTCACAGTCAAACGCCTCAAATACAGCATAGCTTTGTTTCTCACTGATGAACATGAAAACATATTCTCTCATCTGACACACACACACACACACACACACACAATGCGAGCGAGCAGATATTTGGTATACAACAGTGACATCTTCAGTTGGAGTGATGGAAGGCTGCAGACGGAGCAGAGGACGGAGGAGAGGTGGAAGAGAAGGAACAATAGCGAAGCGTCTTAAAGCAGCTCGGTGTGTCTGTCGGTGGAGGAGACGCTGGTAATTACTGCCATTTATAGAGAGAGAAAAGGGCTCTGTGAATATGCTCAAAGTGCATTCATTAACATTTACTCAGCATTATTCCACCTCCACTGAAGCCTCGGCGTGTTGTAGTGCGAGCTGTTCAAGTTTCCTGATGGAGGGAAGCAGCTGATTGATTTAATGCTGTTATGTAAAGTCTGTGAGAACGGGTGGAGGCTTTCACGCAAAGCATTTAACGACATCAACCAGGGGGTTGAACACCTCGCAGGTCCAAGTGTGATTCTATGCTGCTGGGAAGTGTGCTGCAACTTTCTAATCTGTGGAGTTTCACAGCAGCACTGTTTGTGGTGCTGACCCACAGAGTCCAGAATCAAACCCTGACCTCACATCGATTGATTTTTTGTCATCTTTAATAAGATCCACTGATTTAAATCTGATTCATGTAAAGATTTTCTACCTGTGCATCTTCTAAATGATTTTTTGATTCATCTTCTGTATGAATATCTTCACAGGTATAAACAATAATTCATTTACATGAATGCATGTTGAGAAACCATGTATTTCATACTGTAAATTTAAATCATTCTTTTAACTGAGATCATCCCACTCAGCCCTGCATCCACGTCCACCCACTGTACCATTCCTGTGTTTCAGTGCGAGTTACGACTCTACACATACAAACAGTACATACATTTATTATATTGAACAGTCATACTTTAAAACTGGTGACGCTGATAAAGAGATGATTAAATAATCATGTTCACAAAGTTCAAAGGTCAGAGATTCACTGTTTTGAATATTTCATGTGGTTTCTTGTCTTGAATGTGCTCAACTGTCCAGTCTGCTGTTTGTAACCACTTCTAACATTTACAGCAGATATTATAATAGAGCTGTGAATGATCGCGCATGTCCTTAAACGCTTGATAACACAATAAAATAGAGTCATCCTTATTAAGAATTATTATTATGACATACTGACATATCATCATGCATATTGAACATACAGCTTTCAACTTACCTGTAAATGAACTGTATGCTTAATAAACACTGTTACACTGTAGCAATATATATTTCTGTTATCAAACACTCATTAGCTGTACATACACTAATATGATCATTGACAAATACATGAATAAATGAATAAATAAACCTTTTATATTACATTAGATTTGCTTACAATTGCAATGTAATTTGGTATAAATTGGCTTACATGCTGCTGACCTCAGGTCTGCCAGACTGAGAGCTAATATTTGAAGTCGTTTGGGGCATTTTAATTAAGACTGGTGCCATCCAGCAGTAATCATACTAACATGTTGGAAATGAAATAAAAGTCTTTTGTACAGGTAAAAAAAACTGAGATGTTTTTTGTTTGTTTTGTTTTTACATTAAAGTAAGAGAAGCACTGACCAAAACCTAAATCTGTCAGTCAGTGTTTATTATTCATAATCAGTTTGTCCCATGAAGGCTGACGAACACTTTGCTTTCATCTTTATTTAATATGTACAAACAATTATCTTTTGTGTAAATTAAAGTTTTATTTCAAGACTTTTTCCACCCTGACAAATTTGGGAAAAAAACAGACAAAATCTCAGAATTGATTTGAGATGTATTGTGTGTGAGTCACTGAATGTGTCAGTTGCAGCGTTTTATGAGGAAACACTGAGCCGGGGAAGAAATTAATAACTTACACACCTCCAAATTTAAAGCACTCGCATTGTTGATCAGCCTCAACAATATGACTTAAAAAAAGGACACAATACGCCACTCGCATAACACTTGAAACTGGCATCTGAGATGTCATTTACATATATTAGCATATAAAGTAATTGGCACAGATGCCAAGGAAGCAGCCGCAAACAGATTAATTGTCATCGAGCAGTCGTGGTGACATAGTTAAAAATGAGCTCCTTTTAAGGCACCAATTATCAGAGAATTTCCAAAGTAACCTTTTTTCATCAGCGGTTCCCTTCCCCACTGTTGTCGCCTTGAACACACACACACATACACACACACACACACACTTGCACACACAGTGGAAGACAGACATGTAATATGCATAGTATCAGCATCCTAAATGTATAAATATTGTAAATAGCTGTCTGTCGTCTTTCAAGTTGTGCCTTTGAAATCAGGCCGCGCCGCATCCCGCTCTGAAAACGAGCACATGTGCCTTTGTTTAGCCCGAGACGAGAACAAACGGCGAATTCTCACACACACTCATTGTGAGAATCCGTAATGAATTTTCACAGATAGAAATAAGAATGCCTCTGCTGGGGCTTCCATATGCTGTTTTCTTCTCTTTTTTCTTTTTTATGAACACATTTTAATGCTCTCTGAGCCCTGGTTTAGGCACAGGTATTGTCATGCTCTGTGCATGTGTGTGTGTGTGAATGTTAAAATTGATCTGCCTCTGAACCTGCACATGTTCACGTTTGACAAAGCCCACCTTCTTCCCTCTCTGTCACTATCTTTTCATGATAATGTTCCACATTAAAAACCCTGCTGGTCATGTGACCCTGTGACCCCTCAGCCTGCGTCTCAGTGTCCGTCCTGAGCCCAGCTAACACATCGGAGTGGCTGCTTCTTTCCTCCATGCTAATAGTAATTGGATAGTGACTCCATTTGTGAGGTTGTCTTTGGGAATGCAGGTAACAAATGAGCTAGTTTAAGCTGCCTGCACCTCGGAGAGCTTTAAACGCTCATTCCCGGCAGCCGCCGCACAGCCATCTTAACTAATGTTGAGACGACGGAGAGAGAGAAAGAGAGAGAGAGAGGCTGAGGCAATGCCACATGGAAACATCAGGCGAGGAGGAAGGGGGCAGAGTTTTCAAATCAGAACCTCCCAAATGTACTGTTGTTGAAATTAGGGTTCATGTCGACCACGGCTGCAGAAATAAGGCCTGGTATACCCGACATGCCAATATATTTAGGTAAATTACATTTTTTAACAAGCTGATAAACACCTAGAAGACTTCCACCGGTTTTGATTTGAGGGTTTCCGTCGTTACTTTAACTGTGAACACGCTAAAAAGTCTGAAATTCAGCAGCATCAGAAAACTCTGCGTGCTTCTGTCCCTGAAAGCCGAGGCTCACTATGAATATTCAAACATGAACATCAGGATACTCGCTGTCTTCTGCTGCCACCTTGTTGTGTGTCCTGATCACTTCTCTTCCTCTCGGTGCAGTTTCTTTTCTCTTCTTTTTACCCACGTGCCCCAGCTCATTGCAGCTAACTATCACATGTTAGGTTGTGGAATTATTTCTTTTTATTTTTTTGCCTGTGGTGGAAAATAACTTTTAGATATAGAACTGAATTTTAGGGTGCTTGTACTTCCATTTTGTGCTACTTTAAACTGCCACTTCACAACCATTCAGGGAAATATTGTATTTTTACTAACTGTAATTTTTAATATTCATTCATTTGTCAGCTTTAGTTGGATATAATACTACTTTAATTATGGTGTATGCTGATTTGATAAGACATGTTCTGCTGTCCTTTTTTAATGTATTAAACCATGAAACCATGTTGATGAACAATTTCTTTCTTATTTACCCCTGTTGAATAAAATCAAATAAATTAAAATCAAATCAAATAAAAAGAAAGAAGAAAGAAAAAAAATCTGTAGCTCAGTTAGGGTTAGTGACACGGTACTGCAAACTTTAGTTGTTAGTTTAGTTTTTGTTAGTTAGGTCTTTCAGAGAGATAATAGTGTTCCGTTTTCTGTTATTTCTTTATAATCATGAGCCCTTGTCAAGGTTAACTGCTACTTTAAAAAGCATCATTGACACCAGTACCAGCTTCATTCTGCTTCAGAGCAATGCAGACAAAATGGATGTAAAATGACCTCAAGTCTGTATAGGTAGAAAACTATAGATTAGAACAGACTTCACGATCTGAACACTGAGAAGCAGCATTTCAGACCATCAAAGAAGTCTGTCAGCCCTGTTTGAAATATAATACTGGAAGAAACAAACACACACACACACACACACAGCAGTCAAATAGAGCCCTTGACACTCACATTAGAATTTTGACATGGCAGAAAATGGAGGAGAATGTGAAGAAAGAAGTAATTGTGTGGTGACAAAAAAGGAGTTCCCCCTGGCACCGAGTCGGGAAACAAGACTTTGTTTGGATTTCTAGCACTGACAGAAGGTGTGGAAATGTGTGTGTGTGTGTGTGTGTGTCATTCTGAGGTTGTATTCTGTACTGATGTTGCAGAATGAAAGTGTTCACATATATTGAGCGCTTTTGTGCATACATGGGTACGTTTCTACGTTTCGTATGCACGTGTCTGTGTGTGTGCGTGTGTGTGTATGTATGTCTGTGTATGTGTGCTCCCATGTGTGTTTATATTCCTTAATGACTTTCTAATTCAGGGCCAGCAGGAACCTGCCTTTATCTCTATTAGTTTAGTAGCAGGGCAAACAAAGAGAATCTGTGGTCGTGGCACTGAGCCAGAGGAAGACTCAGCCGTAAAAGCACTTGTCCATCTGCGTCTCCTCCTCCTCCTCCTCCTCCTCCTCCCACACTCTTATTCCTCCTCTCTGGGTGTGAAACACTCTCCTCCCCTCCGTCGGTGAAGGAAAAAAAAACAAAAAACATCTTGATTCCAGGCTCAGCAGTCCGCTTACTCAATCTAGAAGTATTGATTGTGTGTAGTGTGGACTGGGAGAAGGAGTGTGTGTGTTTGTGAAATCAGTAAATTAGTTTTTTTTTGTTGAAAGTCTGGCACCTGTATTCTGTGCAGTAAAAAAAAAAAAAATAAGACATGGCATTCCCATGAGATGTGCAGTGAGTTTACACATCAAAATGCACAAGGAAGAATCAGATACTAAAATATCATTAATTAGCAAGTTCATTTATGGAAATGGCAGAAGGTGGAACATTTGAGCGATGGATAGACTGTCAGGGAAGATTCATGGTGCAAAAACCAATGTACTTTTATAGAACTGGGTGAAAAGGGTCAGAAGATTTCAGTAAGAAGACTGTCAGCATCTCAGATGCGTGCTCCTGATGAAAGAGTCATTTCCACTAAAGCTATTGAAAACAGCTCATGATAAAATGTGTATATTCTCTATATGACACATTATGAACACAGATCATTGTTGATTTTATGAACAGCACTTCAACAAAATAAGCTGAAGTGTGCAAAAAGAAACCCTTTCGTGGACTTTGAGTTCAGATTGCCGTGTTAGTCTTGTAAGTGTCATGGATATTTTCAAATCTGCTCACCAGATCTGTTTTATACAAAAAAAAAAAAAAAATGTACTGATGATGAATCTACAGATTTCACAAAAGTCTTGTGAGCATATCAATCATATAAGAATAGGGTTGGTGATGTTCTTTATTTTTAGTATTGTCAACAAATCACATTAAAAAAATAATAATGTGAGCCACCAATAATAAATATGAAGAATATTCATATAAACTGTTTTTATATGTTTATTTTTTCATATCTGGACACTTTTATCTCTTTAGAAATATTTAAAAATCCTGCAGATGAAACAGTCTTTGAACTGCTCTCTCTCTCTCTCTCACACACACACACACACACACACACACCCTGTCAGAGGGCTCATCAGTAAATATGGCTTAAATGGAGAGGTTGTGAACTGCTGCTGCATCAGTTCTTCATGACCTCCACATTCTGTCTGTGCTCAGCTCCATTGTTTCCTCCTCCACCTCACAAATATGACGTTTCTTTTTGAAAGGGCTCAGTGATTTCCTGAACAAACATCACTCAGAGAGGAGGGAATACTGCATTTATCACAGCCTATTTGATTGATCCACATTTGGTTCTCTAGTGAGGTTTTGGGGCAGCAGGACGGTGTGTGTGTCTCTGTCACTCTGGTGCTCACACACTACTTGTAACATATAACTTCAGCAGATTTATTCTTATTATCACACTTAACATAGGGAATAAAATAAAACACATAGGTGATCATGTTGCAAACCAACATGACCTCTGACCTCTCGCGCTTCACTCAGGTCAGCTATGTTCATTTAGCTGAAGCACCCCGGGGCTCCTTCCACTGGGGGGTGGGCGCAGCTTGTTCCTTTGTGTTCACCTTGTCAGCCTCATTACATGGCATATGCTCCTCACCGCTACAACAGCCGCTCTCTATATGTTGACTGTGTGGTTGTTTTGTGCCGGAGCACTGCCAAAATGATCCCATGTGACTGTGCAGACAGGCTGGGGACGGACTGACATTTAATCCTGTGCTCTGATGTATTGAAAATAAGGAATCAGGGGGGCTATCACCACTTCTATGTGCATGTAGTGCAAAAAGAGAAGTCCTGGAGCAGCATGGCTGGGCTCTCTTCTTGTCTCCACAGAGCAGAAGGTGCTCCACCCTCCTCCTCCACTCTTTCTTCTTGGCACACGTTTCCTTTGAACAATGAATGAGATACGGAGAGGGGCGGGTATCAACTACATACACCCCACCTCCCACTGCCTCCCTTCTGTGGAGTTATTCACAGGTCGTGGGAGTGGTGCTGGTCTGCTTCGACTGTTTCCCGCTGATGTTATAGGAGGTCACGTATAATTTAATCTATAATTTAATCTGTTCACACACATCGTGTGGAGTCTCCACCCTTTTGTGGACAAACAACTGGTTACCACAGGTTAACCACTCAGTGGAGGGTTAAGATGGGGGCAGGGGCAGGTGATTGTGTTGAGGGTGCAGTCACACTTCATGAAATGAAATGCTAATTGGTGTCATGAGAAGAAAAAACTGTGGTAAATATGGACAGCTGTACACGTGTGTCTGATTAGATTACAACCACTAAAAGTCCCAGATTTACTCTTGTCTGGCGGCTTCTTGCTCGCTCACTCTCTCCTTTTCTCTTCTTAGCTTCCTCTGTCAACGTCCTCTTCACTCTCTGTGATTAGGTGGCTCAGCACTGTTTCATTGCCTACTTGCCCAGATCTGGTGCACGACACCAGCTTCACTCCCCTTCAGCATTTTCCCGTGTCCCGGGGCTGAAAACTCCTCTTCTGCTGACAGTACCTGTACAGTCCAGCTAACAGACTGAGATAACATTAGCTAACAGCAGCTACAGATGGTAGCAGTTTTCTTCACTGTGCATCAGGAAACTCTGTAAATCACAGAGAGTTGAGGTGAAGCATTCTATCCAGTTTCACCAAAATCAGTGAAATAGTTGGTGGTGTGCGTTACGTACTTCTCCCGACCCGGAGCCCAAAGTTACATAGTGTGAGAACAGACGTACAAATGACAGAGACACCATTCACCTGATCATCAGCGTGATTTAACAGACGTTAATTTATGAGAGAAAAGTTACACCATGCTGCTTTAAATGTTGTTTCAGAATTGATGCAGTCAGAGTTCATTTTGCTGTCTAACACTTAAATAGAATGCATCAGGCCCAGAGGCCCACATCATCACTTCTTCAAGTTACATTAAAAATAACTTAAAGTTCATCAGCAGCACAGAGCAGTGCTTTGTCTTTCTCTGGCTGAGCTGACTTCATTCTTCTGATTCAGATTTAAGTTTTTCATTGTGATGCTACAGAGAGACATTTCAGACCACACACACACACACACACACACACACACACACACACACACACTTCTTTTATGGAGAAAATCAAATGATGAACAAATTTAACTTTGGCTTCTCTGCAAAACCGACCTCACAGCACACTGTGTGTGTGTGTGTGTGTGTGTGTGTGTGTGTGTGTGTGTTCCGGAGTCCCTGTTGACCTCTTTAGGTCCTGTGTATGGTATCATTGGCAGCCCTCTTTCTGTCTCTCCAGAAGGCAGTGGCTGTGAACCCTGACCCCCTCCACCAACACACACACACACACGCACACACACACACACACAGACACACACACACACACACACACACACACAGACACACACACACACACACACACACACACAGTCAAACCTCTTCCACCAGCAGAAGGTTGCATTGCTGTTCTCCACATGCCCGCCTCTCACCCATCCAGCCCCCCCACACATCCTCCTCCTCCACCACCTCACCTACCCTCGGTGTTGGCAAAGGCATCTGGGTGTGTGCGTGCGTGTGTGTGTGTGTCAGGCGGGCTGCTGCGTGGTGAGCGTGCCCTCTGTCATTCACGCAGAGCAGCCCTGTCCAACTGTCACTTCCTGACAGGCCGATAATCAATCTCTTTATTAACTGCTCTGCTGCAGACCGCCGCCACTGAGGGGAGGAGGGGGAGGAGGAGGTGAACAAAAAGGAGGGAGGGAGGGAGGGAGGAAAGGAGGGAGGAGAAAAGAGAAGAGCATGCTGCAGCTTAGAAAGTTAAGTTTGAGGAAGAAGGTTCATTTTTAACGTTTGTTTTCTATCAGCTAACTGACACAAACATTGTTATGATTGTCATCATCAGTGACATAAAGGTTTTATGTTTCAGAACGTCCACAGACATCACACTTTATTTCTGATGTATTCTTTAGCTTCAAGTCAAACTGTTACTATTACTTACTTATTTTGCTTTTCATTTATTCATGTTGTTGTGTCGGTTGTGATAGACATTGTATAGACATCTGTACACTGGATAAAGGACTGATGGTAGTGCAGTGGTGCAGGTGGTGGAATAAATATGGTTTCTACAAAGGGTTGTCTTCCGTACATGAGGTAGGTGGATATGACAGTATACATATCTATGTACAGCAGACTAAATGTAAACAGTGAGGATAAATAAAGAAATGTACAGTTATTGTACAGGTACAGGTATTGTACAGATTTTCAAGGTAATATACAGAGTAATGTTATTTTCACTGTGTCCGGTTTTAGCTGTTGAATGTATGTCTAAAGAACAAGCAAACATTTATTTCTGCATCTCATCTCAAGTGCTTGCTTACACATTTTCCATGACGACTTAGGTTAGAATTGTGTCTGTCTACAAGTCCATCATTCACTCATGTTTAACTCATGTTTAGCTTAAAAATGTTCCACTAGTCCTTGTCGTGGCTTCACCTCATTCACTCAAGCCTGACAGTGTTCATGTTAGTTTGTGATTGAAGTGTTTTGATTTATTGATGTCACATTACATCAATCTTTATAGCTATGTTGATTTTATCCATGTTATCCAGTTTTTTCTGACCCTGACACAGGAAGTTGATGTCCCTTCTTAACCCCGCCTACAGAGCACTGATTGGCCCGATTGAAGATACTGATTGAAGTCTAATTGTTTTTACATACCGCATACGACAACCGTTAATGACTTCAACAGCAGATCCATTTGAATGGCTGAGTCAGACGTTTGGAACCAGGGTAGAGTTTGTGGGCTAGAAAACCAAAACAGAGAGCTGAAAGAAGCCAAAAAGCTCTGCAGTTTGCTGATAGTTCCCTCTGGATTTTTTCAGACTGCATAGACATGTGATTTCTTCTTGATTGACAGGTGATGTGTCACACTTCACATTCTCTCAGGCTTCCTTCCTGTGATAACCATAAATGGATCTTTTGACGACTCTTGGCGTCATAATCTATTTTGGTGTGTTTGAAGCGACAAAGGTGAGAGTGATGACAGAGAGAAGCTGGCTTGAGCTGCCGTCCAGACCTGCTGCTGCTGCTATTGGTTTTTCTGGATGCTGGGCTTTCCTGACAGCATCACACCCGCCATCACAGCGATAATTTATGAGGCGGGAAAGTGCATCAGTGATTCTGGCGACCAGCAGCTAGCCGGGAGTCAGCATGCTGCCTGTCGTCTGCTCTGTCCTTTTATTCTCCACTCTTTCATTTGTTTCTTTGTCACTTCTCCTCTCTTCTTCTCGTCCTCCCGTCCACGTTTCATTTGGCTAAATTCTGCATCAAGCTTCTCTTTTTATTGTTGTTTGAGAATAAGTGAGAATATGCCTCAAATCATGAAGCACATTCTGTCAAGCCTGTCCAAAGGTGTTCTGGGAAATGTAGGAACAAGCAAATAGGTTGAAGGAAAGTTGGCACCATAAAGCATATCAACAATTAATCACAGAAAACAATGTTGCTCCGATAGCAGCCATGCCTAACCCCTAAATTCCACCAGTCACAGCTCTGTGACATCACGGCGGCGGCGCTGTTTTGATCCGTCCTCCATGCAGATACATACCGACACCACTGCCACCACATACTCTGCAATTTACTACTCTGCACTTCTGGTTAGATGCTTAACTGTCTAAATACTTTTTACTTTCAATGCCAGTAAAGTTATCTAATCTAATCTAATTCATGCTCCCCAGAGGATGAAGTCTAATAATATTAATGAGTCCCTGAGGTTGACCAATAAGAGCATGAAGCTCTTTTCTAGGCACATCGGTAAACATGGAAAAGATAAAGAGGAATTCTCTTGTTGGAGCAGACCATTGGCTGTATATAAAGATGGACAACACTTCCTCTCACTGTACAGAAACTAAGCCAACATGTTGGCCTTCTAACACGGAAGAGGCGAGATGTATGACCTATACTGAAGACTGCCACTAGGGGGCGATTAATGTGTCATGTCCTCCATCTTTATATATATCTTTAATGATGAAAAGTGGATCTGGATTCTGGCACCTCCTTTCTGATCACCTATGTATGACACATGAAAGATGGGTAGTTGTCCACAGGGTAGTCTGCCATGTCTCTCAGCCGATCAAAGCATGAATTGAAGAATCGATGACTCTCTGATGGCCTGATGTCACCCAGTGGCCAAAGGCAAAGATATAATGAGGTCTGATCCTTGAAAAACAGAGAACAGCTTGACAGAAGGTTGTGCCTGGTCAGGAGAACAAGTCAAGGATTGAGGATTTTTCATCCTTCATCACTAAAACAAACAAAAGGAAATCATGTGAGATGTAATTATGTGTGTTGTGTATATATGTGTGTGTATGGATGGTGTATCCTCAGTTTCTCTGTCTTCATGTGTGTGACCAACAGGATGAGCTCCTGATGGAAACTCAGACGAGGTTGCAGTCAGAGATCATCCAGCGCTGCCTTGCTAACGCCAGCCGCTCACACCTCGCCACAGAAACCTCTGAGACTCCACCTGCCGAGGCCGACGGACAAGCTGACAGCATGACTACAGCCTGAGCTCATACAGAAACACACACACACACAGCACACGGGAGGGAAATGGCTAACCTTGTACAGATCACCTCAGAAACCAGACGATGCCATGTCCCAGTGTCCCAAACCCAAACAGCTGACTAGCAGATATATGCGAATAATAATTCTATCGCAAATAATGATAACCATAAAACTCCAAATCTGGGTAATAAAGGCGGAGTAGAGCTCCCTAATGAAACGCCGGCCTCCCCGCTGCTTCCTGCCTAATGTTCCCACCGAGCCGCTCGCCACTTTCCATAAAGCAATTTTGCAAGCCCACTTCAAACGTGAATCACCTAGAAATGAAGAGAAGTGCCCTCCCCACCAACCACCCCCACCCTTCTGAACTCCCCCACCATCAACCCCTCCCTTTCCTACAACACTAGATATACACTAGAGCTGTGTGTGTGTGTGTGTGTGTGTGTGTGTCTGTGTGTCTGTGTTGCAAATCCCTGTTTGTGTTCCATCATCACTTAATGTTCACAGTGATGCATTGCGGGACACTCCTCAGAGGTATGTGTGTGTGTGTGTGTGTGTGGTGTGTGTAGGGATGTAGCGTCATTACTCTGACATTGGTAGCAGCCGTGGTCTCAGCCAAGTTCCATCTGCATTAATCAGCTGAGAAGCAGAGGCAGGCAGACATTCAACAGCAATACAATGTGAAACAAGTGAGCGCAGTGCATAGAGCTACAGTAAACAGTCTGTTAGGAGCTGTGGATGCTCGTAAACTGCTCTGAGAACACGAGAACAGGCCGAGGTGTGTGCAGGTCTGCTCACTGCTGTCCATCTAGTGAAATGGTAGGCCTTCCTGAACACAGACAACATCAACACTGCATCACGGCTCATAGTCTTCCATACTCCCCCTTGCTATTTTGAGTGAAGTGCGTTCACAGTTTTTGTCTGAATGCAGTATACTGTGAGTACCAGGGTCTGTGAAAATGGCGTCTGAGGAAGCTTCTGGAGCTGAAGCAGTTGTACATATGTTTTATATTTTGGCAGTCAAATATTGCCGTTAATGCTCCACCCGGCCAGGGGGTAAAGAAAAAAGCATCACTGATTGAAATTAGTACTAACTTCTGTTAGTACTGCATAGAAGAGTACTAACAGAAGTATGTGAATTAAGACAGCTCATGTCTGGTCTGGTTGGTTGAACTGACTGAGTTAGATAGTTATAGATAGACAGATATATTAGTACTTTATTGATTTCTAGTGCTGTAGTAACAGTTGATCTTACATTGTCCTAAGATTCAGGAGAGAGACTTCTATGTAGCTGTTATCTTCCCTGTAACTTACAATGAGATTGAATATCATATTATACACTCCACCCCTGTCTATTTCCTTGTGTATTTATCTATATACACACATATAGTATACATGTATGTATGTATGTTTGATTTCAAGTGTGTGAAGATCTTTAAGAATCAGGATTTAAAAGTGCAGGTAGACTCTGATCTTTGACATTTTCATGCACATTACTGGATCATTTTGTTCACTCAAGGTGCTTTTACACTACATATATCATTCAGGCCTCCAGACACGCAGACTGGAGGAGCCGTGGTTGACTGATGAGTAGAGACCTGCTCTACTTCCTGAGCCACAGCGGCCCTGTACTTCAAGACGTTTGGCTTTAAATACTGGAATTACACCAACAGCAGCTCAGTGAGGACCAAGCAAATGTGCTAGAAGATGTTTAAAGAATCAAATGTGTGCTGTAAGTTGTGTTTCCCTGACATCACCTGTGTTGTATTGCACGTAAACATTTTGAAAATAATAAAATCAGTGATGATACCCACAGAAGTTATCAATCCATCTGTATGCACGTGTTAAGACACAGTCAGTGCTGTACCACATGGAGGATGTTCACAGCCTCTGTGGATAATAATGTGAGTGATAGTCGTCGTACTTGCAGCCCCTGTGGATCTGTGCTTCCTGCTACGGTCTGAAGGCTGCAGGGCATCAAACTAAGTTGTGAGCAGATAAAGTCGACCTGTGCGCTGTGATCTGCTGCGCTGGATGTGACAGTATCAGTTTCGTCACTCTCATGACTAACACTCCAGTGATTGACAGATGAGATCAGACGAGTGGATTTAGCAGGGGAGATCTCTGCCTTCCCTCCATGGGATCTGAGATTCACACCTAGTGCATCCACACACACACACACACACACACACACACACACACACACCCTCCCAGATGACACCCCACTGCCCCCAAGCCAGAGTGGGAGGTGGGTGTGATTTTTTATTTATTTATTTATTTGTGTGTGTGTGTGTGTGTGTGTGTGAGCAGACTGACAGCAGCATGTGGCTGCCCCCCTCCCCCCACCCAACCCCCAACTTCACCTGATGTTTCAGCACCTTGTCTTCATCCACCCTTTTCCTCCTCGACCTCCTCCATCATAACCCATGTGGCCATGGCGGCCTCCCAACCTCTCTCTCCTTCAGCCAAAGTGGCCCCAGGACTGGTTTCAAGCCCAAACCCAAACCCACTGATTGGACCCCCTTTCTTCCTCCACCTCCTCCTCCTCCTCCTCCAACCTCTCTGAAGCCTGGGCAATCTGAACCTGATCCAGTCCTGATGGCAGAGGCAGAGGAGGCAGATGCCTGGGCAGTGGGAGTAGGGCAGCGTCCATGACAGGACCAGGTCTACTTTATCATACTTAAAGGAGTGAGGGCAAGGCATGAATATCAGTACACACACATCTCTCACACACACACATACAACATGCAGAATGAAACAGCCTGCATCCTCCGTATACTGTATGTAAAAGTTTGACTTCTCCATTGCTCAGGCAGTGTTTGTCATTAATGAGGAGAGCACAGTAAAATCATCCACAGCAGTGACTGCAGTGTTCATTACACCCAAAAATATGTCAAGACAAAATGAAACCACAGACATGAAGATATAAGAGTGTGATGGAGGGAGCAAGTGTCCAAACTGGGACGAGTTCATCCTCTCGGAAGCATGAATGTGCTCCAAAAAAACGGAGAGTGGTGAGATGTTTCATTTGTGTCAGAGTCATGCTGGACAAAAGATGACAGTTAACCATTTTTTTATGGACCGTGAATATCCACACACGTAGAGGAAATCAGACGCCACGATGCCACGTCATGGTGAATGGTGGTCTGAATGTGACCAGAACCATGAATGTGGCTACAAACTGACACTGAGAGGACTCAGGTGTATGACCCCATAAAGTGACACAAGGATCACATCCAGGATGCATCATTCATATTTTTTGTTTCTACAGCTTTGCATCAAAAGACAGACTGCAGATAGTTTTGTCCCTCGGGGGAGGATGAGGTGAAGTTTTTATCTCCGCTGATGGAAGGAATAGGTCAGTGCTGGTTGTAATCATTCATCGCAGTCTGACATTATGGCTGAGCAATTAGGCAGGACAGTTGTGTACTTTACTAATGAACAATGGTTGAACGAAGCCTCCCTCAACGCTCCCATCCATCACCTAGAAACATCCCCGACTTCTCCAAGCTCACACACACACGCAGACCGCTGGCTCCCTAAAACATGAGCATCGACTTCACACACACACACACACACACACACACACACACACGCACGCACGCACACATCCTGCTGTTGCTGGGCTGTTGGAGGTGTTTCCATCGGTTTGATGAGTTTCTGGCCGATGCTCTCAGCCTCCCTGCTGAATGTGTGGCTGCCTCTCCTCCTCCTCCTCCTCTTCGTCTTTCCCCCTTGTCAACACAATCCCTCCATCCATCCGTCCTGAGGCCCGGGCCCGGCGGGGGCCGTTCCGCCCCTCGCAGCGTCCTCTGGGTGCTCTCTGCTTCTCCTCTGGTCCCCCTCCCACTGCACACACACGTTTGTCTTTGGACACCAGCGAGGACCTTTGATTTATTACATGAGTTCTCTAAACTCACCCTGCTCCATAGTTCTATATTTATTACTAGCTCCAGCAAATGTTAACATATGGACCAAAAACTCACTTCATTTGAAGTGTTTGTCATGCTCAGCTGATGTTCATATTTCTGTAATGGAAGCTCTTGTATGGTTAATAGACAATACTTAGTTTACATGAAGCTGGTCAGAGTTAACTTCAACATACTAAAACCATAAAGCTGCATCAGCAGTCCCTGAAGACCACCATGCTTATTTCTACCACAGCACCATTAGATGGAACGCTGTGCAGAGTGGCTTCAAGAGGATTTCAGCTGCACTGTGTGGGATGTCCTCATCCTTTATGTTATCACCATCAATGACAAAACCCATTCAGAGCTCGCACATTGCAACCAAATCTGCTGAGCTCTGTGATTGGATGTTTCACACTGAAATGCACCATGGGAGTTGTGGTTAGATATTCTGGAACACAGTTGTTCAGTTTCCTGTTCATGCAATCTATGCAGAAACGTATCAGGACTTCCAGAGTTCTCCATAGCGGTTGCATCTCTGTTGTGACACCCCGTCTACCGCTGACACGTTTCAGTCCACTGTCTCCTGCACGTCTGACAGAACAGATACACTTCAGTTTGAATCAATCAAGCTGTCTGCACTCACTACATAACCACTGGCATTTCTCTCACACTTTACATTTGACTGTTAGCAGGAGCGTGTCACTGACTGTACATTTGTCTGTGAGCTCTGTAAATGATGCTAAGTTCACTGCAGCACTGTCGACACTGACATACAGCTGCAGATGCTCCTGTTGCGTTGCTCGTGCGCTGCCTTCCCTCCACAGACAGTGTAGATGAGGTATTACAGCGTCACCAGCTGCAGCACAGCTAAAAGTGTTTGTCCTGAAGATGGTGTGAAAGAAAGGGTCAGTGAGCTGTTATTTTAAATCACAAGGGTTCATATTCCATGAAATTAAAGTCATGCTAGCAACCCTAATAGGCTACAGGTGTTTGCCAATGTGGTTTAGCTTGTTAGCATGCTAGCATTTACCTTCAACCAACCATTTTGCAGGAATGTGTTCATAAAAAGTATTGGACACAAATGGCAGATGAACGTCCACCATGAGCTGGGTTCTGCTCGAGGTTTCTGCCTGTCAAAGGAAGGTTTTCCTTGCCATGGTCACCAAGTGCTTGCTCATGGTGGGAACAGCTGGGTCTGTAAATAATCTGTAAAGAGTACGGTCTAGACCTGCTCTGCATGGAAGGTGTTATGAGATAACCTCTGTTATAATTGGAGATATTGAAATTGAATTTAAAGAAACTCTTCATTTAACACAATAACTTGAATATCATAAATACTAAATAACAAGATATTAATATTCTTTGTGTAGAAATCCATGAATACCCTGTGTATTCACACAGATGTCATGGACAGTCTTAATGATGGTCAGTGTGAACTGAATATCCAAATATAATAATCCAAATATACACTTGCACTGGAATTACTAACTCTTCTATGTCAAGCGTGTACTGTATACATGATGTTGTATAGACAAAGATGAATGTATTGCAGCCTACACTGACTGGGTGCTGAAGACATTCTCCTTTGATAAAAGCCAAGAGGCTGCTGGTACTCATTAGTGGAGAAGAGGAAGCAGACTGCTCCTCTTCCTCTCTCGAGTTGGCTTGCTTGTTGGAATGACACATGCCCATTCATTACTGGGGAAATAGGGAGTGAAGAGGAGGAGGAGGGGATCGCTTCTGCAGGGCTCTTGTGGCTGTGCCAACTTTTGAAAAACAGACGACAGGAGTGGAAGCGGGGAGCGGGCGAGTTAAGGCTCCATGTATACTCCCAATGAAATCCAAATTTGGCTCGTTCACAAAGGCTTGTCGAAGTGCAGCTGAATGTGGAGATGTGAGCAAATGTCAGTGCTCTCATTGAGACTCCAGGTCTGTTTGTTTAATGATGAAGGAGCTCAAGAGTCTTGACAGGAAGTGACATGATACAACTGGAAATATGACACTGATGAACTGACGATGTATTGGGAGGCTGGGAAGATGTTTGCAAACATTTCAAAAAATGTTCACAATTTTAGCTGGCAGACCAATCCTGTTCATCCATTACTAAATGATACAGATTATTTTACATGACTCTGTTTAAGATGTGAGAAGTGATTCACATGCACAGAAATAAATATTTATTTATATGCTGTATTTAGTAAGAATCGCAATATGTATGAATGTATTACAAAATCCATGGAACAGTCAGAGCTGTTTATTAAAAATTAGGTGTTATTACATAATGGAGTGCAGCAGCATGAATGTCTCCATAATGGTCACTTTCTCTTACGATTCAGCCAATGAGACAGTTGGATTTCAGCTACACACCAGATATGGAGATCTAACATTATAATTTAGTTTAAAGAACTGATGGAGTGAGAAGAGGAGGCAGTTTATCGGACACATGATGTATACATCACAACAAGCCCTCAGTGAAGAGCGCAGCTAGCCAGCTCACAGAGTTGATGGTTACATTTTAGGTTATGATCATTCTGTCAAAGAGGGAAACAACTTCTCCACTGTGTTTGAGCACCGACTACCAGTTCACACATACTTTTACTCAAATGAGTGAAGAATCACAAACATAGTGTTCCTCAGTTTGCTGCTTTCACAACTATGCGTAGAAGGGACCGTTCCAATATTTACTTTCATGCTCACCTCGTGTATTTTTCTATATTCATCTGTTTGCTCTGTATGGCTTAAGGCCGAGCTTTTCAGACTGTGAGGCACACTTCCCCATGAGGAGGAGCGCTGAGCAGAAATACCGTGTGAAGTGAAAGAGTGCTCTGAAAACAACAGGAAGTTAGTAATTGTAGTTTGGCTGCTGATTTCAAATCAGCAGGTGGAGGTGCAGCACTGACGCAGAGAAAATTAAGATACTTAACATAGAACGCAGCTCGTATTCACCCCGGAGAGGGATAACGTGGCTGTGGTGTACATGTATGTATGTATGAATGAGTGAGGTTTAGCATGTTGACACTGTCGTGCTCTGTGTTGTGCATTTTCAGGTGAAGCCTCTCAAACAACCAAACATTCATTTTCTCCTAATAACCATCCTTTTCCACCTCTCAGGCTTCCGCCTAAAGAAAAGAATAGCACTGCTGCTCCTAACCTTGACACCTGCCACGGCGCCGTGCAGCTGTTTTGATAAATTTACATTAAAAGAGGTGAGGTGCCTGGCTGCGGAATCTGCCTTCCACCGCCTTTAATCAATGAAAACGTTTCTGTGGGCCTCCGGAGAGTGAGTGGAGCCCAAGATAAATATTGGCAGAAAAGAAAAATGTGTCGTCCTCCCCAATCGAGGGGGACATAATGATATTCAAAAGGAGACCCCCTGCTGAGATGCAAGGCAAACTGTTCCTAAGCAACAAAACACATTTCCCTCTCCGAGTGCTCAGAACAAGGCTGGTGACGGGCTTTCTGGGAAGTGTGTGCGCATGTGTGTGTGTGTCCCCTGACGACTTAAACCAGCAGTTCGATGTGTGTGTCACTCTCTGTCTCCTATAAGTGTGTATTTATCTATTTGGGTATGAGTTTGGAATTTGAAGTCTGTGTAGGTGTGTGTTTGTCTGTCATCCCTCCATGGATTAAGGGGTGTTAGGGAACAGTGACCAGCATCAGTGAGAGTGGATTCAGTCCAGATGCAGCCACGCACTCAGACATACACGGCTTACTGCAGCTGATGGCTTGTATAGGTGTGATGGAGGAACATATATCATCTGAAGCCACATGTTAAAGGTCCTCAGTGCCATGTGACTGCTGCTGTGTACCGTTCAGTCACTTCATTAATACATTTAGAATAAAAAAGTTAGTATTGTCGTTGTCACATCAAAACTCAATTGAAATCCCGCACAATGGATCTTACATTTCCCATAATGCAACCAATAACAGTGTTTCAGCTTATCATCCAACAAACCCAACAAAAGGACATTTGACCATCAGGACAAACAGAGAAATTCTTTCCACTGATGAAGTTCATGTGACATGATTGACAGCAGTTCACAAAAACTAACAACGGCGTCTCTTTGTCCATGTCTCTCTGAGGTCCATAACGCTGCCTCTCTGATACAAATCTAGAAAATAATGAACATAATGAAAAGGATGACTGAAGCTCTTTGGACTGTGTTTAATGATAAATGTCTGTCTGCAAATGAGCTGCTCCTCTGTCACCAGCTGACAATGAAGTCCTGTGTTATGATCATGAGCACTGATAAAGTAAACATGATAATCATCATCATAACTGTATGATTATATATGACACATTATAGTAAGTTTACTATGACTAAAGAGACCATCATCCTTTAAGGTTTATAAAAACATTCTCAACAGCTAAGTTTCAGATTATCATTATAATAATTATTATTATTAGTAGTAGTAGTAGCAGCAGCAGTAGTATTGATTTTGTGAGAGTGGCTCACTCCTGACAGCTAATAGGTGATCTAAGACTGCCACCTAGTGGTACAACACTGGTAGTAGGCTGAGGCCGGCATACGCTCTGTAAATGACTTACCCAAACAGGAAACCTGGTCAGGAGCATATGCTGCTGTGCTGTAATTTGATGATTTTATTCATTTCCTATTTGACATATTTGAAATTGTTTGCAGTGTGCATGTTTCACCCCAGGCCTGAAAACCTCCTCCTCCTCCTCCTCCTCCTCCTCCTGTGCCTCCAGTGTAAATATTAACACTCCCCCTGTGCTTTCAGCTCCAGTCTGGGCAGCATAGACTGAGCGAACTGGCTTAGGGGCTAACTTACATTAGTGACATCTGCTTTTAGGCTCGTCTGTGGCCCCAAAACACACACAGCTAATAAGTGAGCACACACACACAGAACAGAGATGAACAAATCAATCCACATCAAATGTCTGACTTCCTTTGAAGGCTGACCAGCAGCTACAAACAGTAACATGATGTGGAAAGTAAATGTAGGAGAACAACAAGATGTTCACAGACTGTGGATCCTGCACAATCCCTGTGTCCCATAAACAAAAGAGAGGGAAGAGTTCTCAGCTGAACTACTTTGTTTGGATTAGTCAGATTGTTCTCGTTTATTATGTCAGAGGTGATGTCATCACACATATTAACTAAATATTTAGATTATCTTCTTAATGAAGATCTGTCCTATCTGATGAATGAGGCTTCCCTTTGATTTGACCTGACATTTGTCACCTACACTTAAGTTATAATACAAGATGTCAGCATTGAGGTAGAATCAGGCTACATTCAGGATTTTACTGAGAATCATTTTAAAGTTTCAGAGCGTCCCCGTAACCATAGTAACTCAGAAGGGGGGTAGAGACGCAGAATTAAGCAGTTTACACACAAAAAAAATAACTTACTTAAATGAAATGAAAAATACAATAAACCAGCATCCAGCAAACAATACAAAACAAAAACTACTCAGAGTAATACTGGTGTTTCAGGTAGTAAGTGTTATGGAATTTGGAAGGGTCAGGGTCAAAGGAAGTGAATGTTGCCTTCCTAGACATAATAGATGGCTTGCCATTGACGTTCCATTAACATACTCAAATAACAGTGTCTCCAGACTAGAATGTGCAGACAGTAACACTAAATGGGTAAAAACAGTCTCTTTAACTAATTCTGGGCATATAGTATTTGTGATGTTATCTTGGGGTTTAAAGTCTATCCACCAGCATGAGTTTGGCAGAATGTGAGACCGACTCAGGCACTTCTGATGCTTTATGAGAGTGTCTCTAATTCTCCTTGGCCAAGTGTCAATAAATAATACAGCATAAGACATCAGAGGCTCCTGAACACTTTCTTTCCTCCTGACCTCACCATTGACCTTTGACTTCACCAATTTCTCAACAACAGTATTTAATTACATGTAACACTACAACTCCTTCAGAACTGTTTTGGATCTGTTTCTCTGATTGTGGTATGTGGAAGCACAAGTCAGACATTTTAGGCCACTGCACAAAATCAACAGAAATCAGTGAAAGCTATTATCTGTTATTATTTTGATGCCATGATACAGTTGTTAATGGTGCACACCGTTATTCTCATCACTTCAGTGAACGATGGTCATTCAACCTGTCATAGCTGTCGGCAGACGTCACTCACTGATTTTGACTTGATTACCCCACAATCAATCAGTCACGGCTTCCCTATCATAGCAGCTTAGTTTTGTTTGTAACCTATAAAAAACCTATAACCTACAAATAAAGACAGGTACTTTTAATTCTCCCAAAATATAATATAATAAGGCTGAACTTGCAGCTTGGGGGCCCCCTGGTGGCCGAGGGGCCCTATATGCATCTGCATAGTCCACATATAACAAGAAATTACTCTATATAGAGTACAAACTATAATGATGCCCTCTGAAATGTACTGTCCACATGAATTAACCAGAGGTGTGTGTAACTGTTTTTATTTGCATAATAGAACTATCAAACTGAATATACAGACATTCAACATGAGACTCTAAGGTAACAAAAACACAATCAGGTGATTATACACTAATATAAATACAGTTTTGGATCTTATATTCCATTTCTGCCATATTCTATAAAGACAGCCCCTAAATCTGACACACTGGACCGGACACTGGAAGATATAAGAAGCTGAAGATTTTTTACTGTGAGGAAACAACAAAAAGGCAACTGCTTAGGAAAGCTGAAGAGACAGAGAGAGTGAAAGGAAACACAGAGTTTCTTTTATACTGAAATGCTAGTGTAAAACATATTTGCAGGGGGGGTGTCTTGTCACTGGTCACTTTATTCTCTTTTAATCAAATGCCAGACTGTCATTAAGACAGAATGAAATATTTGCTCCACGTCTGAGATTTCCTGTCAGACAGTGTGTTTTACTTTCAGGAATCTCTCCATGTTGTGTTTGTACCTGGTGCTCACAGATGGTGCAGTCAAATTGTCTTGCACCAGCTTGCGTCACAATGTTTCCCAAATAAACTTCACTAATTTCCCCATGTGGTAATTAAGTATGTACAATGAAATAATTTGGTGTTCGGTTGCAACCAATTATGTACACTTTGGAGTTTCAAGTGGCAACATGAGAGAGACACAAATTAGCTGCCATTTGTAACATTTATCCTTCCTGGATATCAGAAGCCAAATCAAAGCAATTATGACCCGAGAATGCCTACTTTGGAGTTTACCGAGTTCATTACGCAAATTAACTTCCTAATTAGCTTTTGGCTTTGTACGCACTTTCATCCGCTTTTTTAGGGTGCTTTTAAGTAATGGCCGGCACACAAGAGCCCAAACAAAGCTGTGTGTAAATACAACAGGGGCAGGAGAATGGGCCACTTACAAATCAGACCTAATCAAAATCCCAGCATGAACAGAGGGACACTTGGCATGTGCTGGCTCAAATACTGTGAGTCTGAAAGACTCCACAAGGTTTTCTACTAATAGAAATGCTGCATGTAATTGACTTCAGTCCCTAATAAACTCAACAGCTCTGGAAAATTAGGAGAAAAAACGCTTTTATTTCAGTTTTCTCTTGTATTTGCATCGTGTGTGGTCCATCCACAGACATTACCTTTACTCTCAGTAGTTAAAGGGGTTGTTCTTTAACAAGTATTCCGCCTGGAATGAAACAAAACAAAGAGATGATCATGATCCAAATCAAGTGAAGTTACATACAAAGAATTCAGTAATAATTGATGCTGAGTAATACCAGGAAGTCCACAGGGTCTTGTGGTCGAGCTGTGCAGCATTCCATCAGACCCTGTGTCAGTGTGGGCATGACGTGCTCCATCAAGTAGTTCCTCAATGGGACTGATTGGGCCTCCAACACCTCCTCCTGCTGCTGCCTCGCCTCCTCCAAACCCTTAGTCTGACACACAGAATGCATCACATTTCATTACAAACAAAACTTTCACTGTTTTGTAACATGAGTACGATAATAATATAATATGAAAAACATCAGGTTCCTCTGGTCCCTCAAAAACAACCAATCAGAGTCGAGGACGATAGCATTACAAGTTTGTCAATATTTAACATTCTCCTCATTCCAGTACCTGTGTGTATGTATGGCCATCAGCCAATGAGAATGGACCTGATGTTTGAGCTTGGATACTTTTAAAAGAACCTGACAACTCTGATCAAACTGACAAAGAGCCAGATGTGTGTGTTGAATGTTATGATGTTGTGTCTGAATTTGAAATTGCTATCTGTGTGTGTTGAGCATCTGACTGACTGAGACAGCAGCTCATTACACTGATCCTGGTGCTGCCGCTGAGATCGCTCATGAAGCTCAGAAAAAAAAATGTAAGCTTGATTTCAAAATATGTTCTTCGGCTTTGTTTATTCTAAACTACTGTTACTGTTCCTCATAGGATGATTATAATCTTCAGTCTAAATCACATCACTGATATATGAGGAGGCATTCAAATGAATAAACACAGGAGATCTGAAGGGGGGCGGAGAGGATGGATGGAGATGGTGCTGGATGCTAATGCTGAGGTAAATGCACTGGTTCCTCTGCAACACTACAGACTACATGAACACGTGTTATGATTGCATGACTTATGATCAGGAGTTACTTTAAGTTTTAACAGAAAAAAGAAGTTCAGTTGCAGCCTGTGGTGATTTTACAGTTCAATGAGGAGACTGTTCATGCTTCTGACAGAATGTATCACTGATGGTGTGCTGGTTGAACACTAAAAGCCAGTAAGTGGTCCTTTGAGTCAACATATGTGATGCTCTCATTTTGTCCTGTATTGTCAGCTCTAGTGTAAACAGGTTCAGCGTGGGTCAGTCTTACAACATGATGCTGTAAAACAGCTGACTTCATGTCTGTGATTGACCTGTGTGATCACAGCACAAACAACATCCCAACCCCAGTTTGCCCTCAGTACCTACCCACTCCTCCCAGCGTGCAGTCCTTTGTCTGGTCTCCTCTGCCTCCTTTCTCTCCTCCTCAGCTCTCTCCTGGGCCTCTCTCCTCATCCTCTCCTCAGCCTTCCTCCTCTCCTCTTCCTCCATCTCCTGGCTGCTGGGGCCGTAGTTTCTGGGCTTGCCCACTGTGTCGAAGATCCTCTGCATCAGCAGCAGGCAGTCAGGTTCGTTGCTGCTGGTGATCTCTGACAGGATGAGAGGATGACAAGGAACACAGTGAGGTCTGATGATGAAGACATCAGCTGTCAGTGATGGACTCAACCTACGGCAGATTCATGTTTTTTAGATTAGCGCCTCATCAGCAGGTAAGGCATTAAAATTGACATGAATAATAAACAGCACAGTTTGCACCAATGAACTCTCCTGTGTATCACACACACAGGATGTAGTTGTGCTTCGTGGCTTACCCAGGTACAGAGGGGTGATGTCCAGCTCATCAAAGTAGTTGACAACAGTTTCATCCTCCATGTTGTTCTCTCTGTACGAGGCCAGTCGCTGAAGGAAGTGCTCTTGCTCATAGTTGTGCTCCTGAACCAGCCTCTCAGACAGGTTCATCACCCGATCCTTCAGGAAGGCATCTGACGCATCCAGGCACAACACAAACTCTGTACACACACAAGGAAACATTACACACAGTACACCACTGGACATTATATGTGCCACAAACAGGCTTTAATCTCACTGCTGAGGGGCTGAGGAGTACATTACACACACCTGGCATAATCCTCTTGCTGTGTGAAGAACTCTCGTCTTCTGCTTCATGTTCATCAGCTAAAAAACAGAAAGAAAACATGCAGATGTGTCTGTGTGTATAGTATCCATCTCACACTGAGTGTGTGCGTGTGATTCTGACATTAGTGCTGTCTCACCATAGAAGAGCTCTTTAGCTTGTTCGTATGTTTTGGGAAAGCCATCCAGGACAAAGCCCTGGTTTCTGCATGGGTTAGACATCAGCTTATCCCTCACCACCTTCACCAGCAGCTGGTCATCCAAAAGACCTAACACACATGAAGCTTCATATTCAAAGGACATTCCAATTCCAATACGGCCTGGCTCCAAAAACACCTACACCCTACACTTCCCATAATGTCTGTTAAATGTCCATTGTGGACAGGAAGCTAGTGAAAGCAAAGTGTGTGTTTCTGTGTTGTATATCTGAGTTGTGCCACACAGTCATCACAGTGTGTACCATCATTCTGCTCCATACTGTCCTTCAGGCTGTTCAGAAGCTCCCAGGCCTCTGCTTTCAAGTCCTCATTCTCTGCATTCTTCACAGCATCTTCCTAGAAATGGCGATCAAAATACAATCAGATGAGACATGTACAGAAAATCTATATTTGTTTTTTCACACAAGTTCATGTGCCTTAGGGAAAGCCCACCAGCTGTGAGATGGTTTCAGAAATGGTCTCCTTCAGAGTGATGTGATGGAGTTTGTAGTGTTCACAGATCTGTTTGGACACTGTGCTCTTCCCCACTGCAGGAGGGCCCAGCACACACAGACGAATAGGCTGGAGAGAACACTGATATGGATTATCTGAACAATTTAATCATCTTCAACATTCACAATATAAGAAGCTGAAATGAGGATATCATTCACCATTCCATGATGGTGAACTACATTCACAAACCTACCAGCAGTCCCCTGGTCTGCCGGTATTCCTCTACCACCAGCTCTATGTTCTCCACAAGACCAGACTCACACACCCAGTTAATAGAGAACAATTCCTTGAGATGGACTCCCTCCATACGAAGGTTGACCTGCATGGAATCCATTTCCATGATCTGTCATGGGGAAATCAACACATTAATTATGGACATGGAGTCAGGACACAGATGGTACAGCTGAGCTGAACTTAAGCAAAGATGGTTAGCTTTCATTTCTAGCTGATAAACAAGATATAATAATGATAGCAAGTTTGTGAATAGAATGAGAAAGAACTAGAATTAAAATGTAAACTCTGCAAAGCATGGCAGTAAAGAAAGCATAACTGACATAACAGGTCCAACATACACTCAAGTCCTGTATGAGGAAGGCGTCTTCAAATGGCTTCTTCTGGATCTTCCCTGGTCCAAGCACAGAGGTGAGTGTCTGGTGGAGAAACAACTCATATATCATAACATTATATCATCACCTGTGTGTATGAAAACGTCTGAGTCACTTAATCAGTGTCACAAATAATACCAATAAAGTTTTAAATAGCTCTGACATTTAAAGGTTTGTTTTAACAACATCTTCAATCCATTCATAGGGAGATTTCTTGATCAATTGCAACACACACCTTCACAATGTCTTCCATTGTATTGTTGGAAAAGTCCACAGCTAGCAGATAATATGGCTTGGGCTGAAGTTCAATCACATTCTGAATCACACTTAAAAATGAAGAAATATCATTATAGCATATAAATACATATTTACATATATACTCCACATCCAACTCATCTTCATGTGAAGTCATTGTGCAAGTCATTACAGATCGTACAGGCTCTGTGCAACCTACAACCACTGTTCAAAGACAAGAAAACATACAACATGTATTGGTAGAGTGTGTGTGTGTGTGTGTGTGTGTGTGTGTATGTCCAACCTTGCCAGGTCATTGATGTGAATCATGGGAATGATGTTGTTGCCGTCTCCAAAGACAGGTATTTGAGGTTCTTGTCCCAGCCATGATGTCTAGTAATACACATTCAGTTAGTTACACATGTGAGGCAGGGTCACACTTTTTTTTACAGCTGACAAAGGAGACAAAACTTTGTCTCAGGGAGTGAGACCTGTTGATGCCAGACTACATCTAGATGTGTCAGTGGGTGAGAGTGATCCCAGCTGGCTGGGCCTGAGGCTGTAGGACAGACAATACATGTTGTCTTTCAAACGTGTGTGTTATTCTTCCCTCTACAGTGGAGGTGGTGAGTGCAAAGTTAGCATGATCAGCAGAGCCACAATGGCCACATTTAAAATAGGAAAATAGGATTTTTACCTATTCCCAGATTCAATTTCGGCTCAACATTGACAACCAAAGCCCATTCAAACATGACTGGTCAACAAATGGAAACCAGAACATCTTGGTCCCTTGCCTACAGATTATGTATTCATATTAGCTCAGATCTATTCAGGTATTAGCCAGTTTATTTTATTACATTTGACACATTCTTCTGCTGTCCTGAAAATACTTCCAGAACATGTATCAAGTATCATTTGGACCAAGCCAGGTTCAGGTCCTCAGTTGGATTTCAGTTACTGGAACCAAAGTTGATCTCTAATTCTGACTTTTAGTTTCTGTGACAAATACAGACACAATATATAATAATAGATCTATATGGTGGAAAATGTAAAGAATCCCACCTTGAAAAAGAAGTGAAAGACCTGCTCTCCCATCCCATAAGTCAGTCCTGAAGCCACCACGTACGTCGAGAACAATATCCGGTTCTAAAAACAACAAACCATGTGACACAATCAATCATGTGTCTCCATGTGTATACAAGCTGTAATAACTCAGGGAATTGAAACTGACAGTTTTGCCCATTTTCACCACCCTCTTCTCCAGATCGATGTGCTGGTTGAAGTTGGGATGTGCTCTTCTTCTCCAGAAAATCTCATCAGTAAAAGGAAGCTCCAAATCATCCTGTTACATGACAGACAACAAAGATGCTGCAACATAAATCTGATAAGACCAGAGTTTATGTAAAACTATATATACTGTACATATATGGGGCGGCTGCGGCTCAGGAGGTAGAGTGGGTTGTTCAAACCCTGGCTCCTCCAGTCTGCATGTCGACGTGTCGTTGGGCAAGATACTGAACCCCAAATTGCTCCCTGTAAGTCGCTTTGGATAAAAGCGTCAGTTAAATGACTACATCTGCTAACTATCAGTACAGTAATTCAATTATTCAAAGTTATAAAAAGCTATTTTTTAAAAACAGTTTTCAATTCACTTGAAATAAAGAAATATTATGAGGAATTTTATTGACAGAAATGATTATTTAATAATTTTAATAACTGATTTATCAACAGAAAGTATTCTGTGATGGGCAGTTTTTTTAGACTACACACTACATGATGTGTCTGGAGAGAACAACCAGAATTTAATTAACAGGAAATATAAAAAAGGAAAACAGAAATGCACATCGTCCTTCCAGCCATACAGCCAACATTATAACATGTGATGAAAAATAAAACCTATGATAACGTGTTGGCTGTCCAGAGGTGCTGTATGTACACTTACAGGATTGACTGGCTTGCTGCATGCCCAGGTCATCACAGTGGAGACGAGGATGAACATCTTTGGTCCAGAAAAATCTGTCATTTTATTGTGGAGAGCTACAAACATGACAAGAGGAGTCACTTCATGATTTATGAATTACAGTATTATTATACTGAATTATTATCTATCATGTGTTGGCTGCAGATAATCTGTTATATTACACAATGTTATATAACACATCCACATATGCATACATTATTAGGACGGTATTCTTGTTTCACGTGTCATGTTTCTGATTAGTTAATATAAACAACAAAAAAAATCCTCTCTTAATTGCTGAAGTCATGACAACTTCATTAATGGATCAATGGATCTGTGAGCAGGACAAGTTCAGTAAGCCGCAAGAATTACAACAAACATAAAGTAACACTCCCTCAATGAATTATTACAGCAGAATGGTCAGAGCTATATTACATAGTGTAGATGCATTTGAAGTGTGAACTTTTTTCATTTCACACACATGAACAGCCTATTGACCAATCAGAGACTGACCACTGCTCACCTGAAACAGCCCACAGGGCCTCTTCTACCTGCCTGGCATGCTGGGAAATGTTGTAGATAACAACGTCACACTGCATCAGTTTAGACAGCAGCTCGTCCCTGTTCACGTGCTGAGAAACAAAAAAGACTGGTCAGTAGTCCTAAGATCATAATGTTAGTTTACAGTAGGCTCATACATACAGAGGGTCTGCCATAATATAATATTTTTGTGATAATAATTGACCATTTTCACCAAAATAATGGTGACTGTGAGGGTGCGGATAATTGAGAAACTACAAACAGTGGAGGTATTTGCACTTCAATTGGATGAATCAGTGGACATGCTCAAAGATGCACAGCATTTAATAACCAAAAATAATTATGCATGGACTTCAAGACAAGGCCGATAACCCAATATATAAATAGGTTAATAAGGTGAAATATAAAGTGAATAAAGTAAATATAAAAGTTATTATAGGTCTTAAAATGTGACATGTGATGCTCTGTTTTTCTCTTATCCAAGGGGTCCTTTACACACACACACACACACACACACACACACACACACACATATATATATATATATATATATAAACGTTAACTTACTAAATACTCCTCCAACACATATGGTCTGTCCTCGTCTTTGTCAGAAACAGTTCCAACCAGCAGGAAAGCTCGGCCTCCGCTGTGGTTTGAAGTCACCTCCTCCTCCTCCTCCTCCTCTTTCTCAGTCTCCTTCTCTCCTTTAGGAGACACACACTCCGACAGAAACTGCAGAGAACGCACGGAACATTAACGCCGGTTAACGTACCAGCTGGACAGTCCACATATATGGCGTATGTTTACCTTGGCGATACATTTGGAGGCGTATGAGTCTATGTTGTTGATAAAAACTCTTTTAGGTGACTGTTGGAGTTTCTCCATCTTCGGCTCCGCCATTTCAGCCTGTCTGTTAGCAAGCGTTGTTGGGTGTCTTGTTGCTATAGAAACGGCCCTCTCCTCGCGTGCGAACAACGTACGCGTCCTCGAGCGTTGCGCGCAGACAGCCTGAACGGCAGATTCAGAGACACCGTGTAGAACGTGTCCACACAGCGTAAATGTATCACATCAATATACATACATTCCCACACGGAAAGAACCTATATGAGGATATACGAAACCTATATGCAGGATATCTGTGCATATATGCTGCATATATACATCATATATGCGTATATATGCCACATATATGGTGCATATAGGCCAAATTCAGGTGCATATATGTGCATATACAGGGCATATAACTGGTCTCCTATATTGCTGCTTTATATCCGCATACAAGCCCTATATGTACATACAAGGTATGTGTCCTATATAAATGATGGCTCAGTGGTAGAGCGGGAAAGATAGGACGACTGTTTTATAAAACAAAAATTAAAAACAGATGCCCATAACAGCAGCAGTTGCCATGGCAGGTCAGTGGCAGCGGCCCCAGACACCGACAACTGCCGTGGCCTCAGACACCGCGTCAGGTTAGTGGCAGCTGCAACCGGAAGTGCCACTACTAGCTGCCACTGCCACGAATTGAGCCAGTCCCTGCTGTGACCTTTGATGGCAAACTGCTAGCTGCTATGTGTTCCGTGATGAGGACTCTATTGATGGCTTCATGGAAAGGCCAATGTGGCAACACTAGATAAGTTCAAGAGGAATGCCAAATTTGAAAAGGCATTTGAGTTAGTGGCTGAATCTTTAGGTAATCTGCCACTTTGTATTAAAGCATGGGTCTTCAACCCTTTTCAGCCCAAAAAGCAAGCCTGGTCTAAAATAATGTTTATATTTCCTTTATTGACCTTTTATTTCACCTAATTAACTTATTATACTGGGTTATTAGCATATGTGTTTATGATTGATAAAAAAGTTCATGCATAATGGAATCATTAATTTTGTAAAGAGTTTTTTGTCAAAAGTAGCCTATTATTGCATACAAACGCTTGCAGTTTACTCAGTATCATTTTTGTTATATTTTTTAACAAATTATTTTGGTGAAAATTGTCAATTATTATGACAAAAATTGGCAGACCTCCTGCAGTACCTGTGTGGACCCCCTAGGGGGTCACAGACCCCTGGTTGAACACCGCTGTATTAAAGAGTAGATTTGGAAAGAACAAATTAGGAATTATTTCAACAGTCATGTTTGCAGTCAGCTGGGTGAACCTTGGAAGGTGAAGCAAGATCAAAAGCAGCTGATCTTCACGTGTGACGCACGGTCATGCACAAGACTTCAGTCAACCTGGTTAAGAGCAAGATGTTCAAGAGGATTGTGGGAGATGAGAACCTCAGCAGCAAGGTGAGTTGATTATGCTTAGTCATGAACTCATGACTCATGCCCAGAGGATGAACCACAGGGTGCCTTTCACAGGTGGGCAGCTGGGCTCTTCTGGAGGCCAGATTTTGAAGTCTGTCTGGTCCAAGTCTGACCCCATCTCTCATTTACCTGTGGCTTGCTGGTGTTGTCAGTGATGGTGATCAGTGACTGGGGTTTAAATATGAATTAATTAGTTTCATTCAACTATTGTAGTAAAGCATTGTTAAACAAATTAACAAGTTATATTTAAACGTATTTGCCTTTTACTGTGTGAAGGTATGCGCTGTTATTTGCGTCTCACGTAGACGTCACTTCAAGATTGCCACTGAATGAACCTCATTAGACCTCAGCAAACATCATTAGGATCTTTAAAAAACAGATTACAAAGTGTGGGGCACCATGTGAATGGGTCTCTCCTGCATGACTAAATCATAAAAAAAATAGAGTGATGGCTATGAAACAGATGAAACAATAATTGCCACTATGAGCCATATTCCATTTCAGCCCTCACACACATGATCTGAAAGCAGTTTCTACAAAAACATGAAAAATTCTTTTTTAAAAAAAACTTTATTACCGTAAAAACACTTTGAGCAAAATCATGATGTGGCCTTGTGTCTCTTTGTTCCCTTCATCACTGTGCAACAACCTTTACATTATCATAAAGAGAACAAGAGTCAAATCTGTATTTAGTCCAGTGTTAAATCAATGCATTGATTAAGTTATTAAACAAATCACAATATTCATGATTATTTCACAGTTAAATCATTAGTCTGCTACCACAGCAAAGTTATCAAACTGAGCCAGTTCAAATGAGTGCGTTCCAATGGCAGCCCAGCCATTCTTTGGTGTCAGTACCACAGCGTTCTTCCACAGTGGGTATCCATTGAGCAGCCCTGATGCATACTGGCCCTGCAGGCAGAGAGGTCACAGTGAATTTTAATATCTACTTTATATGCTTGGACAAATAAAGGAGTGTGAGCACAAAACATTTCCAAATACGTCGAATACTGGGTCTCCACTTACATTCACAGTGAGTGATAAAGTGTGCCAGCCATATGCTCGGGTACCAGACAGTCCCTCTGCGAGTACAGTCTGTCCAGCTGTTCACAAGAGAAGACGACAAAACAGTCCCACACACAGCGATAAGACGTACAGCAATGACATCTCTTCAACCTTGTACTGAGATCAGTCTGCACAATATGTTTTTAAAATAAGCTTACATTCATATTTGGTGAGTTCTTATTTTATTCTGTTTTCTTTTAGAGGTCTGATGGTACCGTTTTTTTATTGTCAAAAAAATTCCACAAAAAAAAAAGACCAAAACCAACAAGACAGAACTGAAAATGTGCTAGCAGTCCTGTGTGACTGACACTGGACAACAATTCACTGTGGAGTCATTTTGGATGCTGTTAAAGTGCAATTCTACATTCTAGAATTGTCTTGTAGTCAACAACTGAAGAGTCCAGAAGTAACAACAATTCCTGCCTGTGAATCCAAAATTTCTGTTATTCAAACACATGCTGACCCAAATACTCACCTGAGCACCTAATGTGGATTCATCTAGCCCAGACATATGCATATATGGGTAACACTTGCTAAAAAATGGCCAGATGTTTTAGGAAATTAAACTGAACTATGAATGTGTGAGTGATTAACCTCTTCTGTAGGAACCAGTGAGCTCTGAGCTGAGAGCCACAGGCAGGAACAGGAAGTCGCAGACTGCTGAATACATTGCTGATTTTGATCTTTTCATGTGATTTCCTGACAAGAATGTACTTCTGAGAGCTGCATGTTTGGTCTCCATAATAAAATGTGGAATGAAGAAGGTGTGACACTACTGACCAAGATCATTGGTAACTTTGTATGTGCCATCTGCAAACACCCAGAAGAAGACTCCTTTAGTGCTGCGGGTCGACTCGCCTCCTTTATCCACCCTGGCTGCTATGAAGACACCACCAGTCTTTACGCTCTCCATGAACACGTCACATGTAACCGTCAGGTTCTGCCTGTAACACAACAGAACAGCGTGTTGTCAGAAATGTGGCGTGATCCTGGATTTTACACAGCTGATGTCCTGTGAAGACTTCATTGATGTTAGAGGGATTTTCAGGTATTCTTTGTCATTTCCTGATAAACCAGAAGCAGTTGATGACTCATAACTTTAGCCAACAGCACTCTGCTGTCTGTGTCATTCGGATTTAAAGTGATATTCTCAGCAGCAGAGCAGTGCTGAAACAAAGCACTACAAGGCCGTATCACCTCACCACTGATAGTCTCCTATGACGCTGATGGTCTGGTCAGCATCAGCCACCCATGTAACGGGCCTCTGGGTCACAACCTGACGTAAGGTAAAGACGTGAGGTCCAGGGTCAGTCATGTTGATGTAGTACTCAAACACCCCCGTCTGGTCAGCAAAGTCTGGAGCCTCGGTGAAGGGAGGGTTTCCTACAGGAGGTCATCCAGATATGGAAAGGTGGGAGGAGGTTATTCAGAGAATGTCTCTTTAATGCTTCCATGATCAGAGTACAGACATACAAGAATGACAGAAAACAGGTGGGATAAGAATTGTATATTATTTAGAACTCAAGGACCAAACAAACAGAATGGAGTGTGTGTGTGTGTGTGTGTGAGTTCTGTACTTACGGACATCAAAGTTGTCCTTGTAAACTTTAGGGAAGGGAGCAGAGGCAGGCGGGTCTGCGTAGCTGCCTTTACATCCTGTTGTTACTGTGGTTAATGTGTAAACCTCGTCTTCAGCTAGATTCAAGGTGAATGATCCATCTAAAAGCTGAAATCAACACATCATGTGACAATATGTAAAACAATAAAGCTCTATTCATACTGCTGTATGCTGCCAACAGTTCATGTCCATGTTCTACCTTCAGTGGAGTCAGTTTCTCATAGAAGGACGGCTTTTTGCTTTTGAAGTTAAACTGTGACCGCCATACTTGGAGTTCTTTGATGGAGGCCTGTGACACACGAGCAATGTTGAATAAGACAAGTAACACTCAGTACCTTTCAACAGTATGATGAAGACTATGACTTACAAAGGATCCCTGCAGTTGGAAAGTCGCATTCTGGGCTGTCACATTAAAGGCAGGGAGTGGAGGTCTGATGCACACAGAGTGATCATGAGTCTGTGAAGGATATTTAGAAAAACATTCATGTATCTGAAGAGCAGTCCAAGGGTTGTCATAGTGCATTTCCTGCACAGCATTAGCTTCATAGGAACACTGATCATTTGAAAGAATTATTTCAAAGAATAAGGTAGAAGCACAAAGTAAAAATCGAAATAGGAAAGCTTAACTTGCCATGGTTTCTATGACGACTGTGAGGTTTCCTTTCCCATCAGTCAGGGCTACGTAACTTCCACCTTGTGACAGATGCCCAACAGTCTGCAGGTAGGTCCATCCTGGCTGGGTGAACTGGGTAGTGTGGGCTGTACAAAAGTGTTCATTTATTAAACCATCTGTTGTTTTTACAGTGTTCCATCTCAACAGACAGAGTGTGTCATATCTGCACAGTGTCTGTCTCTGAGTGCAGGGTGTAATGGATACCTGTGATCCAGATTGGAGACTCCACCACATAATTGCCACTCCAGGGCTCCTCAGCTGTCATTAGCCCATCTCTGCTGAATGGTAGCTGCTCATAGTAACTAGCCACCAGGTTCCAGGAGATGGTGCTGGATGGAGAATCACAGTTAGGCCACAGCAGGCTTTCCCTCCAAAGCTACATTCACTGTGGTCTTCCACATTTTTTATGACTTTTATGTCTTTAGCATGAAATGTTTACTTTGTATACTTACTGAACTTAAAGTTTAAAGTGAATGGAAACATTTCAGACATTTGAAGGTTTATTAAATAAAGAATTTGATGAAAGATTGAATGATTCTAATGAAAAGATGATGAAAGATGAAGATGAAAGATTCTAAAATGCAAATGAAGAAAACATTTCTGATGACTCATTTGATTACTTTGTCGAGTGTTACTCGTGTATTCACTTACGCAGTCATGAGTCCGTTAACGTAGTTCTGGTTGAGGATGCGAGCCCAGCAGCCTCCTCCCACCTCATTGTTGAATGTGCTGTAGTCCTCCGACGACCACAGCTTCTTCTGCGTCTTCACGGCCTCCTTTACTGTGTTGGTTCCGGGGTAGTGTGCCCTGAACATCACACAACACACTATGGTCAATATACACCCAAGGGTCATGTTTGGGTGTCAAATTTTGCTAATGCTGCTAATGCTGCTAACACACACACACACACACACACACATACACACATATTAGTGTTCTGCCCTATAAGTAGAGAGCAGTAACTTCAGCATCTGTGACAGTGAGAAACAAAGTGGTTTGAAGTACTGGGTGGCATGGGATGGGGGCGTTATCATCTTCTCATCAGGATAGAAATGTCTCATCACAGGATGAATGTGACCACTTCCATGGACACATAAAGCTTAAAAATCAAACGTGTAAGAATACATGAAGATGCACGCTCACCAACAGGAACGCTCTATATCTGATGCTCTGATGCATGTTGCTGTTGTTAGTATACATATCACAAATGTAAAGAGAGCTGGCAACAGAGGGCGTGCACACAAACGTCATGCACAGAGGGGGATCCTACCCTATCACATCTACGGCTCTGCTGAGCTCGGGGTCGAGCAGCAGAGACACGGCAATGGGCTCCCACAGGTTGTCACTGGCTATGATCCTGACCCCCTCCAGACCGCTCTTATCCAGAGTGTACCGCAGCAGCTGGTACAGCCAGTCACAGTCACACAGAGAGACAGAGAGCAGAGGAACAGGGATTCACAGCTGTGACAAGTCCGACTTCTGTACAGTATTTGCTGCGAGCATGTAAAACTCTGCTGTTCACATCATGATTCGCTCAAATTATTGATTTTGCCTGTGGGTTTGTCACTATGAGTGCCATCTTTCATATTACACACAGTATGAAAAAAGACTGATTAAACCACTGAAGAAAGCAAACGTTGAATCAGGTTTTGTTTTTTGACATGATGGCAGCATCATACTGTACATCTGAATGAATGAGATGATTCTAGTGATCTAAATGCCATACTTTATAGAAAATATTCTATGCCTACTTCTTCTATATAAGCATGCACATGTGCAGCCTATCCAGTTAGTATCTGACCGAAGTGTTTTCAGTCTTCTCCAGAAAAACAGCCACAAACATTCAGCTTTGATCCAGGACAGTGTGGAGATTTATAGAAAAGACAACCAGTGATTTAAAGAAAGACACACCCGCACACAGCAGCTGCACATCACGTTTAGTCAGTTGTCAGGAATCAAACTTTTCAAATGAGTGATTGTGCACTAAGCCATGCCATGTCTGAGTGTGACTCCAAACTGTACTTACCCAATTACCTCAATAGAGTCATTAAGGTACGGGTCAACGATCATAGAATTAGCGATGCTCCAGTCACCGTCCGCTGCGATGATGCCAATGCCAGTTAGACCAACTTTATCCAGAGCGTTCCGGAGCACCTTGGCAACAAAGACATGCTCTCAGAGGAACCCAGCTTCAAATCATCCCAACCACTGAGAGCCAAAGTGCATCTCTTATGTGGGGCACAACTCAATGTTAGTGGCTGTTTTTCTACTTTCATTCACAGTGGAGACTAACCTTACTCATAATGCACGTTTAACAGTCCAGTCACTGACAGGACATTGAGAGATAAAGAGGTTAGGATTACCTTGATGTACTTGCTGTCATAGTTTCGCTCATTCCAGATCTAAACAGATGAAAGAGTTTAGTTACTTAGAAAACTCTGCAGCTAGAACACATCCCTCAAATCCAGCATGACGGTCACGACAGGATCAGCGCTCTCATGAAAAAGGCTCACATGCAGCTTATTCTTATTGGTTATGATTACACTGCACTCACCAAAGTTAATGAGGTTGCACCGAGTAACATCGCTAAACACAAGCCAAGAAATACTGATGGTTTGTATCACACACAATCTGTCTGTTACAACCCATCAGACAGATTGTAAACGAGCTAACTAATGAGCCCAGAATCTCTAAACTTGGAGGTAAATGTCAACGTGAGCACACCTAAAAGCTGTACAGGGAAAGTGAGCAGACAACAAAAATGATGGACAGTTTGGTAAAACTGTTTCAATGTTCAGGCGGTTTGTTTTTCAGCCTGTCTGATCCGCTGACTGCTCGTATGTGCACAGAATGAAAGAAATGAGTACACACCCCAACATACTGAATGTCCAGGTCATGGTACTGCTTGGCACCGAGGATCCAGTTCACCACATATGATGCAGTGATGTCTGGGAAGTCATAGGGCCAGTTCTTACCACGGCCCACCCAACCGGGAAATGCCCAAGGTAAACCTACATGAAAACACACACACACACACACACACACACACACACACACAAGAGTTTTTCTGCCCTTAAACACAAAGCTGCAAGAGGACAAGGCCAGACAGACTGTACCAATGGAGAACAAGAGACTCATAAAACTCAAGTAGATAATGCTGCCATCATCATATCTCTTCAGGAGGACAGGCACATGACTGCAGCAAGCTAGTCACACAAACACACACACTGCAGAGACTGTCATACGATATCTGTTGTTAACTGTGTGGTGACAGTAGAGGTTACGTTGAAAGATTGTGGAGAGTGTAGTAATGTTAGGAAATGACATGTGGTAATAGTGTTCTACAATCTTTAAATCTAATCTGGAGGAATAAAAGAGAGATGATACATTTCAGTTCTGCTTTCTGTTCACTCAAACAAACCAAGAGGAGGAAACATGAAGGCTTTAGTTCAGCCTGGAGGGATTCGGATTGGGAACCAGAGCTGGTTTGGCTCAAGGGCACCTCGGCAGTGCCCTGGAGGTGAACTGCACCTCTCCAGCTACCAGTGCTCCTAGAGGGAGGTACCAAACCCCTAACTATGTGTGTGACAGCCCATCACTCCACATGTATGTCTACGAGCCCTGTGTGTGTGTGTCGTTGTATTTTGGGTAAAAATGCATGTAAAAGTGAGGGATCAATAAAGTACTATTATTATTATTATTTTTTTTATTATTATTTACCAAAACAGGAAGAGAGTGGTGAAGTAATAACGCCTATTGCTTGATTAGACACTGATGAGCACCGACTCCAACACATTTTGCTTTCTGGCGTGTCTACAAACTATAAAACTATCAAAACGTGAGACGCAAGTACATGACTGGTACTTGCATCTCAGTCTGTGTCTTCCTACCTGGACCTCAACCTTACAGCATGTTACAGTATTCATATAAGTCATAAGTCTATGTACAGGTCTCTTCAGGAGCTTTTATTTAAAGAGCTGTTTGTCAGAGCTGTCTGTGTCAGGCACACAGAGCTGTTCTTACCTATGAGCGTGATGTTAGGGTTCCTCTTCTTGGCCTCTTTCATCAGCCACCACTCGTAGCCCCGGAAGTAGTTCTCGTCATTCTCGTAGTGCATGTGTGACGGCTCAGTTCCATCTTGAAAAAGATAACGGTCCAATGTAATGTCACAACCATGAGACAACATAACACAAAAAGAATCATATGTGGAAGGTTTACCCAGGGCTAGGATGAACTGAACTTATTTTACCAACATACACACAAAAGGTTTATGGAAAATGTAAAAAAGTTCATGCTACAGTGATCTTAGATCATGAAAGCAGGACATTTCATTAGAAACATAGAATGGTAACATCTTCTTCTCAAACTATTTATTGAAACAAAAAAATACAACAGTGATGTGTATACCACAACAACAAATCTGAATGTCTCAGTAACATGTGATGTCGTCATGTGATGTGAGCATCGATTACAGCTCGACTTGACATCTCATGCTGTTCACAAGTGGACAAGTGTGACACTCTGAGGTAACTTCCCTCTGAGTACTTCCTGTTTGAAGCCTCACATTGACCAGGCTAAGACTGTTTAAATACAAACTGTCATTGAAGCAGAACATTTAGTGGTCGAGGTTAGAGTGCATTTTAGGTGCACTCTTTTATCCCAAAGCCCAATATCCCAAACTTTTAGTGAGTAGTGCATGATCTAGAAATCACCAGACTAGTCAGCACTGGAAACCAAAACCATCTGAATATGAGCACTGTTGGTCAGAGGTCTGTGTGTGTGTGTGTGTGTGTGTACTCTTGCTGAACATTTATTGGTCTTTTTCCACCACTCTCTGACAGTTAACAGGCTGAAATGATGAAGTAAGAAGAAAAGAGTTGTAGTGTATTATAAAGCAGAATCACCTGTAGTTTGAGCGTCTCCGCCAATCTCCACCTTCAGAATGTGTAAAGAGGCTCCAAAGTTTGGCTGCACACACAGACGCAGACAGACACACAGATTAACAGTGAGTTCCGTGCAGTTCACCGTGCACTGTGTGAATGACTCTGTAGTGTCACACCTTGAACAGGTAGTCTAGTATCTGGCTGCGGTACGGCTCAGCATAATTCACCAGTAAACGAGACGTGGCCTGAAGGAACCATCAGACAACATGTTGACAACATGTTAACAACATTTTAACAACGTAAACACTGAGCATCTTTAAGTCGTGCTCATGTCGGAGCAGGAAGTAGTTCAAACCGTGACTGGACTCACCCCTCCTCCGCTCAAACCTCCAACTCCGTCAAAAACTCTCCCCAGACCGTCTTTGTCGTTCAGGACGTAAGTCTGAGAGGAGCACAGAGTCAGAGACAAGCCGAGGAACGACACAAACACCAGCAACGACCCATGCTCCATCCTCTCCACCCGCCGACTGACAGACTACACTGACCGTGCTGCCGCGAGCGAGCGGCAGCTGCTCTATGCGCAAGTACGTCACATGACAGCGCCACTGAACGGTCACGTGGTCTGGGAAGTTCAGCTCTGATCTGAGACCTGTTTCAGTGACGGTTATCTTTGCTGCTCACGCTGGTTCCATGTGTCTGTCAACTCAGCAGAGAAAAAAAACAAGAAGATCATCAGCTCAGCAGAAAGAGCTCCACTTACACGTCAAGAAAATCAAATATAAAGATAGGTTAAACAAACGGAAACATTTGAAAAAGTAAAAAGTATGTGATGTCAGAAAGGTCAGAGTTCTGTTTAACCCTCTATGCAGTGTTTTTATACATCTTTAGGGATGTAAAACAAGGTTTTTAAAAAAAAAAAAAAAAAAATTTCTATCTTTATTCTATAAAGATATATTTATCTTGTCCACTCAAGTGTACTTCATGCATTTTGTACTGGATAAACATCAATGTAATAACATGGTGGTTATGTAGGTATAGTTGTAATTTAGTTATACAGTTATATAATAGAGATAATAATATGGTATTATGTTGGAATAGTGGTTCCTCCACCACTCTGTAGGCCTCTCTATTTGAGCTCTATTGATTGATTGATGTAAAACAAGGTCACAAAATAAAGACAATCTCTCTGAACTGAGGATAGTGTAACAAAAGTAACAGCCACTGAACTGAGCATAGATCCTCATAGTATCTAGCTTCTCATATTCCTGTCAAGTCTCTGAACTGTTATGTCTGAACTGAGCATCTTCTCTCCTCTTAGTATCTTATAGCATGTATCATATATTTGCTGTCAAAGCATTCTTGTTGCTCCTTTTTGAGACTATTTTCTAAGATAGATGCCAAAGCATCCGGGCCACAAAGCTACAAGAGTATGATGCATGAGTGTGAAAAGATGCATGAATAAATCTATTGGATCTGTTTCCTCAACATTCATCTTGGTCTCTCCTAAGAAAGGAGGCAGGTCTCCCTCAAACTGGTTATCCTTAGCTTTCCAAACATTTCTGACACTCTTTTCCTTTGCTTTTTTCCCCTGAGCTCTGGGAGGTGCTGGTCATCGCTCATCGCTGCTACTAGAAGCACACTCTTCCTCACTTGAGTCTGGAAACTCCTCTATTACCCTGTATGTCTTTTAGAGACCTACAAAATTATGGATAAAAAAAACCCTCAAATTACATTCTGAAAACATAAAGCAGTTGATTTACAGCCAAAGCATTACAGGATATGAAATATTTTGAAGAACAACATTGGTAGTAATTGACATTACAAACATAGCTTGCAATGCATGATGTACAATTGAGTGGACAGATGATTAATCTGTATTTCCTCCAAATATAAAATCAAAACATGGAAAATCTTTACATAATATGTCATCTTAGATGTTACTTGATGTAATTATATTTTCTTTTACCTGCAATGCTATCTTTTTATAGAAGGTAGAAACCGAAATAGCTGAGGTGGTTGGTCTTTCGCCCTGTCTGTCGGCCATCTTGGTTTTACTGACTTCTTTTTCCCATTGCAATGATTTTTTTGTATGGGATGATGCAGTAGCTTCCACTAGAGTGGACTATATGCAGCAGTGCCCAAAATTGCAGGCACACATAGAGAAAAAACACTTTTAAACAGCTATACACTGTAGTGACCTCCATGCATGAAAGGGTCAGACCTCAAATACTTTTTTCACACGTGGCCCTGATCCTCTTATAAAATATGTTTTCATTTCAGTTTGTAGTTTTAACATGTGGGTTAACATGAGGTCAGCTGTAGTACTCTGATTCATATAAAATAGCATAAAAGGGTAAAAAAAAAGAAGAAAAGATGAACATATATAACACACACATATAAAAACAGACATTTATCAAAAGAACAATATTACAGGGGCAATACAATAAGTAAAGTGAAAGGCTGTCTTTCTCCACCACTCAGTCACTCTGAAGAAGTCTCTTGGATAAGAGGAGAAAAGTTTTCACTGGTCAGGTCCAGCAGTCCAGACCGAAACAGATGGTGGTTAGCACATTTGCATGTTTGCGGTCCAAAGATATGCAGGTTAACAGTGAATGATTCTAAATTGCCCATAGGTGTGAATGGATCATGAATGGCTGTTTGTCTCTGTGTGTCAGCCCTGTGATGAACTGGTGACTTGTCCAGGACATACCTCTCACCCAGTGCCAGCTGGGACTGGCCTCAATGCCCAGTGACCTTGATAAGGATAAGTGGTAATGTGACATTGATAGAGACCCTGCTGATCACACTGTGTGTAGAGTCCAAAGTATGAGCACATGAGGAGATAAGAAAAAGAGTCCTTCTCCTTCTCTTGGTTAATGTAGGAACAAGTGCCAAGATAATCACAGTGTGCTGATATTCAGCACAACAGCACAACCTTGAGTGTGATATTACTTTTATACAACAAGCTCTGTTTAGGCCTATTATTTAACAGTGACAGCAGATTATGACTTGTTTGTTTATTTAATCATTTATTTAGCTCCAGCAACACAAATAGTTCCATAACTGGACTGGTACTGCACTGCTGCCAAGCAAGACATGTGATAGCGACTTTGTGTAGCTCTATGCGTTAGCATAGGCTGCTGCTGTTTTGTAACAGTCTGTTTCTCGTCTTGACGTTCTGATAAAAGCAAACATGTTTGTATGATGATATTATGTATGATATTATCAGAAGGTAGGTGTGCTCCCTTCAGCACCAAACAGGAAGCAAGAACTGGATAGTTACTATAGTAACAGCCAAACTAAACTAAAATGCCATCATACATGACAGATGGTGAATTTACAGTGAGTCTGTGTTCTTTATTCAGTGTGTATCTGATCCACCAACCAGCTGGTGAAACTGACATTCTCACATGAACCTTTACTGGCTTTCTACAGATTACTGTGACCTGAGTCTGTGCTGTAACTGAATGTGTGATACAGGACATGGTCACTGAGTGTCACTGTTGCACAGCTAAATAAGTTTTGCAGACTGAATGAACTTGTTCTGTTTGTTTGGAAATGATTCATCATCTCATGCGGTCAAAAAAAAAGAGCAGAACACTAAATCTATTTTGACCTCACTCAGAATGTCTCCACTGTCACCTTGAATTATTGCTGAATTATGGTTCTACCTATTTTCTACATGCAATTTTATCTGAAGGTTACATAACTGAACCTTTTGAAGTTTTTCATCACAGACTAAGATTTCACAAAGACTGGGGATATTGCATTGTTACTATTTACGAGATTACAACAATGGAGCAGAAACAAGTAGCTCTTGTCCACAGCTGCCCTTGTGTGTACATTTCAAGGGCTGTGGCAATTTCTATCCACCTTTTGTCCTTCTCCACTCGATTATAATACGGATGGGAGGACACATCAGAGAGACACTCTCGCTCACTCCAAAACTCTACCAGTTTCTTCTCCCTTTCCACAGCTCAAGCAAACTCAGACTTCATGTATTGCGCCTCCTGGTTTTTCTCCATGTTTACTGCTATGTAGCCAGTCACCTGCTTCCTGATGGTGCAGGAGAGAGTGCACCTATGTCCCTATTTGCATGAGCAAAGACTAAAACCTCCAATAATATTAAACATGTTTGATTTTGATAGAACTTCAAGATGAGAAAAAGACTGACTTTAGACTGAATTCACCAAACAACAGAAATGGTGTGAGTGTGCCACAACTTTACTTAACTTTAGGTAATTTGTACCAAAATTGGAAATTTATCTGCAGCCAGCATAACTCACCTCCTCTCAGACTGTGCATACCAAAACTTTGTTCAGAACTCCTCCATAGCCGTCTGTCACTTTGGTGCCAGTGCCTTGTGTTGTTACTTACCTAATATACTGAAATGCCCATGGTGTTGGTATGTCATCAATTATATTTAGTTGTTATGTTCAAGTGATTATCATCTCATAGCAATATAGTGTATGTATACAGAAAGATACATGAAGATGCCAAACATGTAATATGGAACTTTTAGAATGTTGTGTAACTAAACTCATTTGCAAAACTGAAAGATTCTGTTAACTGTGATGGCTAAAGGGGACTAAGCTGGTGGGCATAATGAGTCACGTTATAAATAGCAGATTTTATTATCCAAAAATGAAACAAACAATTTATAAAATATACAATAAAATGTATGGGTCTATAAAAGAGGTCAACTTAACAAAACTTAACATAACAGAAACTGAATAGAACTGAACAGAATTAACAGACCTCCAAACTGAATACAAAGGGGAACATCATGTCAGACCATTTCTGAGGTCACACCAAAGCAAACATTACTAAACAACTAAACTACCAATATAACAAAACAGAACAATTAGTCTATCAGTATAGTCATTATATATTGTAAACAATTCAGTCTGAAGAAACAAAATCTCTGAAGTAGAAATCCCAATCGGGTGACATGATGGTGGCGTACGCCATATGTGGCATTTGCATGTGGGTTCCTTCTCTACACTCCATGAACATGCAGGTTAGTTGGTGACTTTCATGTGACCGGCTGCACCCTGATGAAGATAAACAGTGATGGAGAATGAATGAAAGAAATCTTAATCTCCCTCATGATGTGGTAGGGCTGAGAAGTTGACCCTTGTCATACTTCCGTAGCAACACTCTAACCATTGGTTAGAACCAGTTCATTTACTGTATTTTCCGGACTATAAGCTGCTACTTTTTTTTCCCACGCTTTGAACCATATACAAAGACGGCTTTTCTATGGATTTTTCTTCAGCCCTCTGGGGGGCGCTCTAGCAGGAAGTGCAAAAACTAGACAGGCAGCAGAAGTCAGTGCAAAGAAGAATGCGCCAGTTTTTATTCTTAGCACATGCAACCCAACACGCACAACAGCAAAATAGTATTTTCACACCCTCACCCCCTCATCATGGAAAACACACGAAGAAATTCCTATGATCGGCCGCACGGTGCGGGAGGATCCCCTCGCGGGACCTCTCCCCGTCGCCGGGCGCATTTCCTCCGTGGCGGTGCGCCGCGACCGGCTCTGGGTCGGCTTGGAAAGGCTCGGACCTCGCCGCTTCCCGTGGCTGTGGAACGAGTGCCCGCTGCACCCTCTCTGGGGGTTCGCCGCCGGGGACGGGAATTAATCTATGGTGAGACGGCAGCGGGAAGAACTGATTCAGTGCCAAAAGACAAGAAAGGCTTTCAGAGGACAGAGGTCTGTTTTAAAAGCAGGTGGCCTGAACTTTCTGTGTAAATATCTTATTTCTCAACCTGGATATCGGCGGCTTATATGTGACAAAATTTATATATATATTAAATTTCAGTGGGTGCAGCTTATATTGAGGTGCGCTCTATAGTCCGGAAAATACGGTAATCTAAATAAAGACAAACTAAAGTGTGACAAAAGATAAGTAAATATTCATGCAACAAACAGAAATTAGTGCACTGCCCAAAATGCTCAGTAAGCCAAAGGTTAGAGGTTAAAGGTTTGTGGTGCTGGTGCTGTGGCTGAACTTTCAGTCCTAAAGTACAGTGGAACTAACCAAGTTCAACTGCTTTTGAAGAGTTGGAGTACCTCCACCTCCTACTGCAGAACACAGTTGCCATCTTTCATTGACCCTCTTGTTAGTCCAATTTCTCTCTCAATTTCTGCCTTTATAATGCTCTTCCTCTTTTGCTCTGCTGCCTTCAGCTCCTTTGAAAGCCGCCGTTCTTCTTTCTTTATGGCCCTTTTTGCTTTTCTGAACATTTCTGTGGTGTAGTGTCGGGGGACATTCTCCACAGTCATTCTGTCAATTTTCTCCAGGAGCTGATCGACTTGTTTCTGGTCTGTCACTCGGTTGTTGAAGACGTGATACCTCCCATGGCATACCTCAATGAAGTCTTTGAGGTCTTCACTCTTTGAAATAAAGCTTTCAATTGTTTGTGTCTTCAGTTTGTCTCCATGTGTGAACAACACCAGTGAATATGCAGCTGCCTTGTCACCAAAAGTACTTTGAATAATCCTCACCGTGTCTTTCTCCTCTTGAGTGAACCTGCCCAGCTTTAGAACTACCAGAAAGACATGAGGACCAGGACCAGACAGAGAAATACATGCCTTGATCCTACTCAATGCTTCTTCTTGGGTGACATTGGTGTCAAACAGCCCCGGAGTGTCGATGATGGCAACTTTTCGACCTCTGACTACTCCCTCAGCTCTCATACATTTATGTGTCCAGGAGGAAGAAGACAGTTCAGACTCGAAAGTTTCTCTCCCCAGGATAGTGTTTCCTGCTGCGCTTTTCCCTGCGCCAGTCTTCCCCACCAAAATGATTCGGAGTTCATCACTCCTCTTCTTCTTCTGAGGTCCTGTAGAGATAAAACACAACCACATCTTTGTTTTCAGCTTTTTGTTATTTTGTGTAAAAAACTAAGTTTTATAAGTTGGTTCAACAACACAGACCACACCTCAAACTCATCCCTAAAGTATTTAAGCGTACCTTATCTGTTTACTTCTTCTTTGACTCAGTTTTCATATCCCTCCCAAACCTCCTTTAGTTTTCCCCCTCTTTGCTCTCTTTCATTCATATACAGGAAACATTGGGGCCACAGTCACAGTCTCAACTTCCTCCTGCACTTATTCCATATTCCCACCACCAGCTGACACCAGTCTATCTCTGAACTCCACCCATCTATGACCCTGATTTCTCCCCTCATCACTCACTCCTTCATCCCTCTGCTCTCATCTCTTAGCCTCCATCCATGCCGTCATCCCTCATCGCTCTGACATTAAATCATCTTAGTTCACCTTCATCCATAATATGTAATACATCATTCTAAATCTATATCCATATTGACACGGTCTTTGTTAGTAGTTGTACTATGTGTTTATTGATGGAACATTCCAGATCAACATGGTATTTTGTCTGTCCCAGAATGTCAAACAGCAAGCAATACAACAGCATGGTAAGTGACTGTACTATGTAGTAATTTTCCAGTCTTCTGACCACTCAGGGTGCTTTAACACTAGAGAACATTCATACACTGACAGCAGAGGCTGTCATGGAGGGTGCCAATTACTCATCAGAAAGTAACTAATGCCACTCATACTGATCTCGGGTTCAGTATCTTGCCCAAGGTCAGCATGCAGACTTGAGAACACAGAACTTCCTTATTATCTTATTTTGAAAAAGGTTGAGTTGGGGGCAACCTGACTTGTAGGTTCGTGAAGACGTTTTGCCAAGTCCAGTTGCCCCAGATTCAACCTTTTTTTGAAGAAAGATGACCTAGATGACTAAACCTTCACAGACTTATTATCTTATCTTATTATCTTATTATGACAGCCTATATATACAGTAGAAACACATTGACATTGTGCTTTGGTGATACAGACAAAATGTATTTAAAGTATCAAAAGCATCTTATTGCAGAAAAATGTCCCCCTGTGAGTGTATGTATACTGAGGAGTAAGAGTCAGTCTCAGAACCCATCAGCTAACATCTGAAGAGCCTCTGAGGACAACAGCCACTGGGCTTCCAGTGTAGGCAGCAGATATCTGCAGGATAGATATCCAGGATTAGAGTTTCTCTACAGTCAATTAGACACCAAGAAGTGCGAAAAAGACACAGTGTCTGCTAGTTTCTATAAATAATTATGTGTGTGAATGAAAATAATAGATATTAAAATGCTAATAGCTGATGACTGATTACGAGATTGCATTTAGGCCATAGTAAAATATAGAAATATGAAAAATATAGAATAAATCATTCAATCCTTTAGTACAGAGCAGAAATGAATGTACAGAATCCATACAGAGAGATACACTTTAAAGTCATTTATTTAGATCTTACACATGTAATTATTCAGTCATCTTCATCCATCGTGGTAAGCAAATTAAATATTAAACTTATATAACAAAAACATCATGTTGTCAAGACAGTGTTAATGATGCAAGATATTACAAATCAATTAGCTTAATTTATTTCAGGTGAAAATTGTTTCAGCGATTAACAAAAACTGATTATGACCCCATCGGGCATGTTTTGATGCTGTTTTGGTTCTCCGTCTTCTCCATGTGGCTTCATATCACAGTGTTTAAGAAACTGAGCTTTTGACTCCATAAATTTGCTCAGACTCGGTTGTTTTCCTTGGTTTACATTCTTTTTTGTTTGTTTGTTTGGCTACTTTTTTGTTTCCACTGACCGTTTTTACAAACCAGAGTCTGCACAGGATGTTTTATTTTGAAAATTGCTCTGATTCTCTGTTTCTGCGTTTGACTTCTGGGCAGCTCGATCTGCTCTGTCTGGTACCCTCATTGGAGTCATTGTCTAGAACAGGTGTGACGGCTGTGGCACATGTGGAACACGTTACCGCCATACCCGGTTCAATTTAGGATTGAGAGTCATTACTAAGACTTACTAAGAAGCAAATAAGCAGATTACACCTGACTACATTTTCCCAGGAAAACAATCAAATATAAACATAATCATTTAATGCTCCACTGTCTTTACTGAACATGGCAACGCTCTGAGACTTTCAGTGATATGGCACCAACAGTAGCTCCAACAGCTGCTCCAGCCGCGACTCCGATTACCAAACCAACCGGCCCTCCTGCAACTCCAAGCAGACCTCCAACAGCAGCACCACAGGCTGTTGCTATCGCTATTACTGGTGCATTTATAAACTCGTTTGATCTTTCAGCCCGGACTCTGGCTTCATACTCATATCTGTTATGCACCAGCCTTTCCTTCTTGTGGTAGACTTCCTTTACGCATTTGGCTCTCAGTTCATCCAGCTCCCTCTGCCTCTGTGCTTCCAGCTCCTTCAGGATACGCTGTTTCTCCTTCTCTATGGCTGCCTCTGCTTTCATGAACATTTCGTTGGTGTAGTGTGTTCCACCGTTAGCCATGGTCATCTTGTCAATTTTGTCCATGAGCTGATTTGTTTGTTTAGGGTCTTTGATTTCATTGTTAAAGACATGGTATTGATTGTAGCAGGATCGAATGATGGCTTTCAGGTCGGGACTCTCGGAAATAAAGCCCTCAATGGTTTGCTTCCTCAGCTGATCTCCATGTGTGAACAACACCATTGTGTATTTAGCTGCATCTTCACCGAAAGTGGTCTGAATCATCTTGATGGTTTCTTTCTCCTCTTGGGTGAATCTGCCCAGCTGAAGAACCACCAGGAAGGCATGAGGACCAGGAGAGGACAGAGAGATGCACATCTTGATCCTCTTTAACACTTCTTCTTGAGTGAAATTGGTGTCAAACAACCCTGGAGTGTCAATGACAGCAACTTTTCGTCCGCCGACATCTCCCTTGGCTTTCTGGCACTCAGACGTCTGTGAAGACGGAGACAGTTCTGACTCAAATGCTTCTCTACCCAGGATGGTGTTTCCTGCGGCACTCTTCCCTACTCCGGTCTTCCCCACTAGAACAATCCTCGTTTCATTTGGATCTATGGCACCTCCATACCCTGTCGGAGAGAAATATACCGTTGATCATACTGTGCTATGTTGTCAACGAGAGGATGTGTCACACTCCGGATGGGAAACAAAAGAGACTCAGCTGACTACATTTTTTGGAAATAAATGATAAGAGTCACTTCTTCACGATCAGATCAAACAGCCTTTGTTTAGCTTGACAACTGCATTTTTCATGTTATCCAACAGGTTAAAGAATGTCAACGCAGAGCATCACGTGTAAAGGACGGTGAGACTTCACAATCCTGAAGTATCTGCTCTGCCGCACCACCAGACTACAGAGCAGCTTCTTTCCTCTGGCTGAGACTCCTCAACTCCTCCTCAATTCTCCACACTCCAACATAAACACAGAGTTTACTTTCATGTGTTATTACTTTTTTAATATATTTTTTTCCCATTCATATAATTTCTGTTTTGTTAGAAGCATAAAGAGACGACAGCATTTTGCATTCTGATGTACAACCCTGTGTTGTAGTATGATACATAGATGAACTTTATACCTTTGACCTTTGGGACTAATTGTAAGATGTAAGATCTGAAATGATGGCACAGATATCAAGGCAACATTGATTCAATGCTGAAATTCCATCAGAATCATCGTTTTTGTTGAGGTTGAATATTCAAAGCTAGATAACATTGCATCAATGTATTTGCTTTTTCAATGTTGAGAAGAGAAACATTGATTCAATGTCGATTCAATGTTGGTCTGCTATCTGAGGATTAGTTTAACTGTTATTTCAATGTTGGTTCAATGGTAAAAGGTGATTGATTTTAAGTTGAACTAACATTGATTTTATGTCTGTCTTGATCTATGTTTCATCATTGAAGTTTTGTTGATGCATCAGTATTGACTCAGTGCTGATTCAATGTTGGTCTGCTATCAACGGGGGGTCAATGGTTGCTATAGGCTACAGGACAGATTTTTTACTTACTGAAAACTCATCTCAGCTGAATATTTGCTCAATCCTCATATTTCCTGACCATCAACAGACTCTGATCATTTGACTTTAGACTAAGTTGGTGAAACTAGTGTTAGGAAGTTCAACTCTTTTTACTGACTCAGATCTCTTACTCGGAGGGTAAATTGAACTAATCTTTTTTTGAGTCATTTCGTTCATTTTTACAGCAGGTGGTGCTGTAGCCCTCTTGTGGGCATTGTGAAAAAGACCGCGGTTTAAGAACACTTAACACTGAAGACAACATGGTGACAAAGATAATAAACAAAATGCCACAAGCAATTCTAACTATATGAAAACCTAGAAAAGCAAATACATGCCACAATAAAGTGACTGTATCCTGTATCCTCCCTGCCATTGTTGTCACATGACAAATGAACGCGAATCTGATCCGAGAAAGAACGTACTGCTTGTCACACAGCCTGAGCTGCCAGTCATGTGACAAATGAACGCTCCGAATGAACGACTGAACAAACCGATTCTTACACAGCCTGAACTGCCTGTCACATGACAGCTGGTACACACAACACAACACAAGTGAAAGAAAAACTCTGATCGAGGCTAATCCCAGCACAGTCTCTGCACCGAGCTGCCCAGGCTGCCCATAGAACACAGAAAGACCAAACTCAATATCAACCCACCAATGACTGGGAGACAGCTAAACCTATTCACAAAATGTTACTGCCATTATTAACTGGAATGTAATTGCAGAATTTTAAATTGGAACTTTTAACACTACTTGTTATTGAAAAGAAAAAACCCTTAATATAAATCCCTTCTGCATGTAAACTTAAACATTTGTTAAAATAGTTGTTCCACTACTTCATAATTTACTATGAATTATGAATTAGGTCAAGATTAAAAATGGATCTAATAGTGGGTTTGTTATTGGAATACAAATGACTCAAATTCCACAGTTCCAAGTGTCACATTAACAGAAATCCTCTTACCTTGATAGTATGCTCCACTCATGTTGAAGAGTCAGATGACAAAAGGATCCCGCCACCGTGTCCTGTCATGCTATGAATGTGGGGTTTTTTTTGGTCAGTATTTATCTTCCCTCCATGTGGGCGTTTCCTCCATCTCTGATGGACTGGAATTTCTAAGCACAAGGAAGTGCAGCATGTTTTTAAATGTACACTCTGAAGCCGATGAGAGTGTGGAATTAATATAGATATTTTCATGTGTGTGAATCAGCTTATGAACTCTGAATCCAATCAAGTGCCTGATAACAACCAGCATTTAAGAAGCAGACTGCTGCATCCATCACACTGAGTACAGGTTTCTTTGTCATTCACATGCTGTTGACATGTTGACACATCTCAGTCTTGTTTAGAGGGTAACACCTTTAACCTCCCTGTTTGCTGTAACCAGCTTTGTTACACAGAGAGGAAAGTCAGCCAGCCTGGTGAAGGCTGTGGTTTTAATGGAGTTCTGATTATTCACGGTAATAACTGACTATAAAACAGTCTCAACTTTATTCCCAATGCAGCCTCAGTTTCACTCTTGACTTCAAGTGCAGTGGCAGCAGATTGAAATGAAAATGAAATGTTTTTACATAGAATATAGTTTCCAGATTACAATCCTAACCAGCCTCTCATCACATACCTGTCCTGTCCTTCAGTAAAGTAAGTTCATGGAACTTTCCAGATAGTGTCTGTTTTGGTTGTGCTGAGTCACTGCTGAGGCCCTGCCATGTTTCTCATGACATGTTGTGAGGCTCTGACTGGAAAAACAGGAACGAGCTAAAAGACCTTATGAAACTTATTGACAGACAGCTCACAGGTCACAGAGCTGTACTGAGTAGCCCACTATTTCTTTGACATACAGCCTTTTGTACAAATGATCCAGTCAGTGTGTTATGAGTTATGAGTTCAGTGAACATGATGTGCAAATCTAAATTTTAAAACCACAGAACAGACAAAGCATTGTGTGTGATCTTTGGTGACCCCCTCTGCTTTGTTTCATTCCTGTAGGTCACATAAGTAATGCTGGCAGTCTACACTGAGCTTGCATTTAAAGGAATAGCCTGGCTGCATCATATCATATGAGCATTACATGTTCTTTTTTTATCAAAATGCTGTTCATTTTCCACACCTTCATATATCAGAGTTGTAAGGCTGGTTGTTTGTTGTGTTACAGTTCATATTGTCTAAAGTGTGTTTATAGTGTTAAACTTTACATAGATATCTGAATCTCCCACAGTCACCATTTATCGCTACTTCAGAAACATTGAGCGATCCTCTTGTCACCTCCACCTCTTGTTTACAGTTTTTATTTGACCTATTTTTGTTTTTATTTGTTTATTTATATGTATTTTTATTTTATTATCTTCTTGTTTACTGTTTTGATTGGGCATCTTGTTTTGTAAAATAAAATAAAATGTCAAAGGGAAAGGGGGGGGGGACTGTGAGCCAGACTATCAGACAACATCATGCAAGGTTACTTAATGCACTGACATTAAGTAACCTTGCATATAGCAGTTTGCAATTACAGTGCATACAGGTAAATGTCCTTAACAGATAAACACATGCTGACAAACTTGATGAACTGGTTCAAACTTTGGAACACATCCTTTATGACTCATTAGAAATTGGCAGATTTTGGCTTTTTACTTTTTTACTTTTTTTTTTTTTTTTTTTTTTACTTTTGTGGCTCTTGAGTCTTCAAGAGTCTTTAAGTACGGCCTTTTCCATGATGTCAACATTAGCATTATTAGGTATATTCTATTGTTCTCATCATTTTTTTTCAGCATGGAAATGACGGCTGCCTTTGACCTGAATGTTTGACAGGAGCTGAGCCAGGACAAAGATATGACAGGTATGAACTGTACGTGTAGCCAAAAAAACTTCTCTTTGTTTACCTGTCACAGCAGCCAACACCAGCAGGTGCAAATAGTTGTCCTCAATGCTTCCTGTAACTGATAACATTATGAAGATGATAAGCATGATCACAAAAGCACCATGACGACTCATGAAGAGTTAGTCATATGACAGCATGATGCCGTCCAGCTTGGTGAAGTTCCTACATGCGACCACTTGATGTCAGTGTTGTCTGAGGACTGCAGAGACGGCACTGAATTCGCCTTTTTTCCTAATCTCTCTCTCTCTCTCTCTCACACACACACACACACTCTCTCTCTCTCTCTCTCTCTCTCTCTCTCTCTCTCTCTCTCTCTCTCTCTTTCTGTCTCTCACACACACGCAGTGCCGGTTCAAGTGTCCACTGTTTACATTTTGTAATTGTCTTCTTGTGAGACTGATTGGCTCTCCAGCCAGTCTTTGTTTCAACAAGTCATGCTCACTGGATCCTAAATTAATTTTCAGACTCACTGAATTATTTACTCTGTGTCTGTGCATACTGTGCACACCCAAAGAATGGCAACCTCTTGAAATAAATTTAACACGGACAGCACTTAGCTCCATTACCTGTCGCTCATCTAAAGAGCTGAGGATTTAAATTTTGAAGCTGCTCCAAGCCACACAACATACACGAAACGCCCTCCCTGTGTTATACAGATGGCTGGTTAAAGGTGGATGAAAGGTGTAAGAGCAGGCAGTTAAATTATGAAGCATTTGCATATTGTGACATTTCAGAACTGGCGAAATGTGTGCAGGGGTGCTGCAGCCTTCATGGCAAGCTGTCAAGAACTTGAAGTCTGTTGGCTGGCTCGCTGCATTTAAAACTAAAGTCACCCCTTCACAGTGATTCGGTTCAACATTTGTCATATTTAGATATTCACACAGGCTGCACCTCTGTCAAATCCAGAACATTTAAACTTGTCTAGTAAAAGGTTTGAAGAGGTAAGTGGCTGAAGCTTTATTCACAGAGCGGACTGCAGCCGAACAGCCTGCGTTCTGCTTATTTCTTTTGCTGCTTCTGTGAATTTAACAGAGATCTAAACTATGAATGACAGTCAGTGATGGGAATTAACAGAAATACTGATGCAACACGTTATACTGTGAAAAGAATTGATCAACACAAGTCTGACATGTTTCTTCATGAGGAAAATCTACCGATATTACCTGTTTCAGCAAGATCCTTGTTACAAGTTACTTTAAACAAGACAAAATAAGATCCCATCACAGGAATGAAGGAAATGACACTTTAGACGCCAACACGTTTCTTAATGTCTGCCCAGTCATTGCAAGACTGTGTTCAGTTCAGTAGTACAGTGCATTCAGTCTGTGTGTGAGCCTTTATGCTCAGGTTAGTACAAAACTTCAAGCAGTCAGAGTATGATTGTTGTGGCATTCACTCTATAATAAACTGTTAATGGAACAGCAGTGGACTATATCATGGCTGAGCTGACAACAGTGAGGAACTTCACTGCTGAAAGTTTGTGATCCATTACGTGACAGCGCTGACTCATTGTTACAGATGCTTTCATACAGATACAGTAGTAGTTCAGTCAAAGCACATATGCTGTGATAATATATCACATATCAAGTGAAAAATATTTGAAAAAAAAGCACATCAAACAAAGATTTTAGGTTGAGGGTGACATATTTAACAAACAAACCTTGCTCTGTGCTCTGATTGCAGATGAGAGTGAACAATAAAAAAAAAAAAAAATACATTAAATAACAGAAATAAATAGATTTCATTTATTTCCTTGTAAGTGGTGACATAGAGTATGACCTAACCATCACTGCACACACGAGGACGATGCTTCGACTGCTAGCTAGCATATAGTTAACATCCCTTAACGGGAACAAAGGCTGACAGTTCAATAAATCAATAAATTAGGTGGTTAGATATCTGTGACTTTAGCAAGACAAATATTTTCTTAATCATTCTGAGCACACCTTAGCAGAGTTAGCTTCCAGTAACAGCAGTATACACATTATAAAATACACCTGGTTAGCATTTGGCTAAATGAATGCAGTCACATTCTGAATAGGTTAAATGCTGCATGACAAAATGGTTTGCTTTGATATTATATAATGGCAAATGGACTGCACTTATGTACTTAACTGTGCTTATTATATTACTACTTATTATGTACTATAGCTCCTTTCTAGACTTCTGACTACTCAAAGCACATTTACACTACATGTCATGAACCACGGCCGCCCCCATGTGTTCACATTTTATACTGTTACCAAACTTAATATTTAAATGAAGCCAGTTACAGCAGACTTGTGGTAGCCAGGTCATTACTCTAAAGACAGTTACAACGTTCAGCCTGAAACTCTTTAGAGGGTGTGTGAGGATTACACTGCTACATTTTACATTTTCAGTATTTTGTCTAATCCATTTATGAGTGAAGGCTAAATGAATGTTCAATTAATTTCAATTCAATTCAATTTTATTTATATAGTGCCAAATCAAAACTTCAGTTATCTCACGATACTTTACATTCCATACAGAGCAGGTCTAGACCATACTCTTTATAATATTATTTACAGAGAACAACTGTTCCAACGTGAGCAAGCACTTGACGGCACCAAGTGTGTGTGTGTGTGTGTGTGTGTGTGTGTGTTACCTCTCTGTACAAAAGAATACAACAAACAACATAAATTAGACTTCACCTCCATGACTGGCTGTAGAAGTGAGAAGTTTCTCATAGTGTGATAGAATCAGTTGAGTACTGTACAGTACTGTACTACTCTGTACTGTGCAGTACTGTACTGTACTGTTCCGTACTGGTGAGTTCCAATGACACTGCTGTACATTATTACTGTATGATAGGACGACGTCCTGCAGTTCAGTCTTGATGTCAGTGACAAATGAGGGGCCAGTCTGTGACTGACACTGCTATGTGGAAATGTGTCACCTCACCTGCAAGGTGTGTCCCACAGACGGGATGATGACTATATTCTTGAAATAGTCTAACCTATAATAAGAGAGAAGTCCTGCTGAGAGGAATGACAGATTAGCTGCTCTGCTATCCTCTGGGGGCCGGGCAGGGCCACGGCTCTCCGGGGAGCTGCAGGTCTGCTGGAGACTGATCTAGTGTTCCCTATGGGAGGATGAAAGGAAAGTGAACAGCTCCTTTGGAGTGCTGCTTTTCTCACTGCACAGCAGCACGTTGTGTACTTAAAACCACTTCTGCAGCTAGTTAAAATGGCTTCTAACGTATGGAGCCTGATGAGACTAACTATAAGGCAGACAGACAGATGGACAGCAAGTACAGCCATTTGGGCTCATTTAGAAGTTTCTTAATTACCATATTTGAAATGCAAATGCAGTTCACATATCCAAGCAGGAAATACAACCGAGGAATATGGTTTTCCCTTCAAGTTTCAATGTATGCAACTTGGCAGTAACTGAGTCTGAGTCTACTGAGTCTGAAAAGCGTGCGAACACTGACACCTCACATCAAACAAAGTTTTACCCTCAGTCCGAACAAGCTCTATTTCAATGCTGTTTCCATCAACACACTGTTTAACCCTCTCTCTGCATCACCATTTATTCAGTACACATCACATTCATCACTGAAAATAGTCGTATTCATCCTATTTGTCATTAGATGAGCATTTGCTAGGTCTGACCACAGGACATGGACTGCACTTCATCCTACTCAGTTTCTATCAGGGAGAAACTGACAAAGAGCAAAGTTCAGTATATAGCCACATGATTAATTACAAAGCTGGTGCAACACTATCTCCTGATCAGACAGTCCATATTGGACCATTTTGCACAAACCATTCTTACTGTCTGCTATATCAGTGTATGGCAACTATGCTCTACAGCTATGGTTCAGCTTCTTACATGGTTCTTTTTCAATAATTGTTTGAGGTCCAAAGAGGTAAACTAACCTAAAACTTCTGTCCAAAAAGCTCCCAAAAATCAATACAGATATCAGAACTCCCATAAATCATGTCACGAAGCCTGTGGAAACCACTGGACTAAACATTAAAGGCTCATAGAACCGATAGTTTAGTGCATTTAGCTGATGAAACTTTTGTATTTTTACGGAATGCACTTTACTCTGGTTTCCTGCTTAAACATGAGACCACCACTGCAGACCATTCACCACCGATCTGATGTCCACACCTTTACTTTGCACCTCTACATAATGGACACGCTACTTCCTGTACTGGCAGTTGGCCACTGGACGTGACTGCACAAATGTGCATAGATGTCATTTTCAAAGATACTGGAAATTTAAGATACAGTTTCAAAGGGTATCCTGATTCCTCAGCAAAAGTCATGTACAAAAGGCTTCAGACCAAATCAGACACTGTGGATTAGCTGCAGATTCAATGTCTTTCTCTCTTTCATTCACTGTCTGTCACTTGATCATCATCGTCTCTCTCTCTCGCTCAAACAAACAAGACACAAACCAAAGGAAACCTGTCACTATTGTACAGCGCAGACATCACAGTTTAGTCCATGATCTTCACCTGGTTAGCGCTCAGTTTCAGTGATATTTGTGGGTAACTTTGTAGCAGTTTGACGGGTTGATTGTGAAATTGGCCACCACAGTGTGATGTTGGGTTGAGTTTCTCCAAAAACTGAATTGAGTTTCAACTTCTCAGCTGCCGCCACATTTTCTCTAGCATGCTCTGAGACCCCCCACCTGCAGACTCCCTCCATTTATAAAAATAACAAGACTATCTGGACAGTTTCTGACTTTCTAAAAAAAGGCTTTATCAAACACACAAACAAGTACATGACACATTTTCACTCCTGAAATGAAAGCAGAGACTTTTTTATGCAGCAGTAGATGGATGGATGATGCAGTCATGGCTAAAGGGCCTGTATAAATGAACTGAGTTGTTGTGAATCCATTTGCTGAGCCACAGCTCAGGGCTTCTATCTTCCCTCTCTTTAAATCATCAGGCCTACCTCAGAGGGACTCTGATTTTTTTGTTTGGGCCTTGTGTTTCTTTACTGCCACAACTTTGAATCATAATGTACTCCCGGTTTTTTGTACCCTGTGCAGGCTGAAGTAAATCTAGACATACTGGGTCTACCTGAAGAGAGACTGAACAAAGACTGATAATAGGTGACCTATTCAAATAAGTCTGTGGGTGAGGTGAGTGGTAACTAAAACTTTAACTGTGTCTCAATTTGAAAACTTCCATTACATTTCTATGTGTACACTATGTACTTCCTGGCATAGTGCGCAATTTTCAGCAGGGTAAAGTCTCAATTCAAGTACAGCACTTACTGTAAGAGACAATTGTACAGCTTCTTTTTCACTAAATTGCACCATGCAGAGCATTAGCACCATCACTTGACTGCCGAACTGATGAATATAAATATTAAACATATATACAACTTATATTTGCATACTGTAGCAATCACCACAACCAGTTCAGCTTTCATTGCTGCCATTTTCACAATGCCGTAGTCAAGTGTTGAAGTCGAGGGTTTGAAACTCTCAGTTCACTGCAGGTCAGGAAAACATGAAACACAGAAACGCAGTGTTTCCATGTGTTGTCTGTATATACTTATATTTTGTGGCTATGACTTGATGAAGCTCATCCAGACATAGAAAACATTATTGCAGCTGTAGACATAGTTATAGATATCTTAGATAGATCTTATAGACAGAGTTTTTACAGCTTTGTCCATGACCTCCATAAATCCACTGATGCAGTTTATCAACCCTGCATCTCCACCCACTCATCATCAGACCATTAAATGGCCTAGTGGTGGTTCACATGTAAGGTTCCTTGAATTGTGCATTCTTTTCTCTGCTCGTGTATGTTTGTTGGATTCACCAGCTCTCATCCTTGTGTCTGGGATCATTCGCTGTTTGCCTGCCCACCAAGCTCAGCATCAGCCTTTGTCCTCCGATCTGCTTCATCTCATCAGCCCATCAATGTCCCTCTCTCCCCCCTGCCTTCATCCTCTGGATTTGCCCTCAACCACATTCATTTTAAAGATTGGACTACAGTATAGATTGCCTTACTCTTCCAATCCACTACCTGTGTCTGCCATCCTGTTGATTTTAATACTATACTTATCCATGACTAATAAACTGATCTTGCTGTCTATAATTTTATGGTGATTCACAAGACTTAACTAATGCGTAATGCATAACATATCCATTATATGTTCATTGACTCACTCTTTGAGGCACTGTCTGTATTTATTACATTGGGTCAGTGGAATAAGTCTGAGTCTTCTTCATCAAGATTTTACACAGCATCCTCCTTGCCATTTTGTTTTCTACAAATTACTATTTATTACACTGAAGACGGGTTTTATTCTTGACCAAGCACCAAAAGGGCCTTTCAGTGAAATAGCTTTTCCAATCAGGGAAGGGGGGAACGTGAGCAGATTAATGGCTGTGCAGGAAAACGCTCTCATGCTTCATGATTTATCAGTCACATCATCATGCAGCATGAGGAGAACAACCAAGTATCCTCCAGAACACTACCTGATGTGCACAGTGCCTTTATTACAGAATGTCATTAAAGAGGACATAATATGCTTTATGGATTTGTCTCTCTTCTTTAGTATGTTATATAGACTTTTCTTTGCAGATGACCAGATCAGAAGCCAGTTCTTGTCTTTAGCAGGCTTTAGCAGGGCTTCTGGGCCTCATGAATCCAAATATCCAGAACCTAATCAACTCATTCAAAGCTTTAAATAACTGTACCTGTGCAAGCTTGTATTTCCTGTGCAATATTTCCTGACAGTGAGCTGTGAAAACAACACTGTGCAGACACGCAACACTCTGCATCCAGTGGAATTCACTATATGATGCAAGACTGATACTCTCTATAAGAAATGTGCTGAAGGCCAAATCTGATTTTAATAGCAACATTCCTGAATGGAAAAAACCTCTTAACACTTATATATATATATATATATATATATTATTATTATTATTATTTTTATTATTTTAGTATTTTCAAATCAATATAACTTTAATATGCATTCACTTCTTAAACAACATAACATGAATTAACATCATCATCTAACTTACAAACTAAATCAAATAAATAAATAATAATAATAATAAAGACAATAAGAATAACAATGCTGTTATCCTCTGGTTGGTGGTGGTACACTGGTAGGGGACTGTGATGAGGAGAGAGGGTTGCTGAGCCTGAAGCTGTAACTGTTGGCCTGTCACCAGTCAGGAATCAGGTTGATTAGCTTGATGAAAATTTGTCTGCATTTGACTAAATGTCAACTAAAAGAGAAGGCAGATGTAAACACCATTTTCTGTGTGATATGAAGAAGTTTCCCTGTGCAACTCTCATGCACGGGGAAACATGCACAAGAATATTGTGAACATTCGTGTAACAGTCGGCAATTCCGTGATTTCTCTCAAAATACATTAAATATGTTGGAGTATAGTGTCTGAAAACATGTGAAAAGACTTTGAACGATATATTACTGAAATGTACATCCCTGCACCCCAAGCACTATGGTATAAAACAAATTAGCATATGTGGTTCTCCGTATGTTAGTTATTATTCTTGTTTACATGTGCTGGTAACAGCACACACAGACTGAGAGACACCTCCCTGTGCGGGTCCAAAGTGGTCTACATGGTTACAGGGGTAGGCTGGGGGAGGTGTGGTCTGAATGCTGGAGGGTGGTAAGAAGCAGCTTTGATGAGCCTTGAAGCACACTGCAACTGTCACTGCTATAAATACAGCAGATATTCATATCCATGGTGACTACCATCTCATTAGTACAGATGTTGTTTAATTATTATTTTCAATCATTGTCATTATTTATGTCATTGACTTGAGATTGAATGCTTAGATCTGTTTAGGAGCTCGTGTGATTGATAGTATCTGCAGTTAGAGTTAACTCTGAGGCCACTGTGACAAAATTTGAGTTCTGGAATGAGACTCTGAGGCAAAGCAAAGGAACAGACTGTCGTTTGTCACAATGAAGGGCAGAGCTCGGGAACTACATCACATTCAAATGAGCTTTTTATTATAGCACTGCTCTCATTCCCTACTGGAAGATGTTTCTTCATCACCAGGAAATCACTTTTTCACTCCTTCCATTGTGTTCTCTCCAGAGCTGTACATCAGTGTGACATCAGTGTGATCATGAATATGCAGTGATACTGACTAAAAGCAGGAAATAACATCTTTCAAAAGTGACATTTAGTGGCTTTCCCTTAAAAGTGTGTTCCATTCAGATGACTACAGTAAGTGCTCCAAAAGTGCAGGCAAAGGGCCAAACTTCACCACCACAGTGTGTAAACTCAAAATATGTGGTAAGTCTGTTTGTATTTGAGCACTCTGGAACCATCCAGAAACATCATGAGACTAAAGTCAGCTTGTCAGTTTGCTCTAGTAACCTGGAGAAAGTTATTTATGGCAAAACATCATTCAGTCATCTGCAGTTGCTACACGTAACATTGTAAAGCTCACCTCTGACTGTGAAGTCATTGTTGCAGGGTATGTCATTGTTCAGACTATAAGAAATCTACAAATCTTAAATTGTCCAACTACTGCATGAAAACTGTGAAATGAGAAACAACTCCCTGACTTTGAAGCTACACTGAATACAGTCTGTTGGTTTTTGATTATGATTATAAGTGCAGCTATATTATGTGTATCAGACGTAATGCTGTGGAATCACATTACATCACACCTTTGAGTCTACACTCATGGTTGGAATGGAAAGAGATGTCTGATGTATGAGTTCACACATGAGGGCATCACGGTGGTGCGGCACTGTGTCCTGTCCTGGTCTGAACCTCGGCTGGGGCATGTCAGGTTCAGTCAAGTCAAGTCAAGTGGGGCTGATTGTCATTTCAGAATACATAATGCACAGGTATTGCACAGGGATTGTTCCTGACATTGTCTGTCTGGTCTAGCTGTTCAACAGAGTGACAGCCTGTGAGAACAAACTGTTCTTATATCTTGTTGTTGTTTTAGCGTGCAGAGATCTGTAGCGCCTCCCAGAGGGAAGAAGTTCAAACAAGTTGTGTCTGGAGCGTGATGTACCAGGGTGTGAGCTTTTGATGGTAGTGTCTGTGTTGCACTCCCACTTTAGCTCCTGGGAGATTGTGGATCTCAGAAACCTGAATGTTTCCACAGCGGACACAGTGTTGGTGATGGTGATGGCAGCATGGTGGATAGGCGGCTCCTCCTGAAGTCCGCTGTCACCTCCACAGTTTTAGGCATGTTCAGCTTGATGACCGTTGTGCCTTCTTAAACAAAGAGTCTAGCAGACAGGCCTTTGAGGTGCTGTTATTGGTGCAAAAGGAGAAGAGCACACACCCTCTACACCAGTGCTGATTGGTGGGTGCAGCATGTTAGTGATCCACATATATACAGACGCTCACACCTTGATCCTCAGGTTCAACAGCCTGTATAGAAATGTAAGAAACAAAAACAACATGCAGTATATCTATGACATTTATTTAAAATAAGAAATATTGTGTCTTTCTTTTTGTGCAGAGTCAGAATATATAAACGCATGTGTGAATCCTTCTTGCACATTCATAAATATTGAGAGTTTGCATTGAGAGTTGCATTGATTCATACAGACAGGCTGTAAGAAATGTACCAGAAGAAGAACTGTTGAATCACTTTGCACTGCCTGTGATTAGAACATGGGTTGAAAGGATTCATCATCATGATGTTTTCTTCATAATAAACCCATTATGCTGCCATGGTCTGAGCTGATGCTGCTGCACAACAGCCCGGCAGTGGAACTTTACCTGAACGACATGTTGGACGTGTTCTCACAAACTACAGCCTGCTGCCTGCAGCTGTAGAATCTTCTTATTGTTAGTCCAGCATGTCGGAGCCTTTCTGTGGCACGGACCTTTTTGTGTGGAGTTGACATGTTCTCTCTGTTGGTCTCGATGGCCCTGTCCACACGAATACACGGCCTCACCCAATATGCTGTCGTTTTGAAAAAAAATCTCTGTAAATACAGCGTCATTTCTAGAAATATCTGCATCCACACGGATTCGCTGGAAACAACGCTGTAGTACATATGCCAGGCCTGTGTGTGGCGCCGTGACACTGCCACACCAATACACTAAAACCGGAAGGGAAGCCATGGAGCATATAAAGGTCACGCACTGTTCACAAACATGTTCTTTTGTGGCTCCTCGCAGTAATATAGAAGCAGAAGGTTTTGTTGTAGCAGCCGTAATAGACTGAGTAGTTTCTGTAGTACGAGCACAAGCCTGTAGTCCGCCATTGTTGTTGTTATGACGTGTCTAGCGGCGGTGGCTGAGGTTAAAGGTTAGAGAGGCGGGCATATACGTCACTGTTTCTATAAAAATCTGCATTCGCCATCCAGACGACTCCGGGCTATTCGGAGTTTCACACCTCGAAAAAGCCGGATCCGTCTGGACGTGAGGCCGAAACGATAAAGTATTTATGTGTATAAGTACCTATGTGTCAGCCCTGTGATGACCTCGAGACTTGACCAGGATGTACCACCAATGTCAGCCCCCGTACTCCGCCCCAGACCCTGCCAAGGGGAAGCAGTTATCACATGATGGATGGATGCTGGGTGGCTGATTAATCTTTAATAATAATGTGATAGATCATTAGATTTGTATGAGAGGGAGGTCACTGCTTGTCTCACTTCACTAATTAACCGAGAGCTTCTTTTTGATGTAGCATGAAATTGCTTGGTGGATGTATGCTTTTAATGTTGGTTATTTAACATGTCAGGAGCACAACTTGCCTGAAGCACAGTAATTAAAAAAGACATTTATTTCATTTTGCAGCTAATCGTAACCCTCAGTGCTGTAGAACTGTAGACTCACTTAAATCAGCATTTTTTCCCTCCTCCATCAACAAACGGCTCAAAAACAGAAATAAACTGTCTTCATCTTAGAAAACACAACTTCCTCTTTAATTTAATACCACACACGTGGCATTTGAATTTTCCACTGAGTCTGAGTTTGACAGACAGTTCACACACACAAACACACACACACACACACACACACAGAGCACCACAGTATTCTTCTCTGGAGTCTGACAACAAAACAGATTGACTGGTTTTAAAATAAACATCCCACAGTCGAACCACACAACAGTAATGTGGTAGTATGTAGTGTTTTTGTCAACTTATGAAAAAACATTGTTAGGATTTGCTAGGTTTGTCTGCTTCTCTGTGTTTTCCTGGTGTTTCCTGCCCCTTGTGTTCTCTCTCTGTTCTGTCTCGTCTCCCCTGTCTGTGCAGGCTGGGCGTGGCTGACCTATATCTTTGACCGCTCCCCCATCAATCCTCACCTGTTCTGCGCTCACACCTGCATCTCATCATCTCATTAGCTCCTGAAGTATTTAACTCCAGTTCACCCTCCCAGACTCTGCCAGTTTGTTGTTGTACCCTGACTCACGTACCTGCTCTGAAAAGGCTTTCATTGAACATTCTTTGTTGTGTATTGGATGTCTGTTCGTCTGCTTTGTCTTCAGTCCTGTCACACTCATCTGCCCTGCTATCCATGCTCAGCCTACTCTCGTCTGCTCAACAGTCCTCATCGTCCTGCCTTGAAGCCTTCCCTCCGGATTCCTCCTGTATTATCTGTTTGTGTCATGTCTCAGAAATAAATACCTTCAAAAGCAATTCCTGTTTGTGGTTCACATTGTGGGTTCAGTTTTCTGCCAAAGCACAAGCTTACCACGTTCAGCTAATTTAAAGCCAAAGCGAAAAACGGTGCCATGACCAGGTCGGTCCACTGTACGACTCATCAGCACACTTCCTGCCAGGAAAACAGCATTCCCGGTGAGAGCCAAGTATGTCCCACTGTTTACAGTGAGTGTGTGATATGACTTTGAGACATAGAAACGTCTTTGTAGCTTTCCACGGTGGTGGCGTAGGTAGTCTCTCTGGTAACTCATAAGAAAAATGTTATATGTGGAGAAGTCACCTGGTCAGTCCTCTCTACTGACCCTCCTCCCCAGAAAACAGCATCCACCTCCCGGAGTGAGAGTCAGGAGAGTCAAAAAAAAAAAAAAAAAAAAAAAAAAAAAACTAGTATAGTGCAATCACTGCCCACAATGCACTGTGAATGATCTGTCTAACAACACACTCTTAATCTTACAAGAGGAGAAAAACACAGATGTCAACATTAAAAACTTTTAAATTAAAAATTAAAAATTCAAGATCAAGTTCAGCTGGATTAAAAATGTGATGTGGACTGTGAGGATCGATGATGTCCCCCTCCTCATGATGGACATGATGAGGTCTGTGTTCCACCATTTGTCATTTCCTTCTCTTGTTGTGTTTCTTTGTATGACTAACTGAATCCTATAGAGATGTGAAAACCTCGCAGCTGCTAAGGAGCTAACTTGTTTTTGTTTGCAAAAGCAGAGACGATGCACATTGTGTTCTGTGTTCATCTATTACTCGCAGTGGACGTGTGCAGAGCCTTGTTAGTGGCCCCTGAAGCAGGATTACTCAGATGTTTTCTCTCTTAAAGGTCCACATTTGACTTTTGCATAAGGTCAGAGGTCTGGAACAACGTCAGCAATAAAGGTGCCAAATTTGTGGGTGCTTGGGAGTTCAGGCACCCATGGGGTGATGGTGAGCACAAAGGAGGAGATTTAGTTTTAACACCCCGCGCACACACACACAGATTGTTAGAAGGTGGTGTTAGAAGGATGGAATCCTGTGATGTCATTGGATGCAGACTACAAATAGAGGATCTTTCAGTGCAAGTCATAAACCAAACTTATGATAGAATGACAATGAATTACAATGAATGAACCTGTGATAGAGTTAGAGAGACACAGATGCACAGCAGCAGTAAATCATTAACTAACTATAAACTGTAGTAGAGATATGGTAGCAATAATGACAGTAATAATATATGTAGTGGACGTCATGCAGGACCACAGCAGCAGCAACGATCCATGAGAACCTGCTGGATGAGAAAGCACAGAAACTCCGGGGAAGAAGTTTAGGGATCCTTCAAGATGAACCAAACAGCAAGTCAGTTCATTTGATTTATATCTTTATTCTGTGGAAACAGTTAACCACCATGTTATGTTATGTCAATAGTTATTGACATACTGTATTTCATCTGGTAGAGTTGTGATGTCTGTACATGTATGGAAAGCTGCTGTCAAACACTCATTTCGAGTGTAAGATACTTCAAGCTGAACAGCCTTGACAAGCTCCCGATAATGATGACACCACAAAAACAGACTGATCAACACCTGTTTGTGGAACTCCTTAAAAGCATGCTAGATTTCGATCCAGAAAAGTGCATTAAACCCCTGGAGGTGCTGCAGCATCCCTTCGCAAAACAAAGCCCCCTTGCCAACATCAACATGCCCGGCAGTGAACAGGAAGCACCTGCAGAGGGGCAACAGTGGTTACATTCTGCAGGTATAGACAAGCCCACGGAAAACCACTACCAGCTGATAACGTCATGTCAAGTTTCCAAGCTGGTCACTAACTTTCACTGCAGGTAGCTGGTAGTAGACATGTCAGACTTGGATCCTTTTATGAACTCGAGTCTTTTGGGTCACTTACTTAGAGATCCAGATACTGTCACATTGCAGCTGCGACTCAGAGCTGAGCAGAGCTGATAGATTTCTTTCTATACTAACACAAATACTAAACTATTATATTCTCATAACTCACAGTCGGCATGCCTCTTTCAACTGTACAGTAAATGCCACATATTAGAAATGTGGAGAATATATCTCCATAATTATTGACGACAGATTATGCTAACACATAATGCTGCAATTAAAATGCCCCTCTCACAATGTTTAGTCTAAAGCCTCTCTAGCCTCTAACTCCAGCCTCTTTCTTGTGTTAAATGAAAAATTCCATTATTATTTATGACATATAATGCTGCAGTTAAAAGTACGTTAATTACATTACGCCACTCTCCAACTTTTGGAAAAATGAAGCCTGATGTCACGCTGTGGCCACCAATCAGACGCTCAGACTGGTCAAACCTCCACAGTCAGCCTTAAATGTCTCTTAAACTGAGACAAACTGATACTCTACCTATTGTGTTCTGACTTTGTTTATTTCAGTTTATTCTAGCTTTAAAATCTGAGTCTGGCTCATAATTTATGGTGCAAAATACACAAAGAAGTTTAATTTGGTTTGTGTCTGATGGTTTGAGAAAAAGAGAGAGAGAGAATTAGTTGAGAGACATAGAAAGTGAATGAAAGTGAGCGACCACTGGCATCAAGAGAGCAGCATAATCAGCAAAATAAAAAGTTATTTCCTGATTGCTTCACAGTGGTTACATTCAGCACAAACACAGCAAATTCAGAATTTACTTGTTGCTTATTTCATCACAAATATTTCATGTGACAATGAAATACTTCTGATTCCAAAGTTTTCAGGGGTAATGAATTTATGAAAATGCAAATGTTGTGAAATTAAAAAAGTACATTACTGGTTTCAAAATGTGCTCAGGTGAAGAGTAGAAGTAGATTTAAAATAGGAGCATGGTTTTCCTGTGAGAAACCTACCGACCATGTTTCATACACCTGAAGAACCATCATAAAAACATATACACACATGCAGACACACACACACAGTGTGTAAAATGTTTGCATTATGCCACATGTTACTGCCTACCTCCTAGTCTCCTAGAGATTTTATTTACTTTTTATATGACTAAATGGAAATGTTAATTAATGTACCTGGCAAGTCATACAAATGTTGATACTATCAGTAAAATGTTCACTGACAGCGTGTTTCATTTGTTTGAAATAAAGTAGTCATCTTGTAACAGAATTACACTCTCACCACAACACATTTATGAAAACATTTTTCCAGATTTACTCTGTTTATTAGTGAATTCATGAAATACAGCAATGCTCCAGCATCAACCATTATTTAAACTCATTTTGATTTTTCAGCTCATAAACTTACAGCCAGACATTTTATGACCACATCAGACACCTGACAGTCTGTAGCTCACCTGTCTGTGCTGCAGTCTGTGCAGCTTCCACCACTCTCCTCACTAAATGATGCATGACGCACCATGATCCTCAAATAAACAAATCAACTCAATCTGCAGGGGCAGATTATATTAAAGGGGCATTATTATTTTATTTTATTATTGTGATGACATATATTATAGATCAGATCAGATCAGACCTGATCCACATGTGAACAAGGGAGATGAGTTTACTAAAATGAGACGTAACAAGTAACTGATTATTGTTGCTTTAAACATTATTAATAGTTACTAGTTTAATGCATGTTTTGTCTCACAATAATATAGTTAAATAAACACAGTTTAACACCTTACTCTTCAAACTTAGATATAGTATCTACTGACTGATGTTAGTTATGTTCAACAAAGACATCATGTTCTTAGCTCTGTGATAATGCTAATGCTATGTTAGCTAACTGAATATGAACTGTGTGTACAGCGACAGGCTGACAGGTGTAATGTGTTTCATGCTGCTTAATGTCATCATCATTCTGGTAATTTTCTTTTTTACCGTAAGGTTACTCTTTACCCCTCTCTAACACATTTGTTGTGTGGTTTGATGGTAGCGTGAAATCATAATTTTAACTCCTTTAAAATGTCTTTGCCTTTTATGAAAGGCACAAAATAAATATGTATCATCATGACTCATGCATTAGATATGAACGTATTGAATGTATAAAATATTACCAATCAGCGTGATATTACACAGGAGTGTGTTTGTAACCTCTGTGTATAGATTAGCATTGACAAACTTGCATACATTCAGTATCCATTCATGTTACTGAATAAACATTTCTATTTAGTAATTTGACGCTTTTATCCAAAAAAAGTAAGAGTAAGAATAAAACTAGACACTTTGAACATTGGCACAGTTTGGTGGAGGCAAACAAATTCCCGTGATGTCCATGTAAGACAGCATCAATATCACACAGTCTGTTGTAAAGTAAGAGGCAGACTCAAGATGTTACGTTGCAGGTCCCGTAGATGGACATTTATTTACAGGTGCTTCAAGGAAATGTGCCAAACAATAAAAGTAAAAAAACAAAACTTTCCGTATGCTGGGCCTGATCATCCTCGCTAGGCTGGACCACAACATCAACACGATATGTTTAAATGATTTATTAACAGAATGAAATGATTGAGGTGTGAACTCACAACAGATCCTCACAGGAGAGAGAGTAGGAAGGAGAGGAGAAAGCAGGAGAAAGAAATGGAATGGGCACAAGCGTATGCACAGTATTTTATGATGATGTTCATCATTTCATGACAACATAATCAGCTGATCTAATGAATGAGGGTGAGGGTCATGCTAGAAGAAAGCCTTTCCCTTTTCCAAAATTGAAATGATTTGTCTTCTGGATAGAACGAACATTCTCAGTACATTTTAATGACAACATGAACATGCAAGAAGAAAGGTCAGGGGACATCTTGCTCCAGATCAAAATGTTGCATTGTCTCGTTGTCGTCATACTCAGTCTACAGCACGGGTGCCATGGTTATGGCTCAATTGGCCATCACATCCGGCCCGGTCACATCCTTAATGATTTTAAATCAAATGTTTAATTTTTATTAAATTTTCGTGTCTTTAGCTGCTGTCTGCCTCAGCTGCTGCAGCGTGTGCACTGACCAGGATATGCTATGAACTAGTACTGTGTTTTCCAGACTATAGAGCGCACCTGAATATAAGCCGCACCCACTAAAATTAAAAAAAAAATCTATATATTGTCACATATAAGCCGCACCGGACTATAAGTCGCCGATATCCAGGTTGAGAAATAAGATATTTAGACAGAAAGATTTTGTACCATAAATGTTTATTCATATACCTGAACTGATTGTTTCCGAACAGTGCCTGTAACACGGCTCACCATAGATTCATTAAAGCCAAGCTTACGTGCAGCCGCTCTATTTCCTTCACGGACAGCCAGATCGATGGCCTTCGACTTAAAAGCTGCATCATAGGAATTTCTTCATGTGTTTTCCATGATGAGGGGGTGAGGGTGTGAAAATATTATTTTGCTGTTGTACGTGTTGGGTTGCATGCATCTTCTTTGCACTGACTTCCGCTGCCTGTCTCATTTTCCACTTCCTACGAGAGCGCCCCCCTGAGGGCTGAAGAAAAATCCATAGAAAAGCTGCATCTTTGTATAAGCCGCATGGTTCAAAACGTGGGAAAAAAGTAGTGGCTTATAGTCCAGAAAATACGGCAGTCGCTCGCTATCAAGATGTTGTCTAAAAAGTGGAAGGTTCGTCCTGGCCTACTTGGCCTGGCCATCTTTTTTTAATTGGCCTAATTAGGCCAATGCATTGACATGTTTTTTTTATGTGCAAGTCATCAGTAAATCTGATCAAAGTAATTTACAGTTTACACTTGTGTTATTAGTCCTAGTCAATTTTGTTGCATTTTTAATTTATAAATGTAGGCTACTTGCATGCATAGGTCGATGTCACATTTTCAGAGGGTAGATTGCTTTTGGCTGCCATGTAATTGTATGCCTCATTGTGAGGCTATTGCATTGCAATTCCTTTTTGACATATAGGCCTTCATAAATAATATCAAATAGCATGTCCATGTGTTGAGTTAGTGTTTGGTCTTTTCAGGCCAAAAGTGTAATTCGGGCCCCCGGGATCCCACTTGAAAAAAATCTGGCCCCCTGACCAATTTCTCCCTGGCATCCCTGGTCTACCGTATAAATATATTTGCCAACTGGTCATTGTTTTGCAGGAAATATGTTAACCCTCAGCGGTTTGACAGTGTGACTCTGTAGAGACTTCTGTGTTATTCATCTGTTGTGTCTATGGAGTGACAGTATTCTCTAACCACAGTTACCATCCTTTCCTGAACACAACATACAGCTGCTCCATGTGTCAAGGAGAGAAGTCAGTATCTCCATAACAACATAAGATGTAACACTACAGAGACCTCAAGACACATGTCTGACCCTGTGTAATGCCCATGTGTGGCATGCTAGAATAGAAAATTCCCTCATACATGCTGTTGGTACCACTACTGACATGTTCATTTATAATATTTATGTCATAAATGGTCATTATGACCCAGAACATTCTAGAGCAGCAGCTACACATCACCAAATGTATGCACATACATTTGGTGATGTGTAGCTGATGCTGAGCGGTTGGTTAATTTCTGTCTCCTCTAAGAATGTTTTGCTGTAAATCTGTGCAGAAATGTCATATTTTCTGACCAGCAGGAAAACTTCTGTGTTTGTTCCTCCACAGTTTTTTTCCACTCTGCAATTCCTTCCCATCTTCCATCACCACACCAATTTTTTTCTTGTAGTGGCTCTCCTCGTGTCTTTTCTATTCTGTTCAACCTATTCAAATTCTTCTTTAGGTCAGTCTGTAGTAAATCAGAATCTTCATCAAAATGCGTCCACTCTTTCATCATGAATATGAATTGAAATGCTGAAATGTTCTTTTTGTATGTACATTTCTCACTCATACAGTCCAGTCCCCTCAGTCTGTGTCTGAGGTGCCACCTTCCAATATTCATTTCCTTCTTGCCTCATTGGTTATATTTGTTGTTATTATTATTCATTATTCTCTTTTGGCTGCTCCCCATCGGTGCCGCCACAGTGGATCATCTGTTTACATCCTACAGGTAAACTGGGCCCCTCCCAATTCAACACAGAGATTTGATGGTCCACATATTTTGATGTGGCACAGGTCCTTCCTGATGGGATGTGGACCCTTCCTGGGATTGGCACATGTCAACATGTGAAGGCAGGGATTGAGCCGCCAACCCAGTGATCATTATTGTTGCTTATCTTTGCTGACATCTTGTATCGTAATAAACTTTTTTTTTCTGGTTCATGATTTTGGAACATTACAGTTAGTATAGAATGAAACATGACATTTTCCACTTGTAGGCTCATCATTAAACCAACAATGCATTCGTCAAGTAAAATGTGTTTCTTATAATTGATCATTTGTGAGTATACACCATCTCAAACGAAGGATGAACTGCAGCTTTGCCTCCGTTCATTAGCACAGTTTTATATCAAAATCTCATTACTTTTATTGCCCAGTGTGTCTCCAGTCTGTGTGCACAAAAAAAATTCAATCAATGATGTCATTAAAGATGATTAAACCACCCCTTCCTCGCCCCATCACATTCAACACTATAAACCTGCAACTACATGATGGAAAGCACACTTGGAATCACTGTACTATGACTGACTGTACCACACATATACATGGTCAAGTCAGCCTGAGACGTTTACCGTAATTTTCATACTATTGAGTGCACCTGAAAATAAGCTGCACCAGCTAAATTTTAAAAGAAAATAAATGTTGTACATATATATATATATATATAGGCCGCACTTGAATACAAGCTGCAGGTTTTCATGTGTAACATGAGATATTTCCACAGAAAGACGGTACACGGAAGATTTTTTTTAATTTTAATTTAAGACACGCTTTTTTTCAAACTGTGCCTGAAAATTGCCACCAACACGGCATCAACACGGCATCAACACACCATCAACATGCCATCAACACGCCATCAACATGCCATCAACACGGGATGCCAAGATTACGTGCAGTAGCTCTATTTCCTTCTTTGACAGCCAGATCGATTGCCTTTAACTTAAAAGCTGCTTCGTTTGTTTTCCATGATGAGGGTGTGTGCATGATGCGCAAAATGACAGTTCAAAATCCAAATCAAAACTAGTGTCTTCTTTGGCGCATAATCTTTCCCCACGTCTGTCTTACTTTTGCATTTACTGCTAGAGAGTGCCCCCTGGTGGCCGTTGGCCAGTAAAAATCTATAAATTAGCCGCACCGTTTTATAGGCCGCAGGGTTCTCAGTGTGTGTAAAAAAATAGCAGCTTATAGTCTGGAAAATACGTTATATATTTATGTGAAGAACAACTAAGCAGAGCCAACAGCACTTCAAGTCTTAAGTGAAAGCACCTCGAGGCTGTCTTCCCCGGAAGAATGCTAATGAGCAAATATCCTCAACAGCAAAACAGACACACAGCAGACCACTGATTTCCTAACATGTTAACATTAAAGTGGTTAATCGACGAGGAGGTTAGTTTGGTAATTGTATTTCTGGTTACTGGTTATCCACCTCTTACAAAGAAGAAGGAGTTTGGTGGTAAGCTCATTCAACTTTCCTCATGAACGGCTCACATTCATATTTCATAATATATCTTTAAAGTATATGTCAGTATTGTTTGAGCACTGCACATACTCCATGCTGGATAAGCAGTGTTTTTGCACCACTTCAGCAGTCATCACACTACATTAATAAGTGAGTTGAGGCATGAAATAATGAAAAACAGTAATTTTCCCTGACTTTGGATTGAGTCAGTGGAAAAAACAAAAAAACAGGCAGGTGGTCAAACAGTTGGTGAAGTGTTCAGTCATCCTCTCGGATGTAATTTTCGATAGCTGGTGAGATATGAAGCAGAAAAGTGGAGGCAGGAGAGCAGGGATGAGTCTGCTGATAAGGGAGATCCAAGCCGAGAGACTCCAGAGATCTCAATTGCTTTGGAGGTCAAAAGCTGAAGCCTCCAGCGCCTGGGGAAAAAGGCCAGTGTACATCATCCTGATGATCTCTCTCATTACACTCACTGTCTCGCCTGCCTGCCCGCTGTGGGAATAAATATGACAATATGACCGCTGCGCTGCGGACGCAGCATCCTGGCTGCTGAATAAGAATGGGGCTGAAGGAGACGGGCTGCATGAAAATAAAAATGATGTTTTAGGATTGCCAACTGAGATGATAGATGGAAATGAGGCACAGCGGGTTTGGGAAAGCTGTACTTGAATTTATTGACAGAGGTCTGAATGTACATACACAGCTGGATGATGAAGAGTCTTGTACAGTCAAAAAGTTCATTGTGCCTCTGCAGGATTACTGCAGGCAGAGCGAGCAGATCAAAGTACAAACACTACCGTTCTACTTTACAGAGCTACAACAGGATTGTCTGAATGTACATTACAATCTGATTCAGAACTTTCAATCTGACACATTGTACTTTCTGCACAGCCATCAACAGGCAAATTATTAAGACACTGAATACAGGCATTCACTTCCACACACTTTTTGACTAAGGTCAGGGAAGCTAAACAAGGATCATCCAACCAAGCAGGGAGGGGCGCTGAGAAGGTGACAGGAGACAAGAGAAGGGAGACACGTTGAAGGAGAGACAGGAGTGAAGATGAGAGGGACGAGGAGTGTGGTGCAAAGATTTATTATTTTTACTCTATACCAAAAACATTTTGTTTTATTTGTCCAGATGTCAGTGGTGGGCATATTTACTTGAGTGCTGTTATTTAATTTCTCTCTTTTTCAGTACTTTACTTGTTTTGTTAGGTGTGTGTGTGTTTAAATAAAAAAAATGAAAATTTCTATGCTTAGATTTTTATAGGTGTTTCTGCTTTATGTAGCAGTGGTTCTTCAAGTAAGTTAGTGCAATCATTGGGTGGTTTCAGAGAGTTACAAGGGATTTTACAACTGTAAATGCAATTGGCTACAGCAATTTATTGAAATTTAAGTGATATATGTGTTCAAATACAAATCACAAGTCAAATCAGTGCTAAATTTGCCTGAATTATAAAAAGTATAAGTGGTAAAATGAAGAGCCATTTGGGAGCCGAAAGCACCAACTCTTCTTGGTGAGCTGAGCCAAATGATCCGGCTTACTAAAAAGAACTGAACTTCCCATCACTAATGTATAGTACACGATGTAAAATCACATTACTGGGCACTAAGCCATCTAACGTTATTATAATTGTAACGTACAAGTTAACTTACATTCGGCGGAGCGGCTGTGGCTCGGAGGAAGAGCGGGTCGTCCACTAATCAGATGATCGATGGTTTGATCCCCTCCAGTCTGCATGTCGAATGAATGTCTTGAATGTGTGTGAATGAGATATGTCCTGTAAAGTGCTTTGAGTGGTCGGAAGACAAGGTGCTATATAAGTGCAGTCCATTTACCATTTAAACCAGTGAAAGTAAAAGTGGATTGTCCGTCTCCAATAAAAGTTTTATAAATCATGCAAGAAGTCCAGTGGAAAACCTGTTACACAGTGAAAGTAATTTAGTTCTTTAGGACATGGTCTCTTTTTCCTCCGTCAACAAGACCATCATTCTCTTTTACTCTTTGAACAGCTTCAGTGTGCGATATTTTTGCTCTCAGTGGAAACAAACCATCCCTCACAGAGATATTCTGAATACAGCATGGCTGGCTAAGCAAAATCTACAACATTTCTCAACACGAAATGAAATCCAGCCAAAAAATGAGCTCCTAAATTGTCTGATGACACATACAGGACTGTGCCTTTGATGCAGGTACCCAACTTATCAATGTAAAATCCCTGATTTTAAAGCGTGCAAAGCTCCCTAAGAAGTGGTTCAACAATTGGTTCATAACCAAAAGTCTTCACATCATTACTATTGCTCAGTACTGCAAGGCATATACTGGATAAGGCTGTATCCATCTGAATTTGACTGTCAAATCCGCAAATACTCAATAAATGCCAGTTACTTTATGTTTTTTCCTGGAAGTTCCAAAAATGCTGCATATTTTAATATTCATCAATGTATAATCCTAGCAAATACTCAACTCTTCCCCTGAAAGCAGTGGATTATCTTTAAAGCTAATACCCCATCACGAAATGATTTGTACTGACCAGATAGAGATTTTACATGTGACTGTTCTAGAATTTTGTCAACTACGTCAGCCAATTGCCAATAATTTTGGCAAAACAATTGAAATAGAAATAGGGACATATACAAAACTTTTCTTGTGCTGACTGTCTAAAACATATTCAAGTGGCTCATAACATCAATTTTCTTCTTGTAAAATACAAAAGGCAGTCATTTTGACTGCCTTTTGTATTCAGTTCCAAGCGGACCACTCTCTGATAGACAACTAAGAGGATTGGTTTTCTGCAGGGTCTCAGTCACTAACTTCAGTGTGGCATCATCTATATTTAAGTTACGCTCTTTAAGAACTGCTACAACAGTGTTTTTTGAGTGTTCACAGAAAACATGAAATTCATTAATTATTTCCTGTGTAACTGACTTTGACACATTCAACACTGCTTGCATGCGTCGATGCAAAGATGCAAGTCTTCCATTTATTTGTTCACTAATGTCATTGCCATGTTCAATGTCAGCATCTGACTGGGAACCAACACAATTTCCATCTGCTGACTGAGTGGTAGTACTGGATATCTGTGCAACAGTATCTAAAACGTGTTCTTCTGAGTGTCCAATTTCTTTTGGTAGGCCAAGACGAAAATCTGCTTTAAAGTCTTGTAAAGAGCCAGAGTTATGATATCGACTTTGGTGTGATGTAAAGATGGAGTTGACGCTTGATTTAAAAGCACAATGATTATATGGGCAAATTACAGTTTCCTTATTTCTCAAATGTGTGTCAAGATGACAGAAGTATAGTTTAACACTGGCAGGTTGTTTAAAATCACATACAAGACAAAGACAAAGACAAAGACAGACCGATTCTCAAGTTCACCGGTTCACTCTGGCAAAATCCATGTTGTCTCACGTGTGTTTGAAGAGCCTTTTGCGACTGGAAATAGCACACACAATTGCTGTAAATGCAGGGGAGAGCTAATCTTTCTTGTGATGTAAGTATACTGTACAAAACTAACATATCCACCTCATTCATGAAGCCAAATGTAGTATATCCCACCAGGACCTAAAAGAAAAAAAAATCTCATGTCAGTATAATGGCAAAGGTTACAATACTCCATACAACTGTAACAAAATCAAATTACAAAACAATTCATACTGGTAATATGGTGAAATGACACCATATCGGTAGACTTTTTAAAAATGTATGTCTTTATGTCAGCTTAAAATAAATGCAACTTACTATCACTTACTACTACACAAAGTTATTCAACGTCTCCATTTGAAATGAATCATGTCTAGGTCTGAAGGCTAACAAGCTAATTGTAGGTTAGTGGCCACTAACTTCATATAGAAAGTTACAAAGTTAGCCAAGTAGTGGTCAGGTAACTCTTAAGTTAGCGGTAGCTAACTTAACGACCTAGCAATGTAGCCGGGTGACCTAGCGACAAAATAATTCAATTCAACCTACCGCTTGTTGGCAAACTACGGTACAGGCGATAGCTTATCTTGCGTAGTTCTACCATATATGAGGGACTGTTAACTATTGTTTAACCTGCCCTATTAGAATTCCAGCGCTGAAATGTGAACGTGAACATGAAAGGAACGACAGAGAAAATGGACGACAGCAGCAATCCTTTCGGTGGTAACCAGGTACATGCTGTCACGTACATACATCAACATGTACAGCGTCCTGGTGTATAAGCAGGTGATAGACACTGTAAATCACGTTGACTGACATTCTTAATCTCAGTTGAATCACTTTTCCAAGTTTGAAAACTTACTCATTAGTTGAGATGACATAAACACAAAATTCCGAGTTATCACAACTACTTCAATAATGTGGAGTCATACTGACCTAGAATCATAAGTTATCATGACTAATGGGCTACACTGTATTTTTCCAATGCATGGTTAATGTTATATTATTTACATGTTTTAAGGCTGGCCAAAGATGTTTACATAATGCAGTATTGTTGTATCATTGCATCATACATTATCAATGTATGTTCACATTCACCAGTTCACACATGCAAAGGCTGTCCATTCAAGGTGCTAACTGCTCATCATCAGGGAGCTAATTACATTCACACCAATGGCACATCCTTCAGGAGCAATTTAGGGTTCAGTATCCTCCACCACTCTACTCTCCTGAGCCACAGCCCTCCCCACACTGAGGCAGGCATGAGCTGGACCATTTCTCGAATTGTAGCAAAACACCAACCAAAGCAGGTTGAGGTGATGTCAGGTGGACTTTCTTTTCAAGCACTGAATTGTTCTTCTTGATCTTTTTCATCATCCCATCACACATAGATACCAAACAAGTTGTAACAGCAGTCTGAATATCCCTTATGATAAGGAGCTGGCTTCTAACAACCATGCAGTAGTAAACATTGACTCAAGACAAGTCATCAGTTAGACACACCTTTTAGTGCTGCTAGAATGGAGAAGCAAATCCCTGCTGTGCTGGGCTGACAGGCAGTCAAACTGAGTCAAGCCAAGCCAGCACATGTGGGGCCAAAGGGCTGCAAAGGGCAGTAGGAATCCACCGTCTCGGGTCATCACAGCAGACCTCAAGGAAATCTGTATTTGTTGTACTGAAGAAACTGACATGGCAAGAACAGCCAACCAAAGCTGAGTTAATACCTGCTCTTCTTTCCTGCTTTACAGGGACTCAAGTTCAAAACACAAGCCTGGACAGGACTGATGGGGTGGATGTGTTATGGACTTGAAGCGTCTGTCCTCTGCACCAACAGAAAGCTGTCTGATCTGCTGGAGGGCGAAGAGCTCAGTACAACAGCTGCCCAAGGCTGTAAACTATCTTTAGAATACTGTACTGCTGAAGCATCAGTATGAACAGTGGACTATAGAGTTTGGGAGATAAAACTCACTGCCCACAGTCAGTACTGTACCACCCACAGTCCTCCAACTCTCGCAGTCCTCCAACTCTCATCGCTCTGTTACTCCAGGGCTGCACAGTTACATCGCTTTTCTGTTTTAAACACCAAACATGAGGAGGTTCTTTGTCTCTTTACTTGCTGTTGAAGGACAGCATGGGGGAAAATGTAGAGAGCAACAGATGAATGTTGTCTTATTGATTGAGCAGAGAGCTGATAGTGTGCTCAAAAGTTAAAAGTTATGCACAAACAGAGAGAAGAGTGCTTAATTTGTTCTGTCAGACAAACAGAAGTAAAAGTGATGCTGACAGAGTCAAAGCGTAACAGCTTTTTTTGCCATAAATTGGTCTGTGGATCGATTGTTGCTGTGAGCAGCCTCGCGCCACATTGATTGCTTTGAGGAAACACCTCAAAGTCACTGTTAAGTGGAGGGAATATGCTCAGACAGCATCTGGTCCCATTCTGGATCATATTAACCGTCTTCTGACTGGGGTTGTCTGCTTGTTATTTGCGAGTCTCTTTAGATTTGTGTTCTTCTGCACAGACAAAATAAACTAAACTCCTCAGTCATGTCACCAGTGATCCTTCTCTCACTGCGACCTCTGCCCTGATCAGTTATTTTAAATGCAAAACTGGCTCAGCAGCTGCTAGAAAGTCTCCTGTCTGTGTGTTTCTTGTACTCATCAGGTTAGCTGGGTGTGTTATCTCATCACAACACATTTCTAAGGACCTAAAAAACATTCTCAAAGTCTGATGTTGAAGAATTTGGCCAGCTTAGGGACTTAGAAGTTTTACCCGCTCCCAAGTAAATAAGGCAACAAGATGGCATCCTTACTGTTGATATTTTTACATATTGTCACAAGTCACCCATTTTGAAGCCTCGAGTTTGGCATTACGGACAATGCCATGTGGATGTAAAAGCGCTTTTACATTTCCGATTCACACACATTCATACACTGATGGCACTGGCTGCTGTACAAGATGCAAACTGCTCATCAGTTTGAGGAGCTAACCATTCATACAAAGCAATTTGGGGTTCAGTATCTTACCCAAGTACACTCCGACATGCAGACAGGAGGAGCAAACCTCCATAAATCATCACCCGCTCTAACTCCTGAGCCACCCCATGTGCACCTTAGTGTGGTTGTTTATTCCAGGTTTGAATGAAAAAAGTAAAGTGGTTAACTGAAGATTCATGGTTAATGCAATATTATTTAAATGTTTTCAGGCTGGCCAATGGTGTTTATGTCATTTACTTTGTGTTTTATACATTATCATTGTATGTATTATATGTATTGTATATTTTGTAATAAAAATGCGTGAAAGCTGTTCATACATATTTTGGATTTGTAACTTCAAACTGAATCTGACAAAGTGGCTCTACATGGAGCCTTTTGCGTGTCTCATGGCCATTGTTGTCTCCTTTATGTTCAGAAGGATTAGTGTTAGTGTTAGGGTTGCAATCAGCAACTACACTGCTAGATGCCACTAAATCCTACCCTCTGAACCTCTGAAGAGCTAGAACTGAAATGCACACTGCCATTCATGGGTGGATGGTTTTAATGACAACAATATCTAAATATTATAGAGACATTAGATTATAGAGGAAACATGCCTCTCTTTCTGCTCAAGTCTTGATTACATAAAAAGAGACAAACATACATTATACATTTCCAACCATGCCTGAAGATAATCACACCTCTGTGATCGTGTGTATACAATACACGCTGAAGTAAACACGCAGCCAGGCATGCAAACACATGCACACCCTCCGAGCAGTGTCCATGCTTCACTGGATAGCCTTTATAGCAGCGTCTCTCTGCAGCACACCGAACATGTTGTGTATGGAAGCACAGCTCCCAGCATGCATCTGCATGATTACCTGCTCAATGAGCAGGAAACAAAGAACGAGCTTACCTTTTTCTTCTGCTGCCACTTCATTATACACACAACACACACAAAGTGAGAGTCACTGAAGTTGTTTTTAGGATGGTGTGTGTATGTGGGTAAATATAACTGTTCAGTAAAGACACATTATTGAAGATTAAAACACTGTATTCAAACTTGAATTCAGCAACAGAAGTTCCTGAGTGTTGTCATCTTTGGCCAGGTGCATGCAGTTAGTGGCTCAGTTCAAGTCTGTTCCATTTAATTTCCTTCAATTAAATATAAATTGTGAATGCAAATGAAAGTAAGTGAAGAGGAAAACAAACTTGAAGTCTTGTTTTGAAAAAGAGAACTCTGTAGTTAAACACTGGGAGGAATGATGGGCTGAGTTTTGACATTCATTCGAGCAGACCAATCCGATTTATGAGAATTTAAGCTCATCTTAACTACTGTACCCTAAAAGAGACAAATAACTCTCATATGCAGACATTTCTGACTTTAATCTGCTCTGTTACAGACCAGGCATGTTTTGCAGCCATAAATAATAGAATCTTAATCGTGGCAAGTCTGACACTCAACATTTAATACTCTTAAAGATACAGGAAGGTCTGTGCTTAAGTACCTGTATTTGACACAAAATTATACACCAGGACTAGAACTCTAGAGCTCTAAACAGGACTCTGTTTCATCTTTCAGAAAGCTGTGTGGATTGGTGAATGTCCTGGTAACAAACCGATTCAACAGAATGTGAAGACATAAACTAACAGACATAAACATAAAATTGGTAAGTTTGACAAAGCCTTTAGTAAGTCAGGTTAGGACACTTGTGTTCATCTTGTGTGAAACCAAAGTACAAACACAGCAGGATTGAGTTACAGTAGTTTATTGTCACAAAGAGGTGGTGGTTATAGCTTAGCTGGAGGTTTTCAGAGGGACGCTGGCTTTATGGTGGTGTAGAGTCCAGACAGCAAACAAACTAAGCTAACATCAGCTATCAGGCTATCAGAAAACTGCATAAACCACAGAAAACATTTCCTCCATAAAATATGATCCATTTTCACCAAAATCAGTGAAATAGTTGGTGGTGTGTCACTTAGTGCCGTGAATGTTACATCCTTCTCGTGACCTGGAGCCCAAAGTTACATAGTGAGAACAGACATACGAATGACAGAGACACCTGCCTGAAACAGAGCAACACATGTAGAGAGGAAACTCCCATTCCACATTCCTTTGTCTCTGATGTAACATGTGTCATTTTTGTGCACGTTGTGTGTAGATCAGAGACACACGCACACATTTTCTTATGGATCATATTGTGTATTATGCTTTGTTATCTTGTTAATAATGTTTGTGTATACTGTATACATGCTGGTCTGTTTAATGTTGCAAAAGAGTGAATACTGCCAACTTCTTCTATGCTGAACTCCAAATCCTTCAACCTAATAGCTGTTGATGTAGTTACTTTAGTTGTAATTATTCATTTAATTATCAATCAGAATTCCATATTAACAGTTTAATGTAATCACAAATTTGCTATCATTGCTTGTTAATTCTTATCCTTATTGTACTTTGATATTGATTAAAGTCACTATTTATTGTCATCTTTTGATTGTCAAAATGAATTGATTGCTCCTTTAAACCATTTGGAATCTGTAGTTGTACTGGCCCACCTGAGATCAAACTGGGCTGTATGTGGCCCTTGAAACCACAACCTCTGGTATAACTTTTGAACGATGCCAGTGTTTTGACAACCATTAGGGTTAGAGGGTCAGGGTCACAGTAGTCATGCCCACACACACGCCTGCGTGGTAAAAGGTGAAGCATAAGTGTCGACCTAACAAGTTTAAAAAGCTAAACCAAATTCAAAATGTTACCAAGACAGAGAATATTTGAGGTCAGCCTGTCCAATCTGATATGTTGATGCTGTCACTGTCCTGAACTGTACAGTCAGTGAGTAGAAAACAAACTTCCCGGTCTGATTTTTTTTCTTTATGACCCACTGAGCTTCACTTTATCCTTTGATTGTAAAACATGATTGCAAGTGAACCTTAACCAATGACTCCGCTGGCTTCCACTTTGAGACGGTGAGCATCCAGCAGCAGTGTTTACTGGGGGCTCATCTGATGAAAAATGACTATTGCCAGGCACCCTGGGAAGTATCAGCACTAATAAGCATTTTCATTTAAAATAAAGCATCCTATTAATCTCACTGGTGAGGCCCCCAACTGCTCCAATGAACAGAATATATAGCATGTGCAAATGAGCCCAGCAGAGCCCAGCACAGGAGCAATTGTCTCCATTTTGCCACATGCTGTCTGAATAACTCCAGCTGATGATGAATAATTATGTAATTTGACTGTAGATGTTAATTTGTTAATAATTGTGCAGAAAGTGTGTATCATGAGCAGAGAGACCTTTAAGCTTATCATCTCCTGGGAGTTAAATGACTCAAAGAATAAAATGATCATAAAGTTGAAACTGATCAGCTTGTTCTCATCAAATTTCATGAAATTAGCAGAACATTCTAAATGTAAATAAAAAAAGTGCAGGGGATTTCAGTTTTGTGTGCAAGTGAGGTTTTTAATCTCACCTAAATGTTTGTCATACATAAAGAAAAAAGATCATTGAACTGGACACAAGGTTTATGAGGTTTAATGACCCTTAAAGGTCCAGTGTGTATGATGGGCTCTATTTCCAGATTATAATATGCATGCAACTTTTTTCATTAGTGACCTAAAAATAAGACTGATTCAAAATAAACTCCAGTTTATCTGTTCATGATAATGAAGGAATGTGTCACCCAGTGCAACAGAGTGGCTCTTTAATGTGTTTTTAATAGGTTTTAGAGAACAATGGAGCTCTATTCCACACAGAGGAATAACATATATGAGGATTTGGATACACACACAGTACTCAGAACGTTCTCATACAAATAGAACAGAACAGAGTAGCTCGATTGCCAAAGACTCTAAAACTACACATATCACTGGTGGAGAGGACCAGGATAGGTATGGTATACACAGGTATGGTATACACAGGTATGGTATACATAGGTATGGTGTACTGGACCTTAAAGGTTTTTACTACACAGCCTGTGTTAACAGGGTGCAGTTAGAGACTTGGTTTGAATGCATTTCTCTGTGTATGTGTCCCATGATAGATTTGTGAAATACTTCAAATCTGAGACTAGACTCATGTCTTGAGTTTTTTGCTTTGAGCATATTTTACTTCCTGTTTGATCAAATATAATGCTGAGAACTGGAATTAACGATAAGAAGAAAAAGCCAGCGGCCAGTGTCAGATTATAATAAAATGGAGTGGAGTGGCAGCTCCAACACAAAACACTTTATCAGAATGAATTTGATGAAAAGACATTTATTATTGTTGACTTTATTATTTATTTGTTGTAACTTTCAGACACTGAAGATACTGCATAAAACGACTCATTTTAAAGGGGTCATTTTCAAATTTCAAAGTGATTTCAGTTGGATGCATCACAGTGATCAGAAGCTGTGTGAATAATCCACATGGAGTTTAACTCTAACTGAAAATGGCATCAAGGATGGAAGAAATAAAAAATAATTGAAAAAAATAGTCAATTCAAACTTGATTGACATTTTATTTGAAACAGACAGTCAGTCTGTCTACCATTCACCATTCACAGCCAGCTGACATTTATCATTTACACAAGCACTTTTTATTACTTCTGGCCAAAATGTCAATCAAAAACCCACGGCCACCCAGTTTAGATGAAACAACACACACAAAAAGCTCGACAGCTTCCCAGACTGACAGACAGATTGTTTACATTGTATTTAAAGTCATGAGAGAGGTCTTACCTATATCAAAGATCAGCCATGTTCCTCGGGGTGGTGTAGTTCTCCACAGCATTCCCATTATCGAGGAGGTGTCAAACCACTCTGCCTCTATATTTCTTCAAAGCGTATTTGCTGTTTATGATCTCCACCAGCAGCTGTTGGCATGAGTCTGTCAGACTGGCTCAGGGCTTGTTTAGGGTCTGGAAATGCACAATTCCTTCTGTTAAATCAACAGAAAAAGTTCACATCCACTGAGAATCACAATAACAAAGTTTAGTTTGCTTTCAAATTAAAGTTTATTTTAGTTTTTCTCATAGTCATTCCAACCATCACTGGATTCTCACAGGACACAGACACCATAAGAAAAGAGATATTAAGTCAAATAAGTAACAAACATGAGAGCAAAGTGCTGCTAATTTCAAATCAAATCAAATCAAATCAAATCAAATTTTATTTGTATAGCCCAAAGTCACCCTGGAGGTCTTTTTTTTGAGCATGTGTACATTTTGGTGGTAAGGAGTTTGAAATTGACAGCCTGAGGGAAGAAGCTATCAAACATTTTGGTAGTGTTGGCCTTCATGTTGGTGTCTTCTGCCAGATGACAGACAGACAGTTTCAAATACTGGTGACTGGTGGTGGTTGAACTACATTTTCATGATGCAGTCATGGTGTGTTCATGGGTGGTAGCCTGTACGTTATAACAGGCATCAGTGTGCAAGTTTCTATACATGTTTTACAAGAAATACAACCATCCACCCACACACACTAAGGGATCATAGACATGCAAACGTGGAGAGAGATGGTGGAGTGATGGGCAGCCACACAGAACAGCTCAAGGAAGCAGGTTTAGAACTTTCAAATAAAGTGTTACCCATTACCCCATCTTTCAGCCTCTGGTTTATCAGGTGGATGTTGGCACAGTATTTATCCAGCTCTTTCTGTAGGACTTCCAAGAAGAAGCACGGCACTAAGCCTGTGTGTTCATAGCTACCACTGAAGAGATGCTTCACCTTCGAGTCACCAAATAGATCCATACTAACTGATTTCAAGCTAATTACATACATTTTACTATAATGTTGTACTATGGCCCTGAAAAAGACTCAGCTGTAGTTGACATCAAATCAAATCAAATTTTATTTATATAGCCCAAAGTCACAAAACACAGTTTGCCTCAGAGGGCTTTACAATCTGTACAGGGAGTGACACCCTCTGTCCTTAGACCCTCGGTTCAAGTAATGAAAAACTTGCCCACAAAAAAACCCTTTTAACAGGGAAAAAAGGTGGAAGAAACCTCAGGAAGAGCCACAGAGGAGGGATCCCTCTCCCAGGATGGACAGACGTGCAATGGATGTCACATGTACAGAACAAATCAACACAAACATATTGTACAATTACAATGAATGATAGAATGACAATGAAACACAATAAATGATAGTATGATTACAGTAGCAGTGGAACCTGTGATAGAGTTAGAGGGACACAGATGCACAGCAGCAGTAAATCATTAACTGACTATAAACTGTAATGGAGATATGGTAACAATAATGACAGTGATGCTATATATAGTGGACGTCAGCAGCAGACCACAGCAGCAGCCACGATCCACAAGAACCTGCTGGACAAGAAAGCACAGAAACTCCGGGGAAGAAGTTTAGTTAGTAACATGCATTGACGGTAATGGTGATGGAGAGAGAGAGAGAGAGAGAGAGAGAGAGAGAGAGAGGGTTTTCAGTAAAGGGGAGGGAGTGAGATAGAGGAGGGAGATATGACCGTGCCTGGCTAGGCATAACACAGAAAGAGACAGGCGGGGGTGGGGGGGAGTCCCCCGGCAGTCTAGTCCTGTGGCAGCATAACTAAGGGATGACCTGAGTCATCCCTAACTATAAGCGCTTTCAAAAAGGAAAGTCTTAAGTCTACTCTTGAAAGTGTTGACTGTGTCTGCCTCCCGAACCCAGAATGGTAGTTTGTTCCACAGAAGAGGAGCTTGATAGCTGAAAGCTCTGGCTCCCAATCTACTTTTGGAAACTATAGGAACCACAAGAGACCCAGCATTCTGAGAGCGCAGTGGTCTAGAGGGGTAGTAAGGTACTATGAGTTCTTTTAGATATGATGGTGCCTGGCCATGAAGAGCTTTGTATGTAAGGAGAAGAATTTTAAATTCTATTCTAGACTTAAATGTGGGATGTGGGATAAAAGGTTGTCATACCTAGTGTCTGTTTTGTAGAAGCAATTTTGTAGTAACTAAGTAGTCTGAAGCTGACACCAAATAAATACAACAGATAAGACACCAAACAAAGTGAGCATTGCCTAGCTCAGTATATGTGGGGTCTACGTGTGGATAGAGCATAAATCAATGAAGAATCAATATGAGAAAAACCTCTGAAAGTCAGACCACCAGCTTTCAGTGTTGGCTGGATGTGGCTTTGAGCTTCTAAATCCATCTGAATGCTCTGAACTCAAGGAACAGTGGAGTACCACCGTGATACAGGAACAGTTTCTTCCCACTGGCTGTCACTGTGATCAACAGCTAAAACCAGAAGTGTGAAAATAACATTACTCTGTAAATCTGTGCAATACCTGCTAATTATAATTTATTTATTTATCTACTGTTTACATTGAGTATGTATGTAGTATGTCATATCCACCTACCTCATACAGAACATGAGGTAGGTGGATAGGTAGGTAGAAAACATATTTATTCCAGCACCTGCACCACTGCAGTATCACAAGTCGTTCACCCAGTCTACAAATGTCTATAGATAGATACTCATGTCATATATATCTATATTTATGCAAATTTATATATATACCTTTTAAATATGTATATAGTTTTGTTTATATTTTTGTTTTTTTATATTATGTCTATGCCTACCTGTCATGTCCCTTGTCTTTTAAACTGTACTTATGTCTATACCTGTATGTACAATTGAGAGCAAAGTGAACCAGAGTCAAATTCCTTGTATGTGTACACACACCTGGCCAATAAAGCGATTCTGATTCTGATTCTGATTATAATTTGATTCTGATTGTAGCTTCCGGACCTGAAGGGTAGGAATGAGAGATCTATATTTGAGACTGCCCCATAGTAGGGCTGGAGGCTATCCCAGCTGACTTTGAGTGAGAGGCGGCGTACACCTTGGACAAGTCGCCAGCTTATTGGAGGGCAGGGATTAGAAGATGCACTGCATAATTTCTAAAAAAGAAGAAGAGGCAGAAAGGGATGACTGGGTGTTGGTGCCAGTTATGGTAAGCACTGAGAGCAATCATTGTGGGTTATTTTGTTACTTTGAGTTGTCATATTAAGGATGGGAAGATCTGAGTGAATGAGGTGGTGTGTAGAGGAAGATTATCTGATTGTCCTTGGGGTCGACTTGAGCTAATTCAGGTTTGCATGGTGTGTTAAATTGAAACCAGTTTAGTTTTGTCTTTCCAATTTAGTGGTCTTTAATAGTTTTCTTGGTCACAGTTGTTTTTTAAATGAATGTTTGGATATGTGGGGGGATTGTAAGTGAAGACAGATCCCCTCAAAGATGAAGAGGGAGAGAGGGAGGAAAACCATTGTACCACTGTATTATACAACTTTTATTTTATTGTTGGCTAAAATCCACACAAATGATATAATAAAAATATAATAAATTTATACCATGAATAATGTTAGCTAGTAGTTTTTAAGTAATTTGGCAAGCTATAACACAAACATCCAATCAGATAGTGATTTGCTAGAAGTTTGATGAATAAGCAAGCTAAGGCTAAATAGTCAGCTGCAACCCAGCAACATTGCATGTACCGGCTGTTTCACACAAGCTAAAATAACCTCAGCTTTAACAGCCAGACCACCTACAGTATTTGCTGCATTAGTTAGCTAAGACTTTGTTAGCATTAGCAAGCAAGCTAATTTTAGCCAGCTGAAATTACAATATCTCAATATATTCCATGTAAGAAATCCACATCCTTTGCAGTGATGTTACCTCTGTGTTGGAGTCGGTGCTTGTTGAATAGCAGACTCCATTTCTTAGCTAACGTTAAACTTGTGGAAGTCAGAAGCTCTCATAAACGTCACATCCTTTGGATTTTCTCAGAAAATCTGTCCTGTTTCCTTTACATGCGAGTCAATCTACAGACTGTTAGAGGGAAACTGATACTTTGATCATATATGGATATGCAGCCTGGGCATATTTATCTTTAAAAAAGAGCCTGAGTCAGTGTGGGAAAAAGATAATGAAGTGCTATCAGTCCATTAACTCATTGTTTACCAGACTTACATCTAATGAATGGATGATAAAATGGAATCTGACAGCCTGATGATGGCGCTATAAAGAAAGTTATCCAGTCTGTGGAGTATGTATTGAGAAATGTTACTCTTGACTAAACTGATGGATGGACAGTATTGGTGATTGCCTCTATACAGTCTATAATATTTCACACAATGCTTCACACAAGCGGGTAATTACAACAGACAAGTGTCTTATGGATGCACGTTTCATGCTCTTTGATCTGCTTCATTCAAGTATGAACTTCTTTTTTCTCACATTGTTCTCAAAGCTCAGCAGACATGTCATTGAAGTACTATTGATTTCTTGGGCCTCCAAACTGACTGACTGCTCTATGAAGGAAAATAGCTTCACCAATCTGGCATTTTCTTCAAATTAAGGCCTCAGATTGCTTTATTATCTCATAGTCTCTGCCATTTCCTGTTGAGGAAACACCAACCACATTATTCCCTTCACTGAGTGTTTCTCTGGCGAAGCATGAATGAACACAGCAAACACAGACTGCGCCCAGTTTTGGAACATCTCACATAACAGCGGCCTCAGCTCTTTCTGTCTGAATTTAATGCATTTATATTCAGCATCATTAACGGCAGTCTTTTATGTTTAATCATCTGCTTAATTACCCCAGCAATGCTGCTGATGGCTTATATCTAATAGCCATGTCAAAATAATCCATTTAATTTAAACTGGAACCATAATAAATGTCTAATACACAGCAGGCTTGGAGAGAAGAATCAGAGGTGACGTAATGTGTGTTTGTGTCTAACAAATGTTTCCATCAATGAGGCACTTCTGAAAAATTTTAATGACACAAACTCCAAATAAAAAAGGGTGGGCTTACATGGTTTTCCTCAGGATGGAAAATGAAAATTCAGAGAGTTTAAACTCTGTTTAGGCTGAAACACATGTGATTAAGTTCTTCTGTAGTGACCACAATGGTTATTATTATAGTGTGGAAAATACAGATTTCAGAGGTTTGCAGCTGCCGTCAGAAATGCAACAAAGGAAGAACAACTGGTGGGTCTGCTCAGTGACTGCCTTGCCAATCATTGAACAGATATACACACATTCCTGCCTTTGCACACACACCAGCTCTGTATGTATGCATCATTCTCTATGAATCCCATAGAATCATGCTGGAAAGACAGCAGTACATTCAGCAGCGATTACAGTGAACATATGACTACTGCTTAAACAAAAATAATTATTATTAATAAAATAATAAAAAATGTGGTAATTTGATATTTGTTAAAATCAGTCAATGACAGATGTGAAGTAATGAGAATAACTTGCACTGCACTACACAGGAACATAAGACTGCAGGAGGACTGAAACCACAGTTTTTAATGCCAATTCATTTCCTTATGAAGAGACACTTTCTCGGCCTGTTAGTGGATTTGATTTAATCCAGGTGAGACTTCATGATGCCACTGACTATGTAAGCCATTAATCCCAAAAACTGTGTGTGTGGATCACTTCCTCTCCGCAGGTGTTTTTAATGTCTATACATGCCTCTGAGCTTCAAAATGCTTGTGGGATCATTAAGCAGGTATGAAGCTCTCCTCTCAGTAATCTGAGTGCTGCTTCTGGTAAATGCTGTAACTCTCTGGAAGTGATGATCTAACATGTATGCTGTTTCACACAGTGACTGGTCAGGTGTGTCGAGGTGAGAGAGCTTTTGAACTCCCCTCAGTTCTCTTAAACTCTTTTTTCTTTCTATACTCAACCATTTCAATCACTTTGTGTGCCTCAGTACAACACTAAATTTAAAGCGGACTGGCTGAAAATGTGTATTTACTACCATTTGTAAATTCTTTGTGTCTCTCCCGTTTCTATGATGGCGTCTGGAGAAAGCGCTGACTGAATGTGGTGTTGCTGTGGCTCAGGAGGTACAGTGGCTCTTGCTTTAATTGCAGGGTCGGCAGTTGATCTCTGACTCTGAGCGCATTGAGCAAAAACCCCAAATTGCTCCCAGTGGCCAGGCCAGTACCTTGTATGCTCTGCTGCCATCAGTGTGTGAATGTTAGAGTATGAGTTGTAAAACAATATATAATTCCAGACTATTTATCATTTTAGTGTTTGTACAACCTTTGAAGCTTACTGATGCTTAGCCTATAGGAAAGGCAGTAGAAAGTTATAGCAGGTGAGCAGCGCAGAAGACAGGGAGCTCATTACAGTGCAGTTTGGCAAAGTGTGCATAGATATTGTGTGTGCATTGGATATTGGACAGTATGTTTCAGTGTGTAGAGTACATCATGTGTGACTGAGCCTGCTCAAACTGTGCACACTATTTCTTTCTTGTCTATTCCTGATTCAGATTTGCACTCAGAACTTCTCTAAATCTAACTCCAGCCTCCGTTTAAGGAACTGCAGTTTCTGGCACTTCCACATGGCTTCACTTCAAACTTAGCGGTCAAAACGAGTTCATGCCTCACTGATCCAATGATAGTTTCATTGGGAAATTAACACACGTTCTTATGCCCTTTTGACTCATTTTATTTTGAATATACCTCTCTGTGCTCACTGTTTTAATGAGGTTTGATTCCATGTGTAAAATCAAATGTTTCTCCACTAGAATATCACTGCTCATGGCCATGATACTGAGCTGTATGTTAAATGAGGCACAAATTAGAGGGCACACATAATTATCAGAGTTCAGCACCTTGGTCTATAACAGGACCTCATTTCCTGCACTTCTGCTACAATAAATACATGCTTTATTTGGGTCATAAAGTATTCATGGTGCTTAGATGATGGTTCCAGTTTTATGGGCTTGTTCATGAACAGCAAAAAGCATTTCTCTCATCAGCAGTTATATTTCTACATAACTTAAAGCATCACAGCAATCTCACAATACCTGCTCATGTTCTTCATTTCACAGCGACGGGGGAATATATGTGCTTTAATCAACCTCCTTTGTCTGCTGATAACTGTTGTACTCTCAGTTCCATTCTTTCAGGTGTCAAAAGTGCTGCAGCAGCACATCACATTTGAAGGTGATCTTCCTTAAGGAAAAAAGGAAGCGTCAGAGGGAGTAAATCGGCTTTTTTTGGCCCGAAGTGACTCTTTTGAGGATCTCTTTCCTTCCACCGATCTCATTAATGTTAAAACATGCAAAAACTCTGTCTTACAGTTGGGGGAACAATACTGTTGCGTCAGCTCTTTGGGATAATGCCCTGACAGATACAGTGCATCTCAAGACCTGTCTCCTATAATCTGTTTGGGAAGTTAGACTCCTCTTCCTTAACAGCATATGAACAAAAGACATCTATTTCACTAAATCAAAGTTAGACTCAAGGAAGATTTGGACTAGCAGCCCATGTCTGCTACAATGCTCATACTGATTTCAATTTTCTACAGTTCTCTTTGACCTTCACTTTTTCAGCAATATCTCATTCTTGAGTCGATAAAAGGCTTGCCTGAAATGTGGTCTAACAGATGTTCTTGAACAAAGGTGAATGTGAGACTTGGGTTTGGCTTTAACCACTCTTTGATTTCCTTTCAGGCTCTTTCAAAACAGATGTTGGCTTGACAAGTAAGGAGGCTGGCAAATAAAAATGGAACAAAAAAAAAAACAATGGAGTGCTGTCAGAAAGTTCTGGAGAGGAAGATGTGAATATGGTCGGATTGATCATAGTGGTAACTTCTTTGTTGCCTGGCAAAGCTTCAGCTTTGTTTGACTTGTTTTGTTTTTCTTGAGTGATTTTTCATTTAAGACTGGGGAAATAAAATTAGCTTGGATGGAGACAATACTGATGCAAATAGACAGAAACATGTTACCTCTCACATTTGAAAAGTATCACATGGGGGTTAATAGCAGGTTTTCATTATAGGACGTATTATCATGATTTCAGTTGGAAAATTGGAAAAACCTAAATAACAACTGTGAGTCCTATTCATCTTAAACTTTTTTGAGTGATCTGTCTTTTATTGGCAAATGAACGAGAAGCAATTCCCACCCAAAGTGGTTTTCTTTCCAGGTTTGGCTCCTCAGGGCTGAGTCAGTTTGGTGAGCTAAACAGCTAACAGAGCTAACGACAGTTAGCAGTTCACTACCTAGCAATCTTTCCATCCAGATGTGTTGGCAGAGGCAGAAGTAGCAATAGAAAAACCTTTTAAGTGCTGAGCTTTCAATTTTCGCATCCTATCTCCTAGGAAGACTATTTTAATTTAACCTTGATCTTGAGAGCTAGCACAACTGTTTTCTGCTCCCTGTCTTTATGACATCCAGAAAGTACTTTTTAAGTTAAGTTTTAAGTTAAGTTTGAAGTAAAGTAAAGTTACAAATAACTCTACACATAAGTAGCAGAGGTCACAATTTGCCAGCAGAGTGAAAATGGTTGGTGTAACATCTTTTAATATATGAGGTGAGTCAGATTGTGACAGATGTAAATTGTGACCTGAAAAAATCTGACTCCCCTCCTTTTTTCCTCTCTGTTAATACTAGTTAAAAAAGTAAAGTTTTAAGTAAACTTTTATGTAAAGTTTTAAGTAAAGTTACAAATAACAAACACATAAGTAGCAGAGGTCACAATATGTCTGCAGAGTGAAAATGGGGGTGGACGTCAGGGACAGTGCCTCTGGACTAGCAGACCGGGGTGGTGGTTCCCCTCTTCAAAAAGGGGGACCGGAGGATGTGGTCCAACTATCGGGGGATCACACTCCTCAGCCTCCCCGGGAAGGTCTTTGTGGGTGTCCTGGAGAGGAGGGTCCGCAAGATTGTTGAACCTCGGATTCAGGAGGAGCAGTGTGGTTTTCATCCTGGCCGTGGAACTGTGGACCAACTCTATACCCTCGGCGCGGTCCTGGAGGGGGCATGGGAGTTCGCCCAACCAGTCTACATCCAGACTTGGAGAAGGCGTTCGACTGTGTCCCTCGGGAGCCCTGTGGGTGGTGCTCCGGGAGTATGGGGTTCCGAACCCACTAATACGGGCTGTCCCTGTACTCCCGGTGCCAGAGGTTTGCCGGCAGTAAGTCGGACCTGTTTCCAGTGAGAGTTGGACTCCGCCAGGGCTGCCCTTTCTAGGCGCAGTCAGGGCGTTGAGGGGCTACGGTTCGGTGGCCTCAGGATTGGGTCACTGCTTTTTGTGGATGATCTGGTCTTGTTGTCTTCATCGGAGCGTGACCTTCAGCTCTCTCTGGAGCGGTTCACAGCCAAGTGTGAAGCGGCTGGGATGAGAATCGGCACCTCCAAATCTGAGGCCATGGTTCTCAGCCGGAAAAGGGTGGAGTGCAGCCTTCCGGGTCGGGAACGAGATCCTGCCTCAAGTGGAGGAGTTCAAGTATCTCGGGGTCTTGTTCACGAGTGAGGGAAGGTGGAGCAGGAGATTGACCGATGGATCTGTGCAGCTTCTGCAGTGATGTGGACTCTGCGCCGGTTTGTCATGGTGAAGAAGGAGCTGAGCCGAAAGGCGAAGCTCTCAATATACCAGTCAATCTATGTTCCTACCCTCACCTATGGTCACGAGCTTTGGGTAGTGACCGAAAGAATGAGATCGCGAATACAAGCGGCCAAAATGAGCTTCCTTTGCGGAGTGGCTGGGCTCTCCCTTAGAGATAGGGTGAGAAGCTCGGCCATCGGTGGGGAGCTCGGAGTAGAACCGCTACTCCTCTGCATCGAGAGGAGCCAGCTGAGGTGGCTCGGGCATCTAGTGAGGATGCCTCCTGAACGCCTCCTTGGTGAGGTGTTTCGGGCACGTCCCTCCGGGAGGCGGCCCCAGGGAAGACCCAGAACACGCTGGAGGGACTATGTCTCTCGGCTGGCCTGGGAACGCCTTGGGGTTCCCCTGGAAGAGCTGGACGAAGTGGCCGGGGAGAGGGAAGTCTGGGCCTCCCTGCTGAAGCTGCTGCCCCCGCGACCCGCCCTTGGATAAAGCGGAAGACGACGACAACAACGTTTTAAGTAAAGTAAAGTTTTAAGTCAAGTAAAGTTTTAAGTAAAATTTTAAGTAAAGTAAAAAACTCTACACATAAGTAGCAGAGGTCACAATTTGCCAGCAGAGTGAAAATGGTTGGTGTTACATTTTACATTTTTAATATAAGAGCAGGGTCACATTGTGACAGATGTAAATTGTGAGCCGAAAAAAAATTACTCCCCTCCTTTTTTCCTCTATGTTAACACTAGTTAAAAAAAGTAAAGTTTTAAGTAAAGTTTTATGTGAAGTTTTAAGTAAAGTAAAGTTTTAAGTAAAGTAAAGTTTTATGTAAATTTTTAAGTCAAGTAAAGTTTTAAGTAAAATTTTAAGTAAAGTTACAAATAAAAAACACATAAATAGCAGAGGTCACAATATGCCAGCAGAGTGAAAATGGTTGGTGTTACATCTTGCATTTTTGCATCTTGCATGTAAATTGTGAGCTGAAAAAATCTGACTCCCCTCCTTTTTTCCTCTCTGTTAACACTAGTTGCAAATAACTTTATAAACAAGTAGCAGAGGTCACAATATGGCAGAAGAGTGAAAATGGTTGGTGTTACATCTTGCATTTTTAATAAAAGAGGTGAGTCAAATTGTGACAGATGTAAAATGTGACCCAAAAAAATCTGACTCCCCTCCTTTTTCCTCTCTGTTAACAATAGTTAAAAAAGTAAAGTTTTAAGTAAAATTTCAAGTAAAGTTTTATGTAAAGTTTTAAGTTAAGTTTTAAGTAAAGTAAAGTTTTAAGTTGTAGCGCGTCTGACAAGTAAAGTAAAAAAAAAAAAGTAAAATAAAACAGAACAAAAATAGCTTAGTCAACTCACACAAAATAATAACCATGCAGATCAACACAGGTATAACCACAAAAGCAATCAAACACACAAGCAGTGCGATTTTCACATGATATATTTTCACTATTATCATCCACAGTGCACACAAAAAATGCAAAAAGTCCAGTTCAGTCCATTTGGGAAAAAATTCCAGTTCCAGTATCCCACCATATGACAGTTCAGTCCAGTTCATGCGCCAACCAAAACAACTCAAAACTCCGTTCTGGGTTTTACCGCAGACTCCAACACAAAATAAGGAAATAAACTCAAAATAACCAGTGTCTCTCGTTGCAGTGCAGCAAACAACACAAAAAAACAAAAATGCACACTCATGGTACCGAAGTTTTTAAAGTTAGTTCATCAGTCAGTCAGAGTAGGACTTTTGTCCCCTGGAACCGGCATCTCCCAACTCCTGAGCCAGCTGATCCGACAAGGAAATATACATCCACAGGCAATCGGGCCGACGGGACTCCAGTGCAGAGGATTTAATACACACGATGGCTATATCGCGGACTTCAACACACGCTTAACGTCACAGTCACTCTTCTCCTCACGGACTCTCCTTCCCACTCTCCTTGTTCACCGGTGACTTGTACTCATCCTAAATGCTCTTCCTGGAGGACGGATTCAAACTGTGTGGGATGTGGTGGTTTATTTCCATTTTCCTTGTTTCCTCTCTGTTAACACTAGTTAAAAAAGTAAAGTTTTAAGTAAAGTTTTAAGCCTGAGCCCGTTTCCAGCTTCAAACAACTGAAAATAATATGTTGCTTTTCTGCTGAGAGTGAGATGAGAATATCAACTCAATGTTTGTAGGTAAAATATCGGTTACAAGTAGATGAGCTGTTTCAATCTGAGACGAGCTAAACTGATCAACTGACCATGCTCGGGTTTCTGGAAGTTAAACTCACAGTTACAGATTTGGAGAAGAGAGATGTGTGTTTCACACTCATGCGTTTAAGTGTGACCGCCATCTCTCCTTGCTGCAACTGCTGCTCTGGATGCTGACCCATCTCCTGTTGCTGCTGCCACTGTGGACAGAGCTGCTGCATTGGGATCTGTCTGTCACATCAGGCACCAGTCCCAGTGTTCCTCAGTTCATTCCAATTCCCATTCCAAAGTATGTCTCTGACATTGCAGTCAATCAATCACCCACTGCTCTCTTCTACCTGGCTACTTCCTTGGGGACTCCCAAACATCCATTCTGTAAATGCAGTCATGCACTGCTTTGTTGGAGCTTCTGCTCCTGACATGATGAAGAAATCCCCAAACTCCTGCATTCATTGCCAACAATTAGGAAAGTAATAGTCCACATCGGCTCCAATGACACTGCCTGTTAGCAGTCCAAGCTGACAAAAGGAAAAAGCATGATTATTTCTGGCTGAATTCATGGGTCACTGGGTCATGATGTGGGATGGGTTAGCAGGAATTCTTTGCATTCATACGTGGCTCCAATCTGTGTGTCTAGTGCACAGTATTGGTTTTATTCACAACACCTGTCTGTACGGAAGAGATGGTGAAGCCATATGCTCACTGCTGATTTGTGACAAATCGTTTTATCCTCCACACGTGATCCACAGTCTATTCCCCCACCATTCCCAGGACTGTCACACCCTTCACTCATACCAGCTCTCCATGTAGAATGTTCTAACTCTTCCTTTTCCTGTCCCTTTTACCATAGACAGAGATGTTAGCCTGACTGGACACTTTACTCTTTCCCTGCTAAAGCTCAATTTTTTTTGAGCAGTAAATGCTGCTAAAAGATGTGGAAATACAAAATATAAATACACATCTAACAGATGTGTATTTATATATATATAAGTTTAAGGACCTTGGCCAAAAAAAACATTTATCCTGAATAACTTCAGCTCAACCAGTAAATTGGACATTTTCTTCTTAACTGAGACTTGGCTTAGAACTGAAAACACAAGTGCTTATTTCTGAATTATGTTCCCCCAATTATATGCACTTCAGCTCCCTTAGTCTCAGTGGTAGGGGAAGAGGACTTGCACTTGTCTTAAATATTTTAAATGTGCACTTCTCTCATTGGAGAAACATCTCGGCTTTGATGTACTGAATCAGAATCAGAATCAGGATCACTTTTATTTGGCAGGTATGTGAACACACACAAGGAATTTGACTCCGGTTACACTTTGTACACCACCAACCGCTCCATGTTTCTAACAGATTTTCCTCACTCAGCGACACACCCGCTGAGAGGCCAACTCTGGTCACTGGCAGCTCCATTTTGAGAAACATGAAGTTGGGCCATAGTTAAATGCATCCCGGGGCCCAGAGCAGGCGACATCAAGTCAAATTTGAAACTGCTGGCTTAAGATAAATGTAGATGTAATAAAATTGTTATTCATGTTGGTGGAAATGACACCTGGTTAGGCCAATCGGAGGTCACTAAAATTAATGTTTCATCGATGTGTGCATACGCCAAAACAATGTCGGACTCCTTAGTTTTCTCTGGACCCCTACCCAATGTGACCAGTGATGACATGTATAGCTACATGTCGTCATTTCACCACTGGCTGTCGAGGTGGTGTCCAGCAAACGATGTGGGCTTCATAGATAATTGGACACCTTTCTGGGAAAAACCTGGTCTGATTAGGAGAGACGGCATCCATCCCACTTTGGATGCAGCAGCTCTCATATCTAGAAATATGGCCAAGTTTATTAGTTGACCAAAACCGTGACAGCCCAGAGTTGAGACCAGGAAGCAGAGCTGCAGTTGAGGGCAAGCATCCTTGGGCAAGCTACTCGGGCAAGCTACTGAACCCCAAATTGCTGTATGAATGGTTAGCTCCTCAAACTGATGAGCAATTTGGCAATTGGCACCTTGCATAGCAGCTAATGCCATCAGTGTATCAATGTGTGTGAATGGGTGAATGAGATATGTGCTATATAGATATGCGCTATATAAGTACAGTCCATTTACCATCAGACAAAACACTCATCTCTGTACTTGTCCTCCTTAGTGCCGCATTTGACACCATTGACCATCAAATTCTTTTACAGAGACTGGAACATCAAATTAAGCTGGTTTAAGCCTTATTTTTTAGATTGATCTCACTTTGTTCATGTCAGTGATGAATCCACCATGCATATCAAGTTTGTCACGGAGTTCCACAAGGTTCTGTGTTGGACCACTTCTGTTCAGTTTATATATGCTTCCTGTTTTTGATCAGGATTTGTCCTTTAATGTCCACATAAAACAAATTTCGAGGACTGCATTCTTCCACTTACATAACATTGCCAAAATCAGACACATTGTATCTCAAGCGGATGCAGAAAAACTAGTCCATGCATTTGTTACTTCTAGGCTGGACTATTGTAACTCTTTGTTATCAGGCTGCTCCAATAAGTCTCTGAGGACTTTGCAGCTAATTCAGAATGAGAGCTCATAGTACCTTTCTACCCCTCTAGACCACTGCGCTCTCAGAATGCTGGGTCTCTTGTGGTTCCGATAGTTTCCAAAAGTAGATAGGGAGCCAGAGCTTTCAGCAATCAAGCTCCTCTTCTGTGGAACAAACTACCATTCTGGGTTCGGGAGGCAGACACAGTCAACATTTTTAATAGTAGACTTAAGACTTTCCTTTTCGATAGAGCTTATAGTTAGGGCTGACTCAGGTCATCCCTTAGTTATGCTGCCATAGGACTAGACTGCCGGGGGACTCCCCCTCCCTCCCCTCTCTCTCTCTCTCTCTCTCTCTCTCTCTGCTGCTGCTGTGGTCCTGCATGACGTCCACTACATATATTATTACTGTCGTTATAGTTATAGTTAGTTAGTTTATAGTTAGTCAATGATTTGCTAATGATTTGCTGCTGCTGCTGTGTCTCTCTATCTCTCCCCCAAATTGAATTGAATTGAACTTTACTCTCAAACATATATATAGAGGTGCAGTTTTGATTCTGTTCCAACCTGATTGGTTCCACTTGTACCTGTCTCTAGTTGTCCTGCCTTGTGAATTTAGTCCCTGGGTGCGGTCGAATAGTCAATTTTGCTTAGGAACCTTCCTAACTGAGTGAAATGACCTGGAAGTATTAACGTAGCAACTATCATAAGAGCTATTCAAATTCTCTAACTGTTAAGGAAAGGAGCTTTAATGCTTCAATGCTAGCATAGGATACACCGGACCATCCTTTACCAAAAGAGGTAATGCTGTCCCATAATTCCTTGCAGCAGAGACAAAAAAATTGACGCACCGTTCAGTCATACAACCAGACATAAGAAAGAAAACATTAATTTATTATAACAGTGTGATGCAGACTGCAGAGTGTGTGTGTGACAGATGTGTTGACATGATATAAAACTTTGATCATGAAGTGTGTTCTGTTGTTGACTGTGGAGCTGACTTCACACACAGAATATCAGAATCATATATCTTTGCCATAACTTGCTAGTATGTTTCTATATGAGTGGACAGGAGGGTAAGCGACCATACCAGGTAACAAACACTTCATCTGACTTCTGTGACAGGTGGACAATATTCATTTATTATTTGAATTCTGACGTTGATGATGAAGTCACATTTTTCACTGGGTTGTCCACGTTTATATTTCCTGCATGAAACAACACGGTCAGAGCGCGCAGGGAGTATCTCAGATGAGCGTGTTGCATGTTGCATTATAATGACGTAGTAGTGTAAGAGCAGTCGGATTCTCTGAACACTGTGGTCGTCTTCTTCTTATGTATTCTCCTTAACATCTTTCCTTGACCTTGTGAAAGTGGTTAGGAAAGCTAATGTTTTTGACTATTTAACTGTGTTTCCTGTGTATCTTTGTCAATTTGTTAAGTGCCCCTATACTATCAGTACTGTGTTCTGTTTCCTAGCCCTGTGTCCTAGTGTTATTTTCTTGTTCTGTTTTCTAGTTCTGTCTTCTTTCTTAGTCCTGTTTTAGTTCCTCTGTTTTGTTCCATCTCATGCTTCCCCCTGTGTTCCTGCTCCTCTTCCTGTTTTTTGTCTCTGTTTTGGATTTTGTTATTGGGCTTTTGTTGGACTCCTAGTTCATCTTGGATTTTTGAACTCTTTGTATTTTTGCCTGGACTGTCAACCACCTTTAGTTGTTTTTGTCTTTTCATCCCTGCCAAGTTACTTTTCAAACAATATCTATATTTAATTCACTGATAAGAGTGACACTCTTACTTTTTCAGTCTAGTTGCTCCTGAAAAAAAGCATAATTCAGTATTTCACTTGAAGACCATTAGCAGTGCCACAGCTTCTGTTTGTGCAACCTCTTCAGAGGATTGTGAGAGGCTCTTAAAGCATTTCATTGAAAAGACAGAAAACACTGAACCATTAATTACTTTTAGTAATCTACCTTCAGCTGACCCTGTTAGATAAGTTTACCCTCATTACTCTTTAGTGTTGTGTCCAATACTAATCACTTGTAAATTTGATATTCTTTCTTCCAAGTTGTTCAAAGAGATTTTGGGGTCATTGTCCTGTGGCTTCTTAGTGATGTGATTGAGTCTCTTCTGTGCAGGCAATCCTGATAACCCACCAATCTATCTGACAAAACCTGGCTTTAGAAATAACCACAAAAACAGATCGACACCGAAGAACAAATGAATAGTGCAGTAGTTCGTGCAGACTCTGGTTCTTATTATGCTGCACTAAAGCACAGCCTTCAGTACAAATGATTCTTATGAATCTTCCTCAACAGACTCAGGAACTGGTTCAAACAGAATATTCACTGTTGACAACTTTAGTTCAACTGCTCCCATCATATGCAATCTGAGTCATAGACAGAACTAAAGAGGGTGAAGGACTGAGATCTGTCTCTGTCCACAGCCCTTAGCTATGTTATTCACTATTTCACTCTTGAGTCCTACCATTGTAACATCAGTGACTGCCAGTTGGATGTCTCATTTAGCTGTAAAAAACAGGAAGTATAACGGCCATGAAACATTCACCTAGAACCTTGGAAGTGGTTTTCATGGAGAGCCTCAGCTTTAATGATCAAATTAGGAGTTTTGTCACATCGCTCCTGTCCTGACCGATTTCCACAGGCACCCCAATTCATTTTAAGATTGGGTTGATTACTTTTAAATTCCTACATGGGTCGGGGTTACAGGCATTACATTTCAGAACTCTGAACCTCTTACTCTGCCCAGACTGATCAGATCAGTGGATCAAATGTTGTTAAAAGTTCCAGAGCCCAGACTGAAAACAAAGGGGGTCAAACTTTTGCTGTTCCAGTGCTGTAGAACAAACCCCCCTTAATATTATATATATTTCCATAGTGTAAAATATTGAAAGGTTTCCTGTTTTCATATTTTGTGTATTTTGTTTGAGAAGGCCGTGCCAAAACACGTTCCATATAATTGTATTAAGTTATTTAAATGGAACCTGTTGACAAAATAAATGTACTTAAAGTCAACATTTCATTTTTTGAGTGTTCTTCTTTGATTTCTTGTTCTTAATCTTCTTTTTATTATAATAATAATCATAATTTGTTATTTTGAAAATTTGCATTAGTGCATTAGTGTCCCTCTCAATACTTGACGACTTTTAACAGTCAGCTGGATCGGATGTTAACTCATCATAAAAAAACAAACAAAAAAAAAAAACTAAAGCTGTAAAAATGCATTATAATTAATTCTTCATTCTGGATTAAGGAGAAAAATGCCTCCACCGTGACATTGTGAACACCCACAGCTTTTCTTTTTTCCCTGCCGCCTACACACTCTCATATACACAGAGCAAGGGTGGGAGAAGGTTAAGTAGAATTAAAAGCAGGGCCACAAAGTGTTGTGAGAGAAGGGACATGACCGGCAGAGAGCTGAACCTTGGCCGCCCCCTGCTCCAACACATTTATTAACATCAAGCCCAGCTGAAGTTCTCCGCTCATTGATTCAGCCTCATTCATGACTCAATCAATAGCATTTGATCAAGGTGCAGCGCAGACACGTCAAGCAGTTTGCATGCTGAGTGGCTAACATCTCACTCCATCAGCTCTGTCCGCTGCCTCCTCTGCTGTGGTGCTATTGTTTTTCTCTCCATGTGTGAGAAGAGAAGAAAAAAGGAAGAGAGAGAAACCACTCTGCAACAGATTCTTTCAGCCTGGCCTCGGGCTCTGTGCTACAGCAGGAAAATGGTTGGAATAAATATTATTAGAATCGAAAATCTCTCAGAGATGGTTACCAGAATGCATGTAGCCACTAAACAGGAAGCAGCTATCACAAAAAACGCTCTCTTCCCCCGTCATTTCTATGTAAATGTTGTGTAATGCTGTGTAATAGGAGTGGCACACAGGAGATGGAAAGTTAACGCACAATGCACAGAGAGCATCGTCACAAACTATATTGATCCACTTAACTTTACACAATAAAAATCACTGGTGTCAGCACAGTAATGGGCAAACTTTACTGGGTTGTTTTGACCCAGTCTAAAATGTGGTTTGTGTATTATCAGTTGTCCATTAGTTTTTTAGTGTGTACAATTGCACATAGCCAATTAAAGCGTTTGAAAGTGAAGCGGTCTAATTCAGCTATGCTGTTAATTAATCTACAGAATCCATACAGGGTCATGGTGCATGCGTGGCAGAATTGATCCTGACGTGCAAATGCAATTATCATAATTGATATTTGCAGCGCTGGTTTTGACATTTACTGCCATCTGATTTGCACTAAACCGATAACATTTGGTACCATATGGTGTGCTACATATGGGCTGCTGTGTCTCAGGGTGGTAGAGAGAGTCGTCAAGTAATTGGAGGGTCTGATTCGATTCCTGGCTCTCCCGCTCCAGTTAAAGTGTCCTTGAGCAAGATACTGAAATAGCTCCTGATGGCTGTGGCATCGATATGTGAATGGGTGATCTTAGTATCAGTGTGTGCGCTCTACATAGGAACAATTGTCCTGCTACTCATCAGTAATTGGGACCTTGCATGGCAGCCTCTGCATCATTTACAATTATGTTATTCATACCTCTAAATAACTTAATAACAAAATGTCTCCCAAAAGCTTGTCAGTGTCAATTGCCACACTATTATCAATGTGCCACACCCATATGTACAATAAATGAATGGACTGTTTGCACAATCAGCACCCCACTGCAAAAAAAGAAGTAGTAGAAGTAAGACATGGAAAGACAGTGTGCTTTGCTGTTTGAATGTATGGAATAATCTGAGGTGGTGTCTGTTTGGTTTGGTCTCTTCTCTTCTGTTTCCCACCACTCCTACCTCAGAGGACTGCAGTGTGTGTGTGTGTTAGAGCACCCTAAGTTTGACCTGTCACTGTTTTTCCACTACGTAGTGTTGCCACGGTGAGGAGAGGGCCCACTTGATAAACTCAAGGATGTTCACACACTCACTCTCACTGTGGAGAAGGTAAGCGGCCTCTTTCCAGGTGATCTAACATGGCATGTAGGGATGCATAAATCTCACCGGTGCAACTGTTGCTGAAGAGACAAAGAAAAGAATGAAGCAGAAACTCAAACTCTATTTACAAAACATACTATAAAATCCACACCAACACACCAATATATTTCCACAAATACAGTATATTATGTTAAGTTTAAGAAATGGAAGTTCTTCTTGTCCCTTTTATTGAGGATGTAATGCTCTCAAACCTTCTGGGAAAATCACTGAGGATTATAAAAATATATTCCCCAAATGTCCTTTCACATCCACTGCCCTGTCAGTACTGACATTAAAATTCAAATAGTGTTTTTACAGGTGTCTGAGATAATGCTACGCAGAACATTAACTGTAGAGAGAACCAAATGACAGCATAACAATGTGTAATAATACTAATTATTGTCCATGTCTGTGTGTTGTGTGTGATCCAGTCAGAAGGTACAGTACTGTCTGTTCTGCAGATTTGCCTCACCTCCAGGAAATCAGACTCTTCTGCTGATTATATAAATCCATTAACAGCTCCACTACTGTAGTAGCCTTGTACTACTGTAGTAATTCATATTATGGCAAGATCTGCTGAGCCAAGTGAAGAGAAACAACAGTCCATCGTTACTTTAAGACATGAAGGTCAGACAGCTCAAAACATTGCTACAGCTTTGAATGTATCTTCAAGTGCAGTCACAAAATCATCAAACACTATGATGAAACTGGCTCTGCTCCAGGAAAGGAAGAGCAAGACTTAGCTCTGCTGCAGAGGAGAAGTTCATTACAGTTACCAGCCTGAGAAATCTACAACCAACAGCACCAATTACAGCACCTTAGAGCAAGCCCACAAAAATGCATTACAGAGTTCAAGTAGCAGACACATCTCAACATCAAGTGTTTTTAGAGGAGACTGTGTGAATCAGACCTCCACGGTTAAGAAACCACGACTGTGAAAGACCAACAAGAAGAAGGGGATAGCCTGAGCCAACAGACAGAAGGAAAAAAATCTAAATCAAAATCAAAAATCAAATTTTATTTATATAGCCCAAAGTCACAAAATACATTTTGCCTCAGAGGGCTTTACAATCTGTACAGGGAGTGACACCCTCTGTCCTTAGACCCTTAGAAAAGACATTTGACCAAAATCTGTAAATCTGTACTTTGGTCTCATTAGTCGTATTTGACACCATGTCTTTGTGAGATGCAGAGAAGGGGAACGGATTGTATCAGCACATATTGTATGCTTCCCACCATGATGCATGGAGGGAGGAAGCATGATGATGTCAGGGTGATTAGCTGGTGACTTCTTTTGGTGATTTGTTCAAAATTCAACACTTACTTAACCAGCATGGTATTCTGCAGTGACATGCTATACCATCTGCTTTGAGCTTTGTGGGACCATTATTGGCTTTCAACAAGACAATGTATTAGATGACCTGCCTTAAAACAAGATGGTTTGGGTTGAGTCAGACAGCAGAATAAAGGAAAAGCAGCCAAGAAGTGCTCAGCATATATGGGAGCTCCTTCAAAAACCTTTTTGAAGTGTCAACCTCATGAAGTAGATTAAGAGAAGAGTGTGCACAGCTGTTGTTAAAGCAAAAAGTGGCTTCATACAACACACAGTAAAGCATTTAAGTTTAAGACCTCTGGAGTGAAATTACTTTGGAAAACAACAGAAGTAACTGCACTCAAGACTACAGTCTGAACCTGGACACTGCTGTGGTGAGAAAGGTAAGGCAGCCATTGTTCGACCTCAGACACTTGAGGAAATTCCAGGTATCCCATCAAATAATTTCTACTCCTGCACCATCAGGACGATCCCGTCAGGAAACACTGTCTGATAGGAAACAACACAAGACAACAAGACCGCAAGGCCCTTCAAGGAGGTTTCATTCAGCTGAACGTACAATAGGTGGTGCTTTACCCCCTAAAAGACATCTATACCAGACACTGTAAAAAAATTGATCCCAACTACTCGGATAACCTTTTCTCACTGAAGCGATCACAAAGAAGTTTCCAAATACACTGAGAGGTTCAGGAAGAGCTTCTACCCTCAGGCCTCTGGATCAACATTTTTATCATTTATTATTAAGATGACTTTTAACTTATTTTACTCATTTACTCACACTGCTTCCATACCATAATAATAATAGCCATTATTATTTATTATGAATTGTTACCAATTCTTATTACTAATTTGCACATGAACAGATTGCAGGAGTTTATGGAATTACATTTCACCATGATTATTAAGTGACAATTAAACTGAACCTGAACTCAAACTCCTGACAGAGAGCTCATGACTAAATCCTCATCTACAGTCCACATATCTTTTCATAACTCAACTCATCTACTTGGTGCAACTCCCCCGTGGTTAGGTGAGCAGTCAATCAATATGTGGGCAGCAGCGCTGGAGTTGGAGTATAGAAAAATTACATCTAAAAATAATAGCTGGAAGAGCTGTGCAGGGAGCTGAGCATAAATCAAATGGCTTTTTCCTTCAGATGTGTGAAGACGAGGCTGGGGGAACGGATGTGTTATCGTCAGGCTGTGGACAGCACATCCTTGCAAAAAAAACCAAACAGAAGTAGCATTTGCAGAGGGGTCAGCAGAGCTGCGGCAGAGCCCCAAGGCCTGTCAGGATGTTTCCATCACACAGGAGGGAGGCAGGGAGGGAGAGCCGAGCGCTGCAAAAACTCCAGGCTGCTTTGTCAACAGCACAGTTTAAAGTTAACATTAGCCGTGCTTGCCATCAGCTGGCAACCATTGTCAGAGAGTATTACAGCAGCCTGAAGCAGCTGCTAGATAGCATCAGTCAAAAGGACAGTTTGGGATTAGAGGCTCCAGTTTTAACACTTTAAAGTTATCCAAAACCTGTCTTATTAATATCATAGTAAGTTGGGATTTCAATGTATATCTAATTCAGGACATCCTGGCAGTTGGATTAAAAACTGGAGTGGGCTGGACCCCGCCGCTCCCTCCTGCTGTAGGTCAAGCTTTCTTTTCTCTCTCTCTCTCTTTATATATATATATATATTTATATTTATATATAATTATTGGAAATGCTGGGATACAAGGTGGACTCAGGGCATAACAAGCATGGAGAGAGGTTAGCCAGCTAGCTGAACTGCAGAAAGGGAACATGGTGAAAGAAGGGGCCAGGAAGTACAACTCACTCTCCATACCAGAGGCACTCGAAACTGCCAAACAGCAACTAACAGCTCTGGCCACCCGATTGAAGAGATACACCAAGGAGGGAGAGGCTAGGAGAATAAACAAGCTGTTCTCCACTGAACCAGCCAAGGTGTTCTCTAAGTGGCAGGGAAACAACGGCTGGTCAGACCCGCCAAGAGCTGAGGTGGAAAAATACTGGAAAGACATATGGGAAAGAGAGGCATCACACAACACCGATGCCCAATGGCTAGTGGACCTAAGAGCTGACCACAGCAACCTCCCAGAACAAGAGCCAGTAACCATCTCTATGGCAGACATCCAAGAAAGAGTGTCAAAGATGAAGAGCTGGACAGCACCAGGCCCCGATATGATCCATACGTACTGGCTGAAGAAGCTGACTGCACTCTATGAACGCCTAGCAGCACAGATGAACCAGCTGCTGAGGGATGGGACCCACCCAGAGTGGCTAACCCAAGGCAGGACAGTCCTAATCATGAAGGACCCACAGAGGGGACCCATCCCATCCAACTACCGGCCAATTACCTGCCTCTGCACAACACGGAAGGCCCTGTCAGGCATCATTGCGGCAAAAATGAGTAAGCATGTGGCTCAATACATGAGCGAGACACAGAAAGGAATTGGCAGTAACACCAGAGGAGCCAAGCACCAGCTACTGGTCGATAGAACAGTCACCCGAGACTGTAAGAAGAGGCAGACCAACCTGTGCACCGCCTGGATTGACTACAAGAAAGCCTACGACTCGATGCCGCACACATGGATACTGGAATGTCTGGAACTGTATAAGATCAACAGGAACCTAAGAACCTTCGTCCAGAACTCAATGGAGATGTGGAAGACAACCCTGGAGGCCAACTCCAAACCCATTGGCCAAGTCAACATCAAGTGCAACATATACCAAGGAGATGCGCTATCACCACTGCTGTTCTGCATAGGACTGAACCCTCTCAGTCAGATCATCACAAAGAGCGGCTACGGGTACCGATTCCATAGTGGGGCCACAATCAGCCACCTGCTCTACATGGATGGACATCAAGCTGTACGCCAGGAATGAGCGAGAAATAGACTCACTGATCCACACCACCAGGATCTACAGCAATGACATAGGGATGTCATTCGGATTGGACAAGTGTGGCCGGATGGTCTCAAAGAGAGGCAAGATGATCAGGACTGAGGGAATTGACCTACCAGAGGGCAACATAGGTGATATCCAAGACAGCTACAAGTACCTTGGCATCCCACAGGCTAATGGAAACCACGAAGAGGCCACAAGGAAGTCAACCACAGCAAAATACCTCCAGAGAGTAAGGCAGGTCATGAGAAGTCAGCTGAATGGTAAGAACAAGGTCCGAGCCATCAACATGTACGCACTACCAATCATAAGATACCCCACTGGTATCATAAACTGGCCAAAGGAGGAGATAGAGGCCACAGATATCAAGACCAGGAAGCTCCTCACCATGCATGGAGAGTTCCACCCCAAGTCCAACACCCTGAGACTATACACTAAGCGGAAAGAGGGAGGCCGAGGGCTAGTAAGCATCAAGACCACGGTCCAGGATGAAACATCGAAAATTCGAGAATATATCAGAAAGATGGCCCCGAGGGATGAACTGCTAAGTGAATGTCTCAGGCAGCAGAACCCTGATGATGAGAGTGCAGAGGAGGAGGAACAAACAACCTGGAGAGACAAACCCCTACATGGCATGTACCACCGTCAGATAGAGGAAGTGGCTGATATCAAGAAATCCTACCAGTGGCTGGATAATGCAGGACTGACAGACAGCACAGAGGCACTAATCATGGCTGCACAAGAACAGGCCTTAAGCACAAGAGCCATAGAGGCCAGGATCTACCACAGTGGATCAGATCCAAGATGCAGACTGTGCAAAGAAGCCCCTGAAACAGTTCAGCACATAGTAGCAGGGTGTAAGATGCTAGCTGGATCAGCGTACATGGTGAGGCACAACCAAGTGGCTGGGATAGTATACAGGAACATCTGCAACCAGTATGGAATTGAAGTACCCAAATCCCAATGGGCCATACCACAGAAGGTGGCTGAGGACAACAGGGCCAAGGTTCTGTGGGACTTCAGCTTCCAGACTGACAAACAGGTCATGGCTAACCAACTGGACATAGTGGTGGTGGACAAAGAGCAGAAGAGGGTAGTGGTGATAGATGTGGCGATCCCAGCTGACGCCAACATCAGGAAGAAGGAACATGAGAAACTTGAGAAGTATCAAGGGTTGAAAGAGCAGCTGGAACGGATGTGGAAGGTCAAGTGTAGCGTGGTCCCTGTGGTAGTGGGGGCACTTGGGGCAGTGACCCCCAAACTGGGAGAGTGGCTCCAACAAATCCCAGGAACAACAACTGAAGCCTCAGTCCAGAAGAGTGCAGTTCTAGGAACATCGAAGATACTGCGCAGAACCCTCAGACTCCCAGGCCTCTGGTAGAGGACCCGAGCTTGAGGATGACACAGATACCACCCTGCCGGGGTGAGAAGGAGATTTTTTTAATTATAATTATTAGGAGTGAATCAGTTAAAATATGTTATCTCTATTCATTTCACAACATTTTTATTCATACATTTTCATTTTATTTATCTATTCAACAGGGACAGCGGTCAGTGAGAAAAAATAAGTGAAAGTTAGTCAAGACTGTATATACACACACACACACACACACACACACCTATTCAACTTGTACCAATATGAGATAGAGTTCAAATGTTAGTGTTTTTTGTTTTTTTGGATCCTTTAAAGAGGGGATGGTGGTACCTGGATCCAAACACATTTAAAAAGGGGTCACATGTGCCTCAGTTCCATTTGTGAGTCCAGAAGGTGAGTCAGTCGAGTTATGTGCAGAAACCAGCAGAACACGTTGAGTGTGTGGATGGAGAAAAAAGGTCTGAGCGTGAGAATGAACTGACGGAAGCTTAAAACATATAAGAGTTCATCCTGAGTTCTTGGAAAGGACTCTGGTCCTGTCAGACTCTTGTCCTGTTTTATTGGTAATTTAGCAGGCGGGAAACTCGTGGAGTGTTCAGTCATCTGAGGCTCTTCAGTAATTAGTGATCTGGTCCACAGAATTGTTTAGCTGTTTATTAGCAGCTCAGCTGAGCCTGTGCTGGTTCTGACTCAGCACTCAGATCCAACTTAGCACACAGCTGTGTTTGTTCAGCTGAGCTGGTCATGTGTCAGTGACACAGCAATACTGGAGCGTTTGGTTTTTTAAAATGTTCAAAGTAGATTACAGCGAAATCAAACTACTGTGTCCCTATTTATTAAACTGATCGTATCTTCAGAAACACTTATCTCAGGCTCCCACTTGGTCCTGCGAAGGTGAAAAAAAGTGCCTGAAGCAGCTGAAAAAGTAAAACAGCATTAAAAAGGCAAAATGAGCCTGTGTGAGCAGAACTCGAGCCTGTGGACGTTTATTGACAACAAATCCATTAAGCATGCATGAAACAAAGTGAGGCTCTAATCAGCTGAGCAGATCTCACAGGGACAGATTGGAGAAGCCAAAGAAGTATTTAATGAGTTTCTTTGTGAGGTCACTTCTTCAATATGTTACACTAACAATTAAGCTCTCAAAACCTCTTTTATGCTGGAAATGCCTGCCCGGGGCAGCTGGAGTAGGAGGCAGATGTAAGAAACTTTGTCCACATAAAGAAAAAGCGACTTTACAAAAAGTGGCAGTGCTGTACATGTAACCAAAAAATGTAGAAAACAAAAGAAATAAACAGTTAATGTGGTATAAGTGAACAAAACTCAACTTGTAATAACACAACATGCACATCACTACTCAGTCACATCGTTTAAACCTACTTTGCAACATGAACAGATCATAATGAATGAAGCTCATTTACCCCCCACACCCCAGATACTTAGGCTAACCCAGTGACATCACTGATGATGTCACCCAGGGTACAAATACAGGAAGTGGTTGGGCTCTTCCTCCTGTTGTCTGTAGGTACACCTGGATATGGTGAGTATCAAAAGAAACATAATGAACGCATGAAACCCAGCAATGAACCAACATACAATAACCACATTTAACAATACTGTGTTTTACTTTAACAACACACGCTGATGTATGTGAAATGTAGACTGAAACACAAACAAACCTGCATGTTACTGATCGATGATGGAACAAACAGTAAACAAGCATGGTTAAACAGATCACAATGTGGTGGGGACAAAATGGCCCAGGGCATAGTTTATTAGAACAACATGGCAGTGCAACATGATGGAATGGTCTGAAGATATAAATGCTGACACAGACAGTCAGTCATATCTGTCATTTTAGGTGAAGGCAGCTGGACTCAAATGCATCTCACCAGGGTCTTTCCTTAAAATATCCTCAGCTTTGTTAAGGATCCACCTAATGTGTCAGCATGTGCAAACACTCATTAATCATACAAGCTTGATGAAAAAAGGTTTTTCTTCATCTCAGTTTTTACTTTTTGGAACTATATTTGGAGAGATGTTGGTGAGTTACAGTGAAGGATGGTGCACACAAACTTTATATTTCATTTTGTGGTTGCTGCTTTCAAAACTAAATACAAAGTGTGTCTGACTTCTTTACATTACATTTCATAAGAATAGTTTAATGTAACATTTGAGTAACATTTTTGCATATAGAGGTTCAGAGGACTTGGGTCCTGTGAGGAACTAGGCAGCTACATCATGAGCTACACGCCTGGATTAACTAACTAGGTGTGTCGACGTGTGAGAGAAGTGACTGTGCCAACAATGGTGGCTGTTAGCTTTGATGCTGCTAGCATTAGTTCAGTGTTTAAAATCCACTGACAGCAGAGGAGCTCATGCTTCTGTCTTTATTGACAGTGCAGCTTTTTGCTCTTATCAAGGGGCTTGAAACCATATTGATTCAGATCTGTCTTGTTTATCCACATTTTCAACTTGTCTTGCATACTGAGCTCCCTTCAGTCTGTGATTCAAGATCCTCTCTAGTTCCATGATCCTGAGCTCCTCCAGAGCCACTGAGGTGTAAGCACATCTTTTTCTTTTACAACTCAGAGAGCAGCCTCTCACATATTCCTCTAATACCCTTCAAACAGAGGTGTCATAAATATGGAACATTTCTCCGCTCACCAGGCAAAAGGTCTTTCTTGACATGTCTTTAAATTACCCCACAAAAACCTCCAGTGTCAGGCGGAATTTTACTCCTGACCTTTTCCTGCTACAACGTAGGATAAGACTATTAAAAGACATTTACTATATCTTGTAAAGGGAGAAGCGGTGAGAGAGATGTATGGAAGTCCTCCCGGAACATTTTTCTACATTGAGGTAATCATTTTCAAATGTCCGATCCTGTACGACCGTACTCTCAGAGTGCTGAGGAAATACTGAGTCTGATCTCAAGTCCTGTTTTTTTTTTACACTTCAGAACTGTTGCAGTACAATGAATGGAGGTGGGTAGGGACACCGTCATTCTGAACAAAACACAATATGCACATTAGCTATAATTTTCCACAATCTCCCACACTATCTGACAGCTTCCTGAAGATTGTAAAGTCTCTGTCAAGACATTTTTAGATTTACAGAGGAAACTTGTTGGAAACCCGCCAAAATAAAGTCATACATATGAACATAATTTGGGTATGGGTATCTACAATAGAAAGCTCAGGACTTTATTTTTTGTGTTTTGATTCATTGGGAATGATTTTCAATGACATTCCAAGATTAAAATACTGTTGAAAGAAAACCAAAGCCCAGCAGTGAGCCACTCCTGCATATGGTGAGCTCTAAGTAGAGTGACAGAGAATTAGAGCGACAGACAGGAAGTTGGAGTCCAAGACAAAAACTGAGTGTAGAGGCAGTTTGTCAACTCTCCACAAGCGTGCCTTTAATTGCTGAGTAGCAGCATTTGTGCCGAGCTCTCCTGAGGATAGCGGCGAGTTTTAAGATGTTAATGTGAGGTGATTGAGTGGTTCAACAAGCATAACTCTGCCTGGGGGAGTCTTCCTCCTCCTGCCCATCCCCTCTTCCAGCCTCGATGGGATAATTTGGAGCGGAGAGAAGAGAGACTGTGCTGCTCATTACTGCTGCCTTGCCCGTTGGCTCTCTGTGGACACAGTGGCCAGAGCTCAGCAGTCCTGGACCTGCCAAAAAAACAGGAAGAGAATAAGGATAAGAGATATTGACTGTCTATCACTGGGAGCCTAATGTCGGCCCCCAGAGGCAAACGGTACTGCTGTGGAAAATGTGTCACTGCAGATTTGGCCTCATCACAGTCTACATCCTCCTTCATCCTTCTGTGTTTGTGGTTCTTTGCCCTGAAAGTTCGACAGACAAGAAGATTAATTATAGCTGTCACCTGAACACAGGATGATGCTGTTTGTTCCCTGTTTCCAACTGCCAGTGTTGGTTTCCTTTAACCATTACCACCATGGTTCCCTAAATGTTGTTGTAACCATGACAAACCTTGATGAAGTAGTTATTTGAATCCAACCCTAATACACAAAGGGTTGGGCTGTTGGGCTGCTCTGCAGCCGCTGCCAAATGTTCCTCAAGACAGGTCGGCATAGTTAAAGTAAAATTACTGCCCACTACAGCCTGCAGGCTCCACCTCTCTGTTGTTTTGTCAAGTACAACACTTGCAATATTGGTCTTTTTATTCACCTCAAAGGGTTGGAGAATCCCAAAAGTGCTGTGTTGTCTGTTGCACTGTTTGCATCATCATCACAATGAGTATGGTGGTAAAAGAGAGGCTATAGTGATTAACTGCAGTATTGATTTTACAGGGCTCTTCAGCCATATACTGAGATCTATCTTTGTAACACCAGCATGTCCTCTTTGGGTTTGCTGGAAAGCATTGGCTCACCTACCTTTTGTTTTTTTTATATTTTAAAGCTCTCATTAAATGTCTGTGCCTGTTTGGAGGGCTGCAGGGTTAATTAATCTCCTGTGCCAAATAACTTCTGCTAGCCAAAGAACTAAATCTATCTGAGACACTGCTGCTGTGTCCACTGTCTGCTTTAAACGCTTATAGAGAAGCTGATACTCTGTACTTTGACAGTCTAAGTATCAAATGACATAAACTTGATGTTTCTGACCCTCTGACCATGACATATATTTGGAATTCTAATTTGGATTTGGGTGTCAGTATTACTCAACATACTGCAAAGTTGAAACTTTATAAATTTTCAATTAATTTGTTTCTGAGAAAACACTATGGAAAAATGATCCTATCTTTATTCAAGAGCGTAGATTTTCAGTTTGAGAGCATGATTTCTCCTTGTAGTGCGCAGATTTATTCTCCTCGTGCTCACATTTTGTGCTCGCACTCAGATTTCTGCTGCTTTCTTTCAAAATGTGTGCTTGGACTCAAAACATCACATGCTTGTGCTCACATTTCTTCTTCTTGGATACAAACATTTCGCTCACACTCAAAACGTGTCCTGTGCGCTCTCAAATTTTTTGTGCTCACACTCAAAACAACCCGTCCTCTCAGGTTGAGGTGTCTGCTCAGACTGAAGGATGTCCCTCCCTGCGCTTAAATTAGTATGTTTCACCAGCCAATAGGGAGACAGCTAGAGTGTAGCCCAACCTTGGGTGTGTTCCTTTGCCGTCTTTGAGTGCTCCGTAGGGGCGGGTATGTGGTCTGTTTGTAAAACTGCTTCTCTCTTTAAATACTCCAATTTACCATATTAGCCAGTTATTTGAATCGTCACCTATTTACGACGCCAGCTTATTTATGTATAATTAATCTTAAGTAATCCTAAAAAAAGTTATCGTAATTTAGATTTTTTCGGATTTCATATTAGCATTATACTGTAAATACTCTCACAAGCATAGCAGCGTTATAATAGTTGAATGGTAAAATACAGTGTTGTTTGTTACATTTTAAACTATGGGACGCCGGTTCGCATCCCGGCCACTGCACTTTTGCTGCATGTCATATTATGATTTTAAATTTAAATGAATAAATTACTGTTACAGTAGTGGAATCAGTGTAACCAGCTGATTCTCTTATTGAAACGTTTAACAAGAGATGATGGGTGAATAGGCTAGACTACGTGATTAAAAAGGTATAACGAAAAATACGCTGTGATGATAATGATTTGAGGATAACGTTGGTGCATTAGTTAGCCTATATATTGGTTAGGCTTTCACAAGAAGAAGACTCTGAGCGGGATTCAGAGCGCGGCAGCCTGCTGAGCGGGACACGAGATGGATGGCCAAAGACCTCAAGTAAGTTCATTTCTTAATGTTGCTACTGTACAGCTCAAAGCACATTGTTCATATAGTTTCAATATGCAACTTGTTTGTATGCTGGCAAGGATGTTGAGGTGACTGATTTCCCGAATCTAAAACCGTGACACTCGTGCACGTGACCATAATGCTCGTGCGTTTTTACGTGAACATGCGGCTTGCCCACAGTAATCACTTTGACACTCGTACTTATGTGCTTTGAGTTGTAGCAACATTAAGAAATGAACTTACTTGAGGTCTTTGGCCATCCATCTCATCTCCCCCTCAGTAGGCTGCCGTGCTCTGAATCCCGCTCAAACCTCAATACCTTTTTAATCACGTAGCCTAGCCTATTCACCCATCATGTCTTGTTAAACGTTTCAATAAGAGAATCAGCTGGTTACATGGATTCCACTACTGTAAAAGTAATTTATTCATTTAAATTTAAAATCATAATATGACACGCAGCAAAAGTGCGGGGGCCGGGATGCGAACCGGTGTCCCATAGTTTAAAATGCAACGAGTAGCATTATTCTTAACCATTCAACTATTGTAACACTGTTATCCTTGTGAGAGTATTTACAATATAATGCTAATATGAAATATTAAAAATCTAAATTACGATAACTTTTTTTAGGATTACTTAAGATTAATTATACATAAATAAGCTGGCGTTGTAAATAGGTGATGATTCAAATAGCTGGCTAATATGGTAAATTGGAGTATTTAAAGAGAGAAGCAGTTTTACAAACAGACTATATACCCGCCCCTACGGAGCGCTCAAAAACGGTGAAGAACACACCCAAGATTGGGCCACACTCTAGCTGTCTCCCTATTGGCTGGTGAAACACACTAATTTAAGCGCAGGGAGGGGCATCTTTCAGTCTGAGCAGACACCTCAACCTGACAGGACATGTTGTTTGAGTGCAAGCACAAAAAATTTGAGAGCGCACAGGGCACGTTTTGAGTGCGAGCACACTTAGGTTTGAGCGCGTAGATGTTAGATCTGAGCGCGCACAGGACATATTTGAGTGCGAGCGAAATGTTGGTGTCCAAGAAGAAGAAATGTGAGCGCAAGCATGTGATGTTTTGAGTCCAAGCACACATTTTGAAAGAAATCATCAAAAATCTGAGTGTGAGCACAAAATGTGAGCATGAGGAGAATAAATCTGCGCACGAAAAGGAGAAATCATGCTCTCAACCTGAAAATCTACGCTCTTGAATAAAGATAGGATAATTCTTCCATAAAACACATTTTTCCCAATAGTTCAGCATGCTGGATGCCTCTAAAATAGTCATCTGCCCTGCCTTAAATAAACACATTGCTATTGACCACCATGGACGATATGCCACTTACAGATATATCACTGTATATCACTGTAGCAAATTCAAAACTGAATCCTGTTGCAGTTGTGAACAAAACACACTGCCATATACGCTGAATTGACCAAACTGATCCCAGAGAATGAATGAGAATTGATTTAACCTGCAGAGTATTCATTTAATTTAGTCAGCAGTGTAACTGAGTGATGCATGGAGCAAAGTTTAAAACAGCTATATCAATATATATTTTTTTTATCATAACAATATATCAAATGACAATGTGAACAAATGCACTGTAAAAAAGACAAAAAAAGTTTGGAGAAATTTTAAGGCAACAAACTTTAGTACATTTGTAAAATTTAAGTTCAGCTTCCAAGTGTCAAATTTATTAACTCAACTCCAAGTTATAGTAACTTCATAGTTAATTTCATATTGTAATGACTTCTCTTTTGTCACAGTAGTTTGTATTACAGTAATTTTAATGTTTTGTACCCCCTTCATTTCAGTTAACTCTGTAAAATAAGTTATAGTGACTTAAAATGTTACACTGCAGCCGTTGAGGTAACTCTAGGTTATCAATTAGACCAATAAATCCTCATCAAATGTGTAAATCAATAAAAATTCAGCAGCTACATTTTTTTTTTTAACAAAACCTGTATTAAATCTGGATGGCATGGTGCAGTGGTTAGCATTGTCACCTCACAGCAAGAATTTTCCTGGCTTGAACCTCAGCTGGGGTGTTTCTGTGTGGAGTTTACATGTTCTCTCTGTGTCTGCATGGGTTCTCTCCGGATACTCCGGCTTCCTCGCACATTCCACAGACATCAACCTTAACAGGTTAATTGGTGACTCTAAATTGCCTGTGGGTGTAACTCCGAAACCCAATCGCACATGTCTCTGGTACATCGTGGATGCAACGCTGTTTTGGTCTGTCCTGCACGCGACTTCAAACCCCACCGGCAGCGTTTCAGAAGCGTTTAGCCCGCCAGACTTTGGTTACTTGCTCAGATTTGGCCATTTTCCCGGTGTATGTTCTTCTAAATATGCTTCTACATGTGTTAATATGCTACGTAGTTAATTAGTTTTGCTTTTGTCTGTTTTTATGACTGTTTTTGCACAGGGTATTTTATTTTGAAAATCCACTGGATTTCTCTTTGCTCTTTCTGTCTGTCTTCCACCCACTCGAGGTGCTCTGTGGAAATTGACACGGGCTACTCGCGTCAAGCGTCAAAAATAGAACAGGGGTTGAGCGGGGCTGAGCGGCGAGCTGCTTCCCAGGACACTTCTTAAACAGACCATGGCGGAGCCTGTGGGGTTTGATACATTGACTAGAAAGGCTGTGTCTTGCTCGCACACACGCAACGTACCATGTCCGTGCCCGGTGGGGTTTGGGGGTAAAGTGATTGTGAATTGTTGTCTCTGTGTCCTGTGATGAGTTCGCCACTCGTCAAGGTGTGGTCTGCTTCTTGCCCCCTGAGATAGGCTCCAGCCTCCGAGACCCTCAGTCAGTGAGATCCTGAAGGAGGAGGCCCTTCATCTGCTCCTCCTCTGTTTGTTTTGAAACAAACCAATAGCTCTGGTTTGGCCATAGTCATGAATAAGTTTAGATTTTTAGCTCCTATCTAGCCTGTCTGGCCCACAGCTTTGCTGTTTCATTTCATTCTCACTGCTCTCATTGTGTTTTAGGCTCTAAAAATCCTCTGTGCACTGCCTGCTCAGCGGCAAACAGCAGACACACAGTTAGTAACTAAGTGACATGCACATGACTCAGATGAACAGTAATGTTACTTCAAAACTGCTGAGTGGATTCACGGACGCTCTGAGCAAGATTTTTGACTCCACTGCTCCCAGCCGTGAGGCGGCCCAGGCTCTGATGTTGCTACGGCAGGGCGGACATCGCGTAGCGGACTACGCCATCGGGTTTCACACACTAGCGGCCGACAGCGGGTGGAACTCGGCGACGCTTTCCTCCATGGTCCCATTAAGGACCTTCTTGTCCTGCTTGACCTCCCCTCCGACCTGGACTCGCTTATTGCCTTCGCCATTCGCACCGACAACAGGCTGATGGAGAGGGAGAAGGATAGGAGCCGGCATGCAGCGGTCCCTCCCCGGCAGAGAAGGCAGACGATGCCATTCCTGGGTCACTCGCCACAGTGCTCCAGTGCCGCAGCGCCACCGTCAGCTACGGAGGAGCCCATGCAGCTGGGCCGAGCCCGACTCTCTCCAGAAGAGCGACAGCGACGCCTACGGGAGGGCAGGTGCATCTACTGCGTTGAGTCGGGACATTTTCTTGTTTCTTTTCCAGTAAAGAGACAGGGCTCACCAGTGAGGAGAGCACTGGTAAGCCAAACCACGTCTTCCACCAATCTCTCCCGACCAGCATCTGGCGGAGCGTCTCAGCCTGGAGAATGTTCCCCTGTCCAAGCCCCTGGAAGCCACTGCTCTTGATGGTCGCCTTCTGTGCCGAGTGTCTCACCACACTCACCCTGTCCAGCTCAACATAAACGGTAATCATTCTGAACTTATCAGCTTTCACATCTTCCAATTGTCTCTGCACCCGCTAATTTTGGGGTTGCCATGGCTTATTAAGCACAATCCTCATATTGATTGGTCCACTGGCAAAGTGTTGAAATGGGGAAAGGATTGGCGCCAGATGTCGCCTCCTCGCCCGGTCGCGCCCACAGTGAGCCTCCAGACCTATCCGGCGTTCCCCCCAGAGCGGCAAATGCGCCTCAACTCCAGGCAAGCCAGGTGGGCGCTGTTCTTCAACAGGTTCAACTTCACCCTATCGTACCGTCCGGATTCTAAGAATACTAAACCTGATGCCCTCTCCAGGATGTTTGATCCTGCTCCCAGCCCTAAGACGCCCTCCACCATTCTCCCTTCCTCCTGTGTAGTGGGAGCGATCACATGGGCTGGGGAGGTGGGGGTACCATCTGCCCAGGTACTCATTCGCCGCTGCAGGAGGATCTGGGCTGGGGTCCGCCACATACTGCTCCGTAGCGCTGCTCGGAGCAAGAAAACTGCAGATCAGCGCCGGACGCCAGCTCCCTCGTATCAACCAGGAGATCAGGTTTGGCTGTCGACTCGGGACCTGCCTCTGAGGGTGGAGAGCCGTAAACAGGCTCTTCGGTTTGTCGGACCCTTCCCAGTCTCCAAGGTCATCAACCCTGCTGCAGTTCGCCTTTGGCTCCCCAGGTCCATGAGGGTCCATCCCACATTTCACGTCAGCCGCCTGAAACCAGTTAAAGCGAGTCCTCTGGTTACCTCCTGTATCTGCCTCCCGAGTCCTGCAGTTGAGTCCTGTGTCCATGCCTTGTAATAGATGGAGCTCAGGATTCATCAGGAGGATGGCTGCTTTATTTTTTGGATGTGTAAATAACAGAACATTGAACATTGACAATTAGATCCTGACACATCCTGTAGGCATGTCGGGAGATAATCAATGAAGTTACGCTGCTGCGCCATGTGTGTAAATGTGCAAAGTGTCTCTGTTAATGGGGAGGTGCTTGATCTTCTTTTACCAATCTGCTGTTTATCAGAATGTGAATTTTATGACTCAGCCTGTCTGATCTGTGTCTTACTACTCATGTAACAGTCAAATAACTGCATGCATCATACCTCTTCTGCACCCAGTGGTTATTTGTAGAATAAATTATCTTCAGTAAAAGTCAGACTTGACAATCAGCAGGATGGAAGAACAAGGAAGGACATTACAGAGGAAGAGTGAGACTGCCACAAGCTAGAGCAGTTCAATTTTACCACTGTCATGAGAAAACACTGATGTGGTTTTAAACAAATGAGGGGGCACAGTGGAGGAAGTGGGAGGGGCATTGCCCCCAGGTGACCCCCTCATGTAGCCGACTCTAACGATTCCTGTCCAGGTTCAGATAAGATAAGAGCCCCATGGTGAATGTAAAGCACAGTACAAACACATTAGGAGGCAGAGCAGATGATTATGTCACTGTATCTTGTGGTTTTACTGTGCCACCATGCAGACAAGACCTGCCAGATATTCTACACAAAGTAAATTTCAAGTGTTTTACAGTCCAGACCAGTCTCAAAAGTGTGTGATGGTATACTGTGTCTGTCACATTTTCTCACCGTGTAAGATGGTGACCAAAGGTGCAATCTTCTTGTTCCTTTCCTCTGCCAGTACACTGTTATGTTTCTGCCATCAACCATCACTCAGAAAAGTAGAAAAGACTGAAACCTTTGGCACAAACATGAATTTCATCACCAAAATCCTTGTGAACACTCGTGCATCCTTATCCCCAGGCATCACTTATAATTTCATCATCAAAAATTGAACCAACCTGACTTCAAAAGAGTTTAAAAGTTATCTTTAATGACAAGGACTATGAAAAAAAGTTTAAATTAAACAGTAATGTTAAAGACGCACAAAATAATTAGTACTGTTTTGCTGTAAAGTCTGTGTCAGCTCACACAGTCTCCAGATCCGCTGCGACACGGCTCCAGAATGACTGCGGTGTCTGACAGCGCTCTGCAACACATACGCAGAGCTTCTATTTTCCCCGGACGCCGGAGCATGGCGCATAAATTCAGCAGAGAGCAGATTGTGCGGGGAAGGAAATTGGCTACAAAATACCAAAATAAAACCCCAGTTGATTTTCAAAATAAAATACTCTGTGTTCACCGCGGATCAAGTTTCATTACAAGAACACGTCATAATGGGCGGGGACGACCTGAAGTCAACAGGTCAGAGGTTTTCAGGTGTCTTTTCACCCCGTCGACACCATGGATGAGGAGAAGTTGATTCTGGAGGTCCAAAATCAACCTATCATTTATGACACCTCACATCCTTTTTATAAGGACACTAGCAAAAAAGATGCAGCATGGAATGCCATTGCAGGAGTCAAAGAGACTACAACAAATTTTCACCCGCATTTGGCAGGTTGGCGGGTGTTAATTTAGAGCCCTGCAGAGGTCCCCATCTATCAGGCTGCAGACTGGTATCAGTCAAGACACTTGTGTCAGTCATGTGATACGTAACACAGAAATTAAGTAAAAAAAAACAAACAAAACCAAACAAACAAAAAAAAACAAATGGCTTTGAAGAACTTCTTTGGAAAAAACATTTCATTCAGTCATCGTCTCAGCATCATGTCTAATTCAGCGTAATGGTGGGCTGGTCCGTGAAAATATTGTCTTACATGAAATCTGTTCATGGTGCAAAAAAGGTTAGGGATCACTGCACTAAATCAAATACACTGAACCTTTAAGCTCAACTTAGATAGTGAAGGGTCTGGTGGTGAACAGGTGAGTGGTTCATTGCTCTGCAGAGAACAGTGTACTGCCTGACAACTGAGCAGCAACAACAGTGAGTGGTTCAGTTCAAACTGTCTTCAGTCAGTCAGAATTTGGATTTGTGGGCAGTGCGTTGGCTCCGGGTCATCTCGGTCATCCACTAATCAGATCCTCCGGTCTACATGTTGAAGTGTCCTTGGGAAAGATACTGAACCCCAAATTGCTCCAGAAGGCTGCGCCATCATTGTGTAAATGTGTATGAATAGTTAGCTCATAAAACTGATGAGCAGTTGGAATCTTTCGTGGCAGCCAATGCCATCAGTGTGTGAATGTGTGTGAATAGGTTAAGGAGATATGTAGTGTAAAAGCACTTTGAGTTTTACTGATGAGAGTCAGGATGTTGTGTTACTACAGAATGGAGTGACATGAGAACTGTGTGAACCACTTCGTTCTGGATAAATAAGTAAACAGTCCCTTTTCCACTGGCTTAGCCCAGATAGGGGGGTTCAGAAACATGCTTTTACCTTTTATGGCATCTCTAAGCACCATATGTCATTTGATATGAAAAATACAGACATCCTAGTTTGTATCTGATTGTCCTCTAACCCTCTTACTCATTTAAACCAGAACATTAATATTTACGAGCCTAAATTTAAGACTCAAGAAATTAACACTAGAACTACCAAAAGGGGTCATTTCGACTCCCTGGTGTTTTCATGTAACTCTTTCAAAATAAAGCTGCATGGCTCACTTCATGACTTTTACTAAAATTGGTTTATTAATCATCTAGTGAATTATGAAGGGATGTGGGATTTAAAAAAAAAAAAAAGAAAGAAAAAAATCATTTATACCTAAAACTGCAGAGGCAGTCATTTTAACCCCCCCCCCCCCCCCTAGAAATCAACAGTCGTGACATGCCAGGATGCCTAGTACATATGTAGCAACTCAAAAGTTCCTGTGTTTCCGTGACGGGCTCTGGCTGGTCCTTGACCGGTCCTTCACAGGTCGTTCGCAGGTCTGTGACAGGAATGTGATGACGTAGTCAGTGAGGCTCCGACTGGAAACGCCCCTAAGCAGCCTGAGTGAAAAAAAGCTGCAATGCCTCATTTGTCCACGGGGAGGAGCAGTGATTTTAATGTTCTGCTCTCACCGTAGACTGTATAGAGACACATCGAACAGATACGCCGGGGTGAGTGCATGAGCCGATCAGCTGAGAAAGAGCACAATCATGGGTGTGGCTAGTGGTGCAACGGATCATTATTGATCCGCGATCCGTTCAGATCGAGCCCCACAGACCGGCACCAAGACATCCGCGGATCGTTTGATGGAAAAATAAGTTGTGATAAGATAACACTGAGGCACCGCTGCAGCCTCGTATCTGCAACTCTATGTCGCGCACAACATCATCAACAACACCCCCGCCCCCCCTTCAAATAAACTGGTAATTTAAAAAAAAATAAAATAAAACGCCGCTCGTATCGGCAGGTCTGGCGCGGCAGCCCCGTAACGTCTGATGGACCATGTTTTTTTGTTTTTTTTTGTAACTTTTTTTAATGGCTATATCTGTTTGATGCTTTCTGAAGCCTATGCAACACGCTCGATTTCTGAGTATTTAATCCTCGGACCGTCATAGCAGCTATATTGATGGCTATATGAACAGCTGTTATAGACCGGTGTGTCCAGCTGTGCACTACATGCAGATCAGGAGCAAGCGAGGAGAGAGTGTGCGAGAGAAGAGACGCATCATTCTGTAAAGACAGAATGAGATGTTGTTGGTTTAGTAAACAGTGACATGACACAAATACTCACCCTCCTTTATGACTATTGAATAATAACATAACTAGGCTACATTATGCCATTTGCTTTTTTTTTTTTTTTTGAATTTTTTTTTTCATTTAGGCTTACTGTATTTTCATTTTTGTCCATCCCATAGGTTAAATCCTGCATAAATAAACTGAACCATAAATGAAACTCCATGCAGCAAGAAAGCATGAATTTCCATTTAAAGAATAAGAATTACGTGTGATTAACAGCCTTTTGGAAGATTTTTTTAGTTATTGTAGTTATAGCCGGTATTCAGTGCATGCTTTAGGCCAGGTGAGCTTGTACAAACACCTCATTAGCATTCTCATTGCTCAACCTTTTGTTTGCACTTACTGGGCTTTTTGGTCTCCCAATGTCACACAGATCACAGAGCCAAATATGAAGCTGGTTTGACTACCGTATACTATACAGTCGCCTTGTGATTTGAGTGTGTTCATGAACAGGAGGATGACTCATTTACTGTATTTTCATTTTTGTTCATCCCATAGGCGTAATTGTAACTCCATGAAGCAAGAACCTTTTTTTTTCAATATTTATGTATATCGATACATACTCAGCAAAGACACGCAAATGAAACCAAAAAAAGAACAACTTGTCCTAGAGCGACAGAAGCCAGTGCCCTGTCTCTCGGGGTCAGTCTGTCAGGGACTCCTTAGTGTTTCGTTTATTTGGTTTCGAACCTTTTTGGGATGTGGGGGTGCTGAGTGGTGAGAGTCTCAGTGGGGGTTGAGAGGGGGGTGGTGAATTGGTGTGGTGGGGAGGACTGCAGCAAAAACTTTTTTAAAATTTATATGCAGACCAATACACACTCAGCAAAGGCAAGCAAATCAAACAAAAAATAGTATAAAAAAAATATATATATTTGTATAATTACAATAATTGTCGTTTAGCAACAGTAGCGATGTCACTGTGACTCAGGGTCAGTCTTCCGGGGACTTCTAAGTCTTTCATTTATGAAAATACAGTAGATAAGTCATTCTCCTGTTCATGAACACACTCAAATCACAAGGCGACTGTATAGTATACAGTAGTCAAACCAGCTGCAATCTGTGATCTGTGTGACACTGGGAGACCAAAAAGCCCACTAAGTGCAAACAAAAGGTTGAGCAATGAGAATGCTAATGAGGTGTTTGTACGGCTCACCTGGCCTAAAGCTGAATACCTGCACAACTACAAAAGTCTTCCAAAAGGCTGTTAATCACCTGTAATTCTTCCTCTTTCAATGGAAATTCACAAAAAAAAGTCTTTGCTGCATGGAGTTTCATTTATAGTTCAATTTATTTATGCAGGATTAGGCCTATGGGATGAACAAAAATGAAAATACAGTAAATGAAAAAACAAAAAACATAAATTACAAAAAAAAAATGCAAACAGCCCTTCTTGTCCAAAATTGACGACACATAATGTAGCCTACACCGCAGAGACCGATGATTGTACTGGACTGGAAAGCAGCCAACAGATTTATTAGGCTGTTATTATTCAATAGTCATAAAGGAGGGAGAGTATTTGTGGTGTCTATATCTAACATGTCACTGTTTACTAAATCAACAACATCTAGGCTATTCTAGGCTATCCTTACATAATTACTAATGCTTCCCTTCTCTCGCGCTCACGCACTCTATACTGTATAGTATGCGGTAGTCAAACCAGCTGCATTTTTTCGCTCTGTGATCTGTGTGACACTGGGAGACCAAAAAGCCCACTAAGTGCAAACAAAAGGTTGAGCAATGAGAATGCTAATGAGGTGTGTAAGCTACGTCATCTCCAGGTAGAACAACTTGTGGATATAGATATACACCGCGGCCACACCAAGCTGAGATTATAATTAAAGGTAATCAAGTGCAAATATGTAATCACAATGTTTAAGGGGTGGATCTGGGCGAGACTAAGGTGATTGTTAGGGTGTGTAATATAGAGACACAGATAATGCAAAGAGGTCACGCCCTATGAGTGGTTAACTCAGGGATGAAGGGCTAACTCAGGAATAAATGGTTAATTTAGGAATGAAGGGTTAACTCAGGAATGAATGGTTAACTCAGGATAGGTTTTGCAAAACGGCAATGAGATTATGCCCTGAGAACAAGAAGTGTAAACATCCTGTGACTTGCCAGTATACAGACTTATATGGTAAAAACAACGGAAGCAGGAAGAAGGGGAAGTGATGTTTAGGGGAAGGACTCAGCAGGGGTTAAAAACCCAGAATCAGGGAATACTCACTAGATCTCACCCAGCTACTCGCTGTAACAGATGTATTTTTCTGTAGTGGGATCTCCAAAGGCCTTTGTTAAAATTGAATAAATGCTTTAAACTGATCAACGTCTTCATTGGAACTTTCTTTTGCATCAACCAACTCGGGGAGGTAACGTAGAATTGCCGCAACAAACTGTAAAAAGATTCTGTGAGAGAAGCACCATCTTCAGGTCAAACCCTGTAATTAAACAAATAGGTGGAGTTACAGTAAAAAATAGACACGCCCAGGAGAAGGAGGGGGGTCATTCTAGCCGCTGGAACTTGGCAGGCAGTTGGCTGGAAGTCGGCTGGAAGACAGCTGCCATTCGGCTGGCTTTCGGCTTGGAGGGGAACTTTTGAGTTGCTACTACTGTAGGCACACTGTCATATCACAGAATTTTCTAATATTCTAGAAACATAATTCTGGAACATGACATTATTCCAGAACTTCCAAACATTCTAGGACTTAAGAGCATTCTGGAACATGACATCATTTAACCATGTGCCAACTTCCCCAAACAATCACAATCTACAATTGACAACAATCTACAATTTGCCAACATCCTGTAACATAACAAAGGTCCGGACTTTCAAACATTCTAGAACTTGCCAACATTGTGGAACATGACAAAATTATTTTATTAATCATCTAGTGAATTATGAGGGATGTGGGATATAAAAATAATAATAATAATGTATACCTAAAACCGCAGAGGGGGTCATTGTGCACCTTACAGAAATCCACAGTCGGGACACGCCAGGTTGCCAAGCAACAGACAGTGTTTAGACTGGCTGGCATAAGCAATTACTCTATCCTTATCTTCCTGGACTCGAGCCAATACTGCTCCCAACCCCTTGTGGCTGGCATCTGTGTACAGAACAAATGGCTTGGGAAAATCAGCATAGGCTAGTACATTCTTTTTCACCCATAAGAACCCGGACCCATTTCTCCCTTAAGAAAAATGATGGTGGATGTAACACAGACTCAACAGACCACATAGAACACATTTCTGACATTTTTTTTGCTGTCAAAGATCTGAAAAGTTACATATGTGTCACATCGGGCCTTAAGGGTAAATTTATTCCTTATTTGAAAATAAATCAGCCTGACAGTATTTTCTATTTGACAACAAATATTTGTCTTTTTATTTGCATTTCAATAATATTATAACTTAATTTCTTTGGTTTAACAACAAAATCTTTTTGTCACATTTGTTTTACAACACAAAATTGATAACTGAATAAAAATAAATTAGCCTCATCTGCCTGTAACCCGGGTGGAAAAACCTTTTTATTAATTAATCAAGATTGATTAATTTATCCCCTTGTCTTTAAAATATTACATACTGTCATACGTCATCATGTCACGACATCACGCCGTCACGTGATAGAGTCCGGACAAACATAGCACAGGAGCACGTACGTTGCATCATTGCTCACTAATATAACACCATACACGCCGAAACTAAACGCAACAATTGTCGAACCATAGGAGCCGACTACTAGAGCCGCTAATCGCCTGAATCTGAGCTGTATGCCACTTGAATCACTGAATTGGTGAGTTGTGTTAATGCTATCCTGCTACCTGTTGATTGTTTGGTGCGGTGACTATGCCTAGTTCTCTGAATGTGTCCTGCCACATGTAAAGTGCATCTAATGCACTTTACAGCCCAGGCAGTTACTGGTACGCGATCTATGCACTTTACTGTGATGAGTATTTTAATATAACTATTTATTCACATATCTCCTGACTTGATTGTATTGTACAATATCGACTACTGAAATTGAGATACGAATATTTATTTAATACAATCTGTGTTATTTGGCTGTGGTATTTTTGAATGTTGTGTGCACACTAAATATTGAATTGGTCCTGTTTTCTATACAGGCCAGGTTGATGGTGAGCTAAGCCTAGCCTGGGCACAAAGCCTGAGGACCCAGAAAGGAATCAGCTCTAGTCAGGCTGGTAGGAGGCTCTTGTATGCTTATATGCAGCCGCACTTTTTTCCCTCTAACCCTTTGCCCTTGCAACCCACTAACGGCCCTACATTCACAACATATACTTCCCAATACGGACTTTTTTTCCCCCCTCTCCCTCCACTGGACACTCCACTGTTGGTCCGTTATATTTTGGTCGCACTTCACCATTACAAGCGAGGCTTGAATCCTTTTCCCGGCAAATTATGGATGATGTGCTCTTTCAAGTTATATAATGCCAATTGATGAAATTACATGTACATATTGTTTTTATTTTCCTATGAATGGCCATTCGTATTTGCACTCTGTCTTTATTCACTGTTGGTAATATGTATATGGTGCACAATAGTCCAACCTAGTCTTCTGATCCTAGCCTAGAAAGGATGACTGTGTAGCTACTGATTGATACCCAAACAGTACTTTAATAGGGTGATGTACATGTTACATATTGCAGGTCTTCTGAACTAGTTTCTGTAGTGTAGAAAACTGAGCAACAGACTAAAATAGAAAACTTGATAGAACACATATTTCAACAATCTGTAGAAAACAAACTTCAGCACTGCATTTGAACCATTGTTGTCAAGCATGCGTGGAAGTTTAGCCTAGGCCAAATGGTAATATTTGAAACAATTTCTTTCAGTGAAGTAAACATGTACATCACATTTCTCACAGATAGTGGTGTTGCATTCATTTTTCAGAATTTGCAGCAGCCACACTTATAAAATTTCACAGCCTAGTGTGCAACTTGGTCCACATGAACATCATCTGGAATTCCAACACGAACACTCTTGGGAAGAGGTGGTTGAGATGTGGCAATGAGGGATGGGCCACTCCTTTGTGAATGCAGGAGAATCAGGCTAGTTGTGACCTCTGCCTGGAAGCTCCTCTGTTTCAGTGGCTTGTGGACATCCAGTAGTTTGCAGTCACGGCGGTAGGTCAGCCATGTGTTGACAAGGGCGAGCATTATGGTTTGCCAGAACAGGTAGAGGTGCCACCTCTGTGACCTCATGTGGTACTTGGACCTTGCGACACATGCATCTAGGAGGTCTACCCCTCCCATGAATGTGTTGTACTCCTTCACAATGTGTGGTCTGTTGACTTCGACAATTGCTTTGTCTGATTTGCTCCAGTGTCGAACAGTAGGATGAGATTATGGTAACAGATCTGTTGTCATACCATTTGACAATGGCAATGCAATCCTTTCTCCACCCTGACATCAACAGATCCTTTGCCTCTCTTAGCAAGACTTTTTTCATCTTCAAGTTGACAACCAGCCAAGCGATTGCTGCTGAGTGTTCCCACAAAATAGATCTGTCGCTGTAAAAGAGAACCAGTGGTGCTGAAGAAAACAAGCTGTCCGCAAATACTTTGGAATTTTGGTTTGATGGAAGACTTTTACACAGCTTGACCAGAACTTCACCTTCCATACCAAGTGAGAATTTCTTCCTGGTGCCACCTTCATAAACCACAAAATCACAGAGGATTCCAGAGAAAGTGCAGTGGCCCCAAATTTTCAGACCCCAAGGGTGGAGTTTGCCCTTGACATACTGTTGTCAGCCAACATGGGACACCTTGTGTAATTTTCCCAGTAACAACGATTTCCTGGCAGTTGGCAAAGACTCATGTGCAGGTAGAGACCAATCAATATTTCCAGTTCCTTAACAGTGGTGTTAACATTGCTGTGATATGCAGATTTTTGTACACTGTACAGATTTGTTTGCTCCATCAGTAACTCAAGCATTTCTGCTGTGATGAACTTGAAATACTCCAGGGGACTATGAAGATTGTCTGGGAGTTGGAAACTCTGTCCTTTGAATGTGCACTCAGGGGCTTCAAAGGGTTTCTTTCTCCAAGTAAAGTCTTTTACTTGAGCAGTTGTATTTGACTGTCCAGGATTTATATTTGTTTGAGGGACATCATCTAAATCACCTGATTGACTACAGTCTGAATCAATTGACTCATCATTTTCCATGTCTTTGTTGCTGAGAGTGTAATCAGGGTCTCAGGGTCTTCATCATCTTCTTCATCTGAGCTACCGCCACAGCCCTCAAACTCACTGTCATCTCCTTGGATGATTGCTAGTGCATCCCAAACACCATACTGCTTTTTATCCATACTAGAGAAAACCATGGTTTAATCTTACCTTTTGCAACAAAAAACAAGCTTTTTAAGTTCAGCTAGCTCTGCCACATGTGCTACCCTGGCACCCAGACACCTTGGAAATCGTGTCATGGCAACACAAAATCACATGACCTGAAACATGATCCATCAGGATGTTCAGTATGTGTCACTTAGGGACTTAATGAGTTAAAGTCAAGGACAATCTTAATGAGTTAAAGTCAAGGCCTATCTTTAAAAAGGAAGTTTCCAGAGGCGGGGTGTGAACGAAGTCGCTTGTCATTTTGTATGCCGATCAGGAGTGAATTTAGTGGCCATGCAGCCTTAGCAAACCTTGGGACATACTGCTTGTAATACCCGGCCAGGCCTAAAAAGGCCTTCAATTTCTTGGCTGTGGTAGGAATGGTCCAAACAACAACAGCGGACATTTTTTCTGGGTCTGGCTTTACCCCCTGCTGGTCCACTACGTGCCCCAGGAATTTCACTTGTTTGTGAAAGAGCTTACATTTATCCAGCTGAAGCTTGCCACCATAGGTTATTGCAAATGTTGGAGGTGGGTGGCAATGTCTGAGGAGTAGACAATGTCATCTAGGTGAACTAGCAAGGATAGCTGGACTGTTGCTGGAGCATTGCAGAGGCCAAAGGGCATCCGTTGGAACTCAAATAGACCTAGTGGGGTCGTATAAGCAGTTTTTTCACGGCTCTGGGGGTTCATCGCTACCTGCCAGTAGCCACAAGCCAAGATCCAGTGTGGAGAACCACTTGGCCTGGGTCACTGAGGTCAGGGTCTCTTCAATTCTAGGAAGTGGAAAAGCATCCTTATGAGTCACAGCATTTAGTTTTCTGTAGTCAACACAAATCTCCAGCTACCATCTTTTTTCTTTACCATAATGATGGGTGCTGCCCAGGGGCTAGAACTTTCAGTTACAATACCCTTCTGTAACATACCTGCTTAGAAGGGGCTCGCATGTCTTTATATAGCAGGGATGGTAGGGGTCAAAAGCACTCCCTTATGGAGGCTGCATCACCTGTGGGGATGCAGTGCTTCACTGATGGTGTCTACTTGAAACAGTGTGCCTAGTTTCTGGTAACATCCTATGGAGACAGGAAAATCATGTAGGTTATGGATGCATACAGGGACTCTGCCATGGCTCACCACAGCGAGTGTCCGTGCAGCAGAAATGGTCCTGGGCTCCTGGAGTGCTTCAGTTAGACCAATTAGATGGTAATGGCACCCTTGTGGCCCAGATTTGGCATCGCCCCAAATTACCACTTCACTTCTGGCAGGTACGGTGACTCCTTGGCGTCGGGCTGGCCAGACGTAACCCAGAAACCCATCCTCTGCAGTCACCACTGTCCTGCAGCATGCAGGGAAGGCTGTCCCCCAGCCTTTCATTCGGAAACTCTGGGTTTTGACAGGAGAAAGACACTGGGGTTATTGAACACAACATCCCAGCATGCTTGCACCTCATTCATGCCTATAATAAGCGGGTTAGACGAGAACTTATCTTCTACAACAAAACCCCCCCACTGGTTTATTTTGTGGCCTTCAGTGTCAAAGTCCATGATGGTATAGCCTAGACAGGGGATACGGAGACCAGTGGCGGCTTTAAGCTTGATCATGGCTGGGAGTTCCTGGACTAGAGCATGAAACAGGCCGAGAAGTCAGGCCTGACCTGGCCCGGGCCCGATAGAATTCGACCCGAGCTGGGCCCGTTTTGATTGACAGCTTTGTAGAGCCCAAACCCGTTTGCAGCCCGACGTTATTCAAATGTGCACTCATTATTTTCACTGCGTACATGGTCAAAGTTTTTCCACACTTCAGACCTTGCTTTCGCTGGCTCAACCAACACGAACTCACCACAGGCTAACCTCTGTTTCACATCCTCAGCTTCCATTTTTGCACCTGTCTCGCGCAGATCGAAACACATCACATGATCGCTTACTTACTGCGCAAGTCATAACGCAAGCCCGAGCCCGGCCCGGGCCCGATTCAAATAATAAAAACCTGTCGGGACCCGACGGGACCTGACGGGTTCGGGCAAAGATTCCCAGCTCTATCCTGGACCACATACTCTGGGGACTGTTGAGAAAAAACACAAAGTGATCTGGGGAACTCATCTCTAACAGCCCTGACAACTTAACTCCCCTCATCGTCACAACAACATCTGGGCATTGTCCAATCAGTTCTTCAGTTGACCCTGGTGTCTCCTCCTCCTGACCTAAATCCACCACCCGAGCCTCAGCAGTAGGGCAGGTTAGTTTAAAGATGATGTTGACTGGTTTTGATCCATGCAGAAGCGAGCAATGTGGCCTACTTGATTGCAACGTAAATAGGCTTACTATCTAAGGACCACAGGTTAGAAGCTTAGGTTACGTGCAAGTGCCATCTGCTGCCATTCTGGCTCTCGCCGCTGGGCATATCCAGTTGGCCTTGGCGGGCTTCTTGGTTTGAGCTCCTGAAGTAGTTCTCGTGTCCAGTCCCTTAGCTGAAGAATTTAGTTTATTCGTCCCCCCCCCCCACAGCTGTGCACGTTACCTCTGGCCATTTGTGTCTGCAACCCTTTTCTTCTAATAGTTAGGCCTCCTGTTGAAGGGCATGAAAAGTTCCATCTGGGTTCTGATGAGCGTATCTCCTCAGGGTCTGGGTTAAGGGTCTTTCCTTCAGTCCAAGCAGGAAGTGCTTTTTCATGGGGCTCTGTCTGGGTCAAGGTGCCGCAGCCTGCCATGAAGCTCCCTTAACCTGAGAACATAAGATACATAAGATACAGGTTCATCCGGCTTCTGCCAGCAGCCATAAAACTGGGCTCTAACCATTGAAACTGGGGTATACCCTTGATAAAGGCTATCCAGTACTGAAAAGATTTTAGCAGTGGTGTTATGCTCTTCTTCTGTTAACACATTGATTTATCTCTTCACCACCCCTGGCAATGCCCCCATCAAAACACCTACTTGCACCAACCCTTGTAATTGTTCTCTCCAGTCTGCATATTTTAATTCTGAGTCAGGGCCCCCGAACTTACCCATGGTACCCAGGGTACCCATGGTGCACCAGGAAAGACGGGCATCATCACCATTTAAAAACAAAGTTAAGATACAAAGAAACATAGATAGGCTAAAAATCCCTGGCTCTGCCCTGCTCAGGCCTTGATCTTGCTGACAACGCCAAATTGTGTGCAAAGTTTGTTGTTAAGTTATTTACTTATAGTTTTAATTAAGTTAAAATGTTGCAAACAACGCTACCTAGCCTAGGACTCTGAGCTAAAATAAGGTAAAAATACAGGTTCTTTAAAAATCAGGGGTAAGCAGAGCAGACTTCGGGGTAAGATTAAAAAAAAGTCTAAAATTTATTGAATACAATTTTAAAAACAATCACATAACCCGCCCTTTGTCCGTGAAACGTGGCCGCTGCCAGCCTGCTATTCGAATCCACCGCCGCTGCTGTCCACTCGCTCCATGCACCGCCAGCCACCCGCTCCAACCATCCACCACCAGCCCAGCCACTGTCCGCTGCCACCGTCCACTGCTTTTTTTCCGGCTCCTCTCAGCTACCCCTGTCTGCCACATGCTCCAGTCACCCAACCAGCTGCCTTCCAGCTTGCTGCCACTCTTTAAAACCACCAGGTTCTCTCAAACCTGGTGCTTGTTAGTTTGTTAGCATCTGTGGGATGTTCAGGGTTAATCGGAAAATACAAATGCATGCACAAAACACCAACTATAACAACACAAAGCACTCACTCAACAAAATTAATAGCATGCATCATTCTAAAAAACTAACCCCATTACATCTTGACCACTGTGTTTTTTGGCTGTGTTTTACACAAAGGGTTTTGTGGTTTGTCATATTTTGGAGGGCCTGGATTGTCTTTCAGTTTTTTTCCCCACATGTGTAAACAACAGTTTATTATACAGAGCAACCAGCAACTTTTTCTGGAAATGTTCATTAAGACAGGTCTCCTGCCGAAATATCCAGGGTTACAATACAATACCTGCTCATAGAGACAACAGCACTTGGGTTGTGTTAGAGAAAGATAGTGTGAAAAAAAGTTTGCAAAGTACACACTGCGTTAACCCTCGGTCACCTCCCTGTGACACAGTTATGGGACATAAATGAAGCGCCTCATTCATTCGTCAAAAAGAAAAAAGACATCTGCTCAGCAAGGTTCTGTGTTAAGCTGTAACACTACTTGTGCCTTTGCTTGTGCTGGACAAGAGACATTGCTCACACACTAGAGGTCACTTGTCATGATGGTAAATGGATTTGTATTATATGTTCTTCTAGCCACTCAAAGAACACTTTCACACTCACTCATTCACACACTGATGGTGACGCTGCCTGCAAGGTGCTGAGAGGAGTGATACAGCATTTCCTATCCAAAGCTCTCGCACTGATACTAAGCTCACCCATATAAACACATTCACACACCAGTGGTACAGCCATCAGGAGCAATTTGGGGTTCAGTATCTGCCCTAGGGCACTTCGACTAGGCTGACGAAGCTGGGAATTGAACCGTGACCCTGGATGACCCAACCACCTGAGGCACAGCCGCCCCTACATGTTTACAAGTAAACACTGGTTGTTTGAACCACTGATGCTGTTTAGTCATTTGTTGGAGTTTTTCAGAGGTTATACGATCATTTCTATAATGAACTCAATGTGATATATGTAAATGTGTCATAGTTGATAATGATGATTGTTCTTATCCTCTTCTTCTTATCTCTTTACATTACAGTCTTAAATACTGATAGATACAATCTATAGAAGATAAATGAGGTAGGAAGCAGCAGGTCTGACAGATGGGGATACTTTGTCACCAGTGTAGAGTTTAGCCTGAGGCTTCAGTACACGTCTCCTCTCCTGGAAGCCAACCAGAGGAACTGGGCCAAATTCATTAGCATTATCAAGGCCTTTGCCAAAATGGCTGCCTGTCCTGTGTCCCCTGACAAAACAAAGAAAAGCATACGTCCAAGAAGTTCCCCTGTCTGACTGTCAGAAACACTCAGATGTGACTTTGATCAGAGGCTTTGAAAAGTTTCAAAAGTTCAGATTCACTCAGGAACAAAACAGAAGACATTTAAAGGACATTTCTGGTTATTTTCAGCATTTTTGGCAAGATGATTGTGTTTGAGCTTTACTTACCACTGCTGTCAGACATACTGAGAGGGGAGAAGACGAGTCAGAAAAAGAAAACTGTTGGCTATGAATGATTTAAAATTAGAATAACAGACAAATATAACAAGACATGATCGACTCTTTTATGGATGTGTGAGTAGACAAACACTGTCTGTCACTGCTCTGTGCTTCTGATTTAAATCAAACACAAACAGATAAACTCTCTTGCCCATTGAACTAAAGAAATGAATAATTATGAGGTACCTTTGAGGTTTTTTTTATACAAATACTGCACTGCATTCAACTGACATCCTTGGTTAGTTAGATTCACCTTACAAAACAAATGATCTGCTTATAAAATATGATGGGGTGTTCTTGAGGGAACAATCCACCAGTGTATAAAACAGTTTCATCTGATTTCACCTTGTCAGTCTGTTCATCTATCCATCATCACTTATTCTTTGGATGATGGGGCTGGAGCCAATCCCAGTTAATACTGCCAAGAGGTACAGTACACTCTGGTTTGGCACATGAAGTAGGCTGAGGTGCACTAAATGCCCTGTAAAACCAACTTTTACATATCAACCTGAAATGTGCTGGACAACAGAACCAAGAGTTTACTACATTTTTTTTTCTCCTTGACAAAATGGTCATCAGATTGATGGTTTACAGGATTGGTCCTTTACAGACATTAAAGAACTCCTCAAAGTCTGTTGGCTGTTGACACTTTGTCAGTCGACATGTCCTTGTCATTGTCATTTAGATGCTGTGCAGCAGCTCCCCTGCTCCCCTCAAACATTCCTATTTGAAACAGTCAAATGACATACTTGTGCTCGTGATGCGTTCTAATTAAATGTGATTAGTCATGCCATTGCAGATTCCCGGCTCTTGTTGAGGTATCTCACAGCCAGACTGCGAGGGACATGTCATCTGCGCTGCAATAAACTGTCACATCTTTTTAAAACAACCTCATCCCATTTTCTGCATCAGTGAAAGTGATGGAAAGACATTTGACAGTGAGTTTTCTCACAGTTTGTCTGCTCATTGTTGCTGAAATGTCAGTGGACCACGCTTCCTTTTGATTCAGATACAGTTTTTATACAATCTTTGTTCAGACCTCCATGAGAACTTGCCATTTTTTTTCTTTTCTTTTTCTTGAGGTGCACTCTGACTTTTACTAGAGCAATACGCAGTGTGACAGCACATTATCAGAGTACAGCCAGAGGGTCAGAGGCAGCTTTAACTGTTTAACAGATGATCCCCTGCAGTAGCTGGCCCAGAAAATGGTCGATAGTTTGATTAAAAAATGTCACCTTCAAGCTCTGTACTTTAAAATCATAGTCCACTTTGGAGGAACGTTGGGATTTTTTAGCACAGCTGAGCTCATAAATGTTCCACCATTATTTTGCAGGCCCCTCTGAGGACCTGCAGTTAATATCATTGGGGCTACACAACTACAAGTCTAAACCCAGTTAACAGTGGTGGTTTATTACAACCTGGGTTCAATTTCTGTAGCTCTGGCCAGTAACAACATCACGGCGGAGCCACATGTAGCTAGCAGTTTCTCTTGTCTGAATTAGGAATGTTTTGATATATTGACGATAATTGTGATATTTAAAAATGAAATTTAAATTAATATCATATAAAAAATACAAAACATTGTTTATATAATAGAGTGCCTGTTCTCACTCCACTTGAAATTCACAGTCTAGAACAGTAGGTGGCAGTAATGCACCTCAAGGCTGGTTAACACAATAAAAGTTAAAGATGAATTCAACTTTTTTCAAATCTTCAATAAATATTGTGATATTGTGATTGTCAATGTCAACTTGTTTGGACATGTTAATCATGTAGTAAGACTGTCTGTCGTAAATGACAGACTGTTCACAGAATGCTCTTCGAGGGAGAATTGACACTTGGAGTTAAAAGTAGACTTTGAGTTGAGTTCTTAAAGTACTTACAGTGTGTTTTACTGGATCAAACTGTGCTCAATGAATCCCAGTAGCTCACCTGGTAGCATATCAGCAGTTCCTTTCTCTATCCTATCTTTCCTGTCTGTCTCAAGCTGTCACTATCCAATAAAGACTGAAAAGCAAAAAAAAAAAAAAAAAGATAGAAAGGACTAATTACTAACTAATTTCATACAATACACATATTTTAGGAGAAACAAGGTTTAATGGACCTCACAGCTGTCTTTTGCCACTGTGCCTGTGGTGGGCTAATATAGGCCACTTACACAAAATACAATTACAAAAAAAAATACATCATGAAGCTTTTTCTGCTTTCCTCTTCCAAAGAGCCCTTGTGTTATTCTCATCTTGTGCTTGGGAGCAATGGGAACTCATCATTGGATAATGTTAAGAAGAGTACAGACACTTGGGATTGGATGAACCATCACAGACAGACTTCAACTTAATGAACCATAGGACATAGTCAAACTCTTCCTGAAGAGTGAAAGTATCTTTTGTTCTCCCTGTTCATTCTATCAGCATCTACACTACTCTCTTTAGCCACTGTTGTTTTTGGGCAAACAGTCACATCTCATATACTATCATCCAACCTGCCTGTATATCATGCTGCAGTTGCCTGTAGTTCCTTATAGCACACTTGGTCTGATCCATTGTGGTTACAGCTACGAGAAATATTCTATTTCACATGCATGTATCAGTGGAGCAAACATCTGAATGAATGGATGAATCTTGAATATATGGAATGAAACTTGAATATACTGAATGAAACTTTGAATATATGGAATAAAACTTGACTGACGTCAGACTTCACAGCAGTGCCTGTTAATGATGGGAAGTTTGGTTCTTTTTAGGGAGTTCTTTTTAGTTTGCGCTGTTTTGACTTATTATTTGTATGTGTACGCATATATCATTTAAATCAGGGGTCTTCAAACCAGGGGTCCATGACCCCTAGGGGGTCCACAGAGGGACTGCAGGGGGTCCACCAATTAATAATTGACAATTTTCACAAAAATAATTTGTGAGAATTAAAAAAGATATAACAAAAATGATATTGAGTAAACTGCAAGCATTAATATGCAACAATAAGCTACTTAATAAAAACTATTTACAAAATAAATGATTCCATTATGCTTGATTGATAACTTTTTATCAGTCATAAATACATACAGGCTAATAACTTAGTATATGAATAGGTTAATAAGGTGAATAAAGTATATATAAACATTATTATAGGCCAAGCTTAAAATGTGACACATTTTAAAAAAAAATGAATTACATGTGGGGGTCCCTGTTCTGTTTGTCTCTCATCCAAAGGGTCCTTGTGCAGAAAAGGTTGAAGAGTAAGCTTTACTAAAATCAATAAATTCTGTGTTTACAGACCCCTGTAACTCTCTGAAACCAACCAATGAATGCACTAAGAACCAAATGCACATTTATAAAAACTAGAAAAGGCATAGAAAAAAGCAGAACTATGAGCATAATGACACTGCTCTGACGCAGCAGTAAGAATCACCACATTCATAGACCAATGCAGGCTGAATATTTACACATTGTCAGCTTTAGGCACGTTACTCACACAGCGGACTGCGGACAGATAGACAAATGCATAATGAGATCATGCCTTATGGAGATAATTACTATGGAATTTAAAAAGTATGTTCAAAACTAAACTAAATATTCTCATGACTCATTGTCACTCACTTTCTGCTGCAGTATCTACACGTTACACAAGATGGCTGCAGGCACTGCCGTGAAGTCTGACGTCGGTCAAGTTTCATTCAATATATTCAAAGTTTCATTCAGTATATTCAAAGGTTTAATTTCCCTAAATATATATATATATATATATTATATATATATATAGAGAAGAGAGAGAGAGAGAATTTTATTTTTATAATTCTTTTTGATTCAAAGTAAGACCTACAGGTCTAGCAGATGTGATTTAGAAAATCAAACAACAACAAAAAAGAAAAAAACAAAACAAAAATAAACTGAGGCTGAAAATCTCAGGAGGACTGAAAGGTTACAGGGTCACTCTCCAGGCCACGCAGGTTATCATTGGCAACCTGCTGACCACACACACACACACACACGAGTGATGCTGATGGTGTAGCATAGTTGCCTCTGGCTTGTTCGTGGCTTGAAAAGTGATGCTGAGATGTTGTTGCATGCTGTACAGAGACTGTAGCAGGGCTAATAGTTCAAGCAACAATGTTCACTTCTTTATCAGTCTGTAATTAAAAAAAAAAAACATGGTGAACAAACATCAGTGTTGGTTTAATCATTTGTAACTGACAATGAGAACATCAGTCCATTTACAGGCTGTTGTCAGTTGAGTGTTTTGTACAGTTTTAGTTCACATATTAACATCAGTTATGAAGTATGGGTAAGTGCTTGTTAGCGATTGAAAAAACTGTATTATCAGCCAGAGATATTATTATTAACCAAGATATTGTTTTGAACTGTGTATTGCATAAACAGAGGTTTTTATACTGTATCTAAGGTTGGAATATTGTTTTTGCTGTTGAGGGATGTTGTGTATTTAACATTCATAAATAATACAAAAACAATCCTCTTGTTGTCAGGTATGGCTTGTCTGTAAGCATTGTGGAAATGTGTTGACTGACTGCATATTATTAATGAAAGTGACATGAAATGTGTGAATGGTATAGCCACCAAGATGCTGTACTAGTGAGCTTTGAAAATGTGGATGGACAAATGCTTGTTAGAGACTAAAAATACTGTCATTATACTCAATTTTATTTATGGCACCACATCATAGCAGACACTGTCTCAAGACACATTCAGATGGAGCAAGTTGGAGTGTACCGTGTTGTAACTTGTTAAAAATGTATGCATTCTCTGTCAGACCTCCAGTATGTCCCTTATCGCCAATATCTGGATAACAATGGCCTTAAAGTCATGTTTGAGGGTATTTTCAGGTATTCCTAGACTTACTGCACTGCACAAAAAATAGCAGTGATCATGGTCATATCACTTTGGCACACAGTCCTGTTAGATGATGAGTTTAAAGTCTGATGGCCTGATAATACAGTTTTCTCTCCATTTAGCTCCATTTCTTGAAAAATAAATTACATTCTCAAAACTCTAAGATCATTTGGCAAAACAGTCTTACAGTTTCAAGCACAACACCCATAGTTCACCTGCTAGCTCTTAGTTCTCCCAAACCCAGTTCCTCATGTGACAAACTAAATTCCTTTCTCATATAAATAGTCAGTACCTCCAAAATGCATCGTCCCTTTGGCACTGTGTGAGCACTGCAAGTCAAAATGTTTAGATGTTTTGTCACTATGGCAGAGGACCATATCCCTCATGTCCACCTCTCAGTCTTAGCCCAGTCCTTCATTCACAATGGTTACTGCACTATTTTTTTTTTTTTGTCCAGCTACACACCTCTAAATAGATAGGTAAATAAAGTAAAATAAATAAATACATCTCAGCTACGCACAGTGTCTATGCGTAGTCAGCAGATAATTTCACAATGAATTTCATCCGAGGCAGCAGGTGTCTTTGTGCTCCTCTGCCTCTTCCCACTATTCTACCATCGCACACCCTTACTTCTCCTCTTCCTCTTAGGCAGTTGCCCTTGTTCATTTACTTGGCCAGGTGCCTCCATGTTCAGAACTTGTACTGGTCCTGGTCAAGCTCTATGCATACATGTTTGGCAGCATTCACAATCATGGACAGCACCTGTCAGGTAACTAAACATGTTGTTTGATTGGTCATCTGAGATGTGTGAAACTCCTCCTCCATTAGTCAAGATCTATTTCCACCTGAGTGCTAATTAATCAATTTATCAAATGTTCCAAGAGATTCATATATAGTATTTATGGTATTAGGTTCTTGACTAATTATGACAATTGAACAGGTCGTCCCTGCCCATTATGACGTGTTCTTGTAATGAAACTCGATCCGTGGTAAAGACGGATTATTTTATTTTGAAAATCAACCGGGGTTTTATTTTGTATTTTGTAGCCAATTTCCTTCCCCGCACAATCTGCTCTGTGCTGAATTTATGCGCTGTGCTCCGGGGTAAAAAGAAGCTCTGCTTATGTGTTGCGGAGGGCTGTCGGACGCCGCAGTCGTTCCGGAGCAGTGTCTAAAGTTGACTAAAGTTGAAATGTATCTGCTCCGCCGTTGTGGTGGAGCCGTTCCAAAGTCGTTCTGCATGCTATGTATTTTAGGGGTAAGAGGCCCATGGTGTAGCGGACACGGCCTTGAAAGGCTGGTCCAGGCCAAAAGATTTTAAAAAATGAGTTTTGTTTTTGCTCTCCAGCCTCAGCTCCCCACTAGACCAGGTTCATACACTGCAGACATTCTTGCCATTACAATGACAGGAACCTCAGTCAGTACTAAATCTGCTTTAAAAAAAAAAAAAAATCTGAAGCAATGTTGTCTTTTCCCTCTATTTTCTCCTCAGAGTACACCAGAATGCCTCATTTCTGTGTTAAAAATCACATTTTTCTGGGGGAGTCCCCACAGACCCCCTACAGTAATTTAATTCTCAAGTATGGTGTGTTTGAGTAGTAAATGACAGAGAGAGAGTAGAATAGAAAAGTATTGAACCGCTAACTGTTGTTTACTCAGTCAGCCATTCAGCTAATTCAACTTACTCCTTGCCCAGGATGTTAGGAGCCAAACCCAGCAAGAAGACCACCTCGGTAGGCCACTGTGTTTGCTGCAAGACTAGCGTAGATCCAGTGATGCTTACATGTTTGCAGCATGCATACTCAGCACTACCAGCAACTACAGACCAGACACCAATCGATATTTGCAACAAGTCCGTCCCTGTCTGCCTGTTCTTTCAGAGAACGTAAAAATCTGCTTCCTGTTTCATGGGGGCTTAAACATCTTCATCAGCTTGACAAAACACAACACATTACAGAAAGGGTTCACATAATAAACAGTAACAACTGGTGTACCAGTTACCAAGGTAAAGTCACACTTCAGTGGAATGAAACAGTGACTGATTTCCTTTCCATTTGACCATATACTTCACACACACACACACACACACACACACACACACACACACACTTCAATCTTCTATGGGTTTATAGGTTGCCTTTTAAATCTGCCCTCTGTGGTCTCGAGTATGTGCAGGGCTTCAAATAAATGGACTGCCTCTCTCGGAAACAATGAGAGTTTCCTCGGCTCCTGACAAAGATCAATCTTGGCCGTGAGCAAAGGAAGCACAGTCTGTCTGCCAGCCAGGTGCACTGCTGCTGTGGCCTGTTATAAAGACAAACAAATGCACCCAGCAGTCACTCAGACTATTTTCTTGTTTATTGATGTTTTTTTTTTTTACCACCTAATGTTCCATTTCAAGAACAATTCTGTTTCATCAATGCTATATAATTTGTTCAACTTTTCTTCCTTTATTATAATTTTATCAGTAATAAAAACAACTTACCAAGTTCACTGAAGAGATTTGAAAAGAGAAGAAACACGAGCATGTTGGAAACAAACTGCCAAGTGAGTTAAATTTAGCTGGAAAATGAAGGTGAAAAATGAATCATTCCCCAAACTGCCTGATAGTTCTCAGCACACTTCCTGTGTTGGTGTGTGCACGTACAATTCGGGTGTGCTCACTCATCGTAACCATTTCATGGAGTGCTTTGGATAATACGTGAGATCATCTGGCTGCTTGTGTTTCTATTTTGTCACCATGTTCCCACATCCCAGCACTTTGGTGAAGAATGAAAGAAATGATGAACTGTAAAAATAAGATTTCCACCTTATCATTTTGTTTAGATGTAATAGTATAGATTTTATTGTTGGGATGATAGTAATGAGTCTGTTACCATCCACAGTCCTTGCTGGTATAAACTGTATCCTAGAGTTCAGTTGGAGCTTCAGCATTCTGATACCCCTTCATACTGCTGATGTGAGTGACGTGAGTCTACTGATCATTCATATGTGACAGCTGTCACAGGTGAATCTCTGGTTGTCGCTCTAAACAGAGACTCCAGGCTGCAGAAGGTTATATTTAATGATCACCAAATAATACTTTCACTTTCTGTCTCTTGCTTAACCACATTCTATAAACTTCAAACTTTTTAACCTGGATTTTATGTTTCCATATTCTTGTGTTGAAGTCTGATAGGGACAGCAGGTTTTGGATTCGGTTTAGGATTGAGTGAGCGCCCTGCAGCCCAGATGCTGCAAGCATCAAGCATCAAAATACGTCCATTAGAAGTGCTTGCTTTTGCTACTGAAATTAAATGTTTAATCTGTCTAATCAAGTCTCATTCAGGGAGAAATCTCATTCAGAAATCTCGGGAGAGGTGAGGTGACTTGTTGCAGTCGACAATAGAGCCTTGAGGATACTAAAAGCAGTAAAAGCAAAGAGTTTGTCATGTTGGAGTACAGAAAGTGTTGCTGAGTGTTATGTAAATGAGGTATATAAGCTCATTTCAACATGCGGATGAGGAATTCAACAATTCTGCAAAGCTTTTTTAAAACTTTCTCGATCTCGCATTCTCTTTCTATTTTTCTTCCTCTTTATTTATGGAGAGCTATTAAAAGCATGCAAAGGACAATTTCATTATCATAACTTTCTCAGGTGTAAGCACGGATTCATTCTCCAATTCTCTCGCTCTCTCCATCTTTTGCTTTCTTGACAGCTTTCTTCGGTCTCACTTACCTCTTTTTCCACTTTGCATTCACTCACTGTTTCTTGCTGTCTTGCATTCAAATGAGTTTCTCAGAATTAAAGTTTTATTCGATAAGCATATTCTTCAGTCTACCAAATCCCAGAAACATTTCATTTGGCTTAAACACGATATGTCATTTTCAAAAGCACCACATTCAGAGTTCCACTCCCGCTGCCTGTTTTAAAACGAAATATTTGAACACACTTATCAACTTTCCTGCAGCCTGAATGTCATTTTAAGCAAAACGGATGAACCCAGCAGGCGTGTGAAACACCATTTTTGGCCGGGGAGGACTTATCCAATCACCACTCTGAATTTTTCCAGATTGTGTTGTTGTTTTGTGCTTTATAATAGTCCGAATCTAACTTGAACCAGGTACTTAAAACCCTGTTGACTTGTCTTCTAGATAACAGGGGAGGAAAAAAGTGAATGTAAGTCCTCACTCAGATGCTGCAATGCTGAGCAGCTCAGCAGCTGCTGGCCCTCCCACATCGCCGTAGGATAACAAAAGGCTTTCCTAATAGCATTTTCAGACCTGTCAGTCTAAAACTGATTTTTTTCACAGCACCCCTGATTTCCAGTGACTTACAGTATGCTGTGTGTGGAATGGCTTCTTGGTTGCTTTGCAGTAAACCCACTCTGGAAGACAAGGCAATCTAATTTCAGGCCTCCCACAAGACACAAGCACTGAGCAAGGCAGGAATACCAATGAGTGAGTACAGTTTGAGAAACAGCAGTGCAGCGTTTCCAACTGTTTTCAATATCTGCTCATTTGGCACTATCTGCCGGGACACAGCCACCTCTTAATTGTGGTCATGCTTGTCAGTAGAGATTTCCCCCCTCCAGGAGGAGATAGAGGTTTCTGAAGCTGATCGAGAGTGAGTGCTGCACCTGTTAAACAAACAAAACAACAAAAACAGAAGTCTTTTTTCAGCTGCTGCAATACAGTCATGTGTAAATGAAACAGGTATGGTGCAGACTGATAGAGCATGCTGTAATGTTTCTGACTACATGCAGCATTTTGGTGCAAAATGTTTAATACACATGATTTTTTTTAGCCATGGTGGTGCTGTGGCTCTGATGGCACTGTCAGTCAGTTGGTGTACCACTTTGGTCTAGTAAAAAATGTCTTGACAATTATGTGAAACAGTCTAATAAAACATTCATGGTGTCCAGATGATGAATTCTAGTGACTTTGGTAACCCCCGGATGTTTCCTCTGGGACCACCAGCTTATGAGTCAAATGTCTCATCAAACTACAGAAGAATTAAGTACAGGCATTTCTGTATATTTATATACATATATGTGTTATACAGTTTTTTGTGCATAATTGTGCGTGTGTGTGTGTATTATATGTTCCCCACACACTGAATGGTAATAATGCTGCTACCATCATCAAAATGTTTTATTTCACGTTAACTTTCGTACATTTGACCAAAAAGCTACAAATCTAATGACATTTACTTCATCAGCTGTATTTTGTGTTTAGTGCGGTAAACATTACCTCCTCCATCAACAGTAGTGGTGGAAAGTTACTGAGTACATTTACTGAAGCACTTCTTATGCTGCTTTCAGTTTCTACTTCACTTCATTTTAGAGGCTTGTTGATTGGTTCCCAACCTTTTTGGCTTGTCTATTTGAGGGACCTTGTCATGATGCAAATGTTTGCACTTCACATTTCTCCTCTAAACTTCTCAGATGGTTTCATTTAAATTGCTGCTCATGGCAAAAAAGTAGAAGCAATATTTAATTCATTTATATTGTGACCCCAATCCATAGACACTGGCCTTTAACCTAACTTTATTCAAAGTAGTTAAAATGCTCAAATCGGTATCAGCAAGTCTACTAATGCCACATACAATAAAATAATAATATATTAGTCTAAGTCAGAGGGACTTTTCAATGCTTAAAGTACATTTAGCTGATGATGCTTCTTAGAATTTTAAATGTACTAGTTTTACTTGCTGTATTGGTACTTTTTGTACAGACCTTTGAATCTGCCCACTCCACTGAGCTGACTGCTTCTACACTGGCATAATGACATCAATCAGCCACTTCTCAGTTGAAACCGTATTGATCCAATAAGGGTCCAGAGGGTCGGGAAAAACTATTATGCTGGTATGGCTATGCCTTAGCGTCGACTTAAAATGATGTTAGATTCGGGTGCTATAGATACGTTGGTCTCTAGTGAAAGTCAAATCCACCTCGCCTGTGGAAATCTGTTCAAGTGGAGGCAGTGTCAGATTGAAGATAAAATGTGTAACGAGTTGACAATTCTGTCTGATATCAGCAAAGATGATGAGAATTACGCAATGCTCGGGCTGGAAAATACATTATTTGATCTACAGATGAAAAGATCACATACTACATTTCTCACTGACTATTAGTGAGGAGTATACCTTATTAGTGTCAGATGAAGCAGCATCTCAAATACTGTACCATTACACAGGTGGAGGAGTTTTTTAGTGGCCACAACAGAATAGAGTGACTGGTTGAGCAACAGCTGTTTAGGCCATAAAATGAACAGATTCCATAGCAAGATGCTAATTAGATTTTGAAATTTCTTCTTTCCAAGGAGGCATTGGTGATGATAGAAAAGAGACACAAGGATCACCAATACCAGTGTGGTATTCCTCTGATGACCACAGATATCCTACAAATCCTACCTTCATTTATTTTCTCAGCCTTATCAGGGTCAGACAAAAGGTGGGATATAACCTGGACAGGTCACCAGTTCATCACAGGGCTGACCCATAAACAACCATCCACACTCACATTTACACCTATGGCCACTTTAGTCACCAATTAACCTGTAACCCTGCATGTCTCCCCCAAATGGGGGATTTGCCCCAAAATACTTTGTCATGAATTTATGAATACCTATATTGATATATTGAAAGATGCAGAGTCACATCAACATTGCTTGTTTGGGGAAAAGTCTAAATATGTTCATCCCATAGTAATAATTTAGAAATGGCACATTCTACATTAAACACAACATACATTTTATCCTTTATTTAAGGCATCATAAATAAGATGTTTCATCCTCTATCCCCTTTTAAGGTTGTTTGCTAGAAATACATGTACATTATATTTAGCCAGTCATCTTTCATGAAGGTGAACACTGCTGTACACTATGATCAAATGAATATTAAGGCAAGAAAGTACTTGTCTAATTTCCTATGATTAATGGAGTTGCTAGAAGTGGAAAATGAGGAGCAGAGCAGTCCAGAGGAAACACTCTGATGTACTTACGCTTCATTATTGTCAAAGCGTGTCTCCTTGGTTGTCAGACAGAATTACACTGAAGAGCATCAGATGACGAAAGGGGGCTCGCAGAGATTAACGGCACTTTAAAGTTTGAACATCATGCACACTGTGGGCATTACGTCATGAATCATCAAAACAAACCTAAACAAACAGCAGAAGCACAGGTGGAGTTCAGACTCCAGCGTGTTGCAAATGTAAACCCCATGGACAGAAGTGATACAGTTACTCTGTCCATATCAGACACAATAGATATGGTGTTTGAGAAAAGATTGAGATATAAAACCGATAGCTGGACCTTCACTCATCTGATCTGTGTACTTGTCAAATGTGATAAAGAAAAGAAAAAAAGGCGCACTGTCTTGTAAAAGTAGTTTCATTTCCTTTGGGGCTTCTCAGCAAACGCTTGGTAATGTTATGAGACCCTATGAAACACTCCAGCAGCTCTAAATCTGCCAACGCAATGTAAATTCTACAGGTTTGGCCAACCATAAAATTCCTCAAGATATAAAATACCAAGGACGGGTGCAGAATGAAGACCTTAGGTGTCCCCCCCCCCCTCTTTTTTTTGGACTAAGTGAAAGTTTAATTAAAAGATACGATCTTTATTCCCAGCCCACTCCTGCTGCTAAGTCAGGAGGTTATCTTCGGTGACTGCTACTCAGAGACCACTGCAATGACTGTGGGTTGCAGCTCAATGTGGGGACCATTATGTCTGTGTAGGAAGTGTGTAGAGCTATTACTGACACTAACCAGTGAAAATAGCTTGTTCTATTTCTGCTTCAACACATTGAATGTGATGTGTAAGAAGAATATAAATGTCCCCAAAAAAGACAGGACAAGGACCACGTCTGTTGGGCTTTAGCACAGATTTCCAGGCAAACTCTTGGAGGACTTGATTATGTCTTCCCCAGAAAATATCTCGTGTTTATGCTTTAGTGATCATGACTTTCTCTGACTAAACACAAGGACTTTTGCCTAAACCTGATCAAACCATAACCATATAAGACAGACCAAAAGCACATTTTGTCATCCTGCACATAGAGGTGAAGATTGGACATTTTAGGAACATAAAAATGTGCTGATTGCTGCTTTATCATTATTGTTTTCTCACCAAGAGTTTGGCTGAATCAATCTAAGATGTCAATCATACATCTGTTAGTTAGTTAGGTCAAAAAGGCAATTAGCTTAGCTTAGCACAAAGACTGCAAGCAGAGGAAGACAGCTAGTCCTGCTCTACACACCAACATCTCGAAAGCTTTCAGTTTCCTTTTCAGATCCGCCTGGCGAGCAGTCTTCCTGTTTGTGTCCTGATAAAACAAATGAGATATTACGCCTCTATTAGTGAACTACTTCCATTCTTTATGCTGAACTAAGCTAATGGCCTAGACGGGAGTGGTATTGATTTTCTTATCTAATTCTTTCAGTGAATAGGCCAAAATGTTCTTTTGAGATGTTTTGCGCTGCGTTGTTGGGAGACCTGGCACCTGTGGTGAGGTCCCTGCTCTTTACGCATGTCAAAGTAAAAGCAGTGGGACATGATTACAGGCTGCACCATTTGTTTGGCCGTGTTGCACCTGAGGTGGGGTAAGCGAAGTGGGGTAAGTAGTGAAGCATTATTTTTATTCCTCTTGCTGACTTCATTTTCATTTCACTGATCTTTTCTTTTCTTCTCTCCAGCAGCTTCAGTCTCTGCTTGTTTAATTTTCTCAATGTGTCTGGGTGCCTTTATCAATTTTCCAAACAATATTCAAATGAAATAGCTGCAGTCCAAAAACTAACATTTCTCTCTGATGTTGTGGAGTAAAAGCATGTGCCTGTTCTTCATGCTGCTACAAGGAACTTTCATAGTGAGTCTGGCAGCCCTTGTGGACAAAAGCTGTCATGTTTCCACAGCCTTGTTTTGAGGGGAATCTGAATAATTCAATCCAGTGGAGGTTGCATCAAATATAATCTGGTCAAGATGGATGAGTATTAAACTCAAGAGTTCAGTTTCTTATAGTATGGTAATTGTTAAATTGTTAAATGTTTAATTTTTCATTTGGCTGTTAAATTTTATTATGATTCCTCATACATCATACATGCATATATGTTTCTTCTTGGCCTCCTGTATTTACTTTCTTGGAGTTTGTGTGGGAGTGTCAAATTCCAAGTGAGTCAAGTTTTTGGTTGCATTTGAAGCACAAAGTTTTACCTCCAATTATGATAATAACAAAAAAAGAATTACGAATAGTGATATCCTTGAAGTTCAGTCTTGTTCACTCTTGAAATGAAGTCTGGAATCCTCTTTGTCTGATGAAACATGTGACTGGTTCTGACACAAAAAGTGGCCTTGAGGGGCGGTGTTTAGCTCAGTTGGTAGAGCAGCCACCCCATGTGCGAAGGCTCAGTCCTTGCCACAGCGGCACAGGGTTTGAATCCGACCTGTGGCCCTTTGCTGCATGTCATCCCCCGTCTCTCTCTCCACACATTCCTGTCACTCTCCAGCTGTCTCTATTGGAAATAAAGCTTGAAAAGGCCAAAAAAATAACCCGATTTCTCTGCTCGAGTAAATTATTTCGTGTCACACACACAGATTTCAAGTGCCGCACGCATTTGTTTGATCTCGCAACCAAGTGAAGCAGAGGCATGTGAGAGCGAATAAAAGACAACAGTGCCGCTCGCACGTGAGAGTGGAAGTAATCCAGTGTGCGCACACATTTTAAAAAAAATTTTATTGTATTGTATTTTTACTATAAACCTGTTTGTGGAGCAGTATTAGCTATTTGTCCACTGAATAATTTCATGCCGTAGCACATGTGGGTGAACATTATTTACTATTAGTCATTATAGTAACAGATTGTTTAACTCCTTTTAACTTGGATTAATTAAGAGTGTTACAACTGACTCCCGGTCTCCCTGTCTCCCCATCTCCCCTACTATAATGTATTACACAGTATCTTTTATGTATTAAATATTCATAATTTAGTATCAGCTAATTTGCATGCATGCTATAGAAAATTACTGCTGACCAGTTGAACTACATACCTTTCTGCACTGAGTTCAACAGTGACCTCTTCAAATGGCTTCAAGGGGGTGCATATCTCCTGCAATGTAGTCCATTCTTCTGGAGATAAAGGCTGGACAGGTGCATTGGTGACAGCCAGGTGGAGACAATGGGGTTTTTGTTGGTGAGGAAACTCTGCAACATGTAATATGTTGAGTTCCATCTTGTGACACAGTCCTGTTTGGGTCATAGTTCGTCCATCTTCATTTGGAGCTGTGTTTCCTTCAGTTTTTGTGCTCCCACTGTGACTTCTGCCTCCTTAACTTTGTTGATGATGGGTTGTGGACCTTTGAGGGCATCTCTTACCACAAGATTTATCGTGTGTGCCAGGCATGGGAGGTGGGTCCATCCTATTATTTGAATGGCCTTTGTGATGTTTGCAGCATTGTCTGTTAAACAGCACATGACTTTCTTATCAACTTCCCAATCTGCTGCAACAGTGAGGAGCTTCTTTGCCAAGTTGTCTGCTGTGTGCCGCTCACTAAATTCAAAGCAGTCCAGGAGGCAGGAGGACATGTGAAAGTCTTCAATGAAGTGGCATGTTACAGACATGAATGAGGTTGTCACCCTTGATGTCTAACAGTCAGTTGTCAAGCAAACTGCTGAAACTTTGGACAGCCTTCTCCTGAGTGATGCTGCTTCTCTCTCATACATATCTGACACTTTCTGGGTCAGTACCCTCTGACCTGGAAGAATGTAGTCCCCCGCCGTCCAGATGCTTCCAGTTAGGGGTTAAGAGCATGGCAGAAGTTTTTAAAACCTCTGTCTTCCACAATTGTAAATGGCTGGAAGTCAGTGACTATCATCTTTACCAGCTCTTCATCTATCTTCTCCTGTCTCAATGGGGTCAAGACAAGAGATGTTTGTTTAGCTTTTTGGCCAGGCAAAGATGTGGGCCCAGTGGGGGTAGAGGCTGCTGCTGTAGCTGTGGCTTCAGTAACTGAGGCACTAGTATGACATCTGCCTGATGTGGAGGCAGAAGTACTGGCACATCATCATGCTCTCTCCTCACCTCTGAGATCAACAGAACAGTGGGCTGCTGAGTTTTTAAATGCCTATGCAAATTGTTTGTGGTGCCAGACTTAAACAAAATTATTTTAAGGCAAATATTGCACTTAGCCTTACTGTCTGCCTCAAGCAAAAAGTGCATCCAAATGCTGCTCCTTTTTCTTTGGCTCATTTTTCAGAACGAACGACGCCCCCCCCCCCTCCTTCGGGCTCGCTGCTGTTTCTGACCCCTAAAATACACAGCATGCGGAACGACTCCGGAATGGCTCCGTCACAGCGGCGGAGCAGATACGTTTCAACTTTAGTCAATGTGTCAGCTCACACAGTCTCCGGATCCGCTGCGACACGGCTCTGGAACGACTGTGGCGTCCGACAGCGCTCTGCAACACATACGCAGAGCTTCTATTTTCCCCGGACGCCAGAGCACGGCACATAAATTCAGCACAGAGCAGATTGTGCGGGGAAGGAAATTGGCTACAAAATACAAAATAAAACCCTGGTTGATTTTCAAAATAAAATAATCCGTCTTTACCACGGATCGAGTTTCATTACAAGAACACGTCATAATGGGCAGGGACGACCTGAAGTCAACAGGTCAGAGGTTTTCAGGTGTCTTTTCACCCCGTCGACACCATGGATGAGGAGAAGTTGATTCTGGAGGTCCAAAATCGTTTGTGAACGTCACAACTCTAATTCAAAAGACAACAGCGATGTATGAGGAGCTGTTCAAGACATTATTCATTCTGGCCCTCTTACATACATATATTCTCATTCTTACATACATATATTCTCACTCTTACATACATATATTCTCATTCTTACATACATATATTCTCCTATTCTCACTCTTACATACATATATTCTCCTCTCATACATATATTCTCACTCTTACATACATATATTCTCACTCTTACATACATGTATTCTCACTCTTACATGCATATATTCTCCTCTCACATACATATATTGTTCTCTCACATACATTTTCCTTTCACATACATTCTCGACAGACATAAATATATGCATGTGAGAGTGAGAATATATGTATGTAAGAGGAGAATATATGTATAATGTCTTGAACATTGTGGAATTAAGATTTGCACAAGGAGCTAATAGTAACCAGATTTAGCTGTTTAAAATTGATATACTGGAATATTATTATAAAATTATGGAAAATTTAAAGTTCTTGGATTTTGGAATTGATCAATATCTTACAAACGTCTGTATGTCTTTTGTGTTCCCCTTTCTAACCACACCTTTAACTTTGGATACAGGTGGTACAAAAACACTGTAAAAGGTAATCCAGATCAGTAAATATTAAGTGAGTAGTGAAATCTTATCATCAGTGGCGTCGTTAGGCCTGTTTAAATAAAGCCCCCTAAATAGTTTGGTGTCGTTTTATTTATTTATTTATAAAATAAGAACAAAATAGAACAATCTTTCCAAAAGTTGGAAGACCCATTTACGTCGTTAAATTCAGAAATTAAATGAAATAAACACTTCAAAGAAAAATGGGGAATTGTAGAACCTGTTGAAGAGGTGTTGAAGACAACTGAAGACAGACTGAAGACATTTTTTCAAAACCCAGAACTTTCAGACATGTTCAAGCCCAGGCACGTGCCCAAGAAAGTTGTGTATGCAGACTTGAGAGATGGCATCTATTTTTAAAAAAGTCCCTTATTTTCTTTAGAAAAAGATGCCTTACAGATACAACTGTTTTATGACCACTTCGAAACAGCAAATCCTTTGGGGTCTAAAAAGGGTATACACAAATTAAATGGTAAATGGACTGTACTTACATAGCGCCTTTCTAGTCTTCTGACCACTCAAAGCGTTTTACAGTACATATCTCATTCACCCATTCACACACATTCACACACTGATGGCATTGGCTGCCATGCAAGGTGCCAACTGCTCATCAGTTTGAGGAGCTAACCATTCATACACATTCACACAAGAAAAGTACAAAAGACATGAAGGAAAATCGGAGGCCTGGAATTATTTGCAAAGTATCTGAATTTATTCACAGCTCTTTCACATTGGAATACAAAATGCTTAACCTAACTAAAAACACCAGCCTCTCCGTTGTTAAGTAATATTTGTTTGGAACTCAGAATAAAAAAAATATTGGCAAACATAAAAAACTCTACAGCCAACTAGTGATGTTTCGTTTGTGAACGGTTCGTTCGATATGAACTGATCTTTTATATGACTCTGGAGTATGAGTGATTCGTTCATTTTCATGCAGTACCTTCCCTTGCCACATGGCAGCTGCATAAGCTCAGTCAGCAGGACAGGAAACAGAAATGATTAGTTCAAGACTCACTCAACTGTGCGTCCGTCCTCAGGCCCTCGTTCATTCGTCACGTGACAGCCAGGCCGCTCAGGCTGTGTGGCGAACAGTAAACACAACAGTTCATTCATAGGCCTACGGATCGTTCATACAGATCAGTCTCATGTTCATTTGTCACGAGACAGCTGTAGCTCAGGTTGAAGAGCAGTAAGCACAACAGTTCGTTCACACACCCGTATCGTTCATACGGATCATTCTTTAGTTCATTTGTCACGTGACAGCTGTAGCTCAGCTACGAGGCTGTGGACTGAGAAACAAACAAGGAAATGAATGATGTCTGATTTGTGACGTTCATTCATTTGTCACGTGACACCCAACATACATTATTTATTCATGAAATCTTAATTAATTAGTGGTCTTCTGTTCTTGTAGATGTGTATAGTGTTATTGCAGTTATTATTGTGTATAGAATGTAAATTGTGTTTATAAATAAATACTTTTGAAAATTATATCAACGTGTTGATTTTGTGTTATACTCTGCTATAAAATAAGAAATATAATAATAATAATGACAACAAATGTGATAATAACAATAACAATAACTAATAATAATAATAATACTAATAATGTCACGTTTTGGACACAATAAATGCACCATGTAAACATTTTAAGTAACTTATCAATTTTTAGTTTTTGTCTTACTTAATTGTCTTACTAATTGTCAAAATGAGTGTGAGTTTCACATTCACTTGTTCTCTACCAGCTGTCACGTGACAGGCAGGTGAACGCTTCGTTCTCGTTCATCTGGATTGTTCATTTGTCACGTGACAGGCAGGTGAACAGTTTGTTCTCGTTCATTCTCATTCATCTCGAGCGTTCATTTGTCACGTGACTGGCAGCTCAGGCTGTGTGATGAGCAGTACGTTCATTTGTGTTAAACAACAATGGCAGGGAGGATACAGGATACAGTCACTTTATTGTGGCATGTATTTGCTTTTCTAGGTTTTCATATAGTTTGAATTGCTTGTGGCATTTTGTTTATTATCTTTGTCACCATGTTGTCTTCAGTGTTAAGTGTTTGAGAACCGCGGTCTTTTTCACAATGCCCACAAGAGGGCTACAGCACCACCTGCTGTAAAAATGAACGAAATGACTCAAAAAAAGATTAGTTCAATTTACCCTCCGAGTAAGAGATCCGAGTCAGTAAAAAGAGTCGAACTTCCCAACGCTAACGTTGTGGAACAGTGTGTGCATGGCTTTCAAAAGTTTCTCCAGCTGTCACATGGTGAATCCACTTTTGAAAGCATTATGAAGTGTGTGTAGTCCACGGCTACCCACAGAAACAACCTGAGCACCTCCATTCAGTTCTGCATCCATTGAGATGGACACTAGGCTCCTGAGGTTAACTTGGTCCACACACACCTGAAAATTATCACTAGCAGGTTAGCAAAACAACTAAAAAGATAAGCTAACATGACAATAGCATTACACCAATTGAAAAAACGGCATTAGCGACGAGCGGGAAACTAGCGAGAATTTATTACAAAACACTGTCACTGTAACTACACATCACAGCTGATATTTACCTTGGAAGATGAAGCCAAAGTACTTTTTTGTAGAAAACCAATCATTGGCTCCAAGTAAAGATGGTGGAAACTTTAAATTTAATCTCCCCTTTGACAGACAATGCTTTTCCCATGGCTTTCCTCCTGTCTGGTCGGCAAAATAAGACAGTGCCACTCAAGGAGATTGTGGACCCTGCAGCAAAACCCTACCTCTTAACCCTTAGACACAAGTGACTGGACCCTACACTCTTCCAGAAGTGGGTCAAAAATGACCCGTGTTAGAATCAGTGTGTTTTTATAACACTTTTCTCATTTTGTATAAGAATAATCATTTGTATTATATTTTGGTCCACACAAGAATCATTTCATGAATGAAATATTTTTATTCTTCACTTTAACATTTTTAAAACATTTTTAAAACAGAAATTTACATAACAGTAACAGAACAATGTCAACATCCATTTTGTGTGAGTGTGTGTGTCTGTGTGTGCGAGCGTGCGTCTGTTTCTGGCTGTGATCATTGCACACAGGTACATTGCATTTCCACACCGACCACTGACTTTACGATGCTTGTTACTTGGGCAGATCTGACACCTCTTTCTCTTTTGTTGGCTGCTGTTTCTTTACTGTGGCTGAGTTGTGGCTGTGATCTTCCCATTGCTTCAGTGATCGGTGTTTGCAGATGGGGCAACCATCTAGTCGTCTTCTCATGTGTGGTGTGACAAGCTCCTTTGAGAGCTCATTCAGAAAGAACCATTGAGCATTGGTGATACCACTCTTGAATTCAGGGTGCTGAGCCGTGAAAAAGGTGTAGGCATTCAGGGTGGCAATGTCAAGTATGTTGTACCACAGCACCATGGGCCACCTCTGTGTTTGATGCTTGCAGGTGTAGGTGCAAACCATCTGGTCCATGGTGTCTACACTTCCTTTGGTCTTGTTGTAGAATGTGATCACTTCTGTTTTTTTCTTTCTGCTATTTTCATTGACCACTTTGCTCTGATGCATCGTGCTCAGGAGCACAACAGCCATTCCTTTCTTTCTGACATAGCTGACCATGGTAAGGCTGCCATTGAATCCGAACTCTTTGCTGTGAACCTCCCTGGACTTGGAAGCCATCATCAGAGGAGGGATGTCTGGCTTGTTCTGCCGTAGAGTCCCCACAATAGTGAGATCCTTCTCCAGGAGATGCTGTACAAGAGGCACACTTGTGAAAAAGTTGTCTAAAGTTATGTTGCGCCCTGTGTTTCTGAATCTACTGCACAACTGCTGGACAATGTTTTCCCCCAGATTCTTCTAAACTTCTTCCCCTGTGTAAACCATTCCATCTATTGTATAGGGGATGCGTGCAGAAGAAGATCTTTAGGCCATACTTGGTGGGCTTGTCTGGCATGTACTGTAGAAACTTGCACCTCCCCCTGAATGACACAAGCTGTTTGTCTACAGTGACACAATCACTGGGGATGAATTGCTGTCTGCATTTGACCAGGAACAGGTCCCATGTTTAGCGGAAGGCTGCCATGTGGTCTGTTTCCAGTTGAACGGCTCTGGTCCTCTTGTCATCGAAGCACAAGACATGGCGTATATCTTCATATCTTCCAACAGCCATTGTGGCCTTGTACATGGGATTATGTAAAGGACTCCCAAACAGCTCACGGACTGATACATCCCAGTTCTTCTCACTTCCTGCAAGAAGGGTCTATCCATTGAAGGCCATTAATTCATCTTTGTCAACATTTTTCCACAATTTTCCTCTAGCTGTTGCTACTCTCCACCCCTCTAAGTTTGTGCACTTCATCACCTCTTGTGTAATATTATCATATCATACATTATCTATCATATTATCATTATCTATCATATATAGAGCTCCCATGCATCTTTTGGTGAGACAGTGGTGGTAAGCCCTGGTGCAGGCCCTGACCGACTTCTCAGAATATTGTGGCTTGGTGTTCTGCCCTGGGTGGGAGGTAACTCGCTCCAGTAAGAGCCCTTACGACTCATTCTGCTGGACATGATTTGGACTTCATTTTCGTCTTCAGAGGACTCACAAGGTTAATCTTCTGTGTTCGTATGATCCTGTCCACTTGGATTTCCAGGTGGACGACCGACACCTGAACAATAGTCTGGGTCCTCATCGTCTGATATTTCAGATTCTGAGTCCAATCCCGTAACTGAATCTTCATCCAGCATCTGTAGGACCAGTATACCTGGCAGCTATGACACTTTAGATGAGGAAACATAAAAGGAAGAGAATGCTTTGAATGACAAGCAAACCAACTGATCAGTGTAGCTATATAAATACATGCACACATGCATGCACACACGCACAATACATACAGTAATGTTTGCTAGCTTAGTCACCTAGCTACTGTGAGCTACCTTTAAAGTAGGATAATATGTTATTACATGATAATAACACATACTCTTTCACACAGTAGTGATGAATGACACAAAATGAAGGTAATACTTATATGTATCAGATCTTGCTGTGTAAAATGATCTGAATATATAGTCTGTGGACCATACTATATCTTGACAGTTGCAGTTGATAAGAATCAAAGGTTCCCATGAAATTCCATAGGAAATGAATGTGGGTCATTTTTGACCCACCTATGGAAGCTTGGGGTAGTAATACAAAAACTACAATTTTGTAAAATGTATAAAAGGTAAGTTAAAAATTTACATGGCATGATATCAGTAACATGTTTTTAGAGAAATAGCTGGAATATGAAATGCTAACATTCCTTTACGAAGATATTATAAGGAAACAACCTCACCGGGTCATTTTTGTCCCACTTATGCATCTAAGGGTTAAAGAAATAACAAACACCAGTTGGCTGGTAAAGCACTAAACATCCAATGAATAAAAAACAACTTGAAGCAAAGTTAGATAGCCTCTATTCAAACTAACATGGAAAATGGGATGCCTTCAAGGACCACAGTAAATGGTAAACTTTAGTTTTGTTTAAAGGACCAGTGTGTAATATTTATGGTGATTTATTAACAGAAATGGACTATAATATATATAACTATGTTGTTAGTGGTGTATAGTCTCCCTATGAAAAGAGTCGTTACGTTTTTATTACCTTAGATTTTGCCTTTTTATGTACGTATACTGCGGGTTGCCCTACATGGATGCCGCCATCTTGCGCCGCCATACTGAAAACAGTGGCCTAGAATGGACAAACGGGGTTCGGAATCGTGATTCGGCGCTATTCTGCCAAAGTAGCAGAGGAAGGCGGATGTAATGTAGAGGAGGAGGAAGACATGTTTACTACTTGCTAATGGCTAACAGCTAACTTTATTGTGTTTTGTTAGTTTGAGAAGTTACATTTATAATGGAGGAACACATTTAGCTCAAGCTCAAGAAGAGCCAAGAGCCACTTCTTCACACAGGGCCAGGTAGGTTTGGATGGCTTGTTTTTCTTAACAAATGAAATCATCATTTAAAAACTGCATTTTATATTCACTTTGGTTGATTTTGTCTAATATTAACATTTGTTTGATGATCTTAAACAAGTGTTATAAATATGCAAATAAGTAAGAAATCAGGAAGGGGGGAAATTGTTTTTCACGGCACTGTATATAATGTGCTGGTGCATCAGAATCCTTGGCTGCCCCTCATGTGCACAGAGCTGCTCTATGATGCAAACCAGGTCAGAATATAATAACAATACAATAAGTGTATACATACACGCTCATTTACTGCTCATATAAATGAAAACTGTTGTTTGAAAGCTTTTAGCCAGAGTATAATCACCAACATGAGTAATATTTTCCTGTCAGTGATAAATATGTAACTGCTGCAGGATTTATGTAACGTTATGCAGCAAAAACTAGACTTTAGCTTTGGACATACAGGACACGGTACGGACACATTACGGAGATCAGCTGTCTGCTAACAATGATGTCAATGTGACGTCCATGAAATGTAAGGTCACATGTTATATAAATTTATTTGTTTATTTTTGAAAATATTATTTCTGTGAAAGAAATGTGATAATATGTGCCAAAATGGTCAATGATTACCTCTTGGTAAAAGCAACAGCAAAGAGAGCTATTCAGTATTACCAGTAGGAGGCAGTGTGGCGCCTTGCTTCTCCTTTTGGACTTTCCTTGTGAACGGAACTTTGTCTACTTCCTCATTATACTGAGCGAAGCGGCACTGAACAGAAGCAAACGGTTGCCTGTCTCATTCTTTCTCCTGTTTTACAGGTTGGTGGTGATTTAAAAACGTATATAACTACGCACATTTGTGTTATAAGTTAAAAACGATGTGAGCTCGATTTTGTTAAGGGTACTGAAAATGTTTGAATGACTTTCGTAATAAGTGGCAAAGCATACGTTTTTTTTGTGTGTCGCGTGTGACCCAAGATGGCGCCGCTGTATATTCGTTTTTCTTTTGTGACCAAAACCATGTTTCTGGCTCCAGCACATTTCATTTTGGGTTAAACTTATTATTTTGGGTACAGTATTTTGTTACATACATGAATAAATTGAATGTTACAGCTAGGCTATAGAGATACATTTGTTAATATTGGCAGCAGTTAAGTGTTTAAACTTTGTAAAGTCTTCAGCTCAGGAATTTATCTTATTTTTATATGCACTACAATTGAGATTGAATAAGGGAACCTGTGAAGTCCTATATGTTTTGTATTTCATTATTTTAGTAGTTATGGACTCAATAGTAGCTCAGTTAATTCGCTGAATGAGGATGTAACAATACAGTGGTTCACTGAATTATTCTTTATGAAGAATTAGAAGAAATGTGTGTTTTTTTTGGAAACTGGGATTATGCTGTAACCAGCCTATGTGTATTTTGAGTTTGTTTTGCATATTAAGTACTGCTTAATGACGTTTGAGTATGGATAAACAAAATACAGAAAAGAGATAAAAAGGAAAAGAAGAGATATTTTGCAAATTGTTAAATAAATTATACTGAGCGAAGCGGCACTGAACAGAAGCAAACGGTTGCCTGTCTCATTCTTTCTCCTGTTTTACAGGAACCTTATCTGTTTACAGGTACTCTGCCTGGGACCTGTTACATCAATCAAAGTGTAGCCACGATAACACATCAAACTGCAAACTAACGTTACGGTGACAAAGCGCAGAGCTGCTATGTAAATACAATGCAGTGTTTTATTGATGTTAGTCAGATTAGATAACTTTATAAAAAGTTTAGAAACATAGCTCCATCACTGCTCTTCAGTGCTCCCCCCATTCCCCATCTCTCTCTCTCCCCATATTTCCTGTCACTCTTCAGCTGTCTTTATCTAATAAAGTTTGGAAAGGCCAAAAAAAAATAACGGCTGTAAACGGTATGTCTCACTGTGTGGAAAAGACTGGGATCATTCTTTTGTGCAAGGCAACATCAGACTTGACTTAAACATTTCTTTCCTATTTTTTAACAAACAAATAAACAGATATAAATGTCCAGAATTACTTATTTATTTAATAACTGTGCACCAGTACAACAATCAAAATAAACAGTCAGTTCTTCGTAATGGTGCAAAAATGATTTTAACATATAACAAATTTTCAAAACATTAAAATAAAAAAATAAATAAAAACATATTTCAGCCACTCGGCTACATGAATAACATGAATAATAAAAAAGTACAAATCTTTGACAGAGTCAGAGCTGGTATTGTTTCATATTGGTCATTTCAAGTGAAATTCCCTGCAGAGCATTGTGAGAAGAAAACTAGGTTAATTTCCTAAAACTGTACATTTCTGTTTGTACTTGCTGTGAATTTCATAATGTGAGATCCACTCAGCTGTCAAATCAACCTGAAACTAAATCCTCTCTTCATCAAGGTTCTGGTTGTCTGCATGTGTTGCCTATGCAAATTTCTAGTCATATCTGGAGGTGGAGGGAAGGGGTTGGGGTTGGTGGTGGTGACATTTGCGTCACATGCAGCTCAATTTTTAGCCCTGTGCCACACTGTCAGGATATAGAGGGCGAAGCAACATGGTGCACGCTGCAGCTGCATTTGACAGGATTCCAGCATTCTGACTGCAGTTTAGACAAGGTGTGATATCCTGCAACACACACATAGAGAGAGAGAGGTGTGCATATACAGTCTAACCCTAACCCCCAAATTCCACCGGCCATGGACACGTTGCGTGTGCACCGCGGTCACCGCAGTGATATTTAGCTATTATATGTTGGTAGAAAAATATTATTGGCCTCATTGTTAAGATATCTTTTTTTCCGGGAGTGGATTGGCTTGAGTTGTTCAAAAACTGACAACATCTATCATGCTGGACACCAGAGGCCACATCCTTGGCAAGGGCGAATTGTGACACAGATGGGGAAAAAGCAAGTTGGCTCAGTCGCATCTGGTGAAAGAGGAGAGCTTGTAACGGTAGTGTGTGCTGTTAATGCTGCAAGGAACACAATCCCCCCATGTTCATATTCCCGTGTGTCAAATACCATGAGCACTTTATCAGAGGGGCACCGACTGGATCAATCGCAACAAATGGTTAGATAAATGAGGAGGTGTTTTGCATGTACTGAAGCATGTTATCCTCAAACAAACTGCTCCAAGGATCAATCCACTACTACTGATCCTTGACAACCATTCGGCACACGTCTCACTGAAGTCTGTGGAGATAGCGAGGGAGAATGGGATCGTGATGCTCACTTTGCCACCTCATACATCCCATAAAATGCAGCCCTTGGATGTATCGGTCTATGGGCCATTCAAGACATTTTACAACAAGGTCATGGACAGTTGGATGCGAACCCACCCTGGGCAAACTGCTTCCATTTATGCCATCCCAGAGATTGTGCATGAGACCTTCCTGTCAGCAATGACACCAAGAAACATCCTGTCAGGATCCAGGTCCACTGGTATCTTTTCTGGGATATCTTCTCACAAGAAGCCTATGCACCATCCATGGTCACAGATAGACCCAACCCTGATGAGCAATCTGACCAGCCATCTACCTCAGCTGACCTACCAGCACGTCCACCTCAGGCTTGTCAGTTGTTGCCACCATTACCCCTTCCCCTCCCTGGATGTCCCCTCGTCATAGACCCCAATGCACCCTGTTCTCAAATATCATGCAACCCCACCTTTTTTAATAAACTGTTTCACTACTTTTGGTCTCCTGGCTCATGTTGGCATGTTGAGTTTGCAGCTGTTCATTATAACAAATTGGAGCGAGGGAGTGTAGCTTAGAGGGAGTAATAAATGAAGGACGGGGAGAGTGAATGTTGGCTTGTGTATGTGAAGAAAGACTCATCTTTTGAATTAACCTGTCACCACACTGCTGTTTGTTATTATGTGAAAGAGAAGAACAGAATGACGCAGTCAGTCTTCATTATAGTCATGCTAATAAAAGCTCTACATTTCCGAGAGCACACAGGTCATGTGAGGATAGATCAGGCTTGTTATCAGATCTGCATCTTGGATCCCACTGGAGACCAGCCTTAATGTCCTGTCTAATTCGCTCCATCAGTCACGTGGTGACATTTTGACCGCAGCTGAATATTTTCACATCTTTCATATGAAACTCAGACACATCCACGTCACCCACAGGTTTCCACAGGTCTTATATACAGTGTGTACTTACCATGCCCATTAGGACCCACTCATTGACACCATGGAAGGTCCCGACATCTCACCCCTTCAGCACATGAACACGTGCCTGCAGCTTGCAGCTTCGAGTACATGATTTGGTGCCCATTTGCCCTCGGATATAACATATCCAACATGGCTTCCACTGTCTATGCAAACAGAGGATAAATCTCTTGTCTTGTTTTTCGGATGACCCCCTCTGGTTCACTGACAGGCTGTGGGCAGTGTTTCATCTCTCAGGATTTAGGTATTATTATATATTTTTTTCATTTTTGTTTCACCTGGCTGGCTGCTCCACTTCAGCAGCACACAGTCTCATTGGGGGCAATCCTTTTTTAGATTTTTCCCCAATCTCTGTTTTGGGATTAAGTAAAATGTCCCATTGTGTAGACAACCTTCTCTGGCTTTACAAGGCAATCATGCAGTTAGTTTGGTCACTGGTGGCCTGCAGCCTTGGGTCATTCTCTTCTCGTCTAGTTGTCTTCTCTCTCTCTATCTATGGAAACCAAGGCGATAGTTTGACTTGTGCCATGTGGTGAAATCAAGTAGACAGTCCTGAGTTTTTAAAGAGAGCGACTCTCTTAATTAGTTCATTTTTAACGCTTTGAGTTGTGCACTTGAGTTGGACACATTTCACATTTCACTCTGCAGTAAATATTGCAGGAGGAATTGGCACGTCAGATGGACTTCAGTGTGCTCTTGTTCGGTGTCATATGATAGAAATTTTCTATGTACAGCTAAACAAATCTGGATTTTTCCAAACTCCTAGTACTCTGACAGTGGGGGCTATATGGAATATTAGCAGTGGTGAAGTGACATAGACAGTGAATGACAGAGACGGAGTGCCAGTAGCGAGTTATTTTCTGATCATGTAAACCACAAATAAACATGTTCAGCTTTTGACATTTGAGTCACATTCTTCTTGTGTGTAATGTTTAATTCATTAGGTTTGGTTCTGTTAAACATTTCCCTTTTCCCCTTTCCACTTTGGAAGAACACTTGAAAACGGATGGACAGAAGCACACTTCTAAAACATATTAGAGCATGCTTTTGTTCTGATCCAAACCTAACAGCCAAAACTACTCATCTGCTCCCTCGTGTTCATAAACAACCAATATAAGGTTATGCCAATCTACTCAGGCAAACATTGGCACAATAAATTTTGGATATAAAACAGAGTACGACGGTGCATTCAGCAAGAACCTCTTTGATAGATTTTTATATGATCCGATGTACAGATTATACAGTTGTATTTAATAACCAAGCAAGCTCAGCTCTCAGCATTCATTCTACACTTTGAAATCTGTTACACAAGAGTAGACACCAGTTAATTTCCAGCATTAGATGTGTATTGACAGGAGTGGAGACATGATTCATGGAGGCTGCCATGAACGTAATTAACTTTAGCTATTATTATACCCATACCTGATAGCCCAGAGGGAGAAGATCACAGTGTTCTCAATACATATATGAGGGCGTAAAAGTCATAAGATTCATTAAATTACTATGGAAAATGGAGAAATAAAGGAACTTTACAAACGGATCAATTTAAAGGAATATGACACACAAAAGATCCCTTCAAATCACTAAAGGTACACAGATGGAGCAGGACTGCTGAAGTAGCAGAGCGGGTCTCATTTAGTAGCAGAGAGGGTCTCATTTCTCAGCAACAGATGAAGGTTTTGAAAACACATAAATTATATTCTTTATTATCATAACATCAACAGAATGAGTATGATATACTGATTTAATCAAGTCTCATAAACAGCACATGTTAAGTCATTCTGAAGCTACTACTTATTGTATTATAACAGCATCATCTCACATAAATCCAGGATAAAGACAACAGCTCTGCTATACTGACATTTCAAATCATCGATCAGAGACAAAGTTAGAGGCAGCTAAAAGCTGTCTCCCCAACTTTACTGCTGCACAGCTCCTGACCCTCAGTGGCCTGTTTTCATTTTGCAAAAGCTGTTTATCCAGCACACACTGAAACACAAAGCCAGAGTTTTAAGATTTACACACTCTGGAGAAAAAACCCTGTTTGAGTCCGTACAGAGGGCTGAACCTCTGAGAAAAAGATGCATTTACAAGTTTACTTGGCTTAATGCGGACATACTCTGAATCAAACTGAAACAATAAAAGTGAGGGGGGCAAAAATAGAATTTTGAAACATGATGGTGACACATCTCCCCCATCCCCAGAGGAAATAACACTCTTGTTTTTTTGTACTGCTGTTCCAACCTAGGAATTAAAAGTTTCTATAAAACCAGCTTGGAACAGCAAATGTGATTTGACATTTAAAGCTGTTCAGGTTACATTTCCCATTAACATAATGAGTAAATACTTAATACTTAATTCACATAATGTGGCAAGTTGCAAAAATGTTGAATACTGTATGCATATGAGTAAATTGTTCATTTTAATAGATATCTATTATAGGTAATAGATCTTGGCAATGTCATGAAGCCTTTGTATGGTTATCATCATGTTGAGACACAACTTGATTCTAATGTTGATTCTGATGTTTCAGTTTAGAAATCATGAGCGTAGCCAAAGGACTTCTGTTGTCTAAAGCTGACCTCAGACTCAGGATCTGTCCCTGCACTCTGGTGTCACAATCCTTTATCTGCCTCATTAGATCCTCATTCACCCAAAAAAGCCTTTGATCCAGGCAGCCAGTGATTACCTTTGTTACCACTATGTAAGTAGGAAAACAAGAAATACTGTATATATTATGTTTCTAGGAGGCGGGATTGCCCTGGACTGATTGCTCCACTAGATGACTCTCATCACACAGCAGATGATGTCTCAGGGAAAATGGAGTAATAATCAAAACAAGGCAGCAAAATAGTCCTTTACAGCTCAATAACAGAAAAAGGCAAAAATAAATCGTTTAAATAAAATTACGTTCATGTCCACGAATACTGCTCCAGCTAGTTACATTCTGCCAACCTGTCTCTGGTGACAGATGTCATACGAGAGATACTGTGAGCGAGTGTCCAAGGACTTTAGAGGGCAGGGAGTGTGGATATAGAAAGGAAAAGGGACTTTTCTTGTGCACTTCTGTAAGATATAATAATATAATAGCAAATTCAGTGTATTAAGCACAGGATTAAGCACACTTTATTTGTGTTGGCTCTAAATGATGTGTTTTTTGCTCAAAATGTCCTGTCCTATCGGGAGGAGGAACCCACAAACAAAAAGAGAGGATACACTATGGAAATTTGTAAAAAGAAAGTTCATGCTACAGTGATACTATATCATGAAAATAGGGTATTTATTAGAAGCATGCAATGGTAATTTCTTCATCTCAAACTATTCATTGAAACAAAAGCAACAACACAACAGTGGTGGGTATACCATAACAAAAAATGTCAGTGTCTCAGTAACTTATTCCAACCTGCTGATCACACTCTGTGACACTCAGTGCTCAGTACTAACTTACAGTACATCAGAGAACATTTAGTGGTCCATTCATGGATCAGACAGTTGTTGTGATTTGTAATCACCTTGTTAGAGAACAGCATGTTCTGCAATAAGTACTGAAACACTGAACAGCTGGACATGTGCATTCAAAAGTTTAGAGAAGGTCAAATGAAGTTTTCCTGTAAAGGTCAGGGTGGATTTTAGGTGCACTCTGAAATTTCATCTGAAAGCTGAATATCACTAGCTTTTTGTTAGTAGTGTGTATAAAGTGTAGAGCAGGGAACCACACTTCTTCAGAAACAGGCTTGTATAATGTCTTCTGTGAGTTCAGTGTTGGAATGTCAACTTGTGCAATTTATCTACAGAGAAAAGGCACATAGATACATTCATTAATGGAATATATAGCTGAAGACAATGTTAATGAAACATTTTGTGGGCAGAAGTCAGCAGTCGCTGTGATTTCTCATTGTGTAGGTGAGGGTGAGGCCGCTGCCGCCCACTGTGGACAGGATTTAATATTCCTCTTAGTACATAATGAACCTGGGGTGCCCTTTGCAGGCAAAAGTGCTCCTTATAAATAATTAGAATATGCAAATGGAGAAGACTCTAGACATATTTGCAAATGATAGAGGTTAAAGGCAGTATTATTACATGAAGTGCATGTCCAAGCATGATCAAAGCCACAAAACATCCATTTGTTGACACATCAAACACACTGACAGTGGCTTTGAATTAGAAAACAGCATACTGTGTTCAATAAAAGATGATCATGATGAAAATAATAGAAGCTCTCAGGGTTTGTGTTGTTCTCATCTGAAGTCAGAACTTTTACATTTCAAGCTGGATTGAAATGCATTATGGGGATGGAGCTGACATGAAGTGGTTTAGAAACAGCTTCACATCATCTATTTTATTACTATTGTTACGGCTGATTTCTGTCCACCATGAGTTCTGTTTGAGGTTTCTGCTTAAAGAAAGGTTTCTGCTCTTAAAGTTTTTTCTTGCTGCTGTCGGTTGGTCATGGTGGGAATTGTTGGGTCTCTATAAATCATATTATAGAGTATAGGCCTATAGTCTAGACCTGTTAAATGATTGTGGTTCAAACATTTAATGATGTTTTCCTTGTAGTCAAGTGTGTTTGCATGTACTTCACCTTCACATGGGTGTGTGCACTTACAGTAGACTACTCACTGGTTTGTGTTAATTATGTGTCAAGACACCCCTGGTTGTTGCTCTGTTGTTAGCTTAGCAGTAGTTGGGTCATCTGTTTTATGTGGTTCTGTCTAAATCCAGCTGCTGGGTCCTGTAGAAATCACCTAGATGCCACCAGTATCTGGGGTTTAACTCAAGCCTACTGCCCAGGCTGACGTTTATGGACGTAGAGTTCAGTATGAGGGCGGACAGATTATACATTTTTTATGGTATCTGAATATCTGACAAACTGAGTATTCATTATGTTGAACACTTCATAGGAGCATGTTTTTTGTTTTTTGTTTTTTGTTTTTCAATTTAATTTATTTTAGGTGAAATTTGAATCAGTCACTTTAAAATAATAATGCTATGGTGATGACAAGATGGTTTTGCTCATACTGACTGCATATTATTTTATTATTTTAAGTGTTTGCAAAGATAAAAAGGTAAAGTCAGTTAAGTTTAAAGTGATGTTGAAAGTTGATGTAAAAACCTAATTACACTTTAGGACATACATCATTTACAGCCTCTGTGGAATATGTCAAGTTTACTCTGATACTTTGAGTTATTGTAAAAAACAAAAACAACACTGTGACAAAAAAATGTTGCAGTCAATGCTCCAGTTCAGCTCAGCCATCTCAGCATCCCCAGGTATCTTTTTCATATTACCTCTGGGCGTCACCACAGACATGAAATTTTAATCTTAATGGATCTAAGAAAGAATCAAATAACACATAATGACAACCTGGAAATGGTTCAATGTAAAAGACAAAATTGTTTTTTTCATTCTAGATTCAGCAACAGTGTAAATACAAACACTACACGAGATTATAAGAAAGAAAAATCTGAACAATCAAGTATGAGTCCTGACAATCATATCTCTTCAGATATATTCAGTGATGAGGTTCTATCAGGGTTTTAATGGACTGTCTCAATTAATGTGTCTTCATCAAGACCAGCAGTGAGCCTGAATCCCCAGACCGTTATGATCCAGACTTTGATTATCTCAGCCAGGCAGCAGACCGGCAGGCTCTGGTTTATCATGGGCCGGGTGGTGAGGCTTCATTAATGTGACACTGGGCAAATTGATAACTCTAATCTTGTTGGAGGGAGAATCCTATTAACCGAGCCATGCCCTCTCCCATGGGACCATTCCCTTTAGTCTGGATTTCATGGCTTCATAGAGTAATTACGTATGATGAGAGCTTTTAAACTGAGCAGGGGTGGGAATGGATGGTGGGAGGGGGCGCCGTGTGATACCATGTAAAAGATGAAAAAATGACTTTTGAGAGGATGTTTTTTAGTCGTTTCATTATTAAGGATTCATTAGTTTTCAGGACAATGAGACATGAGACACTTTCAAGAATACTATGACTTTTTTGTCTGTTGGAGAAATCGAGGTATGTTTTAGTATTTGTAAAGCATGACATAAACCATAACTCTGTCACGAATCCCTGGCTGGGATGACTGGTCCATGTTTGTGTGTGGGCGTTTGTGTTTGTCTGTCTTTCTCCTGGCACTGCTTGAGGGGGCGTGCCTGTACCTAACCACTCTCACCTGGCTGAGGTCTTCTCACCTGCTCCTCATCAACAGGCTGCAGTATTTAAGGAGCAGCCACACATCCAGTCTCCGTCGGATCGTTGTGAATTATTGTGTATGCTACAGCCTTTCAGCCTGAAATTCTACTTAGTACCTGTAACTGCCAGTTTCTGCCTACCTCTTGCTGTCTGGATTTTGTCCACCACTAACCGTGTCTCTCTGCCTCAGGAATCAATCCAGTCCACCCAGCCTTAGCCTCGTGAAGCCAGCGTGTGGACCTCCACCCTCCTAGCCTGCCGGCCAACCTCTCTCTGGACAATCCCCTCCTCTGGGCCCCCACTCTCGCCTGCCTGCTCCCTTTTGTGTCACGTATTCACTCTTTGCTAAATAAACTGTTACACTAAAAACTCTTGTTCTGATCTGCTTCTGGGTTCCCCTCAGAACCGTGACAAACTCAAAATGTTATGAGGTGACTGTCTCTGACTTTTGAAGAGCAAAGCTCAGTGTGGTGAACAGGTGAGTTGTATATAAATTCACCCTCAGTACAGTTGTCATGAACGGGGAAATTAGCTATAAAGACCAAAACTGTTTTTTGTACCAGGCTGTAAACATGTTTATTTCTGCTGTGAAGTTGGACATTTGAACATGGGGACTTATGGAGACAGAGTCGTTCACAGCCACAGAGGTGGCTGCTTGGGTGCCAGGAAGATATGGCCTCCTCAAGTAAATCCACTCTAACACTATCAAGGCTTTTTCAGCAGATGATCCACTTCATCTGTTTTACATTTAAACTGCATGTATAAACTATTTGAAACACAAAGAAACACGTTTGTCTTTATTGAGCATGATTCAGTAAAGAACTGACAGGAAATGTAACTGTGTGATGTAACTAAGTATTTACTTATTTAGTTGATTCACAGAACATTAACTGGTAAATATTTATGGATTTTTTTTATCCAAAACTTCAAAAATATTTTAGAGTTCCTGCTTCTCAAACGTGAGGATGTGATGATCCTTCATATTAACCAACAATTAACTGATTCATGGAGAAATAATTAGGAAATGAATCTGTAATGAAAACAATCATCAGCTGCAGTAAACTCCATCAACTACAACAGTAGAATGCTTACATGAGAAATACTAACTTTATATTATATAATAATCCATTTATTTCAATTCAGTTTATTAATCACTGATCAAAGTACTGAATGATATTAGAATCAATAATGACTCAAACAAACTCTGTTTTGGTCCTACTTGATCGATCGTAATCTTTTACTAAACAGACTTGAAAATTGGGTTGGCCTCTCGAGTGTGGCCTTGAATTGGTTCAGGCCATATCTGACTGGACGGGACTTCACTGTGACACTGGGTGATTTCTCATCAGATGTAAATATTATTGCCTGTGGAATCCCTCAAGGTTCTAGCATTAGGGCACCTTCTGTTCAACATCTACATGCTCCCACTCTGCAAAATTATTAGAAGTCATAACACTGAATTCAATAACTATGCAGACGATACACAACTGTACATCGCGGTACCCCTGATGACCTCACCCCAATTAACAACCTAGTACATTGCCTAGCTGAAATAAATGTCTGGATGTCAAATAACTTTCTACAACTTAATCAGGAAAAGACAGAAATAACAATTTGCGAGCCCAAAGACAAGAGAGAACACCTCTCCCAGTATTTTCAGTCCCTGGCCCTAAGGACAAAAGATCGGGACCAAAACTTGGTAGTGACCGTTGATTCCAACCTCAACCCATATAAAAAAAACATAACCAAAACATCATTCTATCATCATAGAAATGTCACCAAAGTCAGACCATTCATCAACAAGGCTGACACAGAAAAAACTAACTAACTAAAAGTAATTCACGCTTTTATCACTTAAGACTCGATTACTGTAATGCCCTTCTGTCTGGTCTTCCTATAAAAACACAAGGCCGCCTAAAATTAATACATAACTCTGCAGTCTGAGTACTGACAAAGACCAGGCAGAGGGCACATATAACCACCATTTTAAAAACCTTGCACTAGTTACCCATTAGTTTTAGAGTTGAATTTAAGATTCTCTTATTGGTTTTTACATCACTGAATGGCCTGGCACTGACCTACCTTTGTGACATGCTGTAAAAGTATGTACCAAGCAGGTCCCTCAGATCCTCGGCGTCTGGACTCCTAGTTGTCCCCAGAACCTCCACAAAGAAGTTTGGTGAGGCCAATTTTAGCTACTACGGCCCCCATCTCTGGAACAGCCTGCCTGTGGATCTGAGGGACTGCACCTCTGTAGACATTTATTATTATTTTTTTTAATTTAAGACATATCTTTTTAGACTGGTTTTTACCTAAGTTGCCTCGCCATTCACTGCTGCTACTGAGTTTTTAGGTCCTGATCAATCCCTGTTACTTTTATCTCTAGTGCTTATTCACTGTACAGGTCTTATCTGCTTTTACTGCAACTGTTGTTAAATTATACTTTGTACTAGGTCTTAATTTACTTCTTATTTGTTTTGTTGTTGTAGTTTTATGCTTCTTCTAATCTCTAGTTTTTCATGCAACTGCTCTGTTGCCTTAAGAACTGTTAGTTGTTGTCTATTTCTGTTTTTAATCTGCTCTGTGAAGCACTTTGGGCTACAGTTCTGTATAAAAGGTGCTATATAAATGAATAAAGTTGAGTTGACTTGAGTTGATAGTAACTGCCTACAAAGCACATGGGCTCGTTTCTACATGTCTTCTGACCACCTCCAAAGGTAAAATGGTTTAAAGGTTTATAAGTGTTCTGAACTGTCACACTGTATGACAGGAGGCACGCTGGCATCATAAAGGGGGACAAATAGTGATATGTAAAAATGGTGCACAGTGCACAATTCTCTTCTCAAAGATGTTTGTGGTAACCCTGCTGACCTTTACACCGCTACACAGGCAATTCGCTTTTTTTCAAAGTTTGTGAGAGTGTCCGTATTGGACAAGAATTGTCGGCTGCAGCTCCTCCAACTCACTAGGTTGTAGTGGTTTTACACACTGTTTTACAATCCAAACAAGCACTTTCTTTGAGACACCTTCAAAACATCAGGCAAGATCTGTAAACAGTTTTCTCTCTTGGAAGGAAACTTGGAAATTTGACTTTTATATATGACATATGTTTTATCTGTTTATCCTGACACTAAAGACAGGGTCAGGAGTTTAACCTTTTAGTGTCCAAAATGGAGAAGGATCATCATCTGAGGAGCCTGAATTTCATTCAAACCTGCCAATTAGATTTTCTTTTTTTTTCTTTTTTTCTGACCCAGTGGTGGTACTGAAGCGAAGATCAGCACATCAGTGTTGGACAAAAGGAAAAGCAGCCAGAATGCAATCAGCACTGCCATGTGATCACTACTACTGGTACAAAAACATGTCATGATGGGGTATGTTATCGTCAGATAACAACAAAAATCAATTGAGTTTCATTTGAGCTTCATTAAATATGTGATCAATATTTTCTATTAGAGAAAAAACACTCCAGGCTGTTTTCAAGGCCGTGTGGATATGCACACCATGTCTGTTACGATCCCTATCAATGCTGACTGTAATTCTGACCTCATGCCTGGAAACTTTAAGGGCAACAATAAAGACATTTATCAATATGGATTTTCTGGCTACATCTCCGACAGAAGATACAGAAGCTGGTCTCATCAAATCACAGAAACAGATTGCTCTTTGATGAATGCTTTTAGAGAATTTCTAAGGATCACAGGAAGTTTAAATGCTTCTATGTGCATTGCTCGGATTAAGTCACAACTTTCCATAATGAATCTATTACCTGTAACAGATGAAGCACATCTCAGTTCTTTGATGACAGCTATGATATTTTGGAGCGGGCGACCTTCTATTTTTTAGGCAGAAAAATGAGTCTTTTATTGAATGAGCACCAGCAGCTTCTTCCCACTTTATCACAGCTGACAGCTTGCGGCTGCTCCATGATAAAGGAGTGGCTGCCCCATGCCAGCTCGGCGTGTGTTACCACTGACCTCTGTGTTCCTTAACCTCCTTCACTGAGGCAGCCTGCCAGACAGAGCCCAGAGAAAAAGCAGCAGCGTGTTCTACAGGTCATTGGCAGACAAGGTGGGAATGAGGAAGAGAAAAAAGCTATTGAAGTGACTGTCTAGGTAAAGCTAACAATGACAGTGCAGTTGTAACAAAACATGCTATATTTAACACTAATGATGTGCCTTGATTTACACATTCAATACACTGCATGTTTATTGCATGTTAGGTTTGTTTCAACACCACATGGTGGTAATTTTCCCTGTGATGTATTTGATGATGTAAGATGTAAGATAAGGGAGACCATTCAAATACATTAGCAGAACAAGAAACAGGCTGTGGAGGTAGGTTCCTATTTAAAAGAAGAAAAAAAAGCATCACATGCCTACATATGAACACATATCCAAATCCTAATAAGGTGACCATACACAAGTCATTTATTCTATGCTCTGTGATAAAGCAGTATCAAAGGCCAATAGCAAAGTTGGTGAAAACCAGCTCAAAGAGGAATACACAGATAAATATCATGGATGGCACCAGAAGGAGGCTTTTTCATTTAATTTGATTTATCTGGATCTCTTTTACCTCACTGGCTAATCTTGCACAATTCAAAGGTGACACATAATTGTCAACATGCAAATTGAGGAAAATGGATAGATGAATGACAAAATGCACCAGATGATAGTGCTGGATAAAAAAGTTCAACCAACCAAACTAAAGTTACAATTGCAATTCACAATTCATCCTGAGGGGAACATGAATGTTTGAACTACATTTCATGACATTTCCCTCTGAACAAACAATATCAATCTCATGATAAAATGTAATGGCATTCCATCCAGTAGCTATTGACTGGTTCACTAAAAACTGAAAATGTATTCCTCATGACTCGAGAGTAAAAGTTAGGTTGAGAGTGACAGTTATATTTCGCACATTATGTTTAGTCATATTTTGACGTGTCACAGTAGGAAAAGCACAGGTGTTACTAATAACTAATGGCTCTGCGCTATTCAAGTGTCCCAGTAAGCCATGACAGTGTGACAGTGAGTCAGCATGAACAATAGCAGGACCCTGAAACTGTGATCAGTACTGATCCAGATACCGCTTCCCTCCAGTGCTGAAATTTTACATTTAAAAAACAGACCTATTTCCAGAGTCTTTCCAGATACTATTCTGCAGTGAACTTTGTGACACTGTTTCTAAAACACTTCTTTCACTGAGTGGCACTGGACCTCACTGGATCACTGTGGATCTGTGCCAGGTCTGAACACAGTGCACACAGCGTGACCAAAATCTACCCTGCAAGATGAAAGGTCACCTGACTCTACCTTATTACTGCAAAGCTAAAGCAAACCTGACAAACACATCTGCAAGGCTTGATAACACTAGAGGTTAGTAAGAAAGCATCCTTAAATCTTTGAAGCTAAAAGGCAGAACGTCAACATCACGGTCACTGTTTGATTTCATTGTGCCAAATTTCAAACGTTCTTCCTTTATATGGGTACTTGGAGACTACTTTCTCTAAATGCATCCCAACTGGATCTGCTCCTAATTGGCTGCCCTCTTGAAACTCTTCCAATCAGGCCAGTTTACAGCTGAAGAATGGCCAGTCAGCAGGCTTGACTCATTAGAAACAGGGCAGCTGCTGTTGTCAGCCATTTGGGTTCCAGTGTGATTAGTGTTCTGCCTTTGAGGACCTATGACCTTGATTGTGCAGAGCTTAATGCAGGAGCTTTTTACCTGGTCCTGCCCCTGCCCCCATTTATTATTCTGATGACTCCTGATAGGAGGACAGGTGCAGAGAGCAGGCCAACAGCATATCCATCAACAAGGCAGCTAAAAGGTTCATTTATCATTTTCTTCAACACATGGTTGTACAATCAAATTTAAATTATACTACTCACAAAACAAAAATGATAAAAATCATATAAATGGATAGATAAATAAAACTCACAGCATGAGGAAAGAAGCTGCTTTGTAGTCTGGTCAGGGTGAACCGGCCGGGGTGGGTGTTGTGTTTTAGTATCCTTTGTGCACTGCACAGGCACCTTACCTTACCGATATCACTGATATCATAGTAGATGGGTAACAATGATGGTCTTGGAGATATTAATCATCCAGCTCTATTGTCCTGGGCTGTGCACCCCATGCCAGGTCTGCGATGTTACCACTCAGCATGATTACTATTGCTCCTCTGTAAAAATTAGCGAGTTTGCCAGGGTGGAGATGTGTGATGCTTTGCCTCCTTTTTCCTAAAACAATCATCACCCTGGTTTTGATGATGTTGAGCATTAGGTTGTTCTCTGTGCACCACCACCAAAGATAGCATTGCCGTCTGCAAAAAATACTGCAGAGTTCTCTCAATGTCGGTCAGCCATGGGTTTACAGTGTGATCAGGAAGGGACTGAGCACACAGCCCTGGGGCCGATCCAGTGTTCAGCACCAGAGTGCAGGTGTGGTCACTAATCCAAACTGTATGTCGGAGGTGAATAAAACAAGTTTACCCCCGCTCCACCGCTAGTGTTGTTATTTTTAAGGTGTGTGGAGACTGAGTGGAGGGCAGTGGAGATGGCATCCTCTGTGGATCAACTATAGTCTGTGGTAAAATCATCTCACATTGATGAACTTGAACCAAGTTAATTCAGTGGAGCAGAGCGAGGTTAGTAGATACTGCAGGAGTTATATATTCAGCATCTGGAGGTGGATATTTGCAGGCGACAAGAAATGCTGCTCTACAGACTTCAGTTCAGCCTACTTCAATATTCAGGAAAGAACACTGTGACTTGTCGCATAAAAGAACATTAACTCTGGACTGTTTAAGTTTTCTCATAAATTGAACCCAGTCAGGACACAATCCTTAGAGGTTTTATTCCACTTTTTACTGTTTATACCAGAGAACTACTGTTTATCACTGTTACAACGTATAAAAAAGAACATTTTCTCATTTTTATGATGTAAGAATTTCTGCTTTTTCATACTAGAAACTGTTAAATATGTCTGAGCATGCCTCTGCATTACAAATATAAGGTGCAGACTGTTGTGGCTGTTTAGATAAGCAGAGCTGATCTGAGAAGAATTTCTTTGATAACACATGAATTAATTAAGTTTGTCGATGTGGATAATAGTACATTTGCTGAGGACTATTTTCAGGTGTGGATTAATCCATATTTGGGGTTGCAACAAGTATTGGGGGCAGCAGGATGGTGTGTGTGGGATTGTCAAATCCCGGGAAGGAAGCAAAGAGAAACCAAAAGTTATTCAAAAACAAAGTTATTTATTGATTGAAATTCAGATTTGTTTTAATAAAAGTAGGTAGGTAAACTATAAGAGACCACGTGGAAGCAGATGCTCTTCAAATTAACTTAAATATAACAAAAAGAGAACTCTCTAAAAAACAGAGTTGATGCTAATCTTAACAAAATTACAATGAGGAAGAAAATCCTCACCATCTAATTATTGTCTATTAATCAAATCAAATCAAATCAAATTTTATTTATATAGCCCAAAGTTACAAAACACAGTTTGCCTCAGAGGGCTTTACAATCTGTACAGGGAGTGACACCCTCTGAAGTTAGTTAGTAACATGCATTGACGGTAATGGTGATGGGTGGGGGGGGAGAGAGAGAGAGAGAGAGAGAGAGAGAGAGAGAGAGAGAGAGAGCGAGAGAGAGGGGGGGAGGGAGGCAGCCTACCTTGATCCAAGCATGCGCTCACTCACAGCACATGTTCAAGACAGACCACCAACAATCTCTGTTCAGATCGACTTGTAGCAGCGTGATAAATAAAGGAAGCGGATCCCTGAGTGTTTGCACTGAGGGCTCACAGTGGTCCGGCTTCTTTTGTGGTGATCCAGGCGCACTTCCAGAAATAGGATCATCATCAATCATCACTCAGATTCCTGCGTCATGCGTCGGTATTCCGACACGGTTCCACCCCAAAGGGGGACCGAGCAGTTTGTCGGGGGAACTCGGAGGCTCTACACAGCGGGTCGAAATAAGCAAGGAAAGCTCTCCAGACTGTTTGAATACGAGAGCGCAGTGGTCTAGAGGGGTAGTAAGGTACTATGGGAGGTCTTTAGATAACATGGTGCCTGGGCCAGAAGAGCTTTAGATGTAAGGAGAAGAATTTAAATTTCTATTCTAGACTTAACAGGTAGCCAGTTCACAAGGAAGCCAAAATGGGAGAGATGTGATATCTGATTTTGGTTCCTGTCAGAACACGTGCAGCAGCATTCTGAATTAGCTGCAAAGACCTAAGAGACTTATTATATTAATCAAAAACATGACCACACATCTAGCTTTGCATACAGAATAAGACACGCAAAGTTATACAATGGCATGTTGGGGACAGAGTAAAAACAGTGTGCATGTTCATAGTAATGAAGGAACATGTTACTAAGAGCAGCAGTGAGTGTGCACATTGTTTTATTTGTCCAGGTTTGATGATGCTTGTCTACAGTGGAGATTTGGTTTTATTAGTGGCTCTTATTGGATATGATTTGACATTTTGGTCAGGGTCAGGTCTGCTTTCTGACAATGTTTGAAGGCTTATTTTCCAATATGAAGAGCAGTTTGTTCTTTCTGCCACGGTCACCAGAGAGTCCAGCTCTGTGCCCACCACTGAGCCAGCCCTCCTCACCAGTCTGTCCAGTCAAGCAGCGTCCCTCTTCTTGTCCCAGTAAACCACAGCATAGAAGAGGACACTGGTCACCGGGCACAGCTCTGTGACATTGCAGCCACAATGCTGTTTTGGTCTGACAACTGCTGACAGAGACGTCTGTTGATAAAACAGAAAACCAAGTCATTTCTTTGTAAATGCTTCCCTTTGTACCACAGACCGAATTCAATTTGCAGATATCTCATTAAACAAAAGAAAACATCTACACAGCAAACATGAATAAAAGTATGCAAGACATTTTTGTGTGCGTCTGAATTGACTCTTAACTGACTCTTCTCTTACAGAGAATACAGAGTGACACAAATGAATGGATTTTCTTTTTCTCAGCCTTATCAGTAATCAGTACTGATCCAGAAATCTTACCCATCATGCTTGTGCATGTGCATTTTTGCTGTGTCAGTACATCAGCATTCATGCATGTGGACCTGCAGCTCTTGCACTCTCTATCACCACAGTCAGCATAAAGCTGTGAGCTTACATTATGCAAATGCCTGTTGGTTCTGTACATCTCCTTAAATTGATAACGCAGGCATGCTTGCTGTAAATTATACTCATAAATCTGACCAAGGTGCTTTTAATGTGCTCATTGAGAAGCTAATGTTTTCTCCTCCTCCCCAGGATCAACATTAACTTTGAGACTGGATGAGGCAGGATTATTGATTAGGGCTGATTTGAATATGGGAATGAGGGAACTGTCTTCTAGGCAGTGTTTGGTTACTGTCTCAATTTATCTGTTATGGTAGCTTGATTTCAAAACCTAGCATTGCCTGTAATCAATCAATTTGAGATGCTGAGGGTTAACAAAGCATCGTTTCCTCTTCAGTCTTTTGATAATTGGAAGCACTCACACTTCACCGATTGTTTCCTGTTATTCCAGCAGGCGAAACTAATCTAGGTGTCACGCCCCACCAGATTTTTCATATCTTTATTATATTTCATTTCCATTATATTTATAATGTAGCTACAATCAGTTGACATTATGTCAAATATATTCTTATTATGTTTGTCTCAAAAAATCACACAAACACCCTTTCCTTGTTGCTTCCCTCCAAAAGTTGCAGGATGTACAGACCGCACAAGCTACACAGCGTCAGACAATCAATATCTGATTGCTTCATACCCCAGTCTTTATTCACACACACACACACACACACAGCAAAGTTTTGTTTTAGAAAATGTCTTTGCCACAAAAAATTGACACACCGTTCAGTCATTCACAACCAGACATAAAAAAAAACAACAACAAAAAAAAAAACATGAATGTATTTAAACAATGTGATGCAGCCTGCAGCAGAGAGTGTGTGAGTAAAAACTGTTTGTAATTGTGACATCCAGCGTCCTGCAGATCTTCATGAAGTTCCTGTTGCTGATTAATCATATCTTTGCCATAACTTGCTAATATGTTTCTATATGAGTGGACAGGAGGGTGAGCGACGAGCGACCATACCAGGTAACAAACACTTCATCTGACTTCTGTGACAGGTGGACAATATTCATTTATTATTTGAATTCTGACGTTGATAATGAAGTCACATTTTTCACGGGTTGTCCACGTTTATATTTCATGCATGAAACAACACGGTCAGAGCGCGCAGGGAGTATCTCAGATGAGCGTTTTGTAGTCCATCTTCTGAACTTTGTAGTTTTACCACAGATCACGTCAATAACATTCACCGTCACATGATGATATAGTCTCATTCAAGTGCACCACAGTTGTCTTCTCCTAACTCCTTATGAATTCTCCTTCACATCTTTCCTTGACCTCATGACGTTTCCATCAAGGTAAAGGAAAAGTGGTTAGGAAAGGAGGTGATTTTTTGGACTATTCAACCATACCCACTGTCTCTTTTCCAGTATGCCAATAGTTTGCTCTTTCCCAGTCCTGACTCCTGAGTCCTGAGTTTGGCTGGGTGGTTAATAACACTTTCTTCTTTGGTCTGACAAACAGGACACATATTTATTCTGACTTTACATGGACTTTAAGCTTCTTAAACCGGATACATTCTTAGTCTTATCCAGTCCACATGTCTCTCTTAATTGGTTCAGTTGCTTCACGTGTGTACAGAAGTGTCCAAGAAGAATCAGGCTTGACATGAGCATAACATCCTATTTAATATTGGTAAGCTGCATTTACCACCACTAGCACAGGCTATAGTTAACAAAACACTGAATTCTGTTTGGTATTTCCAGGTGAAGATACAGAGGAAAATCTCGACATTCAATAAAAAAAACAGCCTCAGCCCTGTCCTCAGTCAGGAGCTTCTTAGTGGCAGCTTGTCTTAAGTGATGTTTATGGTGATATGATTTTTGTCCTTCATGGAAAAGTATGTAGATTTAATTGAAACATGTGTTCCCTCTTTCAGGTGACCATTTCACACAGTCAGTTAGCTAAGTGCCCTCATTTTGTTCTCTCGCCACCAAACGACTATTATTGAAACGCCTCCCCACAGACTTAGATTTATTTAATGGCAGCAGTGTAGAGTTAGTGTCATTCTCGCTGTCATTACATCTTGAATAAGTAAGATGAGATTCTCTGAATAAATATTTACACTAATATAAAATAGGGGATTACGGAGCTACAAAAACCTTTTAGAAAGTTTTAGAAAAATCCTTTAATCCCTAATTCCTTGTCAAAACCAACCCCCTCCACAATATTTGCTTGCATGATGCCCCTGGGCCACAGTGAACTAATGAAACCGGTGTGCCCTTAATATACAGATGATCACCAACACAGTATTTTCTGCAGCAAAGTGCTTCCTCTCTGCAATTAACCTGACAGGAGGCCCTTCCCCCAGGTAGGCCGAGAACAAAGCGGAGAGCGGTGATACACAGGAAGCTGACGACGCAAACAGGCCATCAGCACAGGCGCCTCTGGAGAGAAGCTATCCTTGGCTAGCCAGCCGTTAGCGAGACGGCATTGACCTTTTCTGCTGCACCGTGACTGTAGAGCAATGAGAAACAAGATGGAGACAAAGCAAAGCCTCGTGGTGACTGCTTGTGTGCTACTGTTTCTAAATCAAGGTGCTGACACTCAGAAATTAGAAGTATTAATTGCTTTAGAAAGACCTTGGTCTGACCAGAATGACAAAGGTATACTGCATGTTCACTGGATTCCGGAAGAGATGAATAATGATATGCACTTATTTAGTGCACTGCGACAGAGGAAATATTATGCCTTGCTTAATAGTTTCCAACACCCACAGTCCACTTCGTTGAATAGACGTCAGACATCTACAGTAGCCCATAGATATATGAATGGAGGATCTGTAGCCATGGGAACAAGACTTTGGCATTGTTCAGATTTCAGTTTGTATTTCAAGTAGTATTGATCAGTCATGTTCAGTGGGCTTTGGTTACAACAGTCTGTGTGGAGAACAAAAGAGTCAGAATGCAATCTGTCCCATATGACAATGATTTATCTTTTTATTAGCTAAGTTATCTGTATTTATGCATATCTGTTCATAGATATAAGCTAAAATGTGTCTTTCTCATCATGCTCACGTATCCTGTTGCTAACTGTAATGCAGAGGAAATCCTGTTTTTTGAATGTCCACTGGTTACACCGGGAACCACTAACCTGGAATCATTTGACAGTAGCCTAAACACTGGCTCCAGACAAGGCAGACTACGTGTTTCGTGGCCACCTTGGTCTCTCAAGTTGAAATTCAGTTAAATTTCACACTGTTAGATACCACTAAATCCTGTACACTGGTCCTTTAACACTGGCCCCAGTCCTGAAAACATCGCCCAGGGTGTGCAATGGGGTGCAATGTCTGTCCGTGGCACGTGACATGCCCCCTTGTTATGCTACTAAATGCACAGCTCATTGTGAGGACTGAGGAAAGTTCACTTCAGACTCTGCTGATCCAGAGATGATTCCACACGAACAAGTCACCCTCAGCCTCAGAACTGAGGGCAGGAGGGGTGCTGCAGAAACCCCTACCCCCATGTGGTGAGATAAATAATGGATATTGTTTTCCCTGTTATCTTCTCTTTTAATGACTGTGAGCTTTCCATGCGGTTTCCTGTCGGCGTTTGTGTGATCTGTGTGGCAGGAAGGCTTGGATGAGCTTCAGACATCCTCTCTGGCATGAAAATAAAAGACAGCGGCACTCAACAACACACGCAGCAGAGACAAAAGCAGACTTTTTTTTTTTTAATTAACTTAATAACTAATAACTTACTGACTATGCCCTTTTGTCACATTGTTTCTGACCTAACATCACACAGTACTGTCAAGGTGTGATTTATTTATTTATTGTTGTTTGTATGCTGCAGTTTTATTAGCTACATTTCTATGGAGTCACATCACAGTGAAGTTCAGTGTAACTGCACAGCAGAAGGAATGGAACAGGCTGGAGTCATGTGTATCTGAGCTGGCTCAAACTAGCACCTGGTGAAGTTACCTACCCTTGTTTGTTTTATCACCTGACACCTGGAGCTACTGTAAGTGAGTATGTGACGTCCATGAAATGTATGGTCACATTTTATGTAAATTTATTTGTTTATTGTGAAAATATGATTTCTCTGAAAGAAATGTGTTAATATGTGCCGAAATGGTCAATGATTACCTCTTGGTAAAAGCAACAGCAAAAAGAGAGCTATTCAGTATCACCAGTAGGAGGCAGTGTGGCGCCTTGCTTCTCTTTTCGGACTCTCCTTGTGAACGGAACTTTGTCTACTTCCTCATTATACTGAGCGAAGCGGCACTGAACAGAAGCAAACGGTTGCCTGTCTCATTCTTTCTCCTGTTTTACAGGTTGGTGGTGATTTAAAAACGTATATAACTACGCACATTTGTGTTATAAGTTAAAAAAAGATGTGAACTCGGTTTTGTTAAGGGTACTGAAAATGTTTGAATGACTTTCGTAATAAATGGCAAAGCATACGTTTTTTTTGTGTGTCGCGTGTGACCCAAGATGGCGCCGCTGTATATTCGTTTTTCTTTTGTGACCAAAACCATGTTTCTGGCTCCAGCACATTTCATTTTGGGTTAAAACTATTATTTTGGGTACAGTATTTTGTTACATACATGAATAAATTGAATGTTACAGCTAGGCTATAGAGAGATACATTTGTTAATATTGGCAGCAGTTAAGTGTTTAAACTTTGTAAAGTCTTCAGCTCAGGAATTTATCTTATTTTTATATGCACTACAATTGAGATTGAATAAGGGAACCTGTGAAGTCCTATATGTTTTGTATTTCATTATTTTAGTAGTTATGGACTCAATAGTAGCTCAGTTAATTCGCTGAATGAGGATGTAACAATACAGTGGTTCGCTGAATTATTCTTTATGAAGAATTGGAAAATCTGTGGGTTTTTTCTGGAAACTGGGATTATGCTGTAACCAGCCTATGTGTATTTTGAGTTTGTTTTGCATATTAAGTACTGCTTAATGACGTTTGAGTATGGATAAACAAAATACAGAAAAGAGATAAAAAGAAAAAGAAGAGATATTTTGCAAATTGTTAAATAAATTATACTGAGCGAAGCGGCACTGAACAGAAGCAAACGGTTGGCTGTCTCATTCTTTCTCCTGTTTTACAGGAACCTTATCTGTTCACCGGTACCCTGCCTGGGACCTGTTACAAGTACATCTCTAGTTTTTAAAGCTTAGTTCTAAAAAGAAGAGTTCTATTGTTCATTAAGTAAAAGGTCCAACGCAGGAAGTGTCAGCCAGAAACAATTCTCATCAGGGATAAGTTTGTCACACACTAAATACTTCTTTTCTTTCTTTTTATCTGGAGAACTAAATAGTGAAACTGCTTGTGTATAGAGCTCTTCATTGATTGTACTTGACCATGGAGTGTTTGAAATGACTTTTCAAAGTTAAGATGCTACTAGGAAGTGAAAAGCAGTACTAAATCACTTGTCTTTATGTGTTAGTTATTTCTCTTCCACTCAGCCTGAATCTGTGCTGCTGTATTTAGTGATTGAAACACTGATCACCCATCTCTGATCAGGAACCCTTCTATTGTTTTTCCAGGGAGTTTCAGCCCATTAGATTTGCCCCATGTGAGACCTAAATGTCTCCAAGAACAAAAACTGACTAACCCAAACAAGTATCTGTTCACCTTCACTTTCTTGTCCGCTTGAAAGTTCTATTAATATCGGAAGTGTGACATGGCTAAACACACCAGTGCTCTGACCTTTTCATGTAACAACATCAACACTTCTTTGTCACTTATGCTCTTGCTCAGCGTGCTCACCATGCTACCACAGGAGGCTGACAGTGTAGTAAATGCGTGACAGAAGGTCATGTACCTTAACATTGGCAGCCTCCATTGACCAGAAGCAGCAGTGATGAAGAGCTAACTGGAAATAATGGAACTATTTTTGTTATCATTTACTACATTTTTACTAATTTAACATTCAACAAGTAGGGAATATGCACGTTTTGAAGAAAAACAGTTTACTTGCTCAAGGCTTCACCTTCAGATGCTGTGACAGCATACATACATACAGTGCACATATACATACCTTACATATGCATATGTTCACAAACATATTAAGTACATATACGTGACAGATAAATAAAAATGCGGTAAAAATACGTGACACAGTATAAAAGAATTGAATAAAACTGATGAGGAAGAACATATGGTTCTACATCTAAAACATATACATAAGAAAAGTATACATAAGAAATATGAATATGGACTTTGGAATAACTTGTGCAAATGTGCATCCCTTATTATGTCCATCAGCTCAACTCTCTCTGCACAGAGGGAGTCATTGTACAAAGATATAACAGTCGGTAGGAATGACCTCCTGTACGGTCTTTCTTACAGTGGAGCTGCAGGAGTCTCTGACTGGAACTGCTCTGTTGTTTAAGCAGGAGGTCATGTAGTGGATAGGAGTTATTGTCCATAATACTGAGAAGTTTGTGGAGCATCCTTTTTTCCTCAACCACCTACAGGGGCTCCAGAGCAGTCCCCAGCACAGAGCCAGCCTTCTTGATCAGATTGTTCAGTTTTTTGTGTCACTGGCTCTGATGCTGCTGCCCCAGCGGATGGCTGCAAAGAAGATTGCACTCTCAACAACAGACTGGTGGAACTTCTGCAACATCTTATAGCACACATTAAAGGACATGAGCTTCCTCAGGAAGTAGAGTCTGCTCTGTCTCTGTGTGAGGGAAAGAGGGTGTGGGGTCTGTGTGGCTCAGGGAGGGGTGAACCGAGGCTCCTGTAGGTCCACTGAGTCTGTTGAAAACCACATTCAGTTCATTGGCTCTCCAGGCATCCCTCAGCCTGACACCCCCTCGTCTTGAATCCAGTGATGGTCCTCATTCCTGACCACACATCCCTCATGTTGTTTTCCTGGAGCTTTTGCTCCAGCTTGCCATTCCTCCTTTCCTTCCCTCAGCTTTCTTTTCAGCTCCCTCTGGAGCTCTCAGTAGCTCCCGGTCCCCGTCCCTGAAGGCCCTCTTCTTCCTGTTCAGCAGCTTGTTGTTTGGAAAGTTTCACACCCTCCTGGTGGGTACGATGCTGTAGACACAGAAGTTGATGTACTCCATGATGCAGTGGGGCTCACACAGTACACTTGGACTTAGACTTAGACTGCACTTTATTGATCCCTTTGGGATGACTCCCTCAAGGAAATTGAAGTACATCCCAATCTGTGGCCTCACAACCTTGCAGGGACTCATCAGCTTCCTGTGACCACCTCCTAACTGTCCTGGTGATCACATGCTGCTTCGTGTATCTGGACATGAAAAGTACCAGATTGTGATCGGATCTGCCGGAGGGGGGGGGGGGGGGGGCAGTGGATTGTTGTGGACGGATTTGGAGAGCGCTAGCAGCATGAAATTAAACAAGGCGACCGCTGTTGTCGGCATGGTTACCTGGCACATCAAAAGTCGTAAGTGCCAGGCAAAGCAGGAAAAAAACGCTTACGGTAGCTGCTGCAACAAGCTGCCACTAGTGTGGCACCATACAGTTAATGGGGTGGCTGTGGCTCAGGACGTAGAGCAGGTCGTCGATGATGAGATGAGATGATCGGTGGTTTGATTCCTTTGGAAGTGTCCTCGGTCAAGATACTGAACCCCAAATTGCTCCCAAAGGCTGCACCATCAGTGTATGAATGTGTGTGAATGGATGAATGAGATATGTAGTGTAAAAGGTGTTATAGTACAGTCCATTTACCATTTTACCATTGACATACATGGAGTCAATGATTCTGACAAAATATGTAGCTTTATTTGTGTAAAGAGAAATTCACCTGTCACATACACATGCCAACAAGGTAAATAAGTTTGGCACTTGATGTTTATTATAATATTATATGCAGTCACAGATGATGGCCTGGCAAACCGTTGCAGTCCTGTAGACGTGCTAGAATGCTCGAGGTTATAGTGTTAATGACAAGACAATAATGACTAAACAAAGGATGGCACCCAGAACAATTCCAAACATATATGTATGGTTCAAAGAGTACTTCTTGTCTGCATTCTTACAGAGGTGATGACCCTCTAGAATCCCTGGAGCAGGGACTCCAGGGATTCTAGAGATACTTTGAGATACAAAAGGCCAGTCTGTAATGTCTGCTTCCATACAGCATGTATTTTCCAAGTTAAACTAGTGTTTGAACTTGACACAGCGTTCACATGCTGACACAATTTGGAGATCACTACAGCATCTCAGTATGAACTAGTTTCAACCAGTCATGCAGAATCCATATTACTGTATTCAACAGTGATGTACTGTGGAACTTAAGCACAGAATTTAAAATTCTTCTCCTTACATACAAAGCTCTTCATGGCCAGGCACCATCGTATCTAAAAGAACTCATAGTACCTTACTACCCCTCTAGACCACTGCACTCTCAGAATGCTGGGTCTCTTGTGGTTCCGATAGTTTCCAAAAGTAGACTGGGAGCCAGAGCTTTCAGCTATCAAGCTCCTCTTCTGTGGAACAAACTACCATTCTGGGTTCAGGAGGCAGACACAGTCAACACCTTCAAGAGTAGACTTAAGACTTTCCTTTTTGATAGAACTTATAGTTAGGGCTGACTCAGGTCATCCCTTAGCTATGCTGCCATAGGACTAGACTGCCGGGGGACTCCCCCTCCCTCCCCTCTCTCTCTCTTTCTCTCTCTCAGGGTTGTGCCTAGTCAGGCATGGTATTGGTTGAAGATGCAGTTACGTCTCCCTTTACTGAAAACCCTCTCTCTCTCTCTCTCTCTGTCTATCTCTCTCTCCCCATCGCCATCACCACCACCATCTGTAAACATACATGGCTCATTAATGCATGTTACTAACTAAACTTCTTCCCCGGAGTTTCTGTGCTCTCTCGTCTAGCAGGTTCTCATGGATCGTGGCTGCTGCTGTGGTCCTGCATGATGTCCACTACATATATTATTACTGTCATTACTGTTACCATATCTCCATTACAGTTTATAGTTAGTTTATGATTTGCTGCTGCTGTGCATCTGTGTCTCTCTATCTGTATCACAGGTTCCACTGCTACTGTAACCATTCTATCATTCATTGTAATTCATTGTCATTTTATCATTCATTGTAATTCATTGTCATTTTATCATTCATTGTAATTGTACAATATGTTTGTGTTGGTTTGTTCTGTACACGTGACATCTATTGCACGTCTGTCCGTCCTGGGAGAGGGATCCCTCCTCTGTGGCTCTTCCTGAGGTTTCTTCCACCTTTTTTCCCTGTTAAAAGGGTTTTTTTGTGGGCAAGTTTTTCCTCACTCGAACCGAGGGTCTAAGGACAGAGGGTGTCACTCCCTGTACAGATTGTAAAGCCCTCTGAGGCAAACTGTGTTTTGTGACTTTGGGCTATACAAATAAAATTTGATTTGATTTGATAGGTACATGTCTGACTGAGTTTAGTTCCTTCACTTTGTAGCAGCCTCCCTAGAAGGCCGTGATTCTACAGAGTGGGTATAAAGAAGCCCAGGGAAATGTCAGCAGAGCCAGAGGGAGCAGGCGCACACTGCTACCCTATGTAAATATATTTAAATGACTGTACGTACTGCATTTCACACCCACAGCAGTGTCGACATTAATGGTATTGGACCCTCTTTTCACACAGGTTACAGTCAAGAGTCTTAATATTTTGCACAAAAGAATAAATGTGTAAATGTAAATTTATAGAAAGCTTTAACTAGCAAAGCAAAGATGTCTTAATTTGTCTGCAGACAAGCACAAAAAAGGACTGAAGTTTCCAATATTTGGATAATGAACAAATCTTTACTTGGGTTCAAATTAAGCTGTAACCAACAACTGAAGTCAGCTTTCTCAGAACATTTCTGTGTTTTACTCTCACGTTACACAAAGTTCTTTCCTAGAAAATTCCTAGTAAATTACATTTTCACGTACACATAACTGGTCACATCTGTGGAACCACAAGTCAACAATGATCTGCTTCAATCTCTCTGATAACTTTGTTTTAATAAAAGCTTTTGTAACCTAGGTGAATATGATGACAGACTAATAGAAGCCTAGGTTAATACTAAATGCAGACAAATAAAGTAACAATTGTGTTTAAGGTAACAAGAGGCCTTAAAAACAGAGAGACTGTTCCGTTTATCATTATTTTTGTGTGTATCGCTCCTTTAACAAGTGCCACGGTAACAGCCAATCAGGTAACTCCAGCGCCGCTTGATGGAGGGAGGATCATCAGAAAAAAGCTGAACGTTAGAGCTGGTAGACGGAAAAAGTTGAAAACGAGATGGAAAGAGAGAGTAAATAGGAGTGAAAGAAGTGTGTGTTTGATTTTTCATATCTTGTCTTTTTACATTTTTGGGCAGATATTGTGTTCACCTGCTGTCCGCGCTGAATTTTGTTTTATTTGAGTTTGACCGAGGCTTTGGTGAGTCAAAAAGCTATATTTTTAGCGTGTGTATTAGCAGGCTATTCCTTTGTTGTATAAGCTCAATGTGAAAACGATATTATTAGCAGCTAAGCTAAGGCAGTCTGAACGAGTGTAAAGCTGTGTATTTTGTGTTTTTCAATGGTGCAATGTGAGCTAGAAGAGGACCACGTACACGGTCAAGTTTCCTCGCAGCGGACTAAATACGAAAGCCGAGCCGCCATTTCAGCTCGCGGTTTGGATTTAAATTGATAGTTAACCTGTATTTCAGTGCTACTTTATTTTCATTTATTTTCCTGGTATATGTGAAGCTAAAATGCTTGTTTGTGCGTTGCCTTGTTGTATGGCAGGCCAGGTTTTTTAGTTTGGATCGCTGAGGTATGAAAACACCTGGAGCTGTGGAAAGAAGGTGGCGAGCCACCCATAGGAGGATTACCTACTCTGCACACTGTGGGTAAAGACACTGATTCTGAGGACAAAACTAACAGGTTTTACAGAGACACACAGTCAATTTCATTTGGACTGAGAGAGGACTTAACTAAAGGACTGGTGATCTTATATGCATTGTTGTTGAGTTATTTTTGATATTTTATTGAACTGTGTTTTCTTTTATGTATTCACGTTTCCCTTATTGTGTGCCAATTGGTATTACATGAATGGGTTGTGCAAAGTGAGTAAAATTGAGTAGAGCTGGTTAAGCAAACTAAAGAGGAAGTAGAAAAACAGAACTAAACTCATAAATAGGCCTAACTGAGATAAAACGAGAATTTAAACTGAGTAAACTCAAAGGAGATACCAGGGACTAAACAACCGATATAAATTATACCTCAACTTAAATAGGTTGTATTGAATCCAAAATAGACAGATAGGGGTCAATAACTTTATTTTAGAAGATCTTGGGTTCATTTTGGTTGAAGGGAAATTGAACCATTTTTTCTTTGTGTGTGTGGTTGTGTATGTAAAAGTGTTGGTACCATCATATGATTCCTGTTTTTCTATACAATCACTATATAAACAAGCCGGCAGTTCATAATTATTCACTGGTCTGTGGTCTGTTATTCCTGAGCACTAGTATCAATCACTCACCTGAACCTAAAACCTAGACTCTGCTCTTAGTAGTTATATTTACAGTGCTACACTTTTTTTAATGACAGGTAAAGGCTGCTATCCAGTTATGTTATCTCTTATCTGTCTGTCCTTCTGCACTATAGGAATGAATTTTTAAAAAAAGAAAAACAAATCAAAATGTTTTTTCTTCTCTGCCTGCCAAAGAATTATGAAAGACAATGAGACTTCATTTAAATAAAATAAAAACAGGACAGAGCACTACAGCCTGCAGCAGACCACCCCGGAGCTAACTCCCCCTCCTCCGTCCTCAGCTTATCCTCCCGTTCTGAATAGTTTCATCTAAGTCCACTGTGTCAGCCAGATTTACAGCAAAGCACTGCAGTAAAAGTTGGAATAAACTGCTTGTTCAACACAGAGACAAAACGTTCAACTATCATTTCACTGGAGCTGAATGGAGTTGTTCTGTCCAGGACGGATTTAACGCCTGTCAGGTGTTTGGTATCCCTGACATCTTTGATTTGTTTTGGCCTTAACCAGTTTGTGCTTCAGGTGGAACTGCTATAATATTAGTCAGCCTATATAGAGCTCTGGAGACCATGCCAAATTTATCATAAACAGCAGTCCATTGAGTCCATTGAAACTGACCTCAAAAAGAAAAAAAAAAAACTATTTATTTAGTTGAAAAGAAAGGAGGAAAATGGGTTGAGTTCTGACTTTAGTGTCAAAGGCATACAGTGAGTCAGTTTTCCTCCATCCTTATACAACCCAGCTCATGTAGAGAAAGGAAGAACATAAAACCAGCTGTATTTGGTGAAAAAGTTATTTATTTCTAACTTTGCAGAAATGCAACAAAACAAGAACTGTAAGAGAAACAAAGTGTGAGGGCATGCTGTTCAAAGCAACAGAATACACAAGCAAAGTCTATCTCATCCATCCATTGTAACCACTTATCCTCATCAGGGTCACGTTGGGCAAGAGGCGGTGTACACCCTGCACAAGTCGCCAGTTCAACCAATCAACCATTCACACTCACATTTACACCTATGGCTAGCTTGAGGTCACCAATTAACTCCACACAGAAAGGTCCCAGCTGATGTTTGTTGCTGTGAAGCGACGACGCTAACCACTACATGCCTGCTCTAACTTATGTAATGTGGTTTCCTCACACGGATTGGATGCTGCTCCAGTCAGGATCGTCCATGTACCCGGAAGGTGGGGGTGGCCACGCCTCATTCAGCAGTAACCAGTCGGGCATGTGACCTCACACCTAGCTTTGTATACACAAACATAAGCAAAAGTTATCCAAAGGTGAGTGTTGAGTTGTTTTACCAAATATTGATTTCTGATTTCTCTCCTAGTTCACTGAAACATTAGTACTGTGGTCTTTAAAAATGAATAGGAATTTTTCTTTGCATTAGTCAACATCTGAAAATGCTACATCTCTTTATTTTAGAAGTTGAGCAGTATGTATATATTATATATCTTTATTTAGAATGTAACAGGGATGGTGTCAGTCATTTATACAATAAAACCAAAACATTCATTTTGCATAAACACACCTACATATATAGTCAAACTAGAGAAACGGATAATTTTGCAGTGGTGTCTTCATGTTTTGCAGAGCTGTGGGATGAAGTTAGTGAATAGCACCAAGCTAATGTCAACCACAGCCCTGTAAACAGCAGCTCTGACTGCCCACAGATTGATCATTCCACACACTTAAGAGACGATCTCTGACCATCCAATCACAGCTGCTGCCCCAAATCATATTTTTAATAGAACACTGGCTTAAATTGAACATGCATGCTCCGATAAACTTTGCAGTCATTTATTCAGACGAGGGGCTTTGAGCTTTGGCAGACTGCTGTTAATTGAGACACATAAATGGCTCCCCTGACTGCTCTCTGCAACATTCCTTAAGTATGGAGGCTTTTTATTTGACGTCTCTGGGGGCTCAGCAGCCATATGGTGCAATGAATGCTTTTATTAACAGTAACACCAAGAGAAGAGAGGCTGCAGCATGGGGAGAAAAGTGATATGACACAAAAGATTTGACTGTTTGAAACACGTAAGGAGATGGATTTAATAATGGCTATTCTTTATAACGATGTATGAGATGATTAACTTACTTGTGATGAACCTACAGTGTATCATCAGCTGAAGCGCAGCTGACCTCACCTTTACAGAGCTTTGGATTGAGTTGCAGCTCATTGTTTATCTGTCCGCTACAAATCTGCTGTTTTAAATAAAGTTTTTTAAAAGTTTTCTTGTGTACCTTTGTGTCAAGACACATGCATTACTGAGTCAAAGCAAATGTCAGATGAAAAAGTGAGGAGACGCTCTGGCCGAGTGTCAGACGATGTCGGGAGGGGGGTCACCCCTGGTGGGTAAGGGTAACACGCTGTACAAAGATGCAATCTAATCAAGGAAAACATCAGTATAGATGAAGGTTAGCCTTATTTCATTTCAGCATAGTTTAAAACAAGTGTCACATTCCTGAGTTCATCACTAGATTAATGTATCACAGTGCTGCATGGCCAACAGGTACATGGGCCTGGCTAAATGCTAAATGCTTTTGCGTGAGTTTTACCTTTAGTGAGTAACAAACCTTGAGGAGTGCAGTGGGACACAGAGGCTGAGTGGACTGGTTATAGTGGGACACAGAGACTGAGTGGACTGGTTATAGTGGGTAGGGCTGCCACGATTAGTCAATTAGTCACGACTATGTCGACGAACAAAATCGTCAACAACTAATTTAGTAGTCGACGCATCGTTTTTTGTTTGTTTTGTTTTTTTTTACTTTGCTTTTCTCTTGAAACTGCGGTTGCAGCTTCCACTGCCGCTTCTGCCTTTCCGTCACACTTGCACCGTCACACCGGCAGTAGTGGTAATTGGCGTCAGGCCTGACTTTACCGTAAATGATACGATAACAGTATCATAGCTACCCGGTAATGAAGCTCCAAAGTGTGGGAGCAGTTTAAGAAAAGTGGTGAGAAAAGCATGCAGTGCAACATTTGCAAAGCTGAACTTGCTTATCATGGAAGCACAACGGCTATGCATGAGCATCTGAAGAGAAAGCATGTCATTGTGGATGATTCTGAAGAGGGTCCGTCGTCTCGGTAAGCAAAGTGGCTAGTTAGCTGCCAATATTAAGGTAAACAGTGAGCTTTCTTGTTACTTACTCATCATTACGTTTCAGTGCTAAAAGAAGTCCGGTCTTCTTCTCTGGACGGCTTTGTGGCCAAGCCGAGTGAGCACTGAGCACAAAATACACTTGTCTTATATTTGAGTGAGACCAAATTTTTATTTTTGTGAATAATTCCTCCAGGTGCCTCCCTCATTTTATTTAAACGTAGTTATGTTTGATATGTTTGATGCCAGAGCCATGACAGACACACCTAAAAACCTGAAGTATTTATTTTTGTGTTGTTTAGGCCAGTGCCTTGTCCTTATTTTACTCAGCTGTTTGCCATTTATGCTGCTCTGTTGAAGAATTGTTTGTTGATACAAGCTTCATATCTCATTAAAGGGTTAATGAGCTATCATCTTAATTGTTTTTATTTTCAGTTAGCACATACCCATACACTTCAAGCTGAAAGCTAATGATCTGATCAGCTGCATGATGGTGCGATGAGCTGTATGTTTTACAGTCAATTTACGTATGATCCGATTAGTCGACTATCAAAATAATCGTTTGTGTCAGCCCTAATAGTGGGACACAGAGGCTGAGTAGACTGGTTATAGTGGGACACAGAGGCTGAGTGGACTGGTTATAGTGGGACACAGAGGCTGAGTGCACTGGTTATAGTGGGACACAGAAGCTGAGTGGACTGGTTCTATGATCACTGACAATGAACGAGCTGAACCTCAGCAGATTATAGAGACTGACAGAGGAGAATGTTAACAGCCAAAATGTTGCTTGGCAACAAATTGTTTTCTGTGTGTGTGTCTTTGTTGTACTGGTGTGTCATCTTTTAATTCTGTTATAAATGTCAGGTTGTTTTATTAACATCGCTTAATAATGCCTCTTGCACTGTCATGGTGTGTGTTTTTTTGTTAGTTTTTTCTGTCGGATTCTCGTGAGGCTCCACTGGAGAAGGTGCTTCTATATTTATATGTGATAATCAGTTTCATGCACTGGCTGCAAAGTGCCACAGAAATTGGTTTGAACATGGGGATTCTTTGACGTGATGTCGCAGTATCGTTTACTCAAGTGCATTTTAACTGACCTACTTTTACCATATATTTAAAGTAAGTATATTTTCACACAAGTACTTTTACCAGAGTAAACTGTCTTTAGAGTTGCAGTACTTTTACTTGGCTGAATGTCAGTCAATGTCTGTGCTCGTCAATGTCAGTCCCGACATAGCTCTGTCAAACGTGTTGGCATCATTACAGTCTATGTGACATTCACATCTGTGAACTCACTGTGTGATAATGGGGAAGCTGTTTAGAACATAACACAGCTGTTGGTCTCCTGACTCTGTTTATCATATATAAATATGTTGGGCGGCTGTGGCTTGGAGGTAGAGCAGGTCATCCAAACAGAAGATCGGTGGTTCGATCCCCTCCAGTCTGCATGTTGAAGTGTCCTTGGGCAAGATACTGAACCCCACATTGCTCCTGAAGGCTGTGCCATCAGTGTGTGAATGGTTAGCTCCTTAAACTGAGCAGTTGGCAGTCAGTGCTATCAGTGTGTGAATGAATATATGCATATCGTCTACATATTTGTAAATTGGTTCTAATGACAAATCGTACTGTCATTACAGTTTTTTATTCTCATTTTATAATAAAATCAACAATGTAATATTTTATGTTGCATTGTTGATTTAAGTGCATAATTACTCTTACATGGTTACATATTTTCTTTCTCCTGGAAGTATGTTATGATGTGCTTTTAATCCTTCCACAGGGATCAGATCATCTTGACTTATTTCATGGAGCAGTTTTTTCTCAGTTGCATGTAGGTCACCACTCCAGCTGCTTTTGGCCCTGAATCTGTAAACTGTAGCACCGTATGGAACAATTGTTGCGTTTGGCCTCAGGGCTCACTCCCACATAGCTCTGCGCTTTTTATCCCAGCCAGCAGCATCTTTGTTCTCAGACCCTAAAACCCACATTTATGTAAAGCCGACCGGTTGAGACTGCCAATGTTCTCTTACAAAGAACAAAAAGCACGCTAAAGAAACAATATTGATTGTTGCAGATATGGTTTTCTCTTGTTTTAAATTCTAGGTCACAGCCCACAGGCTTCCTGTCAGACGCTGTTCCTCAAGAGTTGCAGGGATGTGAACATGTGAGGACACCACAAAGAGCTGGAAACAATGGAGGAAAGAAAGAAAATAGAACTATCAAGTGGAAACGAGAGAATGTTTAAAAAAATCTGTCAGGAAAATAACTGTTAACAGAGATCGTACTGCAGCTCCAAACACTGTCATCAGCATCAGAGTGCTTTCAGAGTGCTGTCTTTTGAAAAGTCATTTTCCTCTTTGTCCTCATTTATCAGCACACTTTTTTAGAGCGTGGTTCTTGTTACTGAGAAATGCATGGTATACTTATCAACCACACACACACACACATCATGCTCCGACCACTGTGAAAGCAGAGATACAGACCACCCAAAAAGTTCCTTGTTTTACAGTGAATCATTAAAGCAGAAGCATACGGCAGCAGATGTTTTCATAATGCACCAAAATATTTGACAAGAATGTTCTGTCAGGTCAACCATCGCATTACAGCAGTGCTGCAGACAGTGAATGAAATAATAAATCTACATCATAACTTCAGCATTGTAATGTGTTTCAAAATAAATCTTGACACGCCACTTGCTAACAGTGGTCTCAAAACAGTCACATGCTTTTGCAGGAATATATCGACATCAAGTCATTATTTGCACGACCACAAGAAGTCTTTTCAGGAAATGTTGTGAAGTGTTCTTATTTGTCTGTCAAACAATGGTTAATTCCCAAAATGTTGAACTAGTCCTTTAAGTAAGTGACCAAATGACCATTCACAGTTTTTACTGCAATATACTGAGTCCTGCATGTAAAACTGCACAGTCAACAAGTAGAGACAGCAAATCATAAAAAAAGGTACGTTTACTTAAGTGTTTTTAAATTGCCAATCCAATTTAAAGTGCCCTCAAGTGTTACCAAAAAGGAGATTATGACTGACACTGAAGGGCCACTTCATTGGGTACACCTGTACAGTCTCATGTAATCCAATCCAACAGTCTGCTATGAATTCTACTTATATGAAGTTCATCATGGATGTATCATCATCATCATTCATAAATGTTATATTTCTGCTTCATGCTCATTAATAAAGGTGTATTGTTATTGAAAAGGTGATTCTAATTCCATGGCCCTCTGTATGTAACTGTGGTGCTGGGATTATTTGAACCACCGCCTGCAATTCATTGAAGTTTTCACTGAGTTGTTATCATGTCTGTTGGTCATTGAAGGCTTTGCACAGAATCATTCTGTTTTTTACATGATCTAATTAGTCCAAACAGTTTATTTTTTGAAAAACTGACATCAGTAAAGTGATTTTGAAATGAGAAAATCTGACAATCATTTCTGCGCTGGTCTGGCTGTGATGTGCAGTATATTATTTTGACCATTTCTTTAAAGAAGTCCTGCATTTTAAATCTGCCTGTGGGTTGCAGGGTTCAGATCTACTTTTCCTTTCATGAAAAGTGACGTGTAAACTGAGCTCCTTCCTCAAAACAGAGCACCAACATTCATGCTTTCTGTGTTCATTTGAACAGACAGGGTCATTTTTATCTAACACCTAACAGTTATCATGAACATTACAACAAAAAGCAAACTTCAAGTACTCAAGCATGGAAATTACAAAGAGAGTGTTTCTTCACATCTATGCGTCATCATGCCCACGTGGATGTTAACCTCCCCTCTCCCCCTCTCTGTGTCTCCTCAGGGAGTGTGTTAGATGACATTTAAACATAAATATCACTGATGCTCTGACAAACTTCCAAACCTTAAACAACTTGTCACTGCATCTATTTTAGAATCATGAGCTGTAACAATATCACATATTAATAAAATATAGCCTATTGAGCAAACAGCTTATGAGTGACTGCTGCTCAGTGACAGTAATTATGGTTACCTTATGTACTCCAGCCGGCTAGATTAAAGTGTCTGTCAGGATGATCGCTGCTCTGACTTTGCTTATTTTGATTGACTCACACTTGAAAAATCTCCTGCACAAACGCACCCAGCAAATAAAGGAGAGAAACACAATATAAGTGCTTTACTTAGCTGATGACTTACAGTGTCTGACGGCTGCACATACTTGCTGTGTCAGTGGCTGACATTAAATAGCGGCTGTAGAAACACACACAGAATGGTGTCTTGAGTTAAAGTGAAGTCTGACTGAATTCCTTTTTAGACTGATCTTTCCAGCAATGAAAAGTAATATTTCATTTTTGTAAATGATAAAAGAAAGCCACGTTCCTTTCAGCTTCGATTTGAAGCTGAACAAATTCAGAACAAATTAAAGGCTCACATTCATTGTGAGGTGGTGTACAGTACAATACATGTTTTCAGTTTTTGAAATCCTTGACACCTCCTGTTTTTCATTTTGTCAAAAATGGATATTTGTTTTACAGCCAGCTGATGGATGCACCTGTCACCCAGGAAGCAAAGACATTTACGGACACACACAAGTAGAACAGATAGCATGAGCACACACACACACACACACACACACACAGACAGTGATGACGTTGGATGTTCAGCCTTGAGTGTCTAACTCTTCTATCCTACATGTTCCCACGAGGTTACAGAGACAGACAATAATGGTTTCTAAAAGCATGATTGATGAACACAGCACACTGTGTCCTCACCTTGGAAACAGACATGCTTAGACTCCACACACACACACACACACACACACATTAGAGGCCCTCATTTTATAGGAGATATTGTAATGGAGGCTTGTACATATTATCATAGTAGCAGTAGCTCAGCATTAATAGATTTGCATTTCTTGAAGAAAATGAAACAAATGCAGCAGATTCTTCACCCACTGCTCTAACAACTCAACGGGTTTACACACACCTTCAATAGCTCCTTGGCGGATGCGTGTGTAAATCAAGCAATAACCTCCGGTGCTGGGAAATGAAGCCAATGTGGAAGTACTAAAAACTCCTCGAGTGGCAGCTTGAGGCAGGCTGCAGAAGTGAGTCAATCTCCATAAGTGGCCAACTTCACAGCAGAAATAAACAGTCTACAGCCTGGTTCAGACAACGCTTTGGTCTCCGTAACTAATTTTCCCGTTCGTGACAACTGTGACAACTTGTTTAAGTCATCCATTCAGGTGATATTAGGGCTCAAAGTTGCACGTAATTAATAGTGTCACTGATTAACAGGTAGATGACGTTACAGATGGCTTATTATCAGCTGATGATCCACGTATTTGCCGATATTTAGATTAGACGGGAGGCAGACAGAGCAGTACATCCAACAGGGCGGCAGCCAGCGACATTTATTTTCAGCTTCAGAAAGCTGTGGGTGACATCACTCAGGCTCTGCCATTCTTTGTACTGTCACTGATGTAAACCTGATGTAAAATGCTGCTGTAGTGCAGTAAATAGTAATATAAAGGGATGATCTTTTATAACAAGTTCTGTAAAATTCAAATCTAAACACATGAACAAAGTTGCAATATACTCCACATGTAAACATCCAGCTGCAGATTTATGTCTCAGAATAACTCCATCAGGTTGACCTGATTGCTGGGTTACCTTTTATACATTTTAAAATATGAAACATTATTTACATGACGGCTTGGCTGTATATTTCATTACTATTCACAGAGACAGCTAATCAACATACAGTACATTCAATACATAAACAAAAGTCAACGTCAGTCCTATGCTTTCTTTCTTTGCATTGGAGTTGTAACCTTGACTGAGAGTTATATGATATAATAATAGATGATCATTGTCTTGTTTTAAAATGATGTGCACCTGTGAGGAGTGCCATCACACCCATATACTGTCTGGACTGCTCCCACAGACGCTGTTCCTGCTGGAAAGCACATGTTTCATTTCATGCATGTGCAAAAGAACGCACGACATGTTATCATCATTCATGATTCATGTCATGTCATGTCATTTTATTTATTCATTTATTCAGCTTCCTCCTCTCACTGAAGTTGTAAAATCTGATAACAATATAGAAATATAGTTTTGAATTTGGTAATTGAAGGGCGATTATATTATGATCTGTTCTCTCTTGTGTATGTATGTGTGTGGGTGTGTGTGTGTGTGTGTGTGTGTGTGCAGTCAGTGTGTGTATGTGTGCAGTGTGTGTGTATGTGTGCAGTGTGTGTGTGTATGTGTGCAGTTCGTGTGTATGTGTGTGCAGTGTGTGTATGTGTGCAGTACGTGCGTATGTGTGCAGCGTGTGTGTGTGTGTGTGCAGTCAGTGTATGTATGTGTGTATGTGTGCAGTGTGTGTGTATGTGTGCAGAGTGTGTGTATGTTTGCAGGTTGTGTGTATGTGTGCAGAGTGTGTGTATGTTCGCAGTGTGTGTGTATGTGTGCAGAGTGTGTGTATGTTCGCAGTGTGTGTGTATGTGTGCAGAGTGTGTGTATGTTCACAGTGTGTGTGTCAGCACACTGTGGTGAGAGCAGATGAGGCTGGAGTGGATTTTTTATTTGACTTTGGAGGGGTGTGGGTCAAATGTACTTCGACCCAACCAGTGTTGTCGCTGTGTGTGCGTGTGTGTGTGTGTGTGTGTATGATAATTGCTGTGGGACACGGCCAACCAGAGAACACACATATCGATCAGGATGTTAGGTGAGAGTGTTTTCTTTCATCCAGCAGCCAACTGCTCAGAGTGTTGGGGCGGCCTTGTTTTGCACTCAGCTAATTGCCCCAGTGAGAAGCCAAGCTTTCAGCAGCTTTCCTACTGTCTTCTTCTTATTGATATTTGTTCAGTGTGTTTAGATTGAGGAGTACACATAGATTTTAAAATATATAAAACCAGATAGTAAACATTATGTGTTGTTATTTACCGTGGGAGCAAGAATAATGTTAAAGAAGAAGAAAATACTATAATAAAAAAATACCATTCATTTCTTTATTTGCCTTAGAAGACATGACTGTACGTCCCGATGTTTATCATTCATGTGCAGTATATGAACAGTTAATACATGGTTCATAATGCACTATAATGAAGTGACAGTTCCAACCACCAGGACCAGCCTTGGCACTTATCTATCTATTTGTCATAAACTATAACTCCAGTACCAGACACCCAGAAGTGAGACATTACACTCCACACACACATTGAAAATTGCTTCCTCAGCAATTTTCTGTGGTTCAAAGGTCAAACCGAGTCTGATTGCTTCATTTGTTGTTTTCTTCTTTAGCCAGCATAAGTCCTATTGAGACTAAAAATCTCTTTTTTAAGGCAATCCTGGCCAAGACAGGCAACAGGGCAAACCAAGAACAAGTCAATTCAAAGAGATAGAAAACAGAATAGACAGCAATATAACATCCCATACACATAAGATCCCAGATTCAAGCAACAATGAACACACTTCTGAAGAATATAAGAACACAGACTGGATAGCAGCAACCCAATAATCACCTTCTATATAAAAAAACATACCAGTGTGTGTTCCTAAACTAAAGGGATGAATCTCAGGAAGTGCAGTACAATGTGGAACATGAACACAGAAACATCAACATCAACATCATTTAATATCAGTAAAAACACAACATATAGAAATGTGTTAGATAGAAATCATGACCCAGCCACTGACTTCACAGTGTGTGTGTGTGTGAGGAATGGAACAACTCAGGAGTAACGAGCATGGCCAGATTAAAAACTCTTCAGCGTCCCATGGGCACCAAAAAAAGACCTTGTTTGGTCTCTGAGCGAGGAGACCTGTCATGTTTCTCCTCGTTCTCGGTATGCAGTACTGAGACTATTTATTATTGTTAAAACTGACCAAGCATAGCTGCTCGCCCTTATTTTACATCATGTCCAATTTCTCTGTTTTGAGCTAGACAGAAGCTTTTTTTCGCTGGAGACTCCAGCGTAACTGTTGCTCTTTAAATGCTTTGTGTTAACTCATCTAGACATACTTTCTCCCCACAGTTTTAACAGACCTGGCCTATGATTCATATTTGAAAATGAAAACTTTGTCATGTACGTCTAAAACAGTCATGTGCATACTGACTATATGGCCTTAAGTCACACTGTGGCCTTATAGAGCTCAGCTTTCTTCCAGTGGTCCCGCTTTTCCAGGGATTATCAGAACATCATTTACTCCACCTCAGCATAGAGTAGATGTACTCACATTGACTCCTCCACACCTCTGTCCCGCTCCTTCCCCAGCTGTGCAGCCACTGCTGCAGAAGCAATGGGAGGGCTTTGGTGAGCCAAAAGCCAGCATGGAGGCATTTATCTTTGCTGTGCTCACTTCCTCTCGGCAGCTTACTGTCTTCCATCCTGTCTGCCTGATGGATCTCACAAGCTCCAAAAGCTGGCATCTGCTTCAAAGCTGAATCTGTTCCATGCCCGCCCTGCAAGCTGACAAGCTCTCCCGCTCTAGCTTTTGTTTAATCACAAATCATTGTCAGGTCTTACATCGTGATTCCCATGAGTCTTACATTTCTTTATTCATAATTATTAATTGTTTTCATGGAAGTTCAGGCGTGAACATGTAATCTGCCAGGTGAATTTCTGTGTCTGTACATTTAAATCATGGACTGGATTAGACACATGATGCGCCACTGAAGCAAACTGCATTATCGTTCTTGTAACTAAGCACAAAACAGTGTCAAGTCATCAGTCTACACATCGACACACACACTTGTTTTTGATCCTCTATCCACATGAGACGTGAGTTAGTTGCATTGTGCGAAGATGCTATCAGCCCACAGGCTTTAATAATGATTTCTGCTGGCTGGCCCACTGCTGAGTGAGAGCTTTCAGCGGCCGGTAACTTCAGACGGCGAGGCAGAGTGAATGTCAGAGACAACACAGTGGCAGACAGACAAGCTGTCTGGAGCCTGTGGTTATTGGCCTCATTGATTGAGACAGATGCTTTGCTGAGCTGAGGGACACTCTGGCAAATGGAAGCTGAAATCCACAGAAGACCCGGCATAGCAAGGTGGCTCACTTCTGTCTGGTCATCAGTTCTGGTCTGGGGTGTCTGATGTTCTCACCTTGCCGATGTGACTTTGTCCTGGACGACTGGAATTGATTGAACATGGGACCACAGTGTGATGACTGATGAGCTAAATTCCCTCTTTCATTCTGCACTCACCACACAGATTGTACAGGTGTGTTCACACTTTGACCTGTGTTACTGCAATCGTACCACTGCACCCAAAACTCTTGCAGATGTTTCACATTAAGAGCTGAGGATGATTTCCTGTGAGGTGCTGAAAGGCTTTTAATATGAAACACCTGTGCAGGAAGTGCTGTGTTTGCCTCAGTGTGAACATGGTGTAAATCCTGAGTTTAACATATTACTAATCCATGTATGACAAAGTGGACTCATCTACAACATTTGTCACTTGTCTCTCATTGTCATTTACATCACATGGTTTCATTACATTATGGACTTCATAAAGTATACTTTGTTTGTTGTATCTTACCTGTCATGGGAAATCATTGTGTCGGGGGGACCCTGAGCTTATTGTGCACTCTATGATGTCTCTGTGGATGGTGATACCATGTCAGAGGGCAGAGGTGCTGACAGTTTAATGTATATTTCTTTGTGGAAAATGGTGAAGTTGGTCAACAAAGCATCACATGTTAACCTAAGAGGCTAATGTTCTTTTTTAAGCATAACTGCAATTGTCCCCCAAGTGTTTATTATTGTCACCATGACAATGAAGTTTTTCATGAAGTTGTCATTTTAATCCAAACTAAGAGCTCTCCTTAAACACACCTTGATTTAACTGAAAACTGTGATCAGTAACAGTTTGGAAAGACACATGCATGATACAGTTTGCAGGTGGATGTATTCATTGTTCTACAGAACACGGACAAAAACAGAATTTGTCATTTAGTTTGGTTGACTTTCCTTCTCTGTATGAAACAAGATGATTTTGTGGGAGTATTCTGTTCATGATTTCAAAAACTAGCTCCTCATAAAAATATATCATCACCTTCATAATATGATACAAATATAATTATGAATGATTTAAAATCATCTTTAACCAGTTTATCTTACAATTTAAGACGCATACAGTGACTCTCTTCCATTGAAGGAGCAGGAGAAGAACACAATCCACCACGGTCACCACGCAAAGAAAAAAAGGTCATATAATTCATTACAATGTCATCCTTGTTATTGATATTTATTAACATTGACTGCAATAATACAAGTGTCAGTGTTATATTAGTTAGGATTAAATAGAACTGATAGATAGTCTGTTGACCCAGTATTGTGTATATGTTCTATGTTGTTATTCACCACAGATATCAGTTCAGATAAGACAGTCTTTGGCTATGTTGCACGTCATGTTAGGTGCTGATAGTATATATTTACATTTCATTAATCCCTGTGTGACACATTTCATTTACATTATGGAGTTCATAACATTTCCTTTGTCTGTTGTATTTTTTCCTACCATGCGGAATCACTGTGTGGGAGGGGACCGCCCCGCAATCCTGAGCTCATTATGAACTGTAAGACGTCATCAGTTCTGTCAATGGTGATAGCATGTTAGAGGGGAGATACTGAGTTGAATGTATATCTCTTCCATATTTTGATAATGGTGGACAATGGTGACGTTTGCAAAGCTTTCAAGAACTGTGTGTTCCTGTGAGAAATGATGTGGCATGTTTGTTGTTTCTTTGTGAGAGATATTTGGGGAAGCTGGGAAGGGAGAGAGTCAGGAACAGCAGACGACAGGTCTGTGCTGTTCATTTCATTTTTCTGCATTTTCTTTAGTCTCATTATCATGTTAAACTATTCTATATTAAAAGGATTCATCAGGATCAAGATCATCATTACAATTATTACCATTGTTTATATGTTTTTTCTTAGAATAATGTGACGCCTACAAATGTGTATGGTCACAAATTTTGAATTATATTTTACGTGTTTTTTTTGTACAAGAAGAATAAGACAATTCAATGTTTTCTACTGAGTATTAGAGCAGAGATCCCGAATTTCACCACAAAGTGGAGTATCCCCTTGCGTGAGCGCTTGTTGTGGTACGCTGCGTCGGACTGACGTTCCTCAGACAGCTATCAGCCTGCCATGGAGAACGCACAGAATGACTTCTGTCTCTTCTTTTCCTGTGAAAACAGGTTGGTAAAGTGTGTAAAAAAAACACAACTCAGGCATAAGGATTTGTAGTAACCTGTTGAATGTGTAAATGAAGTTTTGAGGTAGAAACGTGATGTTAACTTTGAGAAATGTAAAAGAGAAGTAGCTCCGCTTCACCTGTAGAAAACAACCACATGAAATGGCGGTCTGACGATGTTTTTGCTAGGTTTTGTAGCGCTCCTGAGTATTTATTTTAATTTTCTTTCATGAGTGACTGTATATTCGAAGTGGGACAGGTACCAAATTAAGAATGAAGTGTATTATGAGTTCTGTGATGGTTAATTAATATGTTTTATGTGAATGTTCATGCGAAAGCACTGATTCAAGTTAAAAGAGTATGCTAACATGTGCTCGCACTATTGTGTACGTGTATAGGATGTGTTCATACTGGCAGTAGAGTCTATAAAATGGACATTCAAGGTGTTAAAAACACGAGTAAAAACATGATTATTTTGGTTAAAAACAGTGGAAATGTAACTGTGAAGACACAAATGTGTTTTGTGATTTCATCCTGTATTGGGAACCTGATGGAGTTTATTGATTTTTGACGGGTTATGGAGTATGTTTATTGAATTAAACGATTAATTGAAAACCTGTGCAAGTAAAGAAAATAGTGAAACTATGTTTAATAAAAGACAGCTATCAGCCTGCCATGGAGAACGCACAGAATGACTTCTGTCTCTTCTTTTCCTGTGAAAACAGGGCATTTATCTTCTGAGACCAGGTGACTCAGCGTGAGGCCTGTAACAATAACATCAACAATAATGATAATAAGCTCTGTTGTGCACAGATTCAATCTGATCTCATAATTCTGTTTTATATGTTTGTATTTTTCTTCCTAAGACTAACAGGAAATATAGAATATAGTTTGTGTAAAAGAATATGAAGTGGATTCCTGTCAGGATGTAAATATATGCTGTGTGTATAACCTGAGCCTCCACAGTGGTCTCCTCTCCCTTTTTTCCTCTGGTGGAATCTAAATGTCTGCAATCACGCTTATCTAAACACCATGTCTCCTTAGCCAGTGGCGTGCAGCGAAGAGTTACCTTTAACTTTCCTCATTTCCTCCCAGGAGCCTTTGCATAGCCTCATCAGCCAATCAGCTGGCCTCATACAGAGCTCCATGGCTCTGCTCCACTTCCCTCTTTCCCATCCCAGGAGCAAGACACTATTGCCTTTCATTTTTCACCTCACTCAGGAATGATAGGGGGAAAAGGATGAAAGGTCTGTCAGCCTCATAGAGGAAGAGATGAAGAGAAAGACATTTCAGCTGCAAAGGACCATGGGAGATGCTCTCTTTATGGGCATTTTTAATAGTGACATTTTATATGCGGACGCACCTCATATACTCTCTATTGAGCAGTGGCTTTTAAAAAGACATCAGGGAGCCAAAGTGTTAAAGCACAAGCTGATGAAACTGAATTCATCATTGTGGTCTCAAAGGTCTGGTAATAAAATGTTAACGGTTCTGTGATCCCCTGAGAGCAGTCAAGCTGTAGATTACAAGATTGTGGATGTGAGTGGATGGTTACCTTATTACAGTAGAGATACAGGCCTTTGAGAGGAAACATCTCTTCACGTTCTGTCAGGGCTGTGTCACGTGACACGTTGTACACAGCAGTAAACTGTAAATTGTGCGTAAGTGGAGCAAACACTGGTACAATGGTCATTTTTTAATAGTTAACTCTTTGCATAATATAATGCTGTAAGTAATCATAAAATAATGAGTCGTGACTCATTGGATGAAGAAATACTTAAATCTTCTATGTCACTGCCAACACTGTAACACTGTCAAGTGTTATAAATGATTAAAGGTCGAGTGTGTCAGATTTAGGGAGCTCTATTTACAGACTATGACAGACATAATCATATAATTCTAGTTTTCATTAGTGTATAATCACCTGAAAATTAGAATTTCTATGTTTTTGTAACAAAGAATGAACATTTCATATCGACAGATGACGGTCCTCTTCTAGTCTTCTGAGTCCAGCATGTTAAACCACCATGTTTCTACAAAGGCCTGGAATGGACAAACTAAACACTGACTCTAGATAATAGTGAGAATAGCTATCATCACGAAGGAACAAAAAGGAATATAAAGAGGACGTTAAAGCTGCATTATGTGTGTTTGTTGGCCACCTGTGGGCAGCAAAATGAGGTTTTAACTGAGAGGTTGGAGGTTCAAGCCCACCCAGGGATGATGAAGCATGTTCTGCCTTGAGATAGCCCTTGAGAAACTTTAGTCCACCTGAGTAACACCTGAGGTTGAATTGTACCCAGAACAGACTGAACTGCCAAAATTTATCCAGGTGATTCAAAGGCTTTACTTTGAAAGCCATTACATAGCATCTGAACATGGCTCTGCTTGTTTTTTTTTTTTTTTCAGGTGACTTTTTTTTTTTACTGAAAAATTAATGCAAATCTATAAAATGCTGTTTTCCAATTAAATGTTTACATGAAACACTGAAACATTATCAAAATGGCACTGTGGCTTAAATGGTTAAAGTGCCTGTTTAGACCATGTGTTCAAATCCCAGCAGTGCCTGTTTTTGAGTTCTTTTAAGGTACTACACCATTCCAAACGATAGAAATCACTCTCACATTGAGTGCAGCCAAGGCAGTTACACTAAAAATGGTAAACTAAGCTAATGACAACCAATTATGATTACTCTAAAGCAGGACGTCCTTGAATTCTTTTTGAACGGTTATTTGACCTTGAGATCTCACTTTTTAAGGTCAATGGAACCAACTAAAGTAACAGAGTTAATTTAATAGGAAAAGAATACCAAGGCAAGGCATGTCTCTGTGGTGCAATTGGCCAGCTCTTAGCTGTTAACTGAGAGGCTGGTGGTTCAAGCCCACTCAGGGACGATGAAAGCATGTTCTGCTTTGAGATATTCCTTGAGCAACAAAAGTTCATATGAGTAAGTATTGATTTGTATCCACAATTAGCTGCCAATGTTTCCATGAAACATTATTAAGAAATGGCGCTATGGTTAAAGTGCCTGTCTTGTAAACAGGAGACCTGTGTTCAAATCCCAGCAATGCCTGTTTTTGAGTTCTTTTAATGTAGTACGCAACTCCAGACCATCAGAAATACTCTCAGATCAAGTGCAGCCAAGCAGTTATACTAAAACTCGGCCAGCACGCTTGCTGTTGACTGAGAGGTTGGTGGTTCAAGCCCGCCTGGGGACGATGAAAGCATGTTGTGCTTTGAGATATCCCTTGAGAAACAGAAGTTCACCTGAGTAATTGTTAAATTGTACCCAGAACAGACTGAACTGTCAAAATTTCTCCAGGTGATTCAATGGCTTTACTTTCACTGCCATCACATGGCATCCGAGAGCAGAACATGGTTCTGCTCGTTTTTTTCAGGTGACCTTTGTTATTTGATTTTACTGAAAAATGAATGTGTCTATTGGTTGGCTCAATTTGGTACAAAAACAGTACAAACACAAGGCATGTTTCTGTAACACAATCAGCCATCACGCTCAGCTGTCAACTGAGAGGTTGGTGGTTCAAGCCCACCCAGGGACGATGAAAGCATGTTGTGCTTTGAGTTATCCCTTGAGAAACAAAAGTTCACCTGAGGTAGTGTTGAATTGTACCCACAATGAGCTGCCAAAATTTCTCAACGATATTCAAAGGCTTTACTTTCATAGCCATCACATGGCATCCGACAGCAGAACATGCTTTTGCTAATTTTTTTCAGTTGACTTTTTGTTCAAATGTTTACATGAAACACTAAAACAAAAATTGGCGCTGTGGCTTAGATGGTTAAATTTATTTCTACCAACACTTTGTTTTATTTTATTTATATTTTATTTATTTTTCTTCTTCCCCGGAGTTTCTGTGCTTTCTCGTCCAGCAGGTTCTCGTGGATCGTGCCTGCTGCTGTGGTCTGCTGCTGACGTCTACTACATGTGTTATTACTGTCATTATTGCTACCATATCTCCATTACAGTTTATAGTCAGTTAATGATTTACTGCTGCTGTGCATCTGTGTCCCTCTAACTCTATCACAGGTTCCACTGCTACTGTAATCATTCTATCATTTATTGTATTTCATTGTCATTCTATCATTCATTGTAATTGTACAATATGTTTGTGTTGATTTGTTCTGTACACGTGACATCCATTGCACGTCTGTCCGTCCTGGGAGAGGGATCCCTCCTCTGTGGCTCTTCCTGAGGTTTCTTCCACCTTTTTTCCCTGTTAAAGGGTTTTTTTGTGGGCAAGTTTTTCCTCACTCGAACCGAGGGTCTAAGGACAGAGGGTGTCACTCCCTGTACAGATTGTAAAGCCCTCTGAGGCAAACTGTGTTTTGTGACTTTGGGCTATACAAATAAAATTTGATTGATTGATTTGATTTATTTTTATCACAACCAACAGTGGCAACTTTTGAAAACTTTGAATATTTTCACTAAAAGTGACTTAACTGTCATAACAAGTAAAAACAGTGTGAGCCTGAATGTATCAAAATAAAATGTTTGATATGACTGTTGACTCTCACTCAACAATCTCACTCAACTCTGCAGTCATTCAGATGCATAAACATTAAGTTGTAGCACTTTCATGTTAAACACACGTAACACACACAGCAACAAGAAAATCGACCACTTAATAAAAACAAGCACCAAGCATTACTGATAGTGAGTCCTTATCCCCTTGTTTTGCTGGAGTCTGTCCATTAGGTCTAATGTGACTGTAAGATGTGGCCACAACAGTGGTCTGATTTCCTGTTGCTGGGTCAGACTGACTATTTCATGACCCAGAAGTAGGTTAGGTAGTGGAGCAGTCTCCAATCCGAGCTGGGCTATCCTAGCTCTTATCCCAGTTCTCTTACCTCTATTTCAGGTCACACCACCTGTGGAGGCAACTTGGTCATGATATTTATTTTGCAAAATAAAATGATTCATGCCCTGTGGAGATTGATACAATATACAATACAATTCATGCTTATCGTGGAATGGGTCTGATGGACATGTAAAGGCAGTCTATGAGTCAAAGTGAGAATATGTCTGATGTTTTGTTTAACAACCAAGCAAACTGGCCGGTTATGCCTTGCTTCCGTATTGTTCGCCCACTACATTACCTGTGTTTCTCCACTTGTCACATTGAGCTTGAAAAGTGAGATCTCAAGGTCAACAAAACAGTTTTAAAATAAGGGAATGGCGTACTAGCATGAAAGAACTCAAAAAGCAGCACCACTGGGATTTGAACCCAGGATCTCCTGTTTACTACAGTAGACAGGCACTTTAACCATCTAAGCCACAGTACCACTTTTTGAATGGAATTAATCAAAATTGTAAAGGCTTGCATTACTTTTTCAGTAAAATCAAATGACAAAAAAAGTCACCTGAATATAACAAGCCGGACCGTGTTCTGCTTTCAGATGCTATGTGATGGTTATGAAAGTAAAGTAAAGCCTTTGAATCACCTGGACAAATTTGGCAGTTCAGTCTGTTCATGGTACAGATCAATAGTTGCTCAGGTCAACTTTTGTCTCTCAAGGGACATCTCAAAGCAGAACATGCTTTCATCGTCTCTGGGTGGGCTCGGACCACCAACCTCTCGGTTCACAGCTGAGCATGTTGGCCAGTTGCGACCTCCTGCTTTAGAATCATTGGCTGTCATTGGCTTAGTTTTCCATTTTTAGTATAACTGCTTGGCTGCACTCGATGTGAGAGTGTTTTCTACGGTCTGGAATTGTGTACTATATTAAAAGAACTCAGAAACAGGCACTGCTGGGATTCAAACCCAGGATCTCCTGTTTACTAGACAGACACTTTAACCATCTAAGCCACAGCACCATTCTTGTTAATGTTTTAGAGTTTCATATAAACATTTACTATGAAAGTAAAGCCTTTGAACATCCCTGAGAAATTTGGGCAGTTCATTTCATTGTGGGTACTTCAATATTTACTCATGTTCTGCTTTGAGATATTCCTTGAGGAACAAAAGTTCACATGCTTTCATCATCCCTGTGTGGGCTTGAACCACCATCCTCTTGGTTGAACACGCTGATTGCAACACAGACATGCCTTGCTTTTGTATTATTTTTCTTCAATCAACTCTTTCTTCAATCAGTTCCATTGAGCTTGGAAAGTGAGATCTCAAGGTCAGCATCCTGATTATTCTCGTTCTCCAGGTGCAGGGGTGTTGACAACAGCATTTTAGACACTTTATTGCAAAGTGCCAATCAAACAGCTGATCAGGAAGTAATTTACTCATTTACACATGCGTACACATCACTCACACTCATGTACTTACACATTTATGATACAGCATACAGGTTTCCGTGTTTTGTCTGAGAAAGGGATCAAGCTTATTGCCTAGCTTCCGCATTAGTGGACCCAGTAATGTGGGTCTGCCTTTACTGAAGTAATGAGCTGAGTCCTGGTTCACTTTATGACCTATATGTGTCACAGTAGACCAGAACCCCAGAATTCTGCTTCTAGAACAGGAAGGTTCTGTGTCCATATATGGTGTTTAAGTCAATAAACAATTCCAGGTATGCTATTTTTTTAAATTCATAGTTGAATCCCTGCTCCCACTATTGATGGGAAGTCCAGCTCTATTCAAAGATTCTGCTCTTTTGGCTCGACTCCCAAATGGCTCTTTATTTAGTATCACTCGTAGTCTTCTATATTTGCCTAATTTAATTTTTCAATGAAAAAAAGTCACCTGAAAAACAAACAAACAAACAAAAAAACAAAAAAAACAAAACAAGCAGAACCATGGTTTCCCCTCGGATGCGATGTGATGGCAATGAAAGTAAAACCTTTGAATCACCTGGAGAAATTTTAACAGTTCAGTCTGTTCCAGGCACGACAAGACAGACATTTAAACATATGAACTTCCAATTTCATATATTTGCAGTTTATTAATGTGTTTGCATGAAACATTTAAACACATCCTTAATGTATGAGAGCAACACCACAGGAAGCACTTTTTCATTTCCTTTCCCTGTGTTAATGTTCATTTATCCTCCATTTTATCTTCACCAAAGCTGTGTGTTTCCATAACAGCACCATAAACTAAAGCACTGTTTATCTTTGTGACATTTAATAGAATGACTGCAGCTTCATTACTGGAGATGGTTTACAGGTACATGTGATAATTATACTGCTGCTATAAATAGCCACAGCCGTTCGTGGTGACAGCTGCTCTGACATATTTGAAGAACTTTATTGATGAAACAGTCTATAAATTATGCTTCTTCTTGTCATGGGGATGTTTAAAGACTGTGTAAAGGCAATTCCATGTTTTCTTCCAAAACACAATAAATATGTTATACGTACAGCCTTTGCTGACTAGCTCTGCCCTCAACATCCTGAAAATGCATCTCCTCTGGATGAAGAATGTGACAACAGCTCCATTACTTTATTTTAATTTCGAAATAACGAAGTGATGAAGAAGAAGTGGATTGTGAAGGGCCATATTAACAGAGACCTTTAAATAATACAGTAATTACAGAACGTTAGGTGACTTAGTGCACAGTAATGTGATTTTACATCGTGTACTAACATAATCAGGTTAGGGTTTGTCATCATTTTCATGTGTTATCTAATGTCAGTGCCTATAACGTTAGACTGCTCTCATTTCCTGAGCGGAATCCTGAGGAAAATACACCGGTAACAGGACACGGGACGTCTCTTACAGTACATGCAACAGCAGCTTGTAGCTATGACAGGGAATACATGTGTTGGTAATGGCACACACGTACGAGAGACATCTGCCTGGATCTGACGACAGACAGTGTTTCACTGAGATACATGACTTATGTACATTTGGACAGAGAGACAGAGACATGGCCCCGCAGTCCTGGAGCTGAGAGTACTGCCCATTTTTACCTGATTTTGACACCTAATTTCATAAACTTGTTATTTTTAATCATTCAATGTGGCTGGCTGGTTAATAACACTTTCTTCTTTAGTCTGACAAACTGAAAACACATATTCATTTTGACTTACACAGACTTTAAGTCCCATCACATGTTTTGTGCAGCTGGCTCCCTGCAGCTTTATTCGCCTGCAAACACGCGGCTCTCGGAAATATCAGAGTTTAAAAAACAGTTCTCTGAGGCTTTGTCAGGCTTTGTTGATGATGTCTTGTTGGTCTGTGGTGCCCACCAGCCCAATGACTTATTTTTCTGCTTGACTCCAAACATGCTGGATAACTAGAGGTGTATGTGAACAAATATTTCTTAACAAATCTACCCTGAATCACTACTGTCACTGAATGGATCAGTAGTTTTTAGTAGAGAAGCTCCTCACTGCTGACTGAGTGCTGTTTTCAGCTCAGCTGTGATACAGTTTGTGACTTCCTGGTTAAAAGCTTATTGAGAGAGTGTGAAAGCCACAGAAACAATCATAATGTAAGATTAATCTGTCATAAATAACAGGCTGCCGAACCTTTACCCTCATGTGCAGCGCTCGAGGCTAGTTTTGTACTGAACTGAGAATAACAGCTTGGACCACTAACACACTGAATGTACTGTACTGCTGAATGAAATGATTCAAAGCAGTGATTTGTGATTTCCACTTTTACAGATAAGCAACCAGTCATAAAAGGCAGAAATACAGAAGAGCAAGACAGCACACTTGGTGCACAATGGCTAAAAACACAATTATTTGTCTTTCTTCATGTGTGCATAACATGTCTATAAATGGTAAATGGACTGTACTTATATAACACCTTTCTAGTCTTCTGACCACTCAAAGCTTTTACAGTACGTATCTCATTCACCCATTCACACACATTCATACACTGATGGCATTGGCTGCCATGCAAGGTGCCAACTGCTCATCAGTTTGAGGAGCTAACCATTCATACACATTCACACACTGATGGTGCAGGCTTCAGGAGCAATGTGAGGTTCAGTATCTTGACCAAGGACACTTCGACATGCAGACTGGAGGGGCCAGGGAGCGATGACAATATATAGAATGTACAATAACTTGTAAACAATGCACACACAGCTTCAAAAATAAGTCAGACTTGTGACTCGATTTGAGGAGCAATACATCCCCCTTGTTAACCTTCCACCCTCCGTCCCTATCCGTTAGAAGCAGAAAGAGTTCAGGGGCAGAGGGATTGTTTTGTTGAATGGATTTATTATGTTTTGATCCTCTAGCTGATGGAGGAATCTATGGACCTGACCATCTGAAATAGACTGGCTGCACAGCGGACATTTTGACATGTCACAGTTACTGCTGAGTCCACCTTTGTTTCCTTTCGTGACTGATAGATGGATGTATGTGTCAAAGCTGGGAAGCAAACCAAACTGTCTGCTGTGAAGTCTCCTCACACATGCATGGTGCTGTCCGAGGTGCTGAAGCAGCAGACAGGTCTGTAACACAGCAGTCATTCTGACATGAGATAGTTGGGTCAGTGCAGGTGTTAATATTATTAATTAACATTCTTTTTCATTTATTGCAGCAACATATGCCACTGCAGCATCCTGACTGCGTTTGACCTAATTGGAGCGGAGCCTTTACCATTAGTATCACTGTTTACTTACTTTTTCACATCACAATGGCTGCTGTAAAAAAGGACCATTGTAAGCTTTTTACTCTCTCTACTTCTGCCAGTTTTTTGTTTGATCTATAATATTCAATATATATTGGTGTCATATACTGCTTTAGTGGGAGTATTACTTTAACACTACTCTGAAGTAGTGCCTGTGCTTCTGAAAATAAACTTCCAGGTAAGCCTTCTCTTATTTTAGAGGAGAGATGACTACAGACTACAGTTTGTAGTCATCTTCATCTCATCTTTCTGTAGGTTTAGGCATTAGAAGAAGATTTAAGACCATTGAGGCTAATTTGCTGCTATGAGAATAGCACACCTCAAATGGTGTGGCTAATGCAGGTGCCATGTTTTGACAGAAATAATATATATCCAGGTCTGATTTCAATCTTTTCTTTAAACTGCACTGTGAGTCCAGCAGTATTAGTAGTGGAGTACACTTTTAAATAATCACGGAGCAGGCGGAGGTACTGATATGGAAGTGATGTCTAATGACAGTGTCATCTCTGCACTTTGAAACACATTATTTCCAAAGGCAACGTCAAGATGGCTTTTCGCTGAGTCAAGCAAAGGGGAACATGCAGGAGAGCAGACCATCAGGCTTACACAAGCCCAGCAGTAAGCACAGCATTAAATCGCATTTTGTCTGACAGGGCCATAACAGTGGGAGTGGAAATCAGGCTTGTGCACGGGTTGCACAATGACTGAGATTTCTGAAAACAAACCATTATAATTACATCATGAAAAAGAACATAAACATACGACTCAAGTGTTTGTTAGAGGACTCTAACAAGTTTTCTTTTCAAACTCTGACTATGCCTTATGTCCTCTTCCTCAGTCTTTGCTGCCTGTCTGTCTGTCGCTGTGCTGTCTGTATAATGGAAACCTGACGTTTCCTCGACTTTGTAGCATAATTCATTTACAGTTACAGGAACTCATTGTTCATGAATCCACTCATCCTGGCTGTCATGAAAACTGTTGCCAGGCATTGCATCACCGTGAGCAAATCTAATTTACACATGAAGAAAAATGTCAGTTACAATTATATTCACATCACTTTGAGATGAGATCCTGAACTCATTAAGCGTTCCTCCAGCTAGAAATAGATTGTTGATTCATCGCCTGAGTCTCCTAATGAAACAGAGGCTTGATTCCATGGCCATGATTCCTTCGTACCATCCACCTTCCAGAACCTGCAGTGATTATCTCAGGTGCTCTTGTAGGTGGAAAGTGACACGGATGCATCCAGCTCCACACTGAGCTATTTTTCTTTGCAGCTGGTTCCTACCCTGTAAGGTGACTCCAAGGTTCCTCTGTGGCTTTTCATTCCCCAGACCACCTGTGTAATCAGGCCGCCACTTCTGATTAGCAAACACACCAATCACTGAGCCCAGGGGTCAGGCGGATGCAGCCCTGCAGGGGTAAACCATCCAATCAGGAGTGATCCTCTGGGCATCTGAAGATGTGTGGGTTCCCACACAGACAGGGGAAGTAAATCTTACAATTAGATTTAAGACCCATTTACAATTAAGTTTTCAAAGTTTCTGTTGAATCTGAGATTGCTGCTGTAGCATTGTTTCCTGGATCCTGAGCTTTTTTCTCTATGTTCACAGTGTGAGTGGAGGGGCTGATGGATTGCTCTGGTCTGACACATGGTGGGTGGTGTGAGAGGCTCTGATTGCATCTGTATGGTGGTGTGCTAGAAATTTTTGAACAGGCATATGGATTTGTCACAGCTTTACTATTTCCACTCTACTATGTCCGCATGAGTTCAGGCAGGGAATTTATGTTTCTGAAATGCCCTTTCAATACTATCACTTGTTCTTACTCATGGACTGCATTCTCTCATTTTACTACATATCAAACTAGCATTTCTCCATAAACAGATATCTGGGTATAAATGCAGAATCATTTCATGTAGACGAGTAATCAAGATTTAGGCAGGAAAACCTTCCTGACTACTCCTTGGGGTGAATATTGGATGAAATAATCTCATAAATCATTGGCTATGGGCGGCACGGTGGTGCAGAGGTTAGCACTGTCGCCTCATACCAAGAAGGTTCCTGGTTCCTTGAACCTCAGCTGGGTCTTTCTGTGTGGAGTTTGCGTGATCTCTCTGGGTACTCCGGCTTCCTCCCACAGTCCAAACACACGCACTTAGCAGGTTAATTAGTGATTGTCCGTAGGTGTGAATGGTTGATTGTCTATGTGCCCTGTTATGGATCATCAGCTATCGTCTGACGATGATTTGTGTAGGAAATCTCTCCAAATCTCACTCCCACAATGCAGTGCATCACTTGATATATGAATATTGCAGTCATGTTTACTCTACACCTGACACAAAATAATAATTATTCATCTAAAATTGACTGCTTAGATTAGAAAATCAGATATCTATTATTGTACAAATATAATAAATATTATAATAAATAAATATTTGGACGAGTTTCTCTGGAATATGAACTTGTGTAACAAACAGACTTCACATGTGGACTTTCAGAATAAAAGAGCTGTGTGTCTATATTTAAAATAAAAGCACAGATTAAAAACAGAATACTATAATTGTGTTTTCTCCTTCACAGTCACTAGAACTATGTTTAAATTAAACTGTTTTGAGTATTTATGCACCATTCATATGTGATGACAAAGAGCAGGGCAGTATGGGATATTGCAGTATTGTTGCTTTTGTTTTCATTTAACACAATTTAGCACAAGTAAACATTTTGAAGCCAAAATGTCTGAGCTTATTCATTTGTTTATCTGTGTGCCCTGAATGCAGATCAGCTGAGGTGTTTGACTATCAAACTGTAACTGATTCAGACTTCATCAGTGATTGTTAGTTATTTAATAATATACTATTCTGTAGAGAAATGTTTCAGACTTGAAACCAGATGCTTTAATGAAGCTAAAGAACCACCACTGTATACTTTGTCCACTTTAGAGTAACACTGCTAACAGGCAGCTATTAGCACCAGCAGCTCCATCATGAAACCAAACAGCATGTCTTATGGAATAAAGGTTTGCAAAGTGAAGGGAATCAATACACTTGTATCTTATTTTGAAGGAGCACAAAGGGGGAGTATGCTATAAAGCCTTTTAATGACTCTGGCTTTCATTCCATGTCTTATTTTCATAAAACATGTCTGTTGAGGGGTTTAACTGTGAGGTTACTGAAATATAGAAAACTTGAAATGAACAAGGCATAACTTGTTTGTGCAATCTGATTGGCTGCTGTGTTCAGTGAGCATTAATCACATTGGCTAAATTCCCATGATCGCTCAGTGACTCGTTGATAATGTTGCCCACAGTAGGAGTGTGTGGTTAATGCTCCTAAAGCTGCACATCACACAATGTTCCTCTTGTCTCTGGCCAATGTCCAACTTAGTAGAGAAGTTAAAACGAAGTGGAAACTTTTATGTGATCCCAGCTCTGGCATGATGGAGGTTCTGTGTGCTCAGAGGCCAAGATAGCAATCAGCTAGCTCTAAAAGGTCCCTGCTGGAATCCTCCATAATCTCCGAGGAAGACTTCTATCAACCATAAAATCTTAATAGCTTATAAAAATCATCTGTGTGACCTTCAGGGAGACTATCGCTTTAGATGAGGCATGCTAGTGTTTGTTCTGCCCACTTTCCCAGTAAAAAGAAAAACAGCTGCAGAAACAGTTTGCTGATGTTCATCTTTCTCCTTCTCTATCATGTATGCAACACAAACCAGGCTAAAAATGTCCTCATCACGCTGGCCTTTATATAGCTGTGCACTAAAGGGCAGCAGGCTTCTGAGAGAAGTAGGCCAGCCTGGACAGTAACACTTTAATTGAAAGGATTTGTGTACATGCCACAGAGCCGAGGACAAGCTATGCATCTCAGCCTTTTGTGCTTCTACGGGGTCATGCAGAAGGACTGGGCATACTGGAAGTTTCTCTGTACAGAACACAGAGGTGCTGAAAGGGCTTGCATAACGCTGTATGCTGATGAACAAACATGACCCATGAATAATTAGCAGGGCTCGTATTTACAGTATTAATGATCAGTGTGGGAACTCAGTCCTAAAGGGACAAACATTTCCAAAGTGACATACATTGTGTTCTTTGTGAGTCAAAGTACTTAGGTGCTCACTGACTATTACCTGCTCAACTGTGATAAAAAAAAAATCTTATGAGAGATCTGCACATACTCTTACACTACATTTCAAAACATTCCTAAATCGGTGTAGGCACAGGAGATGAGTTGAGTTGAGCTGAGTTGTAGTATCAATACAGCCTACTTTGTGAATGACTATCAGTGTGGTAGAACTAAGCTATCATTAAGACAATATATAATAATAATAATAATAATAATAATAATAATAATAATCCTTTATTAACACTGCATCATGTCAGAACAGTAGTGCACGAGCACGATGAAGAATTTCACCTTTCAGTTACACCTTCTGTTAACATATATAATCCTGCAGTTGCAGAAGAGTTAGCTATTTCTTTAGTGTGAGCCACACATGTGAAATAATCTGTAAGTATAACAGTATAAATGTTAAATATCACATCTCTGCTATCACTGTATTCAGTTCTGGAGGGGATATTTAGTAATACCACACTGTGATCAGTACAGTTCAATACAGAACAAGAAGCATGCAGGTCTGTTCCTATGTGTGTGTGTGTGTGTGTGTGTGTGTGTTTGTGGACTTATAAAATAAATAATCGAGGTTGACACAGAACAAAACAGAAAAGAGAGAGAGACACAGAGAAGCTGTTAGTTTCACAAAAGAAGCATTATTACATCCAGGGGGAAATTAGTTGGAGCTCTTTGATGGATGGCGCGCTCCATCATGACTGTGAATTATTGTGCATCCAAAGCATAAAGCAGTCGTTGGTCTCAATGGAGCACATGTACCATGGTATCAATCACAGACTCATATGAACACAATCAGAAATGTGCCACGCAGATGTTGTACTTAACCTTCAGGATTAATGACACATCCTCCTGCTCATATTCAAAAGGTTACAAGCTCTGGTCATAAATCGGCATCCACAATTACGATGTGTGTAACGTGAAATATATGACCTCTGTGAAAAGTTCATTCAGTGGTGATATGTTGCCAAATAAATTGTGATGGTTATGGAACGTTCAGCGAGGTCATCATATCACATTTGATCCTGTTAAATATCAGGATGTGTTCCATTCCAAAAATACAGGACTGAGGATAAACCCTAATAAGACCCTATTGATTCACTCATTTCACACTGCACATTACAGCGTCACACAAGGGCCACCTCTATCAAAAGGCCATCAATTATGAATGGCACCATATGGGTCCCCTTTCCCTTCATCTAATTATATGAAAGTCAAGAAAAATCCAATTTGCTATTTTGCATTATTAAGGATCACGGTGCCGACACGAACGCAGTGTTTAAGAAGTGAAATTCTGCCTGAAATGGCGTGTCTGCACAGAGTTTTATCACGGTTTAACATTCTGAAGACATGAAGTGATATTTCTCTGTGTTTCGTGTAAATATGTCAGTATGGGCCACGCAATGTGTGACTGATAGCTCTGGAAAAGAAGGCAGCAAGTAGACCAGTTAGTTGAGTTTACTCATCAATCATCAATTATCAAAATATTTTAGTATGGGTTAGGGTAAAGAAACAATTTAGATTCAAATACAGAATTTCTTCATGCAAATCTAAGTTGCCAATTGGACATATTATTATTATTATTATTATTATATTTCAGCATGCACTGATTTGTCAGTGGAGTAGAAATTGTTTTTTAAAAATTAGCAGACATTTACATCCATCATCAAGCAAAAGACCTAAAAAGGTAATAAATGTTAAACATTACAAAATGATTATAGACGTTTGTACGGTGTTCATTTTAGGACATCCTCAGATCTCAGACTCAGGTGTCAGACTCAAACGAAAAGGCATCAGAGTCGCCTAAAAGTCACTCAGTCTCAGAAAAACCTTTGTCATCTTCAGACGAAACGGCCTCATCCTCACACAAAACAACATCATCCTCAGAAAAATCGGCATCATCCTCAGAAAAAACGGCATCATCCAATGGCATCATCCTCAGAAAAAACGGCGTCATCCTCAGAAAAAATGGCGTCATCCTCAGAAAAAACGGCATCATCCTCAGAAAAATCGGCGTCATCCTCAGAAAAAACGGCATCATCCAACGGCATCATCCTCAGAAAAAACGGCGTCATCCTCAGAAAAAACGGCATCATCCAACGGCCTCATCCTCAGACAAAACGGCCTCAGACAAAAAGGCCTCATCCTCACATGAACTAAACGCACGAAACCGAAACTACACGCCTCGTCAGTCAACTTAACTCACACAATCATAGCTGGTTCCGCCCTAGCAAATTCATGGATTGCTGAGAATAGCTACAATATCGCTAAGCTGTTTAGGCTAAATAAACAGACCAAAATTAATACTAAATAATTTATTTAATAATTTCTGAATGAAAACATTGATCTTTCGTATGAACCCTTTATGGGTTCACACGAAGTTCTCATGCAGACTCATAGTCAGCACACCAGAGGAGGAGCTGTTGAATAGCTTAATGAATTAGCAAAGTAGCTGACAGCTTTTACAGTGACACAGTGGTGTTGTTTATGTTAACTGGTACAGCAAGCCAATGATATTTGTGGTATAATAGGAAATCGTTATTTTCTGCAAGCTATTTCACCGTGAAAACTTTCAGAATCCAGTTCATCAACCGTATCTGATCAACACGTGTCGCTCTTATCATTGCCAAGAGATTATGAAACACTTAACTGAAAAATACGCTATCAACAGACGCGACGTTGATCAATCAGAATGCTCAACAATATGGTAATACAAATCCATTTTTAGAGCATTTAAAATGAATGCCATTTTCGTTAAAAACTCAACTTAGCTAGCCGCAGATAATAAAACTAGGATTAAACAGGGTAGCAATCTAAACGTATGCTATATTACCTTACTGTTGAGTATCCTGATTGTGACGCCGCATGCTGATGATTTATTTTCAGTTCGGTGTTTATAGTCTCTCTCTGGGCAACGAGAATTAATCGTGTTGGACTGGGGATACAGTTGATGAACTGGTTCTGTTTTCACGAAAGGGAAATAGCTTGCAGAAAATAAATGATTTCTATTATACCACAAATATGTTGGCTTGCTGTACCAAGTTAACATAAACAACACCACTGTGTCACTGTAAAAGCTGTTCGCTACTTTTGCTAATTCATTGCTATTCAACAGCTCCTCCTCTGGTCAACGCTGGCTATAGGTCTATGAGAACCGTGTGAACCCATGTGCTGGGTTCATACTTAAAAGATCAATGTTTTTTCATTCAAATTATTAAATAAATTATTTAGTATTAATTTGGTCTGTTTATTTAGCCTAAACAGCAACAATATTGTAGCTATGCTCAGCAATTCATGTGAATTTGCTAGAAGACTAGGAACCAGCTTATGATTGTGTGTGGAGTTGTTGACTGACGACGTGGTTTCGGTTTCATTCGCTTGTTCATGTGAGGATGAGGCCTTTTGTCTGAGGCCGTTTTGTCTGAGGATGAGGCCGTTGGATGATGCCGCTCTTTCGAGGATGACGCCGCTTGAGGATGATGCCGTTGGATGATGCCGTTTTTTCTGAGGATGACACCGATTTTTCTGAGGATGATGCCATTTTTTCTGAGGATGACGCCGTTTTTTCTGAGGATGATGCCGCGGATGATGCCGCTTCTGGAGGATGATGCCGATTTTTCTGAGGATGATGCCATTTTGTGTGAGGACGCAGGCCGCTTTGCCTGAAGATGACAAAGGTTTTTCTGAGACTGAGGGGACTTTAGGCGACTTGATGCCTTTTCGCTTGAGTCTGACACCTGAGTCTGAGGATCTGAGGATGTCCTAAAATGAACACCGTACGCTTGACTGAATCTTGTGTAATTACCATAAATACTGTAAGATCCATAATGGACCCTGACAAACCTTTTAGTGAGACATCTGAACACAGTGTTTATCAGAGTATTTAGAAGAACACGAAGGGTTTTTCTCAATGGACTGGCTTCATAAGAGTTTTTCAGTCATTTGCAGTGCCTTCTCCTTTTCCAAACAGAATCCAACACGACTCTCTTAGACGGTTCTAGAATAATCATCTGTTTAGCTCGAAGAAACTTATAAAAATAGTTAGTTGTAATAAAGCTAAACTCTCAGACCAAATATACAGTAAGTGATACATTGCAAAGATATGTGCATGTATCCCGGTAATTTGTTCTAATCCAGAGTGAGTTATACAAAATATGTGATCAACATTCAAATCTGATGAGAAATACCTCCTGATGAAAGATGCTGTAGATTGTTTAGCACCACTTGCAGAAAATAGAACATCCTGAAAATCAGAATGCTCAACAATATGGTAATACAAATCCATTACTTTTAAGGAGCATTTAAAATGAATGCTGCCATTTTCGTTAAAAACCCAACTTCTCTAGCTAGCCGCGGCATAATAAACTAGATTGCAACAGGGCAGCAATCTAAAACGCGCTATGTATTACCTTACTGTTTACATTCTGATTGTGACGCCAGCATGTCGATGACGATTTTCAGTTCGGTGTTTATAGTCTCTCTGGGCAACGATAGACGACCGTGTTGATCAGATACAGTTGATGAACTGGTTCTGAAAGTTTTCACGAGTGAAATAGCTTGCAGAAAATAACGATTTCCTATTATACCACAAATATGTTGGTTTGCTGTACCAGCTAACATAAACAACACCACTGTGTCACTGTAAAAGCTGTTCGCTACTTTTGCTAATCTGATTAAGCTATTCAACAGCCTCTGGTCAACGCTGGCGATAGGTCTATGAGAACTTCGTAGAACTCCATAAAGGGTTCATACTTAAAAGATCAATGTTTTTTCATTCAAATTATTAAATAAATTATTTAGTATTAATTGGTCTGTTTATTTATCAAACAGCAACAATATTGTAGCTATTCTCAGCAATCCATGTGAATTTGCTGCTAGAAGACTAGGAACCAGCTATGATTGTGTGAGTTGTTGACTGACGCAGACGCTGTGTTTCGCTTCTATCTGCTTGTCTATGTGAGGATGAGGCCTTTTGTCTGAGGTCATTTGTCTGAGGATGAGGTCATGGATGATGCCGCTCTTTCTGAGGATGACTGCTTGAGGATGATGCCGCTGGATGATGCCGCTTCTGGAGGATGACAATCATTTTTCGAGGATGATGCCATTTTTTCTGAGGATGACGCCGCTTCTGGAGGATGATGTCATGGATGATGCCGCTTTTTCTGGAGGATGATGCCGATTTTTCTGAGGATGATGCCATTTGTGTGAGGATTCAGGCCGCTTTCTGGCCTGAAGATGACAAAGGTTTTTCTGAGACTGAGGACTTTGGTGGGGCTAATTTCCGATGCCTTTTCGCTTGAGTCTGACACCTGAGTTCGAGATCTGAGGATGTCCTAAAATGAACACCGCACGCTTGACTGAATCTTTGTGTAATTACCATAAATACCGTAAGATCCATAATGGACCCTGACAAACCTTTTAGTGAGACATCTGAACACAGTGCTTCTCTATCAGAGTATTTAGAAGAACACTGAAGGGTTTTCAATGGACTGGCTTCATAAGTTATTTTTCAGTCATTTGTGAGTGCCTCCTTTCCAAACAGAATCCAACAATGACCTCTTAGACGGTTCTAGGAATAATCATCTGTTTAGCCTGAAGAAACTTATAAAAATAGTTAGTTGTAATAAAGCTTAAACTGTGACCAAATATACAGTAAGTGATACATTAAAAAGATATGTGCATGTATCCTGCAATTTGTTCTGAAATCCAGAGGAGTTATACAAATATGTGATCAAATATCTAAATCTGATGAGAAATAATTCTCCCTGATGAAAGATGCTGTAGATTGCTTTAGCACCACTTTGCAGAAAATAGAACATCTGCCATTTTCAGTTTGGATTAGTAAAAAGAAGAAACAAGGACATTTAAGTTATGGAAGGGAAACAGAAAAGAAATAAGAGCCTGATGCTGGACTCATTACACAGATCGGATATCAGCCTGATCCATGCTGAGTGCAGCTTCTGTTCTGCTCTCTTCATTTATTAAAGATTTACTGCATGTAGTTTTTCAGAAACTAGATTCAGACATTTTATTTTACAATCATTTGAAACATCATGTGGGAGATTGGAAAAAAAACATTTAATTGTATTAACTTCAAACTTTTAACATCTGTTAGAAATGTTATCACAGCATCGAACATCAGACATACAACAGTGGCAGCAGCACTATATCAATGTGTGTTACATATATTAAACAAGCTGAATGTCATGATGTGTCTGTCCTTATGAGGTTAATACTTCATAATGATGCAATTTCCTAAACCCCAGAGAACAATGCCTTAATGTGAAAAATAATAATAATAATAATAATCAGTTTCTCATTAAAAGGTTTCCAGATTCCACATCAGGGGAAAGGAGCAGTGGTATGAGGCCAGCAGTCAGCTCATACTCAGAGTTCAGGTGTCAGAATGTGTGATAAGTAGGGATGCATGGATCCAACTTCTTCCCCAATAAACATTTTTCATACGTCTACTGAATATTTCTCAGTGTTTACGAGTCTGTATGCTATCATCCAGTAGCATGTGGTAAAATATTTCCCCATCCTACTTTCCATGAGGGATTGTATAAATAATTCACATGCTGTTGGATTTGTTTGCTTTGTAGGGATTATGTGGGGGCGGCTGCTGTAAACTACCTGTATAAACTTGACAACAATTAGCTCCTGTGGCAGCGCTGCAGGTTACAACGCTCACAAGCCCCACGGTCTCCAGTCAACAGATGCACTCTGAACAGTTTTATCATCTTCGATTACCACAAAATTTACCTCACCTCTTAAAAATATGAACATAATAACAACAAATTGCTGAGAGACCACAAGGCAATATAGAAAGATGTAGCCAAAACACTTGCTCCCAATTGCAAAATAATGAGCGGGAAGTACTACGCTGCTGTGAGTAACAGAAAAAAAAACAGTGCAGCTCTCTCTGCGTGCCTCTTGGAAGTTGCTGCCAAGCATATCTCCAAGACCACAGCTATTACCTCTGTTCAGTGGCATGCAATTTATATGGCGCTCCCTGGGGAAATTAACTTTGTGGTGACAACTCACAAGATCAACAATTCTGAGAGGAATTCGGGCCATTCCTCTACAGAAAGGAATAGTATAATTACAGGCCGTGAACTTCAGCACAGTCCCTCTCCAGCAGAGGAATTCTCTCTCTCACTGGACTATTTATATCAGTTTATTTGTAGTGTTTTTTCCTCATAAGAACTGATGTTGAACATTATGATTTCCATGTCAGAATGAAGAATTTGACCTTAGAACACAAAGATTTTCAAGGTTTTTCAAAACAAAATGTTTTCCGAGCATTTTATTTTTCAGACAAATATATTCATCGTCCAGTTTTCGCTTGTATTCCCTGTCCTGATGCTGCTGAGCAGGGCTTTTGGCATCACAAGGGAGAACTGTGCACACACCATTATGAGGCTGAGGCAACGATTATGCCCAGTCGGTGCCGAGAGCCAAATGCATACCAATGTGCTGTGGAAAAATCCTGATATGCAGAGGGGGTCAGCCAGAAGATGAGCAGTGAGAAGTCTCGGCTGTCCCGCATTCCAAATCGTGTCCTGTTGCATAATGAAAAGGAGCTCAAGCACACAAATGCCTCTAATCCACCAAGCTGTTCCAGCAACACTGAAAGGAAATCAAAGTTCTTCCACCAGTGCTCATCTCTAACTTGCAACATTCAACATAAATGAAAGACTGACTTGCTTAGTGTTTGCATCCATCTCATGTCATGCATATTAATGAACATATTAATTCAGTACCTAAACATCAGTCAGATAGATAGATAGATTATATCCCTCTTACAAGCAGAGCTGAATTCTCCTGCTGCTCTCTCTGTGCACTATGTTTGCATTATTTAGTAATAATTAGTATATCTGTTAGTACTTTGATTAGGCATAATAAATTAGTGAATACACACCATGTATAGACATTATATATTAAATATTGACTAATATGGCCAAATAAGCATGTTTGAAAATCAGATTTGACTGACTCGGTTTCTGTAACATTTTTATTCAAATGTTGCTAAATTCTTGCTGCAGTCTGACATCAGTAGTAAAGAACTGTGGATGAAGATGTTCAATAATTAGCTTTTCTGAAAATGTTTTGTAAATTTGGATAAATTCCAGTTGTGACATTTTCCTTCAGACTTGGTGGAAAACTGGAGCCCTGACCTTCAAACACCTCCTCACTTCATGTCACTGCATCTGAATATCACACTACTGCATGCATTGGCAATTTATAGCATATGTACATTTTCACTAGCATACCAATTCGGGATGTCAGACTTTAGTCAGACCCAGACTGAGTTCAGCCAACAGCTACCCTGAGCAGTTTACTGTGTCAGACTTATGCATTCTAACCTCTAAATGACTCCAGGTACAACTCTGTGGCAACATCACATCACTGTGATGCAGTTTTAATCTGTTATCCATGTAACCAAGGAGCAACCTCCTGTGAAGTGAAGCCTATGTGCAGATGTGCCAAAAACTGCAGTTCCTCAAACGTCCACTCGAGGGTGGCTCCAGAAGTGAGTCAGTCTCCATAAGTCCCCATGTTCAAATGTCCAACTTCACAGCGGAAATAAACATGTTTACAGCCTGGTACAAAAAACAGTTTGGGTCTCTATAGCTAATTTCCCTGTTCATGACAACTGTACTGAGGGTGAATTTATATACAACTCACCTGTTCACATTATATTAAGGCTTAAAGTTACCATATCTAACAGGCTGCGTTGATTGACAAGTGGGTGCTGTTACAAATTGCTTGTTGCACCCAGGCGTCATTCAGGCCCAGGCTCAGATTTGGTCGTTTGTCTTGGTTTGTGTGCTTCTATCATGAGCAAGTAAGCTACATAGTTCAATTGTTTCCCTTATGTCTATTCTCACAAGTGGGAGTCTTTACGGGGTGTTTTATTTTGAAAATTAACTGGATTCTGGCCAACTCGATCTTCTCTGTGCTTCTTCACGTGGCCGTGTATTCTCACAAACATTGTCTAGAAGCTGTGCCCGGTGGGATTTAGAGGAAAATGGATTCAGATTTATTTCCTCTTCCACTGTTTGCTAACGTAGACAGACCTATGTTGTTTCTCTCATAATGTAAAAAAGGAAATCATCATCTAGTATGACATCTGTGACGACTCAGTGTTGTCTAATGAAGCTTCTGTGAGCACTGTGTCACTTGAATTGGTCATTTGAATTGAAATTCTTTGTTGCTGTCACTTCCTCTAAATCACTGAACTACCTTAAGTTTCTGTGTAACTCTGGTCCCATTATAATGGAGTCCTGGTCAAACAGAAAGTCTAAATGGTCTTCAGTTATTCTTACTTTTAGTGGACAAAGTCATCTCTCTGCTTGACCACCCGTGAACATCAGAGGACAATGAGTTTGTGAAAGGCAAACAGATCAATACTTGATCGCTTCACACTCTGTCAACTCCTCCCTTCTCATTCAGTGGCCCACTCTTTAACACCCATCAACACACTCAAACCTTGAGACCGGTGAAGTATCTCTCTGTATTCCCTGTCATGGCCTGTGACGAGTGCCATTCCGAACACTGTGTTCTTGAGGCGGACGCCCATTAGGAGTACCCCACTGCTTTGACATCTTATTTTGTTAAAGTGTACTGACAGTAAATAGATTTGGTCGATCCATATTTCATTTCCTGCGCTCTCTCCAGGGAGCCTTCTCCTGTCCTTGTCAAGCAGCCAGCATCCTCCGTCCCAGAGAAACTGCCGCCAGCCTCCAGAGGCCTCACAAACACATCCTCCCTCCTCTTGACAGCATCATTGCCAACAGCCAAAAAAGAATCCAACATAGCTTGATTGAAAACATCAATCATTTTTGTTGCCTTGTGTTGCCTTGAGTTGGGCGCTGCAGAGAAACACTATTATCAATATAATCAAAAATCTTAAATCATGTTAATGGTTGGTGGACAGAATCTTGACTTTTAATATGAGGCTAGTTACACAAGTTTTTGGAGTTTGGAGGCAACTTCAGGAGAATTTTGTCAACTAAAATTGATTTAGGAATTAAGGAGGTCAAGTTTGAATTTAAAAGCAAATTTTGTTTTGCAAAGTTTATTTTGGTCATTTAATCTGTCGGTTATGATAATACTCCACCCACTAAAGCAATCTCTGATATATCTGAATGTGGCAATGGTGCTACAACAGAGTTCAGTCCCCATTTGAAAAACACAAGTACAGGAAACAAGTTGAAACAGGAATTGGGCCTGTAAATTGTGATGGATATTTAAGAGACTTAGACATACAATAGCCTGCTTTTATTTCCTCTTCCAAATGAGTTTGACCTACCCGAGGCTTCCTTTAAAACTCATCTCACTGCTTGCAATTCTCCTTCTCATCTGATTTTCAGCTGTCAGGCCCTGAGGTCACTGGGTAATGATCTTGTTATCAACAACAGAAAAAAACAAAATTACAGAAGTCAATACTGAGTAATGTTAACATGGTATGCCATTAGCAACATTAAAGTTGCATTAATCGGTTTGGTCCATAACAAGCTAAAATCAAAACAATGAGCTGAAAGGCACTGCAATGCTCCATAGAGCTGAGGGAAGTGTGTCACTGCAAGCAGCTCCTTTCATACACATTGCTTAATTACAACTACTGTATAGATTAGTTCAGATTTAATATGACTGGTACAAGTTCAACACATTTTAAGTTGAACCTGAGTCTGTGATGTTTAATGATCAGTTTAGAGGAGTAACCTGATTATTTATGTTGCAACATGACCTTCTCTCTAATGTGGCAAAACTTTCTACCACGCTGGTGAAAAGATTAAAATTGTCTGTCTGTCATCCATCAGAGTATTTTGTTTGATGATGAGCATCAGGCTCACGGGTTCTGCAAATTACTAGTTTTTCTAATATATCTTTTTGAACCATATCATCATAATCCCATATCGTAATAATTCTGAACTTCAGACTCTAGACCTAGTTGAACATTGAAATATTTAACATTCCCTGCTCTCTCCATGAGTCCTGATGCAAACATCGACCACTGCTCTGACGCCAAGAAGCTGTCAAGCTGTCTCATGACATTCCCTCCTGTCCTGCTTGGCGATCCACTCCGATGTAGCCCTCTGTGCAGGTCAGAGCTCATTTCATTTATTCAGCTCAGCTGTATGCAGGCCTGCAGCTAACAGACAGCAGTATTGTGTCACCAGTTTGCAGGAGTCTGGGTGGAGAAAGGTGGTCACTGACAGTTCCATTTAGGCCTAGCGTAATGTTCAGGTCTTGTGGGACCTGGTTTCAGTGTTGACAAAAACTGCAGAAAATATGTTTTCAACCTGAGAATCATCAGCCTTTGCTCATTTTATGTGAAGAAGACACTTTCACTGAGTGCACTCTGTACTCCTGCCAGGCTCATATTTTGGTTGGTGCGTCTGAATTGTGCTTTTGTGCTTGAAGCAGAGACAGTTTAGAAAAGAGACTGAAGAGTCATTTCCTGTGTCTGAGTCACTGAATTTAGCGCTACCGCCCCCCTTTAGGAGACCAGCAGCAGGTCCAGAGTCTGAGTGATTCTTAATATTAAGTAAAAAAGTAGAATCATTTTTGACAAGCCACCTATCTTCTGAACATTCTGATATCTTATATGAAATATGTTTTTCAGATAAATCAAACTTTGTTTGTCTGTCTCTGTCTCAGCAGCAGCACAGATTTCTCTTCTGTCTGTCACTGAATCATCAGTCTGTTTCACCAAAGATTATCTATAACAACATAACTGAAACTTAAATAACTTCTTATAGTGTTAGGGGTCAATAACGTTAAAGTCATCCATTAAACCCAAAGTTAGCAGTCCAATCTCTGTCCTGTCCATGTGTCAAAGTGTCCTTTAACAAGACACTGAACCCTGAGCTGCTCCTGATGGGCAGGCCACCTTGTGCAGCAGCTCTGCCACCATTGCTGTGTGACAGTGAGAGTGAATGAGACAATGTACTTTACCAAAAGCATCTCCACTGGTTGGATGTGGCAGTTGCAGTAGGTGTTTTGCCATCTGTTGCCTTTATTACATTTTATTACATGAGAAAATGAGTTCCCAATTCATCCTATTAGCTTCATTAGTCTTGAGTCTAAATTGTCTCTTTGTCAGGTTCAGAGGTAGTTAGTAACAAGCAGCTGACATTAAATAGTGCCACCTACACACTCAAACTTCATCCTCAGAAAATATGAGAAATAAGATGTCACTACCATGGACACATTGACACCGCATGCTGGGAAATGAGACACAGAAACAACACAGGAAAAAAAACAGACACACCCTGACATGGAAAGACATGCAGTCCCAGTGAATGGTTTGAAAGTAACAAGGGGGGAAATGAAGTGGAAGTGTGAATGGATTTCACTTATCCAGCCATTCATGTGGTGTAATTGCAGATGATTTCACAGCTATTTCTGGCTAAAGCAAACATCTCTGTGTAAATGACCCCATCATGCTGGACCGATTTTAAGGAAAGTAACTTTATGGCTGTGTTGGCATACACCAACAGTTGCTTTGGCAAAGAACACATCATTTCTGCTTTACATGAATTCATTATACAAACAGCGCCTGAGCCAGCGCACTCTCACTTTACATCTGTTCCAGCTCTGGAACGGCTTCACATCAACACATTCTCCCTAAATCGCAGAGATGAAAAAAAAAAATTAAATGCTTCTCAAATGAAAGGGTTGGGCAAATCACACAGCAGCCTTCAGGTTTTTTGTGGATTCATTACTTTGTCTTTCAGCTCTTGGAAGCTTTGAAAAACACAAGCAAGTTGTCTGTATAATGCAGACAACTAGCTCAAGGAGAAAAGAGCTGCTTTTCCATCACGCTGCCCTGATGACATGATTAGCAGTTGACGATTTGTCACTTGCCAGAGCCGGGACCTTACAGCCGGGATTATGAGCAGATCAAAGTCTTTCCCTGTCGCAGCGTTCATTCCTACCCATATCAGCTCTCAAAAGCTGAGACATACACTTGAAGTAACTATCATCCTGCAGCCTCACCAAATCTCCAAGGAGAAAGCCTGGCGTGGAGAGAGTGAGCAACAGTGGCTGCAGGAGAGAGACAGGGAGAGAGGAAGATTGACAATTTTGCACTAATGCCTCCTGACACCAGTGAAGGCTTTCTGAGGAAAATAAAGTACATTACACAAACAAGGTGCCTCAGTCTAATCCACTGCTAACCTGATTTCTCCTCAGACAGACTGGGCAGCACCAAGACGGCTGCTCAAGACGCTTTGAAAAACAGCGATAAAGACCCTGTGTTGTCACTGTGATACAATCACTTCTCCTGCAGTTGTTTGACAGCTTGTGTGCTAAGCCTTCAGGTGTCTTCACTACTCGGCGGATGGTTCTCTACTCAGACTGAAACTGATATCTATGAAGTGATCTGCAGCTATGACGCTTTGATCAGGAAGTTACATGTCCCTTGTTTTGCCTTTTATAAATGTTTTGGGGTACTTATTTAGGCAGCAGTAATGTCAGACTGAACACTAATGAGCACTAATGACTAATGAGCACACAGAGTAAAGCTGAGAATGTTGTTATTTTGCAGGCATTTAGTTATAAAGCATTAGACAAATAAAACATTGAACATGATGATAGTCTTTGAAAAACATGAAAGTAAAGTAAACCACTCAAAAAAACTTTTACAGTACATATCTCATTCACCCATTCATACACATTCACACACTGATGGCACAGCCTTCAGGAGCAATGTGGGGTTCAAAATCTAAGGACACTTTGCATGCAGACTGGAGGAGCCACAGCCATGAAATCATTGACCTGATGGTGGTGCTAGATGAAGGAGGGGATCACCAGCTTGGCCCTTACTGGCCCTTCTTCGTCTGGTTTTACTAATCTCAAACTAAGTCAGAAGGCTTGGTTAAATGTTCACAGCCGGCCAGGTTGTCAAGTGTTAAAGCGCTGCTGTGAAAAATGACTGCGTCCTGTTGGAGCTAGCCCCAGAGCAACACGTCAGCCTTCAGTTCTGTGATGAGCTTTTGAGCGTCCTTGAGTGTGGCCCTCGAAACAGGATGGGGGACACTTTGTGCAGACACCTCATACGACCCCGACAATCTATTTCTGTTAGCGAGAGCTTTAAATATTCATCAGTGATTGCCTTGCCAAGGAGAGGAGCCCTGAGCAAACAAGGCGATAGGCATTTGGCGTCACTCTGTAATGATCACACCACATATCTGGGCGATAATCAGAAATTAAATAGAAACAGAGAGCAGGGGAGCGCGTCTACCTTCAGATGACTTTCTCACTACTGTTTGATCTCTGTGGGTATCACACTTACTCTGTGTTTTCTCTCTCTGTGTTCACCCAGATACTCTTAGTGCAGACAAGATTTATTTGAAATGTACTCCACAAAGACAAAGCTTTTTATTTACAATGTCTGAATAACCTCCAGCTGCATGCTAATCGTGAAAGGGTTGCGTGATGTTTCGATGGGAGCAATTAACTCACTCTGTTCAACCTCAGAAGTTTTGTTCCTGCTCTCCAGAGGAGAAGCTGTTAAACTGAGCAACATCATCAAATACATAAATCATTTTCATTTAATAGGAGGTTGAGTTACTTATTGGCTGCATCATGGAACTGGATAAAAAGCTTTAAATATAAAAAAGTTCAGAGAGAAAGGTTTTTACCTCAGGCTCCAACAAGTGGTGTGTCATCCTCAGGACTATTGTATCAGCTTCATCTGGAAGAATTAAAATTAATTATGACTCCAGCAGTAGTCAAAAGCAAAAAATGTTCTTCCTGCATGTCGTTGCTGAAATTTACTTGAACTATGACAAAGACTGTGGAACATTCATGTTTTTGGGAAACAATCAGTCACCATGAGAAGAAGTTTATATTCTAATAATAATCACCAATTACAAATGACAAGTTTTGAAGGCTTAATCTGTTAGTTAATACATATAGTTTTTAAGCATAACATATCTGATTACTGACTATCCTGTGAGGATATAATGTTTAGTAACTAGAACATCTTTCCAGCAGTCTCTCAGGTTCTTAATGATAGTGGCTTTGTCTAGTCATTTGGATTCATTAATTGTTTATTTATTTTGTTTATTTATTTAGCTGTTCTGATTAACTCAGATTTCTGTCCGCTGTGGAGAGAGGAAGAGGTCTGAAGAAGAACCTAGAGGTGCATACAAACTAGACAGGACTGACACAGTCTTTGACCTCATGTTCAGTTTGAGAGCATTTTTGTTGTTAGTTTTGTTTTAAAATAGATAATAATGGAAAAGAGGAAACAAGTGACTCAAGCCTTATTTTTGATCATTTAAACATGTGAGTCAGACACAGAGCCCTGTAACCTGGCACAGCGCTTTTTAATAGAAAAAGGACAACACCATGCTGCTGTGCATCTTTGGTAAATGGTAAATGGACTGTACTTATATAGCGCCTTTCTAGTCTTCTGACCACTCAAAGCTTTTACAGTGCATATCTCATTCACCCATTCACACACATTCATACACTGATGGCATTGGCTGCCATGCAAGGTGCCAACTGCTCATCAGTTTGAGGAGCTAACCATTCATACACATTCACACACTGATGGCGCAGCCTTCGGGAGCAATGTGGGGTTCAGTATCTTGCCCAAGGACACTTTGACATGCAGACTGGAGGGGATCAAACCAGGGATCGAACCACCGATCTTCTGATTAGTGGACGACCCGCTCTACCTCCGAGTCACAGCCGCCCCTTCCATCTCTCTTTCTCTAAACTCGACTGGTCAAGGCAGATGACCAGGAAGTCCACCAGGAATTTCTTGAGACAGTTTTTAACAACTGTTACTCAAACATTAAAACATACTATATTTGTTGGGGATTACTTTCGGCAGTGGATGAATTCATATTTGGTTCTGGAGTGGAATTGTGGCAGTGTGTGTGGGAGTGAGTCAAAGTAAACTACAAATGTGTGTTCATGGTAATGAAGGAACATGTCACCAAGTGCAACAGAGGGGCTCCATTATATGTTCTCAAGAGACACACACACATGCACACACACAGACCATGCTTGGTAATAGAGGTTTATAATAGATACAGAATAGTTTTGAAATGAAAGGACCGAGTCTCTGCATCATTTTCAGAGTGTGTTCTTCATGTTGTCTGATCCACCTTGATGGAATGGTGCAGTGTAAATTTCGTGGCTGGTGACATAAGTCGAATTTGATTCCAGACCTCATGTGACATTGTCTTTGAGCCCAAAGCGATCATCATCATTTCTGAAGCTTGGAATAGAGCAGAATGAAAGAGTAAGAAAGATCAATTTGAAGTGAGCAGACTGGTTATATGGTTTAATATGTGGCAAATGAAAAAGGTTAGGAATGGGAATTTAACATCACCAAGATAAAATGGAGCTCAAACTCTTTCTCATTATAGTACATGGGATAATACGTATGGTAGAGGAGAAGGGAGATGGGATATGTTGAGAAACATGCTTTTACTTCTGTTCATTGATATCTACATTATGCAGATTCAACATATGTCACCAGTTAAACGTGCCAGAGAAAATGTGTGGCTAAGTTTCACTAAAGAAATAACTGAAAATCTGATTGAAAAATCATTTTCAATAGGCTGACCCAGATATTACAGAAACTCAAATCTAAAAGGCAAGGCAATAACACAAGTATAACTAACACTGAGACAAGGTAACACAAAGACTAAATATTATGAACGAGACACAAATGAACCTTAGTGCAGACAATCAAAACTGGTAGGAAAGACAGAAAGTAAGGTTACAACACAAGAGGGAATAATTACAGAATAAAACAGGAAATGCTACAAATGAAACCAAAAACGCAAACAGGACTACAAACAATACTAATAATACCTCCCCTGGTGGAAACCTATTTAGAATGTATAAATTCATGGAGACACACATTCACACACTGCCAGCACAACCACCAGGAGCAATTAGGCGTTCAGTATCTTGCTCAAGGACATTTCAACTCGAAAGGAGTAGCAAAGAATCAACAAGCGACCCCCTGATTACTAGATGAACCACTCCACCAGCCACAGCCACTCCAGTGCATACACATACACACACTGGGAGACACTAAACATCACTGTACAAGGAAAGTATCAAACTTCATGTCATCGCACATCTACATATGGATTAAATAATGGTTTCAGATATTAACCTACATTTCTCTCATCTCTGTAGGTCCATGACTGGCTTAGATTTGCTTCATGTTCCATGTCTACATATGAGACAATAGGGGCGGCTGTGGCTTGGAGCGGGTCGTCCACTAATCAAATGATTGGCGGTTCGATGCTCTCCAGTCTGCATGCTGAAGGGCAAGATACTGAACCCCACATTGTTCCTGAAGGCTGTGCCATCAGTGTGTGAATGTGTATGAATGGGTGAATGAGATATGTAGTGTAAAGCGCTTTGAGTGGTCAGAAGACTAGAAAGGTTAGTACAGTCCATTTACCATAGTTTTCTGTCAATTTCTCTGTCAAAACAGAGTTTTTTTCCCCCATATTATACATTTCATTATAAAGCAGGTCTAGGTGCTACAACTGTGAAAGTATTTAAACAAGTCATCCAAACTTCCATGAGGTTGTGATGTCACAACTATTCAGTCAGCGTCCTCAGCCAAGCATTAACCTCCACAGTTATGAAATTAAGTCAAAGCGGAAGTTCCAGAAACTACAGTTCTGCAAACATCCAGGAGGCTGGCTCCAGAAGTGAGTCAGTCTCCATAAGTCCCCATGTTCAAATGTCCAACTTCACAGCAGAAATAAACATGTTTACAGCCTGGTACAAAAAACAGTTTTGGTCTCTATAGCTAATTTCCCCGTTCATGACAACTGTACTGAGGGTGAATCTATATACAACTCACCTGTTCACATTATATTAAGAATTAAAGTTATGCAAAATTAAGAGCACAGCTGTTTTGAGTGACAGGTGGGGGCGGTTACAGGTGTCATTTAGCTCACCTGAGCTCCACCCATGCACCACCTCTCATAAAACAGTCAACCAATCAGAAGAGAGACTTGTTTGTATTAATGATACAAAACAGGTTTGAGAGAGCAAATGTAAAACAATATTGATATTGATCTTATGGATATCAAACTGAAAATGCAGGACGTATTCATGTATTCATTCATTATTCATATTAATGTGATTGTTTCTGCAAAATAGCACAACTGCTCTAAAAGTAGGGAATGAAGTGTAAATAATTCAGAGCTTCCACAGAGGCTCTGTCGAGCGAGGCGAGCCCACAGTTGACCTTCTCTCCATGTAAATGAGCTGAGCAGTGTGAGGCCACAGGCTTTGGTCCAGACACACTCTGTTATGTTTTGACAAGGTTATGTTAGAATATTGTGGCTGGAGACATGACTGACATGCCGAGTGAAACCAAAAAGAAATATTCTTCTTTAATTTGGACGTCATTCCTCGTGGCTTTATGGAATGTTCTTGACTGTCTGTGCAGTCAGAGAACATGCATCGACAAGCAAACACACCGGACAGTGAGCGGATGAGAAGTGGTTTTATCAGCGAGCCAGCAGGAAGCTGTGCTGGAGCAGAGCTGCAGAATTGAGCTTTGACTGTCTTCACACACTTTGATCTTCAATCTGCACATTTTGGGGACAGGAGGAAACTTAATCCGATTGGTAGTATGGCAGGAACACTCTTCCATTCTGCTTTTTTTTTTTATTTTATTATTTTTTTTATTCAGGGTGATATCAAAGCTCTGTGTCAAGGAGGCATTGTGATTAATCTGCAGGTTTTGCCTTTTCGGCACTTCCCCTGCAGGGCTCGGGGGAAAACGAAAGGTCACGGCGCCATTGAAATGGCTCTTATGCATGCAGGAGATGCATGAATGTATGCATGTGGTGGGATTTTGACACAGGAAAGCACTCGATCGACACTGAGTTGACCCACAAGGGCTTGTATGACATGGTAATCATACTGTTCACTGGATTCATCCCCACAGAGTCTTTAGCACCATTAAAAAGCTTTGCCACACTTTGATGTTAAGCTTTTTATTATTTTGAGCCTCCTGTGCTGCTTCTAAATATTTAAACACATCCATAATGTGTTGAATTTCTCCTCCAATCGAGTGGTTGAAGTAGACTTTATCAGTCCTTTATCAGTCATCTTTGCCTCTGATGCTGCTGGAAGATTTCTAGAATATTATTTTCTCATATGATGGAGGGAAAAAAATATATTTTTAGATTAGTTCTTATCTTTAGGGGGACTATGTTTGATCAAACATGCTCCTAAAAATCCAATCAGAGCTTCTGTTACATAACTGACCAGTCACGAAACAAACAGTGATTATCCAATCAACATCTTTGGATTTGGGAAAGTTTACACTGCAGCATCCTCAACATATACTTATTATTATTATAATACCATTCAGTAAGCACATATGTTATATGTCCTCATTCTCAAAGTCTTTTTGGTTAAATTGCTATAGCACAATGATCATCAGTTGGACAGGACGCTGACCTTTCTTTAGCCTCAGCCTGTTTAAGTGAATATTTAAGATCCCTTTTACTGCCTGCAATTATTTCAACTAACTTCATGGTGGTCTTCTAGAAATAGGAAGCTGCTTTTGTCTCCTGCTGTTTGAAATCAAGAAGCAATGCTTCAAAAATGGGTGAGAATCGAGGTGTACCACTGTAAACTGCATAATGGGCACAGGCTTCAAAAACATACAGTTTGTGTAAATCTTGGGACAGAGATTGATCAAAATCAGAGCCCTGAAAAAACAACTTGTCTAAACATACACAACTTAAAAAAGAGCCCAGGGGCCTCATGTACGAATACTTGTGTGGATTTCCACATGGAACTTGGCGTACGCCTAAACCCGGAAACTGTCGTACGCACAAAAAAAATCAGATGTATCAAAGTGTGCGTACGCATGGATCTAAGCACGTTTCTTTTGTACATCCCAATCAACGTGGAATTGAGCGCACATGCAGATATGCCAAACTCCTCCCTGTCCACGCCCCCATTTAAATATGCAAATCAATTTAAATAGGCCCCGGACCTGAGATTCACCTCTCTGTCCGATCAGATCCCGCAATGAACACAGAATGGACATCTCGGTTCCTGTCATTTTCTTTTTGTTCCCTGATGACTTCACTGGGAAGATACACTGAGGAACAAATGTGAGGAACACACAGATAGACTGATACACCAGAACTCTAGATTCTGCTGCCTGCCTTTGTGGGAGATGTTGGATTACCAGCGCTTATGAATTCTGTTCGTTGCGGCCTCCTTTCAGAAGTGTCATCTTTTATCCTTGAAATGTATTACAATACAGACACTGCTGTGCCACACACGTCAGTTATGACATTATGCGATTACAGCAGAATCATGCGAGAAATTCTGTTGGACTGATGCGATCATATTACCAGTGTCACACCACTCACGTCATGCTCGTATGCTGCAATGAAGAAGAGCTGTGCAATGAGATTTAGGATTGACTGACTTGCATTGAAGCTCACACTGGTCCGCGCCTTGCTGTGTGTGTGTGTGTGTGTGTGTGTGTGTGTGTGTGTGTGTGTTTTAAGGTGCAGCTGGTTGATGAACTGCTGTCTATTCAATAAATCTATACACAGTTATACATTAAATGATTAAATTACATTCTAATTAAATGAAGCTATAATCTAACATCCAGGATCCAGGTTTACACAGACTACTCTTATCATATCAATAGACTACACTGTGCAGTAACAGGAGCGTGTCCTTGACATCAAACTAACATACATCCCACATCAAAGTGTCTTTGTGTCTTCCAGCAGTAAAAGCTCCTCGCCTCTCCTCGAGCTGTTTTGCTTGTGATTTAGCTACTGAGGCTGCTGTGTGAGCTCTGAGCCATGGCATCGCTTCAGGCATCCAATGGGAAGTCTAGTCTACCTTGCAGTGGCAGTGAAAGTACCACCGCCGCCTTACCTTTCCTCCCTCTCCATGCCCGGCTGCAGAGACCCACTTGGTATTTTAGGCACAATCTCAAAACAGTTTAATTCCTCTCAGACAGTCTGAAGGTCTAATGCCTCAATCAATAGCCATCGTTTAAATTAATCCCCTGCCCTTTTTCCACTCACTAAAGTTGGCTGGATTAGATAGATTATGAGGCCTATCAAGCTACACTCTCGGGCTCCTTTTTTTAGTCGTGCATTCTTTATGGAGGGCTTTATTGTCTGTGGTGGAAGAGCAAGAATGTCGAGATTTGATGATGATGTCTTACAAGCTTCACACATTAAATGAAAACTATGCCTGTGGCCTTAATTACTCTGATGATATATAATAATAAAAAATAGTGTGGATTCACAGGGGGGAAGTCAGAATGGAACATTTGCACACTGATAAAGACAAAACCGATCGGCAATCCCCTCAGCTCTGTGCTGCAGACGAGTTATTACTTACCTCTGATTGTCCAATCAGCCTCTTTGTCTTGTTTTCATACATTTATAAACACGTTGATCAGGCTGGGAAGAGGAAGCCGAATGTTGACACATACAGTATATGAGCATTTTATGCAAATGACCTATAACTTTCCAAAAATAATAATGATGAGGATGCGCATTCGCTAATGAATCCTGTTTGAAGAAGAAATATGAAGGTTGTATCTTTTGGTAGATTATTTTTGGGTGCCCAGGGACTCCAGTCGGCCCCTCCAGTCGGTCAGCCCTTGTACATTAAATATGTTGTAGGATGAGGGTCAAAGCACTGTCAGAGAGACAGACCTATCTTTCAGGATGATTGATCATTGATGATTGATGGATGATTGGTCGCCGGTGTCAAATGCTGAGCTTAGATCTAAAAGAATAAAGATTGACACTTGATTCGAGTCAGCAGCACAGCTGAGATTTACTTTACGGACTAAAAGTGTTTCTGTACTGTAGTGTTTGGATGTAAAACCAGAATAGATTGTTCAGTTAAATTAGATTGATTAAAATGTTTACTCCAGAACTTTTCTCATAAAGTTTATGTTGAATATAGGCCTGTGATGAAAACACTAAGGATGTTTTCATCTAAATTTGGCTTCTTTAAAAGAGGCTTCACTACCTTAAAGGCAGCAGGAAAGATATCTTTGAAGTGTTAATTATCTTTAGGATAGAGGGAGACACGCTGTCACATATATTCTTCAGGAAACAGCCGGGGCCTGGATCAAGAGTGGAGGAGGATGTGTGAGCTATAATCATGGCAGTAGGTATGTGAAATACTGGTAAAACATTTCAGCAGTATAGCAGGCTTTCAAGCTTCAGTTTCAAGCTTGAGGTTTATTTATCATATGCAGCGTAACACATGGTCAGCAATGGAATGTGTTGAACAAGAGGAATCAGTCGGCTCAGCATAAAGAATAAAACAGAAATAAGCTAAAGAAATAAAGTGCAATACTATATAGGTAAAAAAAAAATGTATTAAAAATGGAATATGTACGGGGCGTGTTACCAGGCTTATGCCTGAACATCGTGCCTGTCAGCTTCCACAGTTCTAAGTATGTTCAGGTTTAACAGACAGGCCTCTTGAGGCGCAGTCATTAGTGTACGTCTCCGAGGCCAGGTGTCGTAGGACATATGCTACAATCCATCGCAAGGAAGTCAACAGTTTAAGTGCATCCGCCTGAGAAAGCATGGCGCCTGCAACAAACTGATGTTTATATGGAAACTTTCTGATCTACAAAACCAACAAGAGGAGATGAGATGAGGCCAGTACTGCATGCCTGCAACAACGTCATCCCCCTCACACATCACAAGCTCTGAACGATTCTGGATTCTGGATGTGGAGGATCAAAAATGCATCACAGATGAATGTCTTGATTGCTGCAATACTGACAGCACAACCTGCAATGTTGGAGCTGCCGCCTCTTCCTTAAAGAGTTGTGTGAATACTGAGAGAAAGTGTTAACCGTACTGCAAAGTGGTGCAGCTTTGACACAGACCAGAGTGAGGGACAGACTGACCGCCACTGAGTGTAGCAGGAACAGTGAGTGGTAGTCAGAGCTAAGTGAGCTAACCGACATGATGGGCAGAGCTGCTGTCAGACAAACTGAACGTCACAGTGCTTTGTCGTAGTGGTACAACATGAACATTACCAGAAGAATTCTAAAAATGAGTTCATTCAGAATGTTTGCATAGGAATTTCATTTTGAAACCAGAAAAATTTCTAAAGAAATTTTGAGTGTGCCTGACTCTGGCCCCGCCCCCATGCATTATTATTGACACTGCTCAGTAAATTCAGTATTAATACAACAAGCTGTGTCATCATTGCCTTTTTAATGGGCTCTTATTTTGAAGGTACTCTTATTTTGAAAGACTTTTGTCTTGTCTGTGTGTGTTGTGTATGCATGTGTGCTTCGTCTCTGTCTACAGAGAGAGAGAGAGAGAGAGAAGGATAAAATGGCTGACATTAAAATGTAGTCTTGATAGTCATTGATATCATACAGAGACGTCAACAAAGTTAGTCAAAGGCAGGCTTGAGGTTGCCAAGCAACCAGGGTCAGCTGCAGGTCAGAGTAATTAGTCGCAGCTGTGCATAAGCACTCTGTGTGTCACTGAAAGTCACAGAAAGTCTCTGAATGAAGCCCCTCGAAGGTGGCCAAAAACAGCCTATAAGGTGTGCCGCAAACCAAAAACCATAATGACCGTTGGCTTCCTTGTCATGTCGACCAGTTCCTTGACAAAATTGTGTAAACTTCTTTGGTCAGGTCAGTTGTGTAAAGAGCAGGAGTGTTGGTTTCTTCTGAAATTTCTCCTGTCAAATTAATATGGGAGTACATTGGGCAGGAGATGGGTGTTGCTGTCGTGATCTTGCGCTCTCACAAAAACTATCCATCTGACAGCTTTATGACAGTGAATAGAGTGAGACGCACAAATTTTCTCAGTTTCTAGCTATAAATGATTTCTTGTAGCTTGACATCATTTGCGTCAGTAGTCGCAGTTTACAAATTTATTTTTTCGACAAAGTTTTCCCACACTCTAGCCGATGACATCACCTTCACTCTAGCTCTAAAAATTTCACACACACACCCATTCCATTTTTTGGTGTGGTTTTTGAATACAAAACTGCCTGTCGTAAACTCTTGAAAAACATTGCTCACGAGCCCGCCGAAGCCGGTCGCTTTGACCCCGCTTTGTGTATAAAGGCATAAACCTGGGATTTTAGTGAGCCAAAAAAAGGGCGAAGAACAATAATAATAACTAGAAAATTTCTAAAGAAATTTTGAGTGTGTTCGACTCTGGTCTCTCTGTCATTTCATGCTGAATAGTTGAGTCAACGTGTTTTCTCTCCCTGGGCTGTCAAATTAACATGGGAGTACATTGTATATGAGATGGGGTGTTGCTGCTGGTCTTGTGGTTGTTAATGAGAGAGATTTACAAAAGTCTTTTATTTTTGAAGGGACTCTTATTTTGAAAGAATTTTGTGTGTGTGTGTGTGTGTGTGTGTGCACACATGTGGTTGTCTTGTGTCTGTCAATAAGAGAGTATTACTTAAAAGTCTTTATTTTGAAAAATAGCAAAAGTAATAATTAATTATAATAATATATAATATTATAATAAATAATTATTATAATATATAATATTATAATAATACTACTGCCTGACTCTAGCCCGTTGTTCTATAAATTATTATTACACTGTCTCAGCAAATTTAGTATTAATACAACAGTCTGTGTCATCATTGCCTTTTTAATGGGCTCTTATTTTGAAGGGACTCTTATTTTGAAAGACTTTTGTCTTGTGTTTGTATGTGTGTGCTTGTGTGTGTTCTTGTGTCTGTCAAGAAGAGAATTTAATAAGTCTTTATTTTGAAGGAACTCTTATTTTGAAAGACTTTTGTCTTGTCTTGGGTGTGTGTGTGTTTTTATGTGTGTGTGGTTTGTCTGTTAATCAAAAGTTTTACAAACTCTTTATTTTGAAGGGGACTCTTATTTTGAAAGACTTTTGTTGTGTGTGTGTGTGTGTGCGCAGGTGTAAAGACGCATGTGTGTTTGCCTTTCTGTCTGTGTGTGGTGTGGTCTGTCTGCATCTCTGTGTCTGTGTGTTTATGTAGAGAGGATAAAATGGCTGACATTAAAATGTAGTCTGATTAGTCATTGATATCACTGCATGAGACTTCAACAAAGCATAGTCAAAGGCAGGCTTGAGGTTGCTGGGTTAAACCAGGGTCAGCTGCAGGTCAGGAGTAATTAGTCGCAGCTGCACATGCAGTCTGTGTCACACAGACACAAAAAGTCTCTGAATGAAGCCACTCGAAGGTGGCCAAAAACAGCCTATAAGGTGTGCTGCAAACCAAAAACCGTAATGACCGTTGGCTTTCTTGTCATGTCGGCCAGTTCCTTGCCGATTTTCAGGCTTAAAATTGTGTAAACTTTGGCCGTGTCAGCCAGGTAAAGAGCAGGGAGTGCTGCTCTTCTGGAAATTTCTCCTGTCAAATTAACATGGAGTACATTGGGCGTGGGAGATGGGTGTTGTCACGATCTTTGCGTCTCCTGCCAAAACTATACATCTGACAGCTTTGTGACAGTGAATATGAGTGAGACGACAAATTTTCCTCCGTTTCTAGCTATAAATGATTTCTGTAGATTGACATTTTATGACGCGGTCGCAGTTTACAAATTTATTTTCGACAAAGTTTTCTCCACTGCACTCTAGCTTATGACATCACTCACTCTAGTTTCAAAATTCTCACAATACACACCTATTCATTTTTTTGGCGTGGTTTTATGCATTTCTGGCAAACCGCTTGTCAAACTTGAAAACATTGCCCATGCTTCTCCGCCGAGCCAGTCGTTGGACACCTGTTTTGTGTATGTGCGATACAAAAACTTCTGGATTTTTAGTGAGCCAAAAAGGGCGAAGAATAATAATAATAATAATAATAAGCGTGGTGGATAATATATAGTGTGCACCAGCGCCACCTGCAATAATAATAAGAAGAAGAATAAGCTGTGGATAATATATAGTGTGCGCTTTCAGGCAATACTCAATGCCGTGGATTACATATAGTGCGCGCTTCAGGCACACTCACAATAATAGCGTGGATAACATATGCGTGCACTTTCAGGCACACTCAATAAGCGTGGATAATATATAGTGCGCTTTCAGGCACTCATGAATAAGCGTGATAATATATAGTGTGCGCTTTCAGGCACACTAATAGTAATAATAATAAGAAGCGCGATAACATATGCGCGCCAGGCACACCAATAAGCGTGACGGCATATAGTGTGCGCTCAGGCACACTCCACACACAATAAGCGTGGTGGATAACATATAGTGTGCACTTTCAGCACACCCAATAAGCGCCGTGGATAACATATGCGTGCGCCAGGCACACTAATAAGCGGGTGGATAACATATAGTGTGCTGCCAGGCACACTCAACATGAATAAGCGCTGTGATAACATAGTGTGCGCTTTCAGGCACACTCATCAATAATAAGCGTGGATTTTAAACAGCGTACTTTTCAGGCACACCAACAATAAGCGCGGTGGATTTGAAGAGTGTGCGCTTTTGTAAACACCACACAATAAGAATGCCGGGTGGATAACATATAGTGTGCGCTTTCAGGCACACTCAATAATAAGTGGATTTTAAAGAGTGTGCTCTTCAGGCAACACCTACAGTAAGCGTGGATAATATATAGTGTGCCTCAGCACACCACACAATAACAAGAATGTTTCAGGTGGATAGTAAAGAGCAGCTCTTTCAGGCACACCACACACAAGAATAAACCGGGTGGATAGTAAAGAGTGTGCTCTTTCAGGCACACTCAGTAATGGATAACATATAGTGTGCGCTTTCAGGCACACTCAATAAGTGCGGTGGATAACATATAGTGTGCACTTTCAGGTACACTCAATGAAACACAATCCACCTCAATATTGAATGAAATAATAAATAAAGAAATGTTTGATATGGAGTTTCAGACTTCCAAACACTGTGTCACTAAAGTAGTTATCCAGCTCCTCAAACTGGAAACATTCATCTTGCCTGATCTGCTGACAAATTGTGAGTGATTTGTCACTGCATTGACATTTCCCAGAAGAAGTGCTCTTTCATTTTACCCCTATGGTCATGTGATAATGATCCAGGAAATAATTATTTATAAAATGATTAGTAAACACTTTTGATTTCTTATCCTTGACACGCAAGTAGCCACGCTCAGTGTCACAACTTCTTCTGTCTACAGTTAGATTTTTCATCTCCTGAATCCTGCCTACTGGATTCTTGTGTTATATCTTAACAGCTCAAGTTTCACCACTGAGCACCAATGAAATCACTACCTAATTGGAACTAGGCATTACATGCCAATTAGTAATCAGTGCAGTTAGTCTGTTTTTAGCCTCCAATGTAATCCCTACAATCATGATGTCTTTAAAAACTACTACTGTTCAAGGAAAGAGATTATGCCCAACTATTCCGAAGATATACAACATGCCAACACCACGTCTTCCTGAAGAATCTTTCGTGGCTATTAACAGCTACTGTATATGCTGTTAGGGTGACCACACCACGCAGGAGAATACAGCACAAAATACTTAGGCCGGATAGTTGTGTCCCAGACGGTTCTTTATTGTGAGGTTTCAAATAGCATGGCAACATTCTCCCCATCATACACAACCCCACAGATTACAAATGGCACCTTATATAGGGTGTCCACCAAATGAGGGAGAACCCATTCCCATGCTGACTTTCCTTCTTCTGGAGAACATTTCATCTATATAATTATCCCCAATCTACCCACAATACACAAACACACACCTATCTACAACACAGCCTTACCCTCCAGCACCTTACACCAAACAAAATCACCATCTTCCCAACACCCCCTCTAATCCCCACTTGGATGCTCCCGGAACTACAAATATGGTGGTTGTTCCCTGGGGAAGGCTTTTGCCCGAACGCCCTGGAGACAAAGGAGACAGGCACCATTTCACATACACTTCACCTTTCCTCAATATACTAACCCACACCATTGCACAATATATATTTAGATTAATCACATCATGTCAAATTAGCACTCAACTATCAAAAATGCACAATAAATTCTATCTCTTCTTCTGCAGGTGGGAACCATGTGGCCATCAAGAACCACCACATAAGCTCACACTCAAGACAACAAATATCAAAATAAATATCACCGTCAATAAGCAATCCATAAATAGAACATGAATGGCCATCAAATGTGCAACATGCAATGTGCAAAGTGTGCAAACTCAATAAAGTGCCACACTGCTCTCTACAAAAGTGCCTGTGCAATTATTACAAAGTGCATGTATGTTGGTTAAAGCATGGTGCAATGTTTCAACTCCCTCACGCCCAGGAACAAAGTCCTCTTCGCATATACATCCTAATCCAGAGAGAAAAAGAGAGAGAAAAGCAACTGCCAAACATAGCAAACCTACTGCTGAGGAGAGGGAGAGACCTTGTCCTGTTCCAGAGAGCACCCACAATTAAAAACATTGTCATCTACAAAAATATGACTCAAATCAAGACCACATAGTTGAAAACAATTGGCATCTATAGATCTGTGAACTGTGCCTGCTGCAACAATGAAATACACAGACTAGTTCAAACATGCCATGCTGGGATGGAAGATTCTTGTTTAGAACTTTCTGAACTCTGGTTGACTCATTATTACTATTAATATTTCATCTCTATTATTTCCTTTGGTTTAAAAATATATTGGACAAACCAAACAGCCCCTTAAAAAGTGCATATCTGAGCACAAACCGCAACCTGTTCAGGTAGTATGGGTTACTGAATTGAAACATTGTACTGAAGCAAATGATTGAGAAATTCATGATGCTCTGCTGGAGGAGGTGATATCCTGAGACACTGACCCAGAGAGAAATGTGCAAACACACTCAACACTATAACACCGAAGGGACTTGAACCCACAAACTATGAATGTGGCTGCTGACCGCTGAAGAATGTTGGATCACACTCCTACTATGGAAGAATTTCATAGTGACTTCCATTATTATTAATTGCACCACTATTACACTATTATAAATAAAACATATTATAGAAGCTGGTAAAATACATCATGGGTGTACCTTGTATGATTATGCGACAAACTGAACTGAAATTTAATAATTTTTCATTTGAACTGGTTAAAGTCTGTGTAAAGACAAAAATAAATTTGTGTTCTGGAGTTTGTCAGTCTAAAGAAGAAAGTGTTATTAACCACCCAGCCAAATTTGAATGATCAAAATAACTACAAGTTTATGAAATTTGTGTCAAAAATCAGGTAAAAATGAGCAGCATTCTCAATTCCAGGACTGTGGGGTGTGTCCACTGAAAGTTCTAAAGCCACGCTCACATTGCATAATATGCTAATTTTGCTGTTAATGACTCATGGTGTGACATCACATGATCTTTGTTTTATGACTGTAACAAGTACAATATGGATACAGCTACTGGGGTATTATTGGTATTGTTCAGCCCCATACATTTGAGCCACCAGGAACCACAATTCCACTGCTAAGGCTTCATACCATTGCACTAGGGGCTGGAGTTATGCTAATTTATGTTAATGATCAGCAAGTGACATCATGCGTTCTCCCACATCCTACGCGTGTACCACCCACAAAATCCTGGACTGAAAACTGGTGAAAAACTGTTTGAACAATGTATTACTGAATTGTGAGTTAGAGGTTCAAAGTCTTTCTGTTTTCAGAAACTATTGTCCTATGGAAGAATTGTCCTATCTTTATTCAAGAGCTTTGATTTTCAGTTTGAGAGCATGATTTCTCCTTTTCGTGCTCAGATTTATTCTCCTCGTGCTCACATTTTGTGCTCGTGATCAGATTTCTATTAAGCTTTCTTCAAATGTGTGCTTGACTCAAACATCACATGCTTGCGCCACATTCTTCTTCTTGACATTTTCAAACATTTCGCTTCACACTCAAAACGCCCCCAGGCGCTCAATTTTTTGTGCTCACACTCAAAACAACACGTCCTCTCAGGTTGAGGTGTCTGCTCAGACTGAAAGATGTCCCTCCCTGCGCTTGAATTATGTGTTTCACCAGCCAATAGAAGACAGCTAGAGGGTGACCAATCTTGGGTGTGTTCCTTCACCATTTTTGAGTTCGTAGGGGCGGGTATATAGTCTGGTTTGCAAAAACTGCTTCTCTCTTAAAAATACACCAATTTACCATATTAGCTAGCTATTGAATCACACCTATTTACGACTTCATTTATGTATAATTAATCTTGGCAATCCTAAAAAAAGTTATCGTAATTCTGATTTTTTTTCAAATTTCATATTACATTATATTGTAAATACCTCTACCAGCATAGTAGTGTAACAATAGTCGAATGGTTAAGTACAATGTTGTTTGTTGCATTTAAACTATGGGGACGCCGGTTCGTGATCCTCGCCCCGCACTTTGCTATGGTCATATTATGATTTTAAATTTAAATGAATAAATTAATAAGTTATAGCAGGAATCAGTGTAACCAGCCGATTCTCTTATTGAAACGCTTAACAAGACATGATGGGTGAATAGGCTAGGGCTGATGTTGAAGGTTTGTTAGTCATTGGGGTTGGGGTCAAAACTTACTTGAAATACAGGGTCACGGTCCATGCACAAAAGCCTTTACATTGTTAATATTTCTATTAATTAATTACTTATCAGAATGCTAACTGTCTCTTGTTTTATTCTCTTATTAATTTAATCCTGTGGAATTGACCAGTAACCATTATCCTTTATTGCACTGGAGTGTATAATAGAGAAACAGCACGCTCTGGATATCTTCATTGAGTATTGACTGAATATAAATGACTTCCTCTGCTCTGCTAACGTTTCAATAAGTGTCTCAGCAGTGATGAATGATAGGCAGGCAACAGAGGCTGGATTGAAGGGGTAGCACAAGAGAGGGAGGGACCGAGAGGAAGGGAGGGAAGAGGCGAGGCCACATGAGACCAGCAGATTTGAATGGACATCGGGCTTGTAAATAAAATTGGGAAGAACTTCATTCTTAAGAGAGAGGAATGAGAGAGATGGGGAGAATATGCAGGCTGGGTTAGGGGATGAGAGATGTGCTGAGAGTTTTATTGCTGAGGCCAGTCGCCGTCCATACCTGCAAGTCTTGTTCTCTGCTCAGTTCAGCCCCCACCCCCATGTCGCAGCTACACGTTTTATATTTTAGCACTGCACAGTAGACATGAACAGTTTAAAAACACCTAATTTGTACTCAAATCTGTAAATCCTAAAATATAACCATTAGCTGCTATATTTTCATGTAATGTTCTTTGCTGCACTCAGAGATTTTAAAAATGAAATGACAATGACAGTGACAATTCATTAGCTTTAATTACTGTCAGGTTTTTGATTTGACTGAAATTGTATGATGGTGGATAATATTTATTCTCGGATTAACATAGCAACACTGTGCCAGTCCATGAATAATTTTGCATTTTGGCAGTGAGATGGGTGTTGTTCTCAAAGGATCTCATTGCCTCATGACTCATTCTTCTCACTTTCCTGTTACTGTCATGCCTGTATGTTAAACATGAAGCTAGCCATCATCAGGTTGGCTTTAGCTTAGCATAAAGACAATTGGTTAGCTTTGTTTCTTTGTATAAATAAATCATTTTTACACTTCAAAAATAAAATCAATTGGCCTATTCTAATAGTGAAAAGGTTTTACACCGCATCATGTAAATATGTTCATTCATTGTGGCACCATGAGCTGATTGAAATCTGAACTGGTCAGATAATGAACATGTCTAGTAAAACGGGTTGAAGGATTGAAGTGAACAATGGAGTATGAAATGTCTCACATTGACCCCAGAGGCCAAGGTTAACAACAGTCAACACTGGCTTCCTTAAAGCATGGTCAGGAACATTAACCGAGAGCTTTAAACTGCATAAGAACATCCAGCTGCGGAGGATTTAGTAGCTTTAGTGGTGCATTTGCAGATGGGATCCATCTGAATACCCTCATCTCACCCTACTCTCCCAATCATGTATGAGAAACTATGGCGCCGCTAAAAAGCAAAATCTCATTCAGAGACAGAGATAAATGCATTACTCAAAACATGAGTCTGGAGATATAAAATGTTCATTCTAAGTTATGTATTTTACACTAATGAAAAGATAGTTTTATGAATTTTTATGAATATTATATCCCTTTTTTTGGCATATATTGGTGTAAATAGAGCCCTCTGAATCTGACACACTGGACCTATAATTAACAATTAAACAATTAGTATAGTTATATGAATTGTTGTGGTTTTTTTTTCTGAAAGGCACTGACAAACATCCTGTCTGGAATAGGCTTGTCTGGACTGGTTTGAATAGGTTTGTTCTCTAGGGACAGTGAATATTCATCTCAATTTCAATTCAATCTGCAGTCATAGTTGTGATATCTTGTTGTGTATCAAATGCTCATTAAAGTGCATACCAGCTGCACATCTCACAGGCTTTTTCTGGGTAACATGAGGAGCATCTGTCCGTCATCAACTGCAACAGCTACTCTAGTAAACATGGCCTTATAGCAAAGCAAAGTTAACAACAATCAGTGTTTTTATTGACGACAATAGGTAATTTTTCTGTGTCAATAGCTAAATTGTGATCTTCTCCCGGGTGCCTGTGTGTCGTCATCAGGCAATAAAGGAGTGTCAGTTGGCCATTAAGCCTGAGAGGGGCGGATGAGCAGATTAACACCAAAGCAGCTCCAGCAATCCCCACACCTCAGGAGGGGTTAATGCCAGATACTCGCTCAATGAATCAGAAAATATGCAATTTGTTACTTATCTATCAAACTGCTCTATTATACATGAGGGCTGCGCATGCCGGGAGAAGACACTGATTGAATCGATGGGTGCACACAGCAGTTCATCCCTGAGGTGTGCATGTAGTGGCAAGTGATACTCCTCAATGAGCATTATGGTAATGGTCACTGGTTACTTTGCAAGCAGAGTTAGTGTCAGAGGAGTAATAAAATTAACAGAATGAAAAATAATACAGACACACTGTCAAATGCAATCTGTGTTGAGAGTTTTAACGCCTAGAGTGAAAAACACTCCACCTCACTGATGTTACTGGCAGCCAGGACTCAAGGTCACTGCAGGAAATAAAGCAACTTCCACAAAACAATTTAAATCACTATCAAAAGAAAAGAAAAACCAAAAGGCATTCAAGTAATATTCTGACCCTTGTCATAATCCACTTGGCTCTGCCAAGCTGGTTTGACTATATTTGAAGAATCTAAGAGAAGAAAGAGAGAAAATCTTCTCCAGTGAAAAGTCACATTATTAGCAGTTCCTCGATGGACTGCCACAACATTTTGCTTATACATTCATAGTTAGAGCATGAATTATTTTGGTGATCCCCATTTCCAGCTTGTACCACATTCTACTTTATTTAGTGAAACATGTATCGCTAAATATACTGGATTGGAACAAACTATACAGACATTTGTGGTTCCCTGAAGATGAACTCCTAATGATTTTGGGTTGACATTGTGATCATTTATACTTTTGGTTCAAGAATCAGCTACAGAACAAGTGCCATTCCCATCAGCCTCAGATGTACTTTCTTGTGTTCAGTGCTACTAGTAGCATGTATTTAGTATACTAGTAAAGTATGCCAACATGCTAAATTAAGACAACAACCTTGCAAACATTGTACTCCTTTGTACTGTAGGGGATGTGGATTGGGGAACAGGAGGGTTGCTGGTTCAAGTCCAGCACAGACCACAGTATGGAAAAGCAGACTGGGTAGCTGGAGGTACTGTACCAGTTCACCTTCTGACATCTCTCCTAACCCCTTACAGGTCCCAAGGTGGTGCCACATAGTCGCCCATCTCTCTATTACTTACATGTTTATAAGCCCTTTGTGTGTGTGTGTGTGTTTGTGTGGTTGTATTTCCCAACTGAGGGATAATGAAGTAAACCTTATCTTATCAACATGATAGCAGTTCCAGATTGAAGATTTTTCTTGTTGGACATAACTAATGTCTCTGTGTTACATCTCAACCTGTGAACTACTGTCCACACTGCAGGTGAACCCTGGTGACAAGAAGACAAACGTTTGTTTCATAAACTTGTGAGATTCATTTGATTTGTGAGTCAGCAGTCACGTTTCCTTCTATATTTAGTGCAAGTTTGAACTAACATTTCCAGAAACTGAAAAGAAAATGAACACATGTTTATATATATATATATATATATATATATATATATATATATATATATATATATATATATATAGTGCATTCTAATTGGAATTGTGTATAGAATTGTGCATAGAAAATAGTCTGTCCTGCATGTTAAGGGTGAACAGATTTTCCATTTCCTGGCAGCTCATGTGTACTGTGAATGTGAATACAACAAAAGCTGGATATGAAGAGAGAACCAGACTGACCTTGAATCTCTGTTCTTCAGTTTAAACCTCATGTGGATGGACAGTTTGAAGCAGACTGAGCTGACTGCTTTTGTTAGTTTTTACTCTCTGTCTGTCATCATGCAAAAAACTGCAACACTGCAGATGATGATGAAAGAGAGCTGAGGTCGTTGGTGTGGTGCCAGCACTGTGAGTAATGTATCCTACAATCCAATATGTTGGTGATAATAGGACACACTGTGTGAGCCAGAGAGGCTGCATCCTATAACTAACCTTTTGTCTGCACCGGGACTCACATCACTGCATGCACACACACCCACCCACCCACCTCCACACACACACACAAACATACACACCTCCATACACACACCTCCACACACAATAGGCAGAGGCTCAGAGTGCAGGCTGATTAGAGGAGAGAGCTGGACTCTACAGACCCGTGTCAAGGTCGAAGGAACCAGACCACCAACTTTTAACAGCTGTTGGGAAGCAGGATTTGCTCAGTCCAGTACAGGCCTTGATAGATAAGTATCAGAGACTGTCCAACTGTAATAAACTGCTTTACTTTCTGAAAAAAGAAAGAAATCCAGCCAGAGTGAGACAGATGGTACACATTAGGGAGCATTTCTATTTATTATTTTGTGTCAGGCGAAGCTTGTACATGCTTAACAATAAGGGTTGGGTTGAGTTCCAGTTTTGTTGGTCTGGTTTGGTGTATGAGCTTAAACCTGTTTGATTTTGTGCACACTGACTAAACAGCCATTTGTCATTACGAACACTCAGCGCAGCTTTTCATTGTAACTCCAATATAACTCCATCCAAGACAAATGTCATGCTTATCACATCTGTGTGTGTTAGTGTGACGGCTAATGATCTGCAGTCAGTAACGCAGCAGAATTTCAAAGTCTTGTTTTGTCATTGTGAGGATGCTAGAATGCACCAGAGGGATGACAGCAGAGAACAGGATGAATGACTGCTTGGTATGTTACACGTAATTTTAGACTTAAAGAGGCAAAGATGGTGTCTAATATTGTTATTGATATTTTTTATTTAATATTCCTATGTACTGGCTCCATGACCTTCATCTATGCCAACAAAAGGGGGTGCTGTAGCACTCTCCAATGATCTCAGTATTGCAATGTAACAAGGTTTGGTATGCATTAATGCAAACAGCTGTTACAGTTCCATGAAAAAGATCTTTGCTTCCCAATCACTCTGATCGTCCAGTGTCAGATTTAGGGGACTCTGTTTACAGAATATGGCAGAAATGGAACAGAATATCCAGAACTATGTTTTCTTCACTGTATAATCACCTGAAATAAGAATCAGTATATTTGTGGTAACTTAGAATGGACTGTCCACCATATTTCTACAATAGCCAAACTAAACTGCACAACGACTCTACATGCTGCCTTCCATGATGTAATTACTAACATAAATACTGTTACTGTAATTCTATGTACAACTTTCTGCTTTAAATTCAACCAATAACTAATTTTTAATTAAAATGATATTTTTTGTTATTGCTAATGGCTTTCATTCCTCCCCACCCCTGCCTGTGGCCGTCAACTAAATCTCCTGTCACTAAATCTTAAGCAGGTCCAATAACACATCGTAAAGTTGTAAACCACAAAGATTTCATCTTAGCGCTTCCTGAGACGATGACTGGGACAATGCCTCACCTAAAGAGATTTAGCAAATGTTAGCTACATATTAGGTGCCTGAGTAGCACAAATACTGTCTGGTCTTGGTCTCTGTCTTGTAACTCTTGGGCTGGTCTTGATCAGGTCTGGTCTCAGTTTAGATGGTCCTGACTACAATGCCGGTCTCTCCTTCATGCCTGGAATGGGATGATGAGTGGAAGGTGTTGCAACTATACTGCACTGCCACTGAAAGCTACACAATGGTACTTCAAGTTCTTGTAATTTTACATTCATGATGTGTGCTTATTCATAGAAGCTGGCTTTATGACTCTAACTGTGCTGTCATGACACTGATAAAATTTGAGGGTTAAAATGAATATAATGTTGCTACAAATGAAAGATTGTCTGCAGTACTAGTGAAATGCAAACATTTACTCTAAGTTTGATGAACTGACTGTCCAGTGAGCCACATTGTGGGGCTGTAGGACCAACAAATGACCCACCACTATGCAATTCATCCTTCATTTCTAGCATAAATTATTCCTTTATGTCTCTGTTTCAACAGTTAATCAATGCAAGAAGATACAGGGACAGACTGGGACAACATTTTACCACTGATTTCCCTGTGCACGCATTTTCACCCCACTAGCAAAGCAGTGGAGAGAGGCAGTCTATCTCAGGTGAAGTGTCATTAAGGTTGGTAGCCATTTTTCATAATCCAGTGGAGCTCCAGAGATCAATATGTGTGTGTGTGTGTGTGTGTGTGGAATGGAGGCTGTTAGTGGCTCTCTAATGCAATTTAATGCAAGCTGACCACAGTAATGACCAGGAGAAATGGAAACCAAACGTTCCTGAGAATCACTGGGCTATTTTATCCAGCCACTATGAATTAAAGAGGAAAAGACACTTGATTTAGTCCACGGCTGCTATTTGTTTAAAACCATTTGCAACCTTACACAGGCTCCATCCCTTCCTTTGGGGAAGTGCATCCACTTGGTTAAGGTACCACATGCAGTATTTCTAATTTTACAGCCAACGGTGAAAACTTGAAGTAATTACAACAAATAAAGCAGACTGCTGTGAATTATTTCAAACATCTCTATAAAATATGCAATAAGGAAGCAGTTTTTCTTGACTTTTTTTCTGTCATCCACATACACCATTCACCTGCAATCAGGTGAACTGCGTCTCTGTCATTCACACTCTGTGCCCCACATGCCTGTTCTTGCATATGTAGCGTTTTATGGAACTAAGGCATCAACTATTTGACTGATTTTGGTAAAACTGTCTTCTGGCTGAGTTTTCTGATGGACAGTGAAGTAAATGCTGACAACCGTAGCTGTTAGCTAATGTTAGCTCAGTTTGTTAGCTAGGCAGCCTGAACTGTGAGCTCAGAGCACCGTGGGAGTGTTAGTGTTTGCACTACAAACAATTTAAAACACCAGGAAAAGGAGGCTTTCAGGTCCAGGGAGCAGGGGAATGCTGACGGGGGGTGACATCGGTGTAGTGACAGAGCCGAAGCTGAACAAGTGGGCAATGTAACCAGGGTCAGCTGGTTTCTATGGACATAAATGGACATAATGACAGAGGAGAAGAGACCAAAGAGAATGTTGATGGAGAAAGCTAGGAAAAGAAATGGAGAGAGTGAGCGAGAAACAAGCTGGACAAGAGTAAATGTGGGACTGACTTTTAGTGGTTGGTGAGAACTTGGTGAAATAAAAGGCTGAAAGACAGACGCCGAGCTGGACTGACTGTCTGTCTGAATGTCTTGTGTTGTTGACCTTGTATTGGTACCAAATTAAAACATTACTCTTCTATTTAATGCTGCTTTAACTCGGGATCCTCTACCTAGCCTCTGTCATTGCACTTTTATTTAAAAAAGTGTTGTGTGTTTTCAAAATGACCAGAATCACTGAAAAGACAAGAATCTATTTTCCATACAATCCATGTAACCTTTGTTGGTACTACAGTGGCTGGTAAAAGGTTAGAGGTTCACTATAGTCACAACAAGCTTCGCGCTCCTTCCTGTGTGGGTTTGAGCGTGTTTGTGGTTTCAGAGAACCAGACTGGAACACAGCTCGTTCATTACTGACAAGTGAACACCACAGGCCACAGCAGGACAAACACATCTGGCTGTTTGGACCATTGCACTACGATTGTAATTTGCACAGATGGAGAGTAAATCTCTTCAGCTGACTTACTCCTACTGATTGCATTACCTTTCTCAATCGTTACTGGATAAGTTGAATAACATCCATCATTTGATAGATCCACCTGACCCTGGTAAAATGTCTGGCATAACTCTTCTCTGCTGTGTTGGACTGAAGATGTCAGAAAGCAGTAAACTGCAAATCTAAATAGATCATTTCATGAGTGTGGGTGTAGAATAGGAGTATATACGTTTACTACTGGAGCCTGTTTTTACACAGTGACTTCAGACAGTGGCAGCTGGTTTAAATGGAGGCTTGGTTTCACTGAGTTGACAGCAGACACGATTTAACAGCCAACTGATGAGTGATGTACAGCACCACTCAAAGTGACCACTGTCCCTGCTGTTGTCATGTATGTCTAGATTTATTTTTAACTGTATCACTGGTTTATTTTAAAGATAGGTTCAGATTTTTTTTCTTTAGATTTATTAGTAGAATACAGACTTTGCATTGAAAATAGAGCTGCAACTACCAATGTGCAACAAACTTACTAAACATTTGATTTATAAAATGTCCATCACAAGTATGATATAATGTAATGTAATGAAATGCTTGTGATGTCTTACCACCAATCCAAAAGCCCAAAATAACAACAAATGTTTAGCTTTTTTCCTTAAAAATGATCATGATAATAGGTTATGAAAATCATTACAGTTGATTCCTTCTCTTCATGCTATCAGTGAAGAGATCCCTTTACAGTGTGGCTCCATTATAACAACATTTGGATTTGTTGAAGTTAAGGTGAAGCGTAGACAAACCAAGGTTGAATGTTCTATACTGAAACGTCCACTGTTGTTGGTTTCAGTTATCATGCCAGTTATCATGTTCTACACCTTTTCCTCCTCTCAGCACTTGGTATTACTCCATGTGAGTGGCCACTTAACATGCCAGAAGGATTTAAAATAGAACACTTGTAAGTTGCTCTCATGCATACCTGTCTGAGCAGTACATCAGCCACGTGTTTTAAACAAATGATTATACTGTTTTTAATAAATCAATCAGCATCAATTATCAATCACTACTGATAAAAATAATTGTGTCAGACTTTTCCAAACAAAGTTAGAGTGATTAAAACGATGAAAAATAATGGTTGCTCCTGTCAATTGATGCTTATCATAGCAACACAATGGAGGTGATGTACACACAGTCTTACAGGGGTCCACTTGACTTATCATATTATCATATTAATGTGTCATTTATGAGAATCTGTCTGGGGGGAAGTGAACAAAGCCCCCCAGGGGCAAAGAGGAAGAGGTCTGTAGATATTAAAGGTCAATTCTAAAGTAACAAACACATAATGGTTCTTGTTTTCAGGTGATTCTTCACTGATGAAAACATGGTTATGAATATTATATTCTGCAAATAGAGCCCCCTAAATCTGACACACTGGACTTTTAAGGGCCCTGTTACATTTCAGTTTATTTCTACTTTATAACACTATCTGCAGTTTGTATTTCATATCTGTCACTTATGATGTCATAGTACTCACTGAAGTTCCACAGAATCAACAAACACAAGCAATCAGACGATGGGCTGTTAACAGTTTACTCAGATTATCTGGACCCTCAGATGGTCAAAGTTAAAGCAGGGAGTGGGTCTGTATACTGTGATGGATGTTAACATCAGACAGTTGGGTCTAATTTTAAGATGTCTTTTATCAGTTTGACAATCCTGAATAACCTGTTCTGCTTGCTCTTTTAAGATCTCAGCAAATAATATGATGTGTGCTATGTCCAAACTACAAACACAAGAACCAATCTGTGATAAACAAGAATCATCCTTAAAGATTTGGCTTACTGTCAATCTGATGATATTGTTTTGAAGGGAAGCTGTAGTCCTTGGAGCTTCATCTGCCGCCTCTGTGTGTACCTACTGAGATAAATTAGAAACATGCGATGTCTGCTTCACTAGCAAGAAATATGAATGTGTCCATCAGTAAGATTAAATACTGTCCACCGCAATTTATACAGAATAAAGAAGTCTGAGTAATAAGATCCTTTTTTTCTGTCCTGCCTCGATTCTTTATTTATACTGTTACTGTGATTTTAAAGATACGTTTTTACCATTTGTTCTGTACACGTGACATCCATTGGACGCCTGTCTGTCCTGGGAGAGGGATCCCTCCTCTGTGGCTCTTCCTGAGGTTTCTTCCACCTTTTTTCCCTGTTAAAGGGTTTTTTTGTGGGCAAGTTTTTCCTCACTCGAACCGAGGGTCTAAGGACAGAGGGTGTCACTCCCTGTACAGATTGTAAAGCCCTCTGAGGCAAACTGTGTTTTGTGACTTTGAGCTATATAAATAAAATTTGATTTTTTGATTTGACCTTTAATTAAAGAGGATGAAGAGAAGTAGGTTCTTTTGACATTAGAAAATGTGGATTCAAGAAATTAATCATTTGAAGTTAAAATAAAGCTCACGATCTACTTCAACTCTGAACCGTTCTATCTAACTAAAGAGTTATTTCAACAGAATTAGTACATATAATGTATGTGTATCCTGCCATTAAAATTCACACACACACACATATGTCACCATCGACAATTTTCATTGGAACTTTTTTCACCAGAGAAGCAACGCCTGTATTGTTTTGATGATTAGGGACATCATTTCTGGAAACTGAAGTTTGGTGTAATTACAAAAGAACATAATGATGACAGAGGATAGAAAGTGAAGTGGAGACAATGTTGCATATTCAAATAAAAAACGATATGTCTGTATATGAGGGATGCTTATCAAAACATTACTGTCATGTGTTGACATACAAGGAAATTAATACTGCCAATATGTTATTTTAACGTGCATTTTATAATTTTGTTTGTGGGGAGGGTTTTTTTTTTTTTTTTTTTCCAGAGTGGGGCGCATGAGAAGTTTGAGAATCACTAATTTAAAGCCAATTATTTCATTTTTGTGGAAAGACCCTTTGAGCGTAAAAGCACATTATGTTTGCTTCATTTATCTGCCATAACATAACTAACCTCTGGGCCCTCCCATATCAAAATGTTCCAGGAACTTGACAACCCATTACTTAAGGTGTAGCCCATTTTCACAGGTTCGGCTTTTGTTTCCACTCTACTTCTTCCTCTGGAGGTGAGTCACTGAACCTAAATTTGAACATTGTTCAACAGGTCCTGTCCTTAAAGGTCCAAGTGTACTAAATCCAAGTTGCAGATACTCTCAGGGGAGAAGGAAAGCAACAGCTGCTTTGCAACACGGCAGAGCCCTGACTCAAGTCAGTCTTGTGTGCACTCTTTTTGCTCCACTATTTTGACCTCATAATGAATCTGACTCTTCAGTTAATTTAATAATACCGTTGTTTCTGGTGTACACATTACACATGAAAATGTAAAAGAAAATCTATGGTAGTGCCACTTTGCCACGTCTATGCCATACAGTGCCACCTTTTCCAAATTGTTCTGGTTTGTGAAACAGTGGAAAACAAGGTAGAACCTAAGATGGGAACCTTACAGCTCCAGGTTCCGCATCATTGAGAAGGTCTAATTGACAGCTTTAGAAAGTACAAATGTAATGGTTCTAAAGCAATGACAGATTCAAAGCTGTGACTTTCAACATTTCACAGATCATTAAATACTCCTTTAATTCTTCCTCCAGGTATAAAATAACATAATATGCCACAGATTCAGGCTAATGTTTGACAACTTTGGCATGTAGTTCTGATGTGCATGTTCACAGCTGCACACAGTTCAGCAGCGAGTCTGCTTTAATATGTTGTTGTGTTAAGTAGACTTTAAGTGCAATCTCTTTTGACTCTTCAGATTCCAGTAGTCATCCTCAGAGGACCTCCTCCCTCTCCAAACAGTCGTCTTGTCCTGGCACTGAACTCTCCTACATGTGTGTTATTTTAACAGTTTGTGTCAGTGATCATTCTGTGACTAACCATGAGGAAGTTCACTTTTGGAGATATGTTTTTAATTAAATGCGTACTGAGGTAAATAAATAATCAAGAGCAAGAGGTTTCCTCAACAACAATTCAATTGAATGTATATACAGTACACCTTTTGTGCAAAAACATGGATTCAAAAGACATTGTAAGCTGATAACTTCAAGGCACATATATATACTGTTTTACCATAACATTATTTTTGCTGAACAAAAGAGAAAGAGTTCATTCTGAATGGGTTAAACATACAATAGATGGCAGATGTGCTTTTCTTGCTGCTCACTCTGTGACACCCACCATAAAACAGCTAGCACTAATAACATGACCCCTTAACTGTGATAATGTATTAATCTGGTGAAGCACTGCGGCCTGCCACTTTCTGTGAATGTTTAATGAATGTGACCTTTAAATTTCTTTTTGAAGCAGAGAAAAATACCATTTGCATAAAAAATATGCCCTCTTCCTGGAGCAGGAATCTAACAATTTGCATCTCTAGTGACTGTGGTGGCAATTAAAGAAATGTGCCTATTACTGCAATGACTTGATTAAAAACAGTCACAGGAAAAGTGTGCTGGACTGTATGGTTTCCGAAAAACTGCGCCCTCTAGTGGTGAGTGTGGCAGACTTGCATTGTCTCTTTTCTCCTTCTCTCACACAGAATTCTACAAGCTGGTTTCCTAACTCTTCTGATGCACTGCAGCTACAGTGTCGATTCTGTATCTGTTATGGTTACAGTATACAATGACTTCAAAATCATTCACTATTACTGAAAATCAAAATGAAACCCAGCCTTAATAATTATAATACGAAATGAATCCTGATTGTACATGTCTGTGTGCACAGAACTTAAACAGCACAACTCCAGAAAGCAATAATTTATAAACATGTGTTATATAAAAGATATCGTCCAGTTAGTTGTATAAATTACATTTTTTGAAGACACGGGGCTTTCAAATAATATTAACACTGTACAGTGTCCAGTAAAGAGTGGGTAGTTGTCAGTAAAAATTCTCCTGATGCTCTCCAAATCATCATGTGCGACAAAAGTCTGCATCCTGAACATTGTTCTTGCAGTAGACTGTGCTGTTGTTCCCCAGGGGGCAGTCTCGGAAGCCGATGCCCCCATTAGGGGTGTAAATAGGCTGAATGCGGAAATCTCCCTTGAGGAGCTGCTCATTGTTGAGAGAGACAATCTGAAAACTGGTTTCAGTCATTTCCAGGATGGAATTATCTTTCTTGGTGCCTGCTTCGCAATAGTCGTCTTTTCGCCGACCCCGGTTGTATTTCCACTTAGTGGATGACTTGGAGCGGCTCTTCTTGTGCATGTGCCAGCAGAAGATGCTGAGAAGTACCACCAGCACCACGATCACAGCCCCACCAATCAGCCCAGCCAGCAAGAAAGGCGAACTAGGTTCCTGTTGTGTGGCCTGCTCAGGCCCGGATGGTCTTTTGTTGTTCTCGGGGCTGAAATATGCCGGCGTGGTCATGGCCTCAGTGCACACAGTATCATCTTTGGGCCGGTAATTATTGAATGCATCCAAGGGAATGACACAGATCCGATAGGTGGACTTTGGCTCAAGATTAGCCAGTCGGATCCCCCGGTGATCCCCACCCACTATCCTCTCCCTGACAGTGTCCCCTGTTAGACTGGGACCCATCCTAGCCCAGGTCACCTTGTAGGCAGTGACTGGAAATGCAGCCACCCAGCTGACATGGATAGCTGAGCCATTCAGTATAGCAAACGTGACCTGCAAAGTCTCCCTCCGGGGGTCTATAGGTTGCTTAGTCCTCAGCCCTCCCTCTCTGGTTGAATAGATAGGGTAGAGTGTGGGTAATGTGGTAAAGGGTTGCCGGGAGGACGGGGAAACATACTGAGTGACCAAGTGTGAGTCTGTGGATGAAGACAGGAATGGAATCAGAGCAGTTTCAGCTGTTGAGGTGGGCAAGGGTGCTGCCAATGTGCTCTGTGGGCACTGGACCAGCTCAGCACTCAGCTCCCTAATCACCATGCCCCGGAACTTTTCAGGTTTATGGCACATGAAGCCACGCACATTGAGGGAGGCTGGCAGAGATTTAAGCCACGACACCACCCATTTGATGCTGCAGTCGCACAGCCAAAGGTTGTTCCTGACAGTGAGCTGTCTGAGACTGACAAGGCCATCAAAGACCCCCTGTGTCAATGACTGCAGCTGGTTGTTTGAAATATCCAGCCTCTCCAGCTTGTGCAACCCAGCAAATGCCCTGACAGGGATCTGGTTAATCTGGTTTTCCTGAAAGTTTAATTTGACAAGCACATCCCCTGGGAGGAATGGGGGAGGGTATGTGAGTGAGTTGCGGGCCAGGGACAGCTCCCTCAGAGTGACCAGGTCCTGAAAAGTCCCCGGTGCAATCCCTTCATCTGTCAGAAGGTTCCCATCCAACAGGAGACGCTGCAGGCGTGTGACATTTCTAAATGCTTCCTCTGCAATAACTGCGATTCGGTTCTCATCCAAGCGCAACTCTTTTAGATCATCTGGAAGACCAATAGGCACACTGCTCAGGTGGTTTTTGGTGAGGAAGAGCATCTTCAGGCTCACTGCCTCACGGAAGGCCCCTTCTTCCACTCCTACAGTAGAAATGGAGTTATCATCCAAATGCAGCTCCTCCAGCCAAAGAAGTTGAGCCAGAGCCACTCTGGAGATGGTCTGAATGTTGTTCTCTTGTAGATGGAGAATCCTTACATTTTTTGGCAGGTTCATGGGGAACTCATCGAGCTGGTTGCCATAGAGATAAACAGTTTCCACGGAAGCCACATGGTGGAGCTCCAAGGGAAACCCAGCGTTATTGATTTGGTTGTTGTGGAGGTAAAGGGTCTTATAACCCTCACCGATTCCCAGAGGCACTGAGGTCAGGCTCCGCTCATTGCAGTAAACAAAAGTGCGGTCACAGCGGCACTCCTCGGGACAGTTGGAGGCCCGGGAGAACTGGAGGTGAAGGCCTAATAGTATAGGTATCCATGGCCTTATAAAGGAGGCCCAGTCCTTATTCCATAAACGACACTGTATCTCCATTTCAAACTGATCAGAAAAAATACAGACACCAAATCAGAGAAAAAAATTATACGAAATTATGATTTGAAAAATTGTGGCTGTTGGCTTAATAACAAAACCATGTCCAGCCTGGTACTGAAGAAGGTCTTGAGTAATCCCTTGGTAATTCGTTGTCCTAAGCCTCCCAACACAAGAACAATAGTCTCATTAAGAAATATGATTCCTTCACCAGCCACTGTCCATAATGGTGCTGGGGGACATTAATAAAGTCCATCACATTTTCACTCACTCTTCTCTTCTACCATTGGGTAGAGCTCTCTTCACAGCACCAAGCACTGACAGAGCCATGTACAAAACACTAGAGGGTTATCATTGGATGTCCTCTTCCTAGGTTCCTCTCCCTCTCATGTCACACACTGTTGATTCCTCTGACTTGACATTTGGATCCAGAAACCTGTTACAAAATAAGAATAATGGGCAAATCAGTTTTTCTCCTCAACATGCATGGTTTCCATTAAAGACAAAAGGATTTCTTTTCCCTTTCTTCCCACAAAATGCAAAGTGAGGCATTGTAAATTGGGAGAGCGGAGCAGTGTGCATACAAATGACTTAAAGATGTGTTACACAGTCCTCGGACTAACAGCAACAGGAAAAGGATCTTTGAAAAGATACTCGGGGTAAAGGTGTGGTTAAATTGTAAGAAGGACAGGATCAACAAGTCTTTGTGCAAATTATTAATATGAGTTGTAATGTGAAATATAAAAAATGCACTAAGCGGATTCAAACTTCCCAGTTGATACGCATGAACGTGAACAAACTGACAAAAGCATTTAAAAAACGGGTACAATTCTAAGGATTAAAACATGGCAGCCGAAAGCATTTTGTGAGCACTGAGGTGTGCGGTGAGCTGCTGAAGGAGATGCTGAGGAGCACCGTGAATCTGTTACCCCATCCGGCCCTGAAGGATAAGTGCCCTGCCCCACGGCACTATCGAGAGGTTAAACGTGGTGTCAGATGATGTGGCAGATATTATGGCAAGACTTTCTCCAAAGGCAAATATGTGGCTCTAATTATCGCTAAATTAAACTTTGCATTCCTCTCTTCATTTGATTCGTTTAGCAGTGCTGGAGGAGAGGAGGAGGACTGGATGGTGATGAACGCAGCCTGTCAGCACAGATAAGATGAGACAAATTCCTTGCACAGGGACAAACCTAAGATCGATGTGGGCCTCTCGCAGTGAGGAAAGGTGCTAGTATGCGCACAAGGTCATAAGATTTAAACAAAGTGGAGCGATTTCCTAGGCAGCCGGATCTGTAGGCCGTAGGCTCACAAACAAAAGATTCATTATTTAAGTGAACTCAGGAAAAAATATCAATAAACTCTTTTTTTTTTCTTTTTTACTGCACTTATGAATTTACAATTCAATACAGTCCCTGCATAGGAAGTGATGATAATGTATTATTAGTGCTTGTTAGCTGGGTGGTAGCGGTGATTAATAAAATGGCACCATGCAGTATGAGCCAATTGACAGATTGCATTGATTTGTGGCCAAGGCAGTTCAATAGTTATGTAATGTTCCTTGGTGGGTGGGTGGGGGGTAGGGGGGCCAACAAGGCATCAAACTGAGTCCAATTATGGTGCCCTGACCTCTCCATGCTTATTATCAGCAGGGTCTTTGGCATCAATCCTAAGACAGATTCTGTATATTCACGCGCTCCTGCAAAAAGTAGCCTGTATTAAAGAAGAGTGCCTTTGTTGTTTAGCAGCACTGCCCCAGTTTGGAGAAGAAACTGGAGGGCAGTTCATTTCAGCACAGTCCAAGTGGATCCAAAAAGACCTTCCTATCAGGTCTGATTTCTATTGGTTGTTTGAAAATGAAAATGGAAATGCTATGAATGAAGGGAGTGTATGAAATTATTAAGATGCAAAACTACATTGATTTTTAGGTTAATTCTGAGAAGTCTTTTGACGTGAATAAATTCATCATGTAAAAAAAAAAGATTCCCAGAATGGGAAATGGGGATAAAATGAAATTCTACACAATTATCATCTCAGTCTGTATTAATGATCCGTTTTGTTACCTTGAGGAAAGCAGAAAGTCTTGTTACTGCACATCCAGCCGGACAGCTCGTATCTCCGCAGCTGCGCTCAGATCAGGCACAAAGTCCGCATCCTTCCCGCTGCGTCCGCTCCCAGCTCCCGCTCCCGCTGCAGCTTCGGACTGCTCTTACTTGGTTTTCCGTTGGTGGAGAATTGGGGCATTATGCTGAATGTGCGAAGTCCTGACCGATACAGGCGGGAAGGGAAGGGAAGGGAAGTTCAGGTCACCAGCGGTCTGCTCCGCATCTCCACCCTCCCGCCTCCCTCAAACGCACCCCGCACACAAGCCTGAGACTCCCGACCGTCCGCGCTGCCCCGGAGCTGCCGGTGAAGTTCCTCCGCTGCCTTCACAGGAGGAGAAGAGGACATGAAGCAGAGTGAAGGGGAGAGTTAGACATTCCCAGCCTGACACCGACAACTCCGCCGATAATAACACGGAATATGAAGTCCATAGTCTAGGTAAACTGTTCCAGAGACTGCCTGGTCCCTCCTGGAGCCCCGAGACCCTGTCTATCTGTTAACGAAGCCTCTCTCTCTCTCTCTCTCTCTCTCTCTCTCTCTCTCTCTCTCTCTCATACACACACACACACACACTACTCAAACACCCCCTTTCTCCCTCACAGCCTCCTCTGCCTCCCTCTCTCATTCCGTGGATGTGTGTTTGCGTTTGTGCGTTTCTCTTTTCGTCTTTTATTGACTAATTAATAAAATGTAACTCAACATATAATTACATGTCACCCTGTATAAATGAGTGAGAGTTTGAAAGGAGACAGATAATCTGCAGTAAAAGTGATGATCTTCAACTTCCCTATCTTCAGAAATGTTTGGCTGTGATCAGTCTATTTCATTATTTTACTCGTATTTATTTTTCATACAGAGCGGTGCTGGCTATTACAAATGTGCAGTCAGTCATATGATCGCACAGTGTGATACACAGCTCCATGTTTAAATCACTGACACTAACAAACACAAATGCTCTTTTATTTTCATGGTATGTCTGCTGGTGTTCTGTGTCTTGTAGTCAGCTGATGATTGGATGAAATACTGTGCTTCTACTGGCTGAGAAATTCATTTCAATTTTAAGACCAACAACTGTTCTGGCATTTCCACTGCTCATCAGACACTATTTCATATTAGCAAATTATTAGCATCAACTTTTTGAACCAATTATTTTTATTATAAAAAACCTCCAAAGTCTTTGCATTACTCATGATAAGCCATGTTTAAAATGAACACGAGGTTAAGATTTGTATCAACTTCATTCAAGTTTAACGTGTTTCATACAATTTGTTCTGTGTTATCTGACTTCAGATGTGAAAGAAAGGCAGAGCTGGTTTTTAGATTTGTTCGTGACTGATTGGCATGACACTTTTCATGCAGAGCAGGTCTAGACCGTACTCTTTATAATATTATTTACAGAGACCATTCTTTAATACAGACCACCTTTTGTAGGAGGACAGTGAAGAAATAGATTTATAGAATTCAAAGACATTTTTGTCATATTACATATTACATTATATTTGTTTTGTTGCTGTTAGTCCAGACAGAAAATGTGCTTTAGATGACTTGTTTTTAAATTCATTTTTTAAGCATATAAAATAGATTTTTTTTTGGAGAGATAAAGACCAAATAAACATCATAAACATCTTATTTGATATACCAGTTAGGATCACGGCTGGACTCAAGTCGCCTGAGCAACATTTGCCCTGAGCTGCCCTGCTGCCTGAGTACAAATTGCAAAAGTTAGATCAAATGAAATCATCCAAACTTTTATTGAACTGCAAGAACTGAAAGAAAAGAGAGGCATGATGCAAAGCCATGCGGTATGCTCCCTTCATTTGACACAGTAGCATTCTAACTGGGTAATGTTGGTGTTGTGTGAAATGATTATAAGATGCTGTGAGAGCAGATCTGACTCGATCTATATGATGTGATGTTTTGACTGTTCAATCATGCTGGATTACATTTTGTTTACAGTCAGTATGAAGCTACATGTTGTTTGCACTTGATGCCGAGCTGAACTCTTCACATAAAGCACCATGTACAACCACAAAACACCTACTATTCAAAACACTTCTAACCTTCAATCATGCTTTAGGAAGATCATACACACACACACACACACACACGGGCTGTGGGTTATTCATATCCTCTATTCACAACTCTCTGGGATTGAACAATTGCTGCCAAACACCACATCTGCTGCTGCCTCTAACCACTCCAATCTATTAAATTAAAATTCAGGCTAAATCTGTCTGCAGCTCATCACAGTGCATGTGGAGTCCGTGGCTAGCATGACGATGTTGCTTTAGTCCAGCTTGTTTGCACTGTGTCACTGTAATCTGCTTGTGTGCGTAAACTCCCAGCAACCTGGACAGCTGCTCAGAGGGTTTAGTGCAGTTAGTTAAGGGAGTTATGGATTACCTGGATATGTGACTGGATTACAGGGATCTGTTGACAGAACAGACAATGAATGAGGAAATCTGCTTGTTTTAGTTCTAATCACTAAAACACATCATTGAAATCAGTTATTTCTTTGAATGAAATAGTAATTACAGGTTAATTAAGGATAATCAGATTGGTACATTTGTTTGAACAAGATTCTTTTTACAGACCACATCATGTGAGGACACACACACAGATGTGCACTGTGTAACTGTGGCTTGGATTTTGTTGGGCAGGATGTCAATATAATCTATTATCCACGAGGATATAAACTCATATAAACTGCTGCAACACTGTAAACAAGCCAATTTGAAACACTAACACATGAGCTGTAGTGTTTGCTTTGCTGCGGATCAGAGCTGTGTGTGAGGCTGCAGGATGTCAGCACTATCTGCTATCAAGATTAAAACCAGACGATCAAGAGGTTTTTATTTAGAAAATGTAATTATAAAGACAGTTACCAACCATAATCACATGAATTCCTAATTGGCCCATAAAGATTGTGAAGCAGTGTGGCAGCACAGTCAACAAACTATAAAAAAAACCTTAAATATTCTAAGAATATTATAGATAATACTATATATATATATATATATATATATATATATATATATGTGTGTGTGTGTCTGATATTTTTTTGTTTTCTAAGACTGAAAAGAAAATGCAGATGTTACTCATTGTAAAGGTACAGTGTGTAAGAATTACGAAGCTAGCAGAAGAGAGAAGAAAGTGAATATAATATTAATATAATATAGTGTTTTTATGTATATAGTCACCCATGACAGACAAGCTAGGCGTTGTCTCTAGGGCCTTTCAAGATTTCCTGCAGTTCATGGCAGGTTGCAGTTCATGGTACATGAATATTGAACTTTGATGATAAAGTGTAATATGAATATTTAAGTCATATTTTATATTTTATATTATTTACATTACAGATTTTATATGATTTAAGTACATAGACCTGGAGTAGAGATCATGTATTAGTATGCAAATACCTAAATTTACAAACTTTTCTTAGTATGCATTACATTTATTTTATTTAGACTCTTTCCATCAATTGTCAGTATTATTGGAAATCAGCAGTAAATGTGAGGATTTAGTAGATACAAATATTCAATCTAGCATAGTTTATGTGTGTTTTCTCAGCCACATTAATGAGATATTACTCTGTCATAAGTAGCCAATGAAGTGCTACGTCTGAAGCTGACAGAAACAAATCTGCAGCACATGCCAGAGTAGTCTAATTGATTTCTGGACCCTCTGTCCCAGGTCATCTTGTTACGCCCAGCAGGGGTGGTGTTCTGATTACTGCATCTGGTCAACAACAAATCCACTGCTGTTCTGTCTCACACACACACACACACAGACACACACACACAGACACACACACAGATCCTTGACACACTAGAAAAGCCATAACACTTATACCGCATTTCATTGATTTCTTCTCAAGGGATGTCATGACCAAAATATCAGATTTCAAGCAGCAACACATTGAGCCAGATGTCTGGCCAATCATGTCCACGTGGCTTCATGACCCCAAACATTATTGAATGGTTTGTTTGGTATCTGTATTTTTATCTATCTGGATATAAAGTTACTAATGACCTCCTAATGGCATCAGACAAAGCACTCATTTCTGTACTGTTCTGTTGGATCTTAGTGTCGCATTTTGACAAATTCATTGACCATCAAATTCTTTTTACAGACTGGAGCATCAAGTTGGTATCAAAGGAACCGCCCTAAGCTGGTTTTAAGTCATATTTAGATCGATCCTGAAGTTTGTTCATTATCAGTGATGAATCCTCCATGCACACCAAAGTTTGTCACGGCATTCCACAAGGTTCTGTACTAGGACCACTTCTATTCAGTTTATATATGCTTCCTCTAGGGAACATTATTAAACATCATTAATTTTCATTGTGATGCCGATGCCCAATTATATTTATCATCAAGTCTGATGAAACCAATCAGTTAACTAAACTCTAAGCATGCCTTGCTGATATAAAAGTTGGATGACCTACAATTTTCTGATGTTAAATTCAGACAAAACTGGAAGTTCGTAATTGAATCAAACACCTCAGAAACTTCAGAGACTCTGGTTACTTTAGACGGGACTACCATGGCCTCCAGTTCCACAATAAAGAATCTTGAGTTGTTTTTGATCAGGATTTGTCCTTTAACGCCCACATAAAACACATTTCAAGGACTGCATTCTTCCACTTAACACGAATATCGCCAAAATCAGGACACATTGTATCTCGCGATGCAGAAAAATCTAGTCCATGCATTTGTTACCTCTAGGCTGGACTATTGTAACTCTTTGTTATCAGACTGCTCCAATAAGTCTCTGAGGACTTTGCAGCTAATTCGTGTTCTGACAGGAACCAAGATCAGAGATCACATCTCTCCCATTTTGGCTTCCTTGCACTGGCTACCTGTTAAGTCTAGAATAGAATTTAAAATTCTTCTCCTTACATACAAAGCTCTTCATGGCCAGGCACCATCGTATCTAAAAGAACTCATAGTACCTTACTACCCCTCTAGACCACTGCGCTCTCAGAATGCTGGGTCTCTTGTGGTTCCTATAGTTTCCAAAAGTAGACTGGGAGCCAGAGCTTTCAGCTATCAAGCTCCTCTTCTGTGGAACAAACTACCATTCTGGGTTCGGGAGGCAGACACAGTCAACACCTTCAAGAGTAGACTTAAGACTTTCCTTTTTGAAAGCGCTTATAGTTAGTGCTGACTCAGGTCATCCCTTAGTTATGCTGCCATAGGACTAGACTGCCGGGGGACTCCCCCTCCCTCTCTCTCTCTTTTTCTTTTTTATCATTCATTGTAATTCATTGTCATTCTATCATTCATAGTAATTGTACAATATGTTTGTGTTGATTTGTTCTGTACACTGTGACATCCATTGCACGTCTGTCCGTCCTGGGAGAGGGATCCCTCCTCTGTGGCTCCTCCTGAGGTTTCTTCCACATTTTTTCCCTGTTAAAGGGGTTTTCCCTGTTTTTAAGTTTTTCCTCACTCGAACCGAGGGTCTAAGGACAGAGGGTGTCACTCCCTGTACAGATTGTAAAGCCCTCTGAGGCAAACTGTGTTTTGTGACTTTGGGCTGTACAAATAAAATGTATATTCTATTTATATATTGGAATACCCCTTGTGTTCACAGAGTTGCAATAACATGAGGAGGTTAACACCAAGGATGCATTCTCCCTTATACAGATATACATAACAGCCTCCTCAAACATCACTGCAGAAACAGACTGTGGTGGAGGAGGTCTGCGCTCCCCCAGTGACCCTCTAAGTTTGATGTGTGACAGCAGGAAAAAGCATGTATAAATAACAAAATGAATGATGTCTGACTCGGCTTCAGTTTCATGGTCCTGTACTGTTCATGCTGACTCGTTGACACACTGTCATGACAATGTGTGTCAGAACAACATCTTTGTTAATGCTATTGGTCACAGCTGAGCTCATCGGAGTTTCGGGCTGAGAGGAATGAATGTCTGAGAAAAATGCCGTGCACCATGTCAATGTTGAGACATTTCACAGGATGACTTTGACTGATGATGGTGCTAGAAAGAAAGTCATCAAAATCATCACAGTTCATCCTCTGGGCACCATGAATGTATGAACAATATTTCATGGGTGTCAAGATGAAGACACAAAAATGTTAATTCATGGTGCCGCTCCTAATCTTGTAATTTCTTTCCTGGTTGTTAGACGCAATACTTGTCCTCAGTATACAGCAGCTACGAACCTGTTTGGTAGCTTTGCTCCGTCCTGCACTCTGCACAGATTCACAGCTGGTCCTCATTCTAACCTCCAGTACTGTCCCAACACCCATAAAGGTCCAGCTCCACAGTGTCCTGTTTGCCTGCAGCACATGGGTCTTGATCTGAACAGGACTGTACCAGGGTTCCATACTCACACATCCTCAGAGGACTTTGACTCTCCTCCTGAAACCCTGTGGTCATTGCATTTGTGAAACTTACCGCTGTGGCCCTGCAGGGGGCACACAGAGAAGCTTTCTGCTGTTTGTGATTCCTAAAACCTGACTTCTTTGTTGAAGCCCCGAGGCGAGGATGTGACTCTAATGGCTGGACACCCCAGAAACACTGTGACGTCCCTGATACATTTTTCATGCTCGCATCCAAGTACAGACTCATAATTTGCCTATCAAGTACGCTGCAGACATCCATCCGAGTCTGTACTCCTCCACTGTGCCTCGACCTTTGAGCACACAGAACCGCTGCCTTCCCCGTGCATCTTTACTATTAATAGAGGAGCAGATCGCAGACAGTCAGACAGACAGTCAGACAGTCAGACAGACAGGAGTGGAGATGACAACAAAGAGGTTTTTGTCAGGACTTGGGGGGTTGACAGGCGGTTCAATCAGTGTCGGGTTTCTTTAATGAGGGTAAGGCTCAGTCAGGGGTGGATTAGCCCGCAAGAAAAAAAAAAGCCCTCAATCTTCCATCTGTTTGAGTCATTTTTTTCAGGGATGATGCAGACAGACAGAGAGAGAGGGAGATGACGACGCCTTGAGAAATCATTTCATATTTTCTGTTATCACAGGCTAAATTTAAAATGATTAAATTAGCATGTTTGAAACACTGACCTACAGTTAATATGCCTGCAAAAACTAAAATGTTTTAAGTTATAAAAATGAATTAAACAGCTGTGAAATCCCCTCCAATGTCCTTGAGGTAACTCTGCAACTTGATTGGGGATTCCTCAAATACTGTAATAAGATACTGCATACATTTGCATAATTCTGGGAGGTTTTTTCTTTGTCATCATTGGATGTTTTGTTGACAAAAACAGACTAATTAAATTCACTTTCGGTCTGTGTTTGAGGCTCTAACAAAATGCATACATAAGCCACAAGGTTTGAATAGTTTATGGAGAGTACTGTATGTTCCCTGGTGTGTGTGTGTGTGTGTGTGTGTGTGTGTGTGTGTGTGTGCGCGTGCATGTTCATGTGCTTCAAGCAAAGCTTTTGAGAATTAAATCAAAATAGTTAAAAAATGATCAAAAATGTGTAGAAATCTAAGTTGTAATATATCCAGAGTAAAGTCTTAATATATTTAGAATGATCTTCTACACATTTAAAGAATGAAGTCAAAACATGAATTAATTATATACAAATACCTCACAATATCGCAAAAAGTTGCAATCATCATTTTTGTTAAATATCTAATGTTCAAAAAAGTTCAAATGAATGAAAATTAAGAGTTATGAAACTCTCTGAACCCCCCTTGCTTCATTTGTAAATTTGTTGAACGTTTCCAATCTCACACAAAAACGAGTAGCACTTGAAGATATAAATGTGATCTAACAAAGGTAAGGGGCAAACATTAATCATATATGCTGTTAATTGGGATGAAGTAAACATCTGTAGAGGATTTCAACGTAAAATTGTTTGATTGGGTTGAATTAAAAACCCCAAAATGCAGCGGGTCCAGCAGATCCACAAACACTGGCTGAGTAACAAAAATATAACATAATATAACACAACGCAAGGGTTAAGTGAAGAATGGCATACTCAAATTGAGGCAGCACCACCCTGCTGAAACTAGCACACTAAACAAAGAAGTACATAGTGTACACAGTGTACTGCATAGAAGAGACACAGCGTATGTATCTTCCTCCTTCCTTCATCTATAATGAGTATCATTCCACACCTCGCCTCACTTCACCATTTTTGTTAAGTCTAATTGCATCAGCATAGCATTCCATACATTTGAGCTGCCGTTCCTTTTAAGATCAGCTCCTGGGTTCATATTGTTTTCATCATTTTCCCATCCTCAGCAGGCATCAAAGAGGCTTCCGTGTCGAGAATGAAGGTCATTTTCAGTGAAAGCTTCCATTTACATTCCCTGACTTTTTATTTTCTATCCACTTGTTTATTTTCTGGTTGGGAAATCAGCTTTTGATCAGTCTTTAACATCGGGCTCACCTCTGTGCATGTGTCTTTATTCATACCACCATTTCACAACACTGTTTGTTGACAGTTTAGCATAAAGTGGAAATCATTAGCATATGCATCAAAGCACACTAAATAGGCCTGGGTGACAAAGTGAGGTGAAACTGCAGTGTCACTACTCTTGTCAAGAGAATTTTGGGTAGAAAAATTGTTGGGTTGTTTTCAGTTTTCCTTTAATAGCAGTGTGACCACCTGCTGGGAAACATACAGTAGTAACCACACACTGGATCCGTTTGATTCGGTTCTAGTGTATTTGCCGATTTGGATTGGTTTGTTTAGAGCAGTGCAAAGACTGTCAGCTGAACCCTGCTCTGGATCAAATAACTGGACAAAGTGCCTCTTCCAATTCATGTGTGGTGCAAAGTTGACCAACCAGAGTATTGTGAGACAGTGTGTAACTTTAGCCTAAGTTCATATGCCACGCTAACTGCATCAGTGGTGCTGCTATGTTGCAGCTCATCACACCAACGTCTATAAGCTAAAGTGTGTGTGTGTGTGTGTGTGTTTGTATGTGTAAAACTTGAATGAAAAAATATTTTCCCAATTGAGGGATCAATAAAATGAAACTTTGTCTTCTAAAATGTATGATCTATGTACTGCAACAGTCAAGTGGATAATTCTCTAAACCATCTACAACGTACAGGCAATCCATTTATTTATGTGTAGGGAGTGGAGGGATTTAAAAAGTGAGCAGCAGTAAAGTGTGCCACTGGAAAAAAGTCTGTAACAAATGCACTATTTCATCCTGTTTGTGGACAACGTCCAGCTGTTTCTGGCAGATTACTGAGCCTCTGAAAAATGAAATTATACATGCTGAGATGTTTGAATGATGAACCGCTCTCTCTTGCCTCAATTTTCACATTTTTGAATCTTTAATTTTAACTGAGAATGAAACAGATGACCGTTGCAGCTGCATGGAAAGGAAAAAAAAAACATTCTGTTGTTTAGGAGACAGCAGCAGTGCTACCTGTTGGAGGATGAGCCAATTTACTCATAGCTTTAGGCTTAGCCCAGGGTGCACTGCAGCACACAAAACTCCCTCACCCCAATCGAGTGTCATCTTGTCTGCTACTGATGTCAACAAGCCAACGACACTATCTGAACCAGGAAAACCATGATGGATGGTTTTTGGAGGGTAAAATTGGCCGCAGAGGGCCATATCTTTGAAGGTGGCTCTCTCTGACTGCCTTTTTCTACACTTACCAGCCTTGGAAGTGTCTCAAAACCCACTTCTACCGAGCCTGGTCTGACTTCCAGTTATTCCAAAGTTTGACTATTTTTTCCGTACAACAAATAACTACAAAACTCTGTGAAAGAGCAGACATGGCATTTCCCGCAGCTCAGTTTCACAGTTTCCTTGCATTCTGCAATTTGTAAATCTAGCAGCAGATTTCCCACATCAGCTGAACAGGGCTGAGCGTTGCTATTCACAGCACAATAGTATCCTCAGAACAATCTGAATTTGGACGCTGGTTGCTCTTCTTTACGCAACTAAAAGTACATCGCCATATTGAGAGAGAGATCACATTTCCACATCACACATCTTTTCAGTGTCTTATTCTGTCACCTCCCTCAGTAACCTGCTGGAGAGATCAAGAGCCTTTCAGACACATACCAATTTGTTGTGTGCTCACTGCTTCAGCGCACTCTAATGCCAAAACTTTGACCAGTTAACGCAAGCCGTGTTGTGCACCGTGTATAGCTTGGCAGAGTGAAAAACTTTTGTTGCGCAGCGCAAGCGCACTGAAAAGAATGGTTTCAGAGCTGTTGCATTGTCTGAAAGGGGCGTTAATGGACGTATGTATATATGAGTGTACATATATATGAGAGAAGCTTGTGTTTATATTGTGGTATGGTTGAGGCTGAGCCACTTCAACGTCTGGTAAAGTGAGGAGGACAGATTGTCATTGAAACAACTCACCCATCCAGCACCACACCACACTGTTCTGGCAATATTACATAAAGGGCACAGCACCTCCTGAATTGGCACTGAACACTGTCATTACGGACAAATCTTGAAGTGCAAGATCAATAATAATTGATGCAATTCCTCGTGATGCCGGGCTGCAAAGCCTCCTCCTGGCTTCACCCCACTGCCTCCCTGATCTCCAAGAACTCTGTGTCTTTTGCATGTCTTTGTAGTCTTGTCACAATGAACTGAACGAGTGGGAATATCAGCTCACCCATCTGGACAGTCACAGTTATACACGTGAAAAGTGACAGAAGCTTGAGAGAGAAATCTCAGACTTTCACATCTCAGCACACATGGTTAAACAAATAGAGATTGATGTTCAATTGTCAATGTTGGTTTAAATGTTGGACAGTTACAAATTAGACCATGTCCCTCTGAGGGGGGCTTTCACAAACTCTGATGAGGACATGTGGCCACATCATGGCAGCACGAGAAGTTGCATAGCTGACATATAAAGTTAATGCGTTTGCAAACAGTTACCTATTTACACCTGAACTTAACTCCAACATTCACTCTTTTTTAGGTCTTGTTTGGTCTCCTAAATGTTGCTAAAAGTTCCACTGTCTTCACCAGCCACTCTCTAATTTGTAGTGTGCAGTTGCTTCATCACAGTACAGCTGGATTTAGAGCCTTTTTCACCGAAAACAGCTGCCTGCTGCTGGAGTGAACTTAAAGAGTAAAGCTGAACCAAAACAAGGAGATGAAAGATGCTGAAAGGAGCTGTGGAAAACTTGTGGAAAGAGATGGGTGATTGTTGCATTAGGAGTCTTGAAAGTTCCATTTAAGGAGTTTTATAGGTAAATATTAGCTGGTTTACAACCCAAAGTAAAGGCATGATGTTGGCAGACATGTCTGATGCTGATCAAAGCGATGAACCTCTGGATTGGCAGGATGAGACAAAATACCTAGAAATGAATGATTAGCTTGTTAAAGAAAATGCAATGAGCACAGGGTGTGCTCATCTTTTGGTTTCACATAGGAAACAATCGGAAGCCTGCTGGGTGAAGTCCTGTGTATGTGTGATCCATCCATCACCTTGAGTGATGAAGAGGAGGAAAGGTAAGCTTTCTTCACATTAAACATCACTGGATTAAAAATGTATTAAATTAACTGACTAATGAGTGTGTGTATGTATGAATGAAGACAGTCATGTATGAGTCTCCACCATTCATGAGGAGAATAAAGAGTGGAGAGGACAGGAAGAGAATGGGCAAGGGTGGGAAGATGAGACAGCCAATAGGCCACCAAATCGTGATTATCTGGTCTGGAGTGGAGGATCTCACCAGAAGAACGCCTGAGGCCTCAAGGGCAGACCCGCTTAATCTAACATCCAGCAGAGCCTGAGAGGTTTGCCACAGTCCTTCAGTCGTTCAGGAGTAGAGAAGCAGGAACAGAGAGGATGGGAAGAACAAATATGGACAGATGGAATAGTGAGACTGAGGGAGACGGGATGGAGCAACCAGCGGCAATTAACAGGAAGACTGAGGAAACAGAAACACTATAAATGTCCTAATAGTACATTACTGTACTGAACTCCAGTAACTTTCTCACATTAGCCAATGACAACATACCAAGAGAAAATCAAAATCACTCCCAACTCACAGTGATCACAGTGATGCTGTAGGGATCTCAGGCTGTATCTAGCTGCTGGTTAATTTTAGCCACAAAACTAAACTTTAAATATCTGATGTAATTAAATAACATTATGTAAGTGAAATTATGTAGCCTACAAACCTTTAAAGAAGTTGACTTTTGGTTTCACATTGGAAACAAACAGAAGCCTGCTGGGTGAAGTCCTGTGTTTGTGTGATCCATCCATTCATCCACCCAAAAATCCCTCTTCTGACTTTGATAGCACGTCAAACCATTAAGCTACATGAGCGCGTACAAACATGATGCTCGAGGGGAGCTTACAGCTTCATATTTCGAAGTTCAGGGCCACTGACCAAGCAGCGGTATCTGACAAGTTGGAAGTGAGAACAGGCAACTGAGAGACTAATTTAACTCAATTTTATTTATATAGCGCAAAATCAAGTTATCGATGACACTTTCCACATGGAGCAGGTCTAGACTGTATGCTCTCTAACAATATTTACACAATATTTAGACCCCAGTTCCCACCATGAGCAAGTACTTGGTGACAGTGGCAAGGAAAATCATTTACTGCATGAAAGTTAAAACCTACTTGACAAAGCGTCACAAAACAATCAAAATACAACTAAGATAAAAGAGCCCTTTAAATATGGAAAGATAGAATAATGAGAAGTTGCTAGCCGGTTCCGCTGATTGTGTATTGTTAGCAATCTATTGTTAATGCAATCTGCACAGCAATTTGTAAAATAGAAATGACATCGCTGTTCATTAACTTAATTTTGGCTATTTGTTTTTGTTTGATCTTGTCATTTACATTGCTGCCATCACTTCACATCACTGCTGGTTCTTTTCATTTGATCTTTACTTTCGTCTGCTATCAGTGCTGTAAACTGCTGCTGCTACTGCTGATTACCTCTCTGATGTTCATAATGATAAGAATGGAGAAATCAATGCTGATGATAGTTCACAGGTACCTGATGAATTAATGACAAAGATGATATAAATACCTGCAGCAATTTGTAATTCTTGTGTATAATGACAGCTGTTGGAGAACTTTGCTGTTGTGACAGTCAGTGAACTAAATGATCCTTTTATACACAGTGCTCTGCAACTGGCTTCAAGGTAATACACCCCTGACCATAACCTTACCTTTACTATTTTTGACATTTGCAGTTATTGCAGGACAAATAAAAAGTTAACTGGTCAAATTTACTGAGCGACAGAATATTATAATATAATATAGTATCATTTGTGGTTTTGTAGAATTGTCAGTGGGTTTGAATTAATTACAAACAGACGCAGTAAGAAAGAGGCTAATGGCCACAACTGTTGTGAGGAGCTTTCAGATGATGTGGTGAAAATGACTGGCACAGGACTGATGAGTATTTCAGCAGTCAGCATGAGCGCTTGTGCAATGCTGCATTGAGTGATCTGAAACAGAACCTGCTGATGAAAACTCAATAAATAACAGAGTTTATAACCTCTGTGTATCTCCAGGTGTCAAAGAGGGAATTTGAATGCATGTGTGTGTGTGTGTGTGTGTTTATGTGCGTGTCCTGCATATGAATGGGTTAGCCATTCATGTTTCCTGTGTGTATGAAAAAACCTCTACAAGATGACGTGTGTTGCTAAATAACAACGCAGCTCAGCTGAGCTTCAGCACTAACATTATGAATTAAACAAGGTCATCATGGTCAGGATTGTCTTGGCACAAAAAGTGTCAGAACACATGATTCTTATATTTATAGATATAAAAATGACCTGATGCAAACAGCAACATGGTTCATGGTTTCATTTCGTTCAGGGCTTTAATTTAGAGTCAAATCCCCATGAGATCCAGAGAAAACCTCTCCAGTGAACATTATTTTACACACCAGATGTAAATAAAGCAGCCAGTGAAAAGTGTAGATTATTCTCTGATTTATTTAATATATTATTTGGTAACTAGATTCTAGACACTAGATTGATTTGGACAGAATTTTGGACAGATTCTTTTAATGACAATATTGCTTTTATTTTAGATACTGTTATTATTGATATTGTTGTGTATGTTGCTGATATCATCACTCAGGTTGAGAAATAGTAATTTTATTTTAATTCCATTCAGATATTAAAAGATATATAAAAAAAAAAAAAAAAAAAAACATGTTTGCTGTCTTTTTTTGTACAGTAAGACTGAAGTCATGAAGTCACCTGTCATCAATATATTGGACCACTTTTGTTGTCAGTGCTATGTTCAGTACGGTTTTGATATCCGTTTATGTAAAAAAAAAAAAAAAAAATCAACCAACACTCCTTGATGTAAGTTGTAGAAGCACTTTGATTGGCTTTTCCCTACACCTTGTGGTCCCTGTTGAGTTGAGCAGTGTTTGTCCTGGTCTGAAGTAGGAATAAGACTCTTATCATCCAATCCTTGTAGCCTAAAGTGCCCCTGGAGCCTGTTAACCTCAAACACCCTCTGTCTAACCTGCTCTTATGTGTAGGAGCGTTTTCACCACTGACCTTTTGTGTTGTCAACAGCTGTTGGGCAGCATTTCAAAATGTAATGTACATATTAATAGTTACTTTCATTTAAAGTAAAATGTTACTTTACAATATCACTATGTGAGTAATGTGTTATAATACTATAATAATAACTGTAGAAGTATGATGAGGCATTCTAAAATATAAGAGGGTTTGTTGGTGTTTCGCTCCAATGGAGTTAGAAAAATATCTCTCCCTCCTGAGGCAGAAGACTCCCCCCCAAAAAGAATAACTGCCGACAAACTCTAGTATACTATTACATAATACATCATATTACTTTGGTACTGTTAAAACCATGTATATTACTCTAACACTAATTGTAAGATGTGATTAGCGTCAAAACTGACATATGTTCTTGGTCTGGCTGAGTGGACTTTCTGGTTTCATAGACCCTAAGTCAAACTTGATTTGTATCTCTGTGTAACGAAAGAAATTGTGAACTCTCTAAACAATCTCAGTGAGATTTCTTGAGTCCAGTGAAGTTTGTCCTGATGTTGGTGTTAGGGGAAAGTAGACATGTCCAAAGAGGGTTAATCCTCTGGGGTGCATGAATATCCACAAATCTGCAAATGCCATTTAACTTTGCTTTTAATTCTTTGTCATAGAATACATTTCAGGCAAGTAGACATTTGGACCTTGGTTGTTTGGTTGTGGGGGGAGGGGGGGGTCTTCCTCTGGAGTCCATAAATATCCAAATTATAAAGTAATCTGAGTAGAGCTTTGCTGCTCTGGAACAAATTGTTCCTTCTCTTCAGAGGACTCTGAAGAAAAATGTTCCCTTTTCTCTGTGTACTTTTGCACGTTACCCTCCAGCTCATCTGCGGATCCCACTGTCTGACTGTCTTTTTCACACCTCTGCCTCGCACCAGGCTACATGGCTTCTACAGTAAGTAGGCCAGTGACTGATGCTAATCCAAGCTGTATTAATGAGGTAGGATCACTTTCTGCTCCAATTATTTACTACCGGGTTGGACCCAGCAAGATAATTCTTCGTCAGGTGGCACTGGGCCGAGTAACAAGATTAATGGAGGCTCTGCTCCCTCAGATGAATCACATATGGTTTGTATCAAGTAGTACTGCGGTGACAAGCAGACTGGGGAAGAGTTTGGACCGCAGCAAATGTTGTTTCACACTCGCTGGGGTGAACTTTGCTTTTAGGGCTGAAACTGAACATGTAAAACCGCAAATGTAGACCGTTTTATATTTATTTTATTTATATAGCCCAAAATCACAAATTATAAATTATGCCTCAGACGCATTTACAATTTTACACCATAGGAAAACCATCAACCCTATGGAAGAGGAAAAAATAGGAAAGAAGGAAGAAACCACAAGAGAAGCTACAGAGGAGGGATCAAAGATGGTCATACATGACCGAGACAGAGATTACATTTGAAAATTACAATATGGAGAAGGAATGAAAATATTTGGCAAATATTAAGAATATGGATCATTGGAAAAACTTTCAAGTGCTGCCAAACAATGGTAGGATCTAGGCCACAAAGCCTCCTCTGACTACATGTATTCAATGTTTTGGAGGGCATCCTAGAGGCTAGAGAACAAACTTATGTTCATGAAGATGTTCAAATCCCCCATTGAAGGATATTTTCTGTTTTTAATAACTTTGAATCTTGATGAAGATGAAGCATGAAAGTTTAGTCTTGACCTTATAAAGTATAGAAGCAGTTTGACTATGTTTGATGGTCTTCATTAACTCCATCCATTACAGACCATGGGATGAGATCTATAGTAAGTAGATTTCTTCTCTTCGAATAAGATCCCATCAGTTGGTCTGTGACCGTCAGTCATCCAGGTCATGCTATGTCTTCAAGTGCTAAGTCAAAAGCAAGTAGACTTTTTTGTTTTAAAATAAGAATCAGAGTCCTGGTCAAGGACAGTATGTATACATGTGTTTAATACTAAAATCAGTATTAGATCTATAAATACAGAATTTGTTGGTAGAGTGGATGTTTACTGTTACAGCTCTGCACAGGGATTGTTTCTGACTCTGGACATGTATACGTTCTGGATAATTTTCTCTGCAGTCCTGACTGTCCAGTGGAATCTGGTCCTGTTTGGTGTTCGGTCCAAACTAGACGGTGATGAATGAAGAGAGAACAGACTGGATTATTGCCGAGTAGAACTGGATCAGCAGCTCCCATGGCAGGTTGAGCTGGCACAGGAGGTACTTCCTCTGCAGGGCATTCTGATGACTGTGTCTATGTTAGATGTCCACTTTGGGTACTGGGAGATCGTGGAACTCAAGATGTGATCCCTGCATGTTTTCCACAGTCTCACCTGCTGCCTCCTGTCTGTCAGGAAATCTGTGATCCACTGACAGGTCAAGGCTAACATAGTTCTGAATGCGGTGCTTCCACAAACAAGATCTTGCTTGTGTCCCTGGGGAGTCAAAGTGTTGCAGGATGCAGTGCAGTCCAATCCACTGGCCCAAACTTTAGGTGGTCCAGTATGGTCCTTCAGGTGGGCCAACACCAAAGGATTTCATGTCCACAGTCAGGCAGGTGGTGAAAAAGCTCTAAACACCCCACCATGGTAGAGACCAAAACAAAGCTAAAAGAGAATATTGGACTTACATTTAACAGAATAATGCTGAATAATGCTGCTGCATAAGTGCTGACAAAGAGCGGCAAAAATGTGTGGAGGAGAGACTCAACAAGAACATAAAGCATGTTCAGTTCCCTGTGCCTCAGACCTTTTAGATAACTGCTAAGATCTGGAAAAAAGTTTGCAGCAAGTAATGGCGCAATAAATGTGATCACTCAGAAGCTCCAAATAATCTTTTGTGTTATTTCTGCATCTTTCTACATCATAGTCACAAGGGAGAGACAGGAAACGGTGAGGGAGAGGGAAATGTTGGACAGAATAGAACCAGCAATACTGCAGAGTACATGGCCTGCATCTCAACCAGTCGGCAACCAAGACAGGTAGTAGGTCGAAGACGAAGAGGCAGGCTGCATCTTTCTGAAATCATCAATTTGAGTTATCATTAATTGGAATTATCTTTTAACAACTTTTAAAGATCCCCTGAGCAAGGCAGGATTGCAACTGCCATTTATGGACACTGAGGAATTGTATTTTACTTGCTCACTTCCACTCTCAATGTCTGAATGAATGTGTGTAAAAGAGGAAGTTGTTGAAAAAGCTCCATCAGTCTTCTGTGAAATAAACCAAGTTCATGTAACAACTCGTATCCAATCACAAGAAGACACAACGTGCCCTGTGTGTGTGTTTGTGTGTGTGTGTGCACGTGTGTGTATCATCAGTAGTTTATGGACTGTACTTTAGACGAAGTGTTGGGTAATTCACGGCCGGTTCATCTCATGACAGAGTAGATTAATTGATACGATGCTGGGAAGCTGTAGAGCCAGCACCTGTCCCGTCACAGCTATATATCAGCATTAGGAAATCTGCCCCTCTGGATCATTATTTATCTGCCCCAGCTAAGTGCCCCCGCGGCCCCCAGATTACAGCATGACGCTCAGGAGTGAGGAGAACATTTAACATGGCCTTAAAAGGCCTGGCCCAGACACTACGACACATACTGCTTAAATGGGAGAAATTATTCATATGTTTGCCAGGAGGGACAACTTCTCCGTGTAATGATGTGTGTAGAGACTGCTGTATATTCATTACTTTAAAGTGCTGTGCCTGAAATGAGTGTTATTTTAAAGAAACAGCCCAGTACAAAAATACTTTTTCCATCTTTTTTCGTCTCCTCTCTTGGGGTGTGTTAGATAAATATCAGAAAATGACTAATTAGTACTTAAAAACCAAAGTCCCTGTACTTTTGCTTTCTATAAAATGTTTTGATGACTGATCCTAGACTTGGGTCCACATAAATGGGTGCATAGCACAAAAATCTGGGCCATCTGCAGACACTGTTTCAGTGGGTCATTTTCCCCTTTATATGTCCTTTCTTACATGTATGTCATGTATAAATAACTGAATCAACAATAAAACACATACATCATGGTGGTGTCATTTATCAGCTTCATCATGTTCACTATGATTAAACATATTAAGGAAGTATTGTGCTAGCAACTCCATTTATGATTTATTTATTTACTCCATTTATGATATATTTTACTCAAGTTTAACCATGTCAGTCACATGATATGATCTCATATCACTATAATTAAGGCAAATTGACTACAAGTACTACTAACTGAAAGTAATGTTTATCAGTTTATCAGTACTCCTTATGTTATAATTCTGCTGAATTTGCAGCATTGAAATATATTGTTTATGAATATCTGAAATGATGTGGCTTGAATTCCACTCTTTGAGATTTCCATTATGAACATCCAGTTTGAAGTAAGAAGTTGTAAAATTAAAAATCACAAATTGTACCACAATCAGTTTATCATTTTCATTTTGTGATCTAAAAACTCAAGTTTAGTCAAAGCATCAGTTCCTTATATTGGATTAGTGAAAATCAGAAAATGAAATGAGTGGAAATTTTTGACATAATGAATCAGGAATGAATAAAATCTTTCTTTCAAACTAAGTCAATAAATGCATTCAGAAATAAATATATAAATAATAACAATAATACAACTTTTGAACTTTACATTTTTCGCTGCTATGAATTCGGGGTTATTACAATTTAAACATTATCTATTCAATAAGGCTTGTGGTTCAATTTCACAATTGAGTTGCTTTTAAAAATAAGCTTCATATTTTATACACAGACATATGTATCTTATTTTAATGAACTGTTAATGTTAATGTGATAACAACCACCGATAACCTGATAACAGCCATTGCCTCATCTTTCTGACACACTTGAGTTCTGTCAAGTTGATACAGTTTACAGTCATCCACTGGCTAATCCAGCAGACATTTTTTAACTCCATTTTTGGTCTCCACCAACAACTGAGGGAAATATCTGCCTCAGCTGCTAAATGTTGCACTACATTCACCAGCTAGTGTCTGACTGTGTCTATCTGTTGTTTGGTATTGAACAGGTAGTGCAGATTTATTGGGTAATTAACTGATTAATTGAATTATTGGGATTTAATAACAGAAAATGAGAGAGCTGTGAGACTGATGTAAAACATTAAACTTTGTGGGGACCTGCAGAGTTAGCGATATTTCATTTTTATTACTAGTTTCACGTTATAAAATACTGATACTGTTAAGTATAATTTACCATAGTAATGTAATTCACAAGTGGATAACAATTTATACTTTACAGTGCCATGTTATATCCCTTTAAATCGAATGCATGTTTTATTTTGAAATGTTATGTCCCTGTTGAAGAGGACAATATGAAAACAATTGCAGACAGTCAGTGTGACAGCAGGTCTGAGCTGTGTGTCACTGTGTATTACAGCGAGGCTTCTGCACAGCAGTAATTCACAATAAAGCACCACAGTGAGACAGTAGCAGGAGCTCAGCTGACGTTTGTGAGATATGAACCATCAGAGTCGACATATACCATGCGTACCATCCATCAAGATGAACCCGGCTTCACATCTAATCCAAACCTTATATATTATATTACACATAAGTCCAATATTTGCCTCTGTATCATGAGCTGCCTGGATTTATTGTGGCAGGTTATTTTATCTAAGGACAGCTGATCTAACTATGGCATACACATAACACATAACTTTGTTTCATACACTTTCACAAATTCACTCAAGTGACTTTCCAGCATAAGCACAATATTCTACTGTCAACCTCAGGATGAGTTGACCTTATCAACAACTCTCAATTCACCAACCAAAACAAATTCACTTTACAACCCAGAAGAAGTTGCTAAGCCGTGTAAATTGTAAGCAGAAACAAAATGTGAAAACACAAAGACATCTTATCAATTTTGAAATTTAGAAATTTGATTGTGTTTGTAAAATGATATGCCCAGTTTAAGTTTGATGGCAGCGACGTGTATGAAAAAAGTTGGACAGGGTCACTGTGTTCATCAGCTCTTTTAACAGCACCATAAGCTTCTATGAACTGAGGAGTCTTTGCTGTAAGCTGAAAGTGGAATCTATTCTCATTCTTGCTTGATGTAGGATTTCAGCTGCTCAACAGTTCAACGCTTCCTTTGTCATATTTCATGTTGGGACTCGGCCTCTCTGGGCGCTCTTTTTAGACCCAATCATGTTACTAAGCTCTCGTCAGCTAACCTAAATAATTGTGAGATGTTCCACCAACTTTTCTATTAGCATTTCAGAACTTTTAGCAACTTTTTTTTTGGAAACAGAGTTGGAGATCTTCACTACTCATTTGCATGCTTACTGTCATTGACTTTAGGTTCCTGTGCTATTGTGCCACCTTGATTTGCATTGACAGTTTGGGATTGGGGGCACTGCTGGGTCTTACACCACTGGGAAGTCACTTATTTTCTGTCACAGCTACATCCTTGTGATAAGTTGACTGGCATTATGAAGTGTCCCTACCAGCAGGTAAGCTGTGATACACACACACACACACATACAACACCTGAATAGACATACACACTATTCCACATTCCAGTGGCAGGCAGAACCTCTGCTTGCAGGGTCATGGCCTGGCTCTAGTCCAGTGCCACTGATAGAGTGTATAAAAGAATGACTTGTTTTAATGAATGGCTTCTTTCTTGAGTATCTGCCCACAGAGTGAGGGCAACAAGCCATTCCACCTCCTCCATAGTCAGACCTGAGTTGGGGGCTTTTGTGGGGGTGCTGCCTCCAGAGTTAGCAGACTCCTATTGTTATTATTATTCCCCCCTCAGGAATCTGCAGTTCTTAAACAAGCCTAGCTATTGTGTTTTGAGAAATTGGAGTGGAGGGGGGACTGATGTATGGATGTGTGTGTCTGTGTGTGTGTGGAGACCAGAAGTGGTGAGGAGGTAAAAATAACAGTGAGGTATTTCCCATCAAAGCCCCATTGGCAGCAGAGGGAAGTAATGCGGCCCTCTGTGGAGCATGTCCATCTTTCAGCAACATCCACTAATGAAGTGTTTTTACGTGACAGGAACGCATCCTGTTCATTCAATGCCTGCACATATCTCCATCCCGCCCTTTCACACAGGTTTCATAAATATCTGCTTCTTGTTGAAAAGAAAATTAACACTAAAAGTGTTTACAGGTTTGGTTACCCTAGCTTAGCATAAAGCCTGGAAGAGTGGGGAAATATTGAGTCTAACACTGTCCAAAGTAAAAACAATGCACCTATCAACCCCTCTGAGATTACTAATTAACACAATGGATTTTGTTTCTTAAATATGTACATCAACAGAATGTGCTAAAGTATTAATAGTATATAGTATTCACTATACTAGCAGTATAGTGAACAAAACAAACAAAAAAAAAACATTTATCCATTTGCCTGGTACTTCTACACAGTATCTCCGGATTTACTGAACAAGCACTGGTTTTGTTTTTGGTCCCTGTACAGACACAATGACTTCAGAAAGTCACTGGACAGTCAGGCATTTCCGTGAAGATTCTCAGTAATTCTCGATTCTTGAAGGTTCCCGTAGGCAATTGGACTGGCTTAGTTTCTTGAAGATGTTTCTCCTCTTATCCAAGGTTTCTTCAGCTCTAGGTATGTCCCAGGGACGACAATACCTACTACAACACCAATTCCAACTAAGCTAGCCCAGATAGCATGGTAACATTGGTTAAATGTTGAAATTCCATCAGAATCATTGTTTGTGTTGAGGTTGAATATTCCAGGCTAGATAACATTGAATCAATGTTGATAGTTCTTTGGCCTTTCAATGATAAGAAGAAAAACATTGAATCAATGTTGATTCAGTGTTGTCTGCTCTGGGAGTCCAGTTGCCTATAATAATGTTAAGAAGGTTAGCTCAAGCTAACAAGAAACACATTTTTTTCTTCTTATTATTAGAAGAATAACGCCAACTGAAAACTTGGCAAGACAAAAGCAGTCTGCATATTCCTTTCTTTCTTTGGAATTGGATAAAAGCACAGACCTAGCCACAAAAACTGAGTAAGTGATAAGTCCATTTAGATTTCTCCAATAAAAGGTTTTGGTATGACGGTCATTATAACCTTCCATTGGTCTTACACATAACAGTGACTTAACATTATGGAGAGTGTACTCATCATCCCAGCATTCATGGAGGTGTCAGCAACCATAGCAACAGTGTCAGTGTGGAAGGTCTGAGCTGAGGGCTGCTGTTGATGTGGCTCTTCCTCACTGTTTATTGATCTCATGCAGATTTCATATGAAGTGATTTGACTGTGCTAATAATGAACTAGAGTTGACGGGAGCATTCATAGTCCAAGTTTAATGGGTAATCATTTTCCCTGTGGTCATGGGATTTCCAGAATGTTGGAAGTTTATCAGGTCACTTTGCTTCATATGTTGATCTCATTTTGAGCCCAGTTTCCACTTGGCTAATAAACAAAGAGCAAAACACATTGTGTGTTCTGAGTTGAGTGTAGAGTTCTGAACCTAATGAGTATGATATGAAAGGTGAATGTTTCTCTGTTACAGCTTATACACTTTCTCGAACAAGTGTTAATTGTTTTTAACACTCTCACAGTGAAGAAAACCTGAGCGGTGCTGCCACTTACATCCCTAGTGTATGAATCTGTTGTAAATTGAGGCAAAACTGGTTCCATGTGTCATGTAATATCAGGTTCATCGGTTTGTCACTTGACCACCTCATTGGTGCAGAAGAACACGTAATCAAACAGTTTTCTATAAAAAAAAAACATCAGTCATTGCAAGAAATCAAGGTTCAGCAGGTTTTACCAAGCATACATACAACCAGGCAGCTGGAACTTAAAGCACATACTGGATTTATAGTTCAGCTGCTATTTCAAGAAACCATAAAGTTATGCATTTATGCAATGCATTTAAGCATGAAATACATTTTTGTCCAGACACCCTCAGGGTGCAGCTACCACTATAGGCTGACTCAGCCAAGGTGTCTACTGACTGGTGTTATTGGTGTTAAGGCTAGTCACTGCAAGCTGTTTGCTTTTTACATTTTATGACATTTACACTTTACTTATTTATTTGATTTATTTTCAAAAGGGTCTGGTTGTGATGTGTTTTTGGTTGGATTCACTTCAATGGCCTCAGTTTGAACCTGAGCAAATAACTACTGCACATTATCACAGTGCTTTCAATTATATGTCTGTTTAACATGCATTCCTGAGAGAAGAGACTGTGAGTGTTCTAAAACTACATCACAAAATGAAGAGACTTAATTAAATTGAGCCATGGACTCAGTGTCAAGGCACTGATTCCATAAACAAAGATACCATTCTTCAAAGCATCTGCAAAACAACAGTCACTCATATATTTACAATGTACTTATAGTCTTAAGGGTCCTTCATTTTAAAAGCCAGAGCAATTATATCAACCTGTTTACTTTACTACCTCTAGTAGTACTGCATTCCTCTATAGTACTACTAGTTGTCAAAAACTCAACAGGGTACCTTTAACCCAGTGGTTGTGAATGTATACGAATCTGTAACCATAAAAAATGACAATTATGATTCAGCTGCCAGATAGCAGATATTGAAGTAGAAATGTTAACAGTGAATGTCAAGATTTTGTTGTTATGTTGGAAGGTCCAGTGTGGCAGATTTAGGTTGCTCTATTTACAGAATATAAATTGTGTTTTTCTCTTCGAGCATGATTTAAGATGACACTGAGTAACATTCAGCCATTTTTCTGATTGAAAGAAAACCATTGCAGACTCCTGGCTGTAAAAACTGATGTCGTTCCCAGCCTATGGTAAAAGTTGTCTCTTTCATCCTCCCTTTCTTTATATACCGAATAGGCCTATAATATTCCTGCATGTCATTGACTATCTTATACTAATAGACCAATTTATGCCCTGTTTCTCTTTGATGTTTGCTATTATACTTTCTGAGCAGTTTTGCCACAGGAATAATTAAATTTTAATCTCTAACGGAAGCTAAAAGATCTTTGATTAATAAAACTCCTGTAAAAAAAAGGAAAAACAGCAGACCTGCTCTCCAGATAGTTGCCTTCCATGTGGGATGACACTGCCTCTCTCAGTATTGTTTCTAATCCCCCTGCACGCTTGTCGGTGCTTGGTACAGTACAGCGCTACCTCCTTCCTACACTGAGTGCTCTTATCACAGAAAGCCCTGTGGACCCAACAGCTGTCAACGCCCTGCACCTCCGTATCTGCACTGTGTGCGGGATCATCTAAACACTGCCAGGAGACTGTTGGCTCCCTCATGCATTGGCTGTATGCTGGATTTCTTCCCTGATTCATAATCATCTAACACTGCAGCAGACGGGGTTTGATATAAAGTTCAGACATCTGAACTTTATATCAAACCTTACTTGAATGACAAGCTGCTGGCTACAGCTGACATTTCCCCAGACATAATCATTCTAATGTTAAATTAATGAAAAGAATAATTTAAAAATCTAAGTTTTTTGTTTGTTTTACTTCTTTATCATACATATCACCACTTATACAATGACAAAAAGTTATTGAAAGTATTCTTAATGATATTTTAGAGTTTGTCATATTCTGGGTTCTAGGCCTCACTGATACAGAAAGTTTTCTGTTGGACAGACACTTGTTGCTAAAGTAGCTATTGCAAAAGTGGCTAATCGCTGTATCTGTCCTTATTGGGCAGTGGAACCAGGCTCAACAGCCTCCCAGTGCACACAGCTAGACTAGGACAAGGAGTTTCCTGATGGAAACAGAGCTCTACTTGTTGCTAAAGCAACCAACCATTAACTGCTGTTAGCTCAGCTAACTTTGCAGCTAGCTTTGTCAGCCCTGAGGTGCTAAGTGCCAAAAATTGCAGTTCCTCAAATGTCCACTTGAGGCTGGTTACAGAATAAGTCAGCCGTTACAGGTGGCTTGTTTAAGCTACCGGGTTTCATTCAGCTCACCCCAGTTCCACCCACGCTCCACCTCTTTGCCCATTGTTGGATTAGACAGGAGACAGATGAGGCAAGGCTGCCAAGATGGTGAGAACCACAGGCACCACACTGAGCACAACAGCTCTTCAGAAACATGTGGGTGACGGCAGTCTCAGCAGCTCTGTCCTGCCGTGTTCAGTGAAAACTCCCAGTCCAAGGAGAGTCCACTAACACACATTCAGTGCTATTGGCTCTGTAAATGCCAATCAGTGTCTGTTATAAGTCTGTCCCTAGCTGCCTGTTTTTACAGTAAACATGTAAATATGTGGAAGCAATAAGTACTTCATGTACATTAGTATTAGTATTAGACATGTATGTATTATCCATCAGCGTCAAATGAAACCCTGCATGCTGTGTGTATACAGACATTAACTGTATATAACCACCCACTTCTAGCTGCTGCTTTAATCCATTTCAAGACAGTCTTGCTTCCCTACTGTGTTGTGAATGACTCCAAAGCATGCATCCCATCCGCTTAGCTCAACAAAGTCAAGCCGGTATGGAATGATGGAATGAGCTGCCCATTGACACAGCACAGCAGGAATTCTACACATCTTCTGCTGCAGACTGAAAACTCATCTGCCATCATCTCATTCATTAATTGGTGCCCGGAGAAGTCAGCAAACTTCACCTTAAGTAAGCAGTCTGTCCAGCAACAGATCAACACGCATGTGTTATAAACAGTGACATGTAAGACTACTACTACATATTTAGCTCACCCAAAAATGGGTCAGTATTATTTGCACATTGTCACTCGACTGCAGGGAGTCAGTATCATTATGAATTCACTATCAGCCACTGAAGAGCTGCAGATTTTACAATAAATCCTGGGTCACACACAGGTGAGATATATGATTATGCATCCACTCAATAATAATCACATCAGAGGGGATTTAGAAGGGAGTCTACTCAATGTTGACTGAAGATTGTGGGTATACTCTGCATACATGCTGCACTACGCCACTGCTTGTATCCACATGGTAAAATGTGCTTATTGTAAATCGCTTTGGATAAAAGGAACATAAATCTAATGTACTTTCAATGTATTTTTAGAGATCTTGTTCAGCTGTGCATGTAGTGCAGTGTGTATGCAGCTGTGTACTCTGTCTATTTTTGTCTTTCCTGTAAATTGTTCTTGGAGCTGTAATATTGAGAGCAACTTAAAACTGGACTCACGTTCCTTGGATGTGTGCACGTACTTAGCCAAAAAAGCTGATTCAGTTTAGGGTTGCAAAGGGGCAGAAAGTCACTGGTAAATTTACGGAAACTTTTCATGGGAAGATAGCTGGGGAATTTTAGAAATATTCCAAATCAAATCAAATCAAAGCAAATCAAAAAATCAAAAAAAGAGAATATCCTGTCGCTCTTCAGTCTCTATCTAAAAAAAAAAAAAAAGCTTGGAAAGGCCAAAAAAATAATCTTAAAAAGAGAGAATTCTGGAAGTTGATGGGAATTAACTGTAAATTGTGGGTAATTTAAACAAAGTGTATCATATCCAAACATAAATCTAAACATTTTGTTTTGTCATAAGCAGACATGCAAAATAAAACAATTAAAACATTTCAACAGATTTATTTGAAAGTAGAACTTTATCAAGTTTGGATTATTTTGTTAATTAATATTATGTAGTCCACAAGCTCAAATGTCTCAATGTCTTCAATAGTTTCTGCGTGCTCTGGGCTCTAAAGTGTGGTCCAGGTACAGAAATCACCTGTGCAGGTAGGGGCAGTAAGCAGTGTGCCATGTGCATGTGATGGAGGATAGCAGATATTCAAGTGTACCTGCATGAAATCTGGTTGTTTTAGTCAAGATTATGTTAAAATATATTTCCCCAACTATATTGAAGTTCCCTATTCAGGAACAACCTTTAATTTCTTCGGGTCCTGTTTATTCCCATAAATTCCCATTAATTCCAAAGTTTCCAACTTTGAAAATTCCCAGAATTGGGTAACCCTAATTCAGATTGACTAAGCTCATTACTGACTTTCACTGTGTGATCAAAAGTGTCAACATCATCAAGAATTTAACTATTAAATTCCACTTTATAACGCCACGTCCATGACACTGTTTTGGTTCGTTCTCCACACAGCTCTGCCAAGAATGTTAAGAGTGAAACGTTTTGCCTGCAGGACTTTATTTCCTTGGTCAATTTTTTTTTGTTTTCTTTGTTGTTTATGTTCTTATACCATGAGTAAGTAGCCATGTAGTTAAATTGTTACATTTTGTCTGTTGTTAAGACTGGGCCTCTGCACAGGGTGTTTTATTTTGAAAATTGACTGGATTCTCTGTGTGTCTGACTTACGGCAGCTCGATCTGTTTTGTGCTGTTTGACGTGACATCCATCAAAAATGGCTTCTGGTGGAATCACACACATTGTCTAGAACAGGCAGGATCAGTTCCAGCAGCTGCAGCACAGCCAGGCCCGGTGGAATTTAGAAGAAGAAACCCACACATACAGTGCATATTCACATTTACAGATGAAATTAAGGCATCAGGGGAAAAAATCTGTTTCTTTGTGAGCCCAACTCCTAAATACTAACCACATACTAAAAAAATACTTAGTACGTCCATGCTCCCTACAGGATGAACCTTCTCCATGAGCTGTCCACCAACATGATAAAGTATTAACTTTAAATTACAGGCAGAACTTCAAATGCAAATTCTTACCTAACGGTTCATAACTATATATTTTTAGTACTGGTATGGATGACAAAGCAGCTAAATCACCAGGATGTTGTTATATAATTTCCAACAATGTAATGTGATGTAATGAAGGATGAATTGAATATTATGAATTTGAATAATGAATAATATGAATTTTGGCAGAGTACACTTTTTGACTATTGACTTCTGTTCTCTGTCTTGTCCCATGCCTGTAGAGGTAAACTAAGTGGTATGCTCAGTGTATTGTGTGTGTGAAAAGCTGCTCTGCAGCTGTTCAACCCCCACCGCCCTCCTAAATAAACTGTATGCTCAAAACATTTATGCTCTGTGCTTGAATCTGCCCACTGTAAGACTTGTGGCTGTCAAAGTCAATTTGAAAAATCATGAAATGAAAATGATTCACATTCAGAAGAAGAATATGGTGGTTATTTTCTAAGCCTGCAGTCCCTGCTGCCCAGGAAGTTCTTAAAAATTATTTATTGTCGGCCCACACTTGTTTTTGCCCTGGCCCTGAGATTGACGACCACATTACCCACTCTAAAGCAAACAGCGTGAAAAAAAAAATACCCACACAACCCGCCTGCAGCACACATACATTACCGTGCTCTGACTTCCACACTCATTGCACATGCAGACTCTGTTTTAGAGTGTGCCCAGTCTTTGGTAAAAGACTGATTATTGTGCTGTTTACAGAGTAATGCCAGCTGCTGGATTCTTAACTGAAGTCCACTCCAACTCACTGAGTCTTTAGACTGTTGGAGAGCTGATAGCCAAGGCCTGGCCTTCATCAGTATGCCATGGACAGACTGCTTTCATCTTAATGCTCAGAATGATCATTGATTATTAATCATGGAGAGGAAGTGTACTTTTTAAACGCCTGCTTGTTTTCTTCCAGAACTGAAGCAACTGTGATCTTCTCAAAGAGGAAACAGATCATATGAGGAATAACAATACAGACTGTGTTACACTGATTGATGCTTACACAGACTTGAGGCAAATAAAGCGCACATCAAGTAGTGTATGATGATACATAAATGCATGGTGTACACGAGTAACGAGACTAAAGCAAATCAGTGCAAATAGAAAACATTTCTGAATGGAGAGTGTCTCTGTATTATCCCGGCACCTACATGGAGTGTTGCATTATGGGTTGTTCATAGTCTTATTGATTATCAGTCTGAACTCTGTTTATAGTGTGTAAAAGGGTGTGAGGGTCCAAATGAAGTGAAGTGTCTTGCTCACCCCCAAAGTGCTCCTGATGGCTGTGACATAGTTGTATGAATGTTTGTGTATGGTTTAGTGTGAGTGCAGTGGATAGGAAGTGTTCATGATGGGCAGTTGGCACGTTGTGTGGCAGTCACTGCCATCAGTCTGTTCATGTGACAAATGTTCTTAAAGTGCTTTGAGTGGTCAGTAGATCAGGAAGGTGCTGTAAAAAATACAGGTCCATTTTGCAGTTCAGTTTGAAAAGTCAAAGTGCTTCCATGAAGGAAAAATGTTTGTGACAAGTCCAAAACAAGTCCAAATTACCACCACATTACTCCACATCGTCTGTCAAGCAACCGATAATTACAGCTCTCACAGATGATTAAGAGCTCAAAAAGACAGTCTAAGAAATGCCAACTGTCAGAGAAATTCATGCTGGCCGCTTCGGATAGCCTGACAGATGAGTGTGTGACTGATGAGCTCCACTAATGTGGGATTTACACTCTGCTTTAATAATATTATTTCATGTTTAACTGTAATAAGAAAAAGGGCTTCAAAGACGAGGGCTCTGTTGGCTTTGGATTAATAGTAACTTCTCCTAGAAGAACCGGTGTGCATATTTTAAAGGCAACAAAACTATACAACACTTTGGGCAGAATGTTCAGTATTCACAGGCCTCAGTCTGTTCTGCCTGTTTTACACATGGTAACCCACATTTGTCAAGGTTATGTTGCCAGTAAGGCTCGGTTAATGGGGAGGCCGCCTTACAGTGACACATACACAGTACATCTTCTGTTGTTGTACAGTGCTTTACATGCACACACACTAACACACACCACCTTCACACACCCCCAACTGTCATTACAAGAGCACTTTCCTTCAGTGCTAAAATTGGTGTTGGTTGGTGTATTTCCCTGCAGGTTTCTTTAGTACTCTCCAGATTTTTACTGAACTTGGACACAACTGACAGCTGCTTGTAACTTGGAATTTGTAGCTTCCAGGCCAGAGGCCAACTCTATCACCGCCTGCAGCCAAAACATGCAACCCTAGCCTTCAGCCGTGCAGTTAGAGTTACAATGAAAGGTTTCAGGTCCATTACAAATGGAAAATTTGAGAAACTTGACAAAATAATGTCAAAAAGTTTGAGGTAGAGTTTCAGCTCGTTCTACCATGCTGAAAGTACTGATAATGACCCTGTTCCACAGGGACCTGTCAGGCTCAGGTGTACACTCACACTGCAGGCTCTTTTTCACTCTATGTCCAGGCAAGTAGGAAAATATGGGTGACAGAGTTTCCTTAAATTCCATATTTAAGCTGCCCTTGATTATATTTATTAACACTTCAGCTTCTGTGTGGTTCATTACACTGTCAACATGCTGATCAAACTCAGTGTTAACTTTCAAGTTTCAAAGTGAAACAAATTTTGACATTTTGGGGCCACCGTAATCATAATAACATTACACTTGTCAAGTTGAGATCGGGAAATTCAACAGATCAAGAAAAGTGTGCAGGGTTTAAAACAAACCTCCAGATTATTCAGAAGAGATTTATATGACACATTGCACACACAAAGGAGACTCAAAGTGCTTTACAAAGCATGTGAAGCATGTGAAATTTAAATTTCTTCATGTTTATGCATTTTTAAAAGAGTATTTGTATACATACAAATATAAAAAATAAAACATTTGAAGTGACCCTGAAAAAGCCAGTGGTGAATGGAGAGAGAGCACTGCCTTTGGAGCTTTGAAATTTATTCCAGATCTGTAAATCTGGAATAAATTCATACTGCCAAAATTGCAGTTTTACATCATATACTGTATGACCATCAGACTAATCGTGTTTCCTTTCCTGTTGGACTTTGTTGAAGTAATGTTGTCAGCAATTATCTTGGAACGGTGTTATTACTGATAGGAATGAAGGACAAAGCTAAGATAGTTTCAACTGAAACCAAAGCTTGCCTTTATCCCTGGATGTATGTGAGACTGGTAAAAACAGAATGTGTGCATGTGTGTTCCTTTCACCAGTCAATATTGGTTTCTTTTAACCATGATGAAGTAGTTATTATAACATTATGAACATATACTTTTATTAATCCTAATCAAGTAATTTTCATGTTATACCTAAACCAAACATTAACTTTACTGTTCGTAGATCAGAAAAGGCTAGTATGAAAAATCACTGTGGTGATCACTTGTAACAGTTTTGGAAAAAGCTGTCAAAGAATGTCCTGCTGATAAAGACATGAGATCTAAAAATACTCTTTAATGTATTGCCGATGTTGTTGGACTTCTGAAGACTGTGATGAAGTCAGTGCATATTTCTTGCACTGACTTCATCACAGTGATCAGCATGTCCCCAGATCTCTGCACTTGCCATGTACAATGTTGTCATAACTGACATTACGCGTTGCACCTTCACTGCTGTACATTGCAGCTAGAGCTATGAGCTACTGTCAACATCTACCTTCCAGTAAACACAGCCAGACCTGCAACACAACCTTTCAAACCAATGGCGGCCCGTCTGACAGAATACAGTAGCCAACCAAGGTGGTTTACTTGTTGGGCTCCGGGCATCCTGGGACTGAGTCAGTTTGATTTGCTATACATCTTTCCTATCCAACAACATTTGGTGGTTTTCTATTCATGATCCTTTTCCACCAAAATCACTAAATAAAGTTATAGTTGTGCTTTTGTACAGTGATCAGTGAGGCCCGGCCATAGATGACTGTAGCAGCCCTGACAATCACTCATAGACTGCATCAAACGATGGATGTAAAATGAATACATGCCCCAGAGTGCAGGACGACATCATCAACAAGAAGAATACCTGAGCATACTGAAAACATGAGTTTGTGTCAGTGTTGGACAGAGGACAGATGGGAGAACAACACTCAGACATCAATTTGGACTTCACAGGGACTTGAACCACTGGTTGCATTAGATTGGTACATCTCTGATTAGCTCAACATCAAATGCTTCTTGTCCTCTTGTTGCCATTAAAGTGGCATAAATATTCTGTCGTGCAGGTAATATTTCTAACGTGGGCGGATTGGTGATTGTGTACTTGAATAGCCAGCTGCTCGATGTCGTGTGAGATAGAAGTAAATCTGAATGGGAGTCAAAACATGCTGGTAAACATTTACTGCAGCTTTCTGGCAGCAGACCAGATAACACTAAATCAAAACATAAAGCAAGGCTACTCTCACTCAGCAATCAACACACACACACACAGTTTGTCTACGACTGTGTGCTACACGGTGAATTTACCAAATAAGAATACACGCATAAAATCACACACACTCATGCAGTGTGTAGTGTTTCAGTAGATTGGCTGGCCTCTGCTCCATGCGCTGATTTATTGTGGCAAATTGAAAGATTCCAAGAAGTGAGTCAGTTTGTGTTGGCACGGCTCTGCTACAGCCTCCAGGTCAGTGCCCCCTCCCCTCACACACTTCCTCATATTAACTGGAGAAGCCAGTATAAGCCTTCCTAAGCAAATATAGCACTAAAACAATATCCATTAAAGCAGGAGATGGCAGCCGTAAGTCAGGAGGGGCTGCAGCCTTCACTAACAGAGCAGCTCTGCTCTGAAAGCAGCACTGAGTGATGAGCTGTCATCAATCAAACAACACTTTTGTCCTGTATGACATGCCGTAATCTGACCCCCACCGTAGAGACGCCTTATCACTGGAATGCTTCTCTGCCGGGAGATTATTTTCTGTCATCTCATCATTCAGATTTCTTTTAATGTGAAAACTGTGAACGAACAACCTCGTACATTTAGCTTCTAAATACTGAGGAAGGAAACAGGAACTTTCTAATAACACAGTCTTCATGAAGAGTTTATTAGTCACATAAACTTATTCATGGTTAATAAATCATTCATGTTTCATAGATCTGTTATAAACCATTCATCATATAACATATCATATAACAGATCAATAAAGCACGAGGTTATACTGTATTAACCACCGATATTGGTTAAATATTATTCACCCTTACTATGGCTTATTAGAAAATTAATTGAAGTATTTGATTTTTATAGAATTTGAAAAACAAACTTAAAGGTAGAACAGATTATTGAATATTATTACTCAATATGAATATAACATTTATATATAACATTTATATAATATAACATATAATATAACATATATATATATATAGTTTTGAAATCTGTACATGTTACTGGAAGCATGCTGGTACATGTGTGTGTGTGTGTTTGTGTGTGTGCGTCTTTTCTGAGCCACTTCATCATGTGTGTGTGAACAAATGGAGACTGATGCTGCCTCCTCTTCTGCTCTTGTGCCTTTGACTCTCCCACACGAAGCCGTGACCGACTCCAACACACGAACGTCACAAGATATATGCGCCGCCGCTGCCACTATTAACTATCTGCAAAGCCCAGAGGAGGAGCACATGACATCAGAGCAGGACGGCCTGTTCATGCTGGATGTAGGACCTTCAGTCTAATGACTGCAGTCCTGCTAGATGAAAGATTTAGTTCTTTCAAGTTTGACGTAGGCAAAATTCAGACTGCTGCAATCCTAAATGCCAGGGTGCAACTGAAACGTTAACTTGACTACAGTCACAGAATTTGAGAGCAGGAAGATAGGAAGTATAATGTTACCATGGTGTCAGACACTTAGCGGTGGGCTACAAGTTGAGCCCCATCATTAAAATGCTGAATTAGCTTGAAGATCTTTCTGTTTGGATGTACCCACAACTATTGTTGGATTATTTTAACATGGAAGAAAACTTTAAATTCTGATGATTCTCAGGCAAGGTCTAGAGTTCTAAGGAGAGCCTGTGTGATTACTCAGTGGATTTATGGAAGATTGTTTGCAATGGGCTCAAGATAATGATATCCCCATTAGTCTAAATATGTGCATCACGTCTGTGTGTTCAGATTTGAGTAATGGCTCCGAGGAGGAGTATGAATTTTAATTTAAATTGCAGCAGTCAGGCACTGAGGATTTTAAAGTATCTCACCTGCCTACATGAGCAGTGCATCAGAGCGACGGCTGCTGTTAACCGGCTGATCTCACAGTTTGAAAGCCTCTGTATCACAGTATATTCTGTTCTTCCACAGTTAACTCATCTGAGACACTGAGACCCTGCTGGTTCTGCGGAGCGAGAGCTTCCCTGTGTTTCTGAAATCAAATTGAACTGGAATCATATGCATAGTACTATGAATAATAAATAGACATTTTGGCTGAATTTTAACACAGTAACCACAAGTCCTTGAAAAGTCTGAAGGTCTGAAATGAAGTTTTAAGTATTCATTTATTTTTCATTGCACAAAGTTTTTTTTCTTCTTCTTCTTTTTGTTTTGACTGCACATCATTTTACTACAATGAACCAGCCTTAAATCTTTTGTGTCAGTGTTGACACTGACTGACTGATCCTGTAAAAAATAAATTAAGTTAAAGGTGCAGTGTGTAACATTTAGGGGGATCTATTGGCAGAAACTGGCTCTAGATAGGGCCTGTCACACATTTCCCTTGTAGTTACCCCTTCACACTTGGAAGGGTGTAGAGTGAAGTGAGGGCTACTCAGTTGGTTGCAATCTGCAGCCTCACCACTAGACACCAATAAATCCTTCAGAAATCAAGTCACTGTGCAGAGACAGAAACACTGTCATTGTTGTTGTAGTGGTGATCTCAGTAAACAACAAAACTGCAAACAATGTCAAAAATAAATCACAGAATCTATATTTATATATGGACCTTTGTATCAGTGCAGACCAAGATATCCTTCTCAGTTTCATCTGTTCAGCAGTTCTAAGTGGTGGAAAGTCTGTCTCCTCCCCGCAGTGAAGTGCAAAAAGAGTTCATACACCCAGACATTCATATTTATAGAAATACTTCATTTAACTGGAGGACAGTTTGGAGCTGTATTAAACTTTCCTTCTCAAATACTGATCATCCATTGGTGCATTACAAATATATTCACAGAGCATATTCTACTTCTTTTACTAACTTCTTCATTTCAAGTGTTTGGCACCTCCACAGTGCGGGTTATGCTCCGGTGACTGCACTGGGTTATGTTATCACATGGTCTGGGAATGCCAAGAATTCTCTGGACCAGATTTCTGAAGAAAACACTGTTTTACAAATGTTCACTACGGTCCTCTTCAAGTATGTGACTCCAACCATATTATACAGTGTGTGTATATTCAGGACCTGATTTACTAAGACAACAACTCATTATGGAGTCAGCACCTGAACTGATCCAGGCACTGCCCTCCAGACACAAAGTGAAGGCAGAGGAGAGCTCATAGGCACAGTTCAGGTGGGATTTCTGTGAGCTCGCTGTGCTCAGAAAAGAAATGATAAAAAGGAGACTTGAGTCCACAAATATTTACTTTGGCACAGTTTAACCTTATATTGAAAATATTACTCAGAAAATTATGAGAAGCATTACATATGTTCACGGGAGAGGAAAAGAAGGGATATAACAGGACAAATCAAAGACACAACGTCCACACAGAGCACCAAGAAAAAGAGAGGTGGAGGTGACTATTATACATTTAACAGTTCTTTGGTTAAATTTAAATTCAAGTTTAATGAACACAAACTCTGTCAAAAAATGTTATTTTGTTCATTAATATATGTCTCAGTCTAATTGCTAATTGTAGGTTATGTATGGAAGTAAAAAGTCCATGCTGGATGCAATCTAATTGCTAATTTATTAGTTACACCAAGCGTACATTATATAATGTGTATTTCTTGCCTTCCTTGTGACCTTGTGAATCACAGTCAATGACCTTGTTTACCCTTGGTCTTCACAGGTGCAGAGTTCCAGCTGAATGCATAATTAATCTTTGATAGCATGTCCCCTCCTATTATTAGCAAGATCCTGCCTTACATGTACGTGCACACACACTGCAAACATTTTCATCTCTGTCCTTGAAATGCAAACTGTGACTGCAGCTTGTAGGTTTAATAACAGCAGTTCATGTGTTTGTTAAAGAATGTGTCACATCTGGCCCTCCAACTCTCTGCTTAATTATTATGTTTGAAACAGAGAGTGCATTGTACAGCCTGACAGCGGAGAAAAAGCTGCTTGCTGTTCACTTTTGGTAGCTTTTTATGTTTCTTCCCCTGACTGGATGTGACCTCAGCTCAGCTTCATCCACCCACCAGTGAAGCTCTGTCCTCAACTAAACTCTCCTCAGTCCAACATGAGCTCACTGGTCTTTCTCTTTCCCTTGTTGAGCATCGTTTTCCACTTTTCTTGCCTTCCAGCTTGTCTGCCAACAACATAAGGTTTTGGTTAAAGCTGAATAAGGCAGGCTGGCATGTTCACGCAGTACGCTCATGTTCACTGTCCTCCCCAGTCTGATGTCTTACACCAACACATAATGAAGACAAAAGGCAGACTATGAAACATTGGTGAGTCCAGTCATTACTCATGCTTTTAGATTTGAACATTTCTAATAGAAAATCTGGAAAATGGAGGACAAATAGTGTAGATGTACTTTAGATAGATTTGTTCATGTACCAGCTTCTAAATCTGATTCTGATTCACAATTTACGCCGCAAAATAGTAACACAAAGAAATGTAATTTAATTGTGTCAGATGATCAGAGAGAGAGAGAGAGAGAGAGAGAGAGAGAGAGCACTTTGGTTGAGAGACATAGAGTAACAATTGCAGTGAGCGAGCACCTTCAATAAAGCTGTTATTAATCAGAGAAATAAAAAGTTATTTCCCGAATGTTTCACAGCGGTTACATTCAGCAGGTATCACCCCCAGATCCTTAGATCTGATTTGCTTTAACCAATTTAACAGCTGTTGTTTCTGATTCTTTTCAGAATTTGTTCTATACAAATGCAATGTTTCATCTGGCCCAATGTATAATCCCTTTTATGATTATCTACACATCCCTCACACCACAAGAACAGTTTCCTCTCATCTGCCAGCAGGCCTCACCAACAAAACTTAGGACCCCCACTTACACTGACATTTATCATACTGTATGGACATTAACATACAGTCTCTACATCTAACTCAATACGTTACATAAACACACATTTTTTTGGACGATTATCTCCAAATGTCTGCATATTCTTTAAACTTTAAACAGTGAACATTTGAACCTTGGTCAATATTTTGCCCATCATTTAATCTTCAGCACTCTCTACACTGCTCTACAGCCAGTGGTACTGTTTGTGTGTGTGACCAGGGCGGGATCTACACACGGAGCATCTGCGCTAAAGTTTAACTGCTCATCTAGCATGAATTTGCTTTTAATGAAAGACGGCTCCACTCAGGGCCGGGCGCTGGCATGATCAGTCTATGTGGTTGTTTAAGGCCACAGCTACTAGAGGGGGGGGCACACATTAACTGGTGCTTAACTGGTGTTGAGTTGACTGACAGGGGCTGCCAAGTCTCACACAACTATTTCCATATGCTCTTGCTTCATTCAGTGAAACTCGCCATCAGACTGAAATGTGTCACAAGGCTGAGAAAGTTACTCTTATTACTATTGAATCCTGGTTCTGTTTGTTTGATGTGTTTTTCTGTTAAATGATAAGAGGTCACTGGAAACAATAAGAAGAAGAAAAAATAAAACTTTCTGTAAAAGTTTTAAAAAGTTCTGTAGATGGTTGAGTAGAGCAGAACAGCTGTTTAAATCATCCTCCTGTAAAACACTGTTGGTCAAGTCTCTAGACTTGTGTTATTAATTGTATGATATAAGTAACATAACCTGTAATATGTTTTACAATTATTATTATTTCTTTGCTTCGCTTTAGACTAATACATGACAAATAAACAACATTAAATTGTCTGATATTAAATGATATCACTGAGTAGTTGCTATTTGCAGTTTGTAGTTTGCTGTTGTTGCATTGACTTTTCTACATGAAATTTAGCAATCACTTCACACAGAGGTTTGGTCCTGGTCCTGGTTGTCTTGTTCAGTAATCCATACATCATACCAGCAAAACCAACTATCACCTTCTGACACTGGCCAGTGTGAGTTCTAGCAACCCCTCTGACCCTGCCATGATTGGTTAGGACAAATAACCCCAGCTGCCAAACAGAAACACGAACACAATGTCAGATTGAAAAAATGAAAATGTCAAATGAGCCACATTATCTTGCAACTTCAAACAGAGCTTCTCAGACGATAGCAGCAGGTCCAGCAGAGAGACGATCCTGCATGCACACACAGAAACCTTGTCCGTGAATTTGGCCAGCTATCAGCTGAGCCCGGCTCGACAAGCACTCCTGTGTTTTTCCTCTCCTCACCAGAATGTCAGTGTCATTCATGCAGGGGATAATTAAACTTTCCTGACTTTGATTTGATGTAAATTATGAAATGCTATCTATCTCTTTCGCTGAGTGGAATGAGCAAATGGAAGAGCTGTTTATGAGTCATTGCTCACTGATAAGCAATAAAAGATGAGTGAAGAAAAGAGCATTTTGGCTTCCATGTCTAAGGTAGTGACTGACTGCGGGATTTAGCTGGCACAAGCAAAGGCTCGTCGACTGGAACGTAAACTTTCATCAAAGATTCGATACATCCCGACCGTTGGCAGAACTCACTTCCTTTGTTTCCTGGCAGCATGGTTTCAAACACAACCCACCAGTTGTCTCCCGTACTCTTCCAGATACACCCGAAAAAATAGCAATTAGATGAAGTTCAGTCATGTTCCTGTTTTCACCTCATCCCACTCTCTCTTGGTGTTTTTCCTGCCAAGTGCCCCAGCAGCACAAAACATTCTGTAAAAGCACCTAATATCTACAGCATGTACTTCCACAAAATACACAACACACTGCTGCTCATGCACTGAGAGATATTTGCAAACAGCAAGAGTAAATTGTGCTTCTTATCATGAGGCGAATTCTACATTCAGCTCATCTCTTCCTCATGATTCACTTCTTTAGCAGATTGAGGTTTTGTTGAACGTAGACTCTCGTGAAGCAGAAAAAGCGTCACTGGTTGAATACAAATTGGGCTACAACAATGGCAGTCTGTCCTGTTCATTTTATCTCTATGTGGTATTTCCAACATGTGGATGGGTATGGAATTCTCCATTAAATTATTTACAAAAATAATAAAGAAATTAGACCCATTAGGATGGATTTTATGGGGTAAAATTCTATCTATTCTGAATTTTGAAAATTTCTCTTAATCAGTTTAGCAAAGAAATTGTGTTTTATTGTTTTATTCAATGCAATGAAGAAAGTACTGTGGCATTCTTCTATTACAGAAGATAACATATTACAATGATATGAAATCTTATACACTTCCTGTCTCCTGATTGGGCGTGGTCTCATCACTCCAGATCCCCAAACATCATTTGGACCAGAGACGGTTCAGAAGATATTGAAGTTTTAATTCAGTTGTTTATAGACCATCAACGATTCAGCACGGACAGAGAGAAGAGAAATCTAGCACAGACTAGTTTGAGACCACATTCACTTCTCCCATTGAAGTGAACAGATTCAGGACCTGCTGCTGGTCACCCAAAGGAGGGCTGCATTGCCTAAACTCATGTGACGCATACAGGAAATGACTCTTCAGTGAAGCGTCTCTTCTAAACTTCTAACCTTATTAAACTTCTTGATGCCCATAGCATGATGCTAAAATATTAAGGACACATGTGTTTATGTGCTGAGTGACACTGAAGAAAATATTCATCATCCAGCAGAAAAAAAAAAAAAGTCTTCCAGGTTCTCTTTTGTTTTTCTTTTTTCCTGGAGGTAATTAAAACAAACCGAAAAAGTCGAAGGACAAAAATGTGTGAATGTGTGTGGTTGCCATTGATACAGGAGAATCTAGCACAATAACACATGCACAGTGCTGGAAAGACTTCATGTAATTGTTGTACAATTAGTGATTTCTTCTTTAAGTTCAAAGAAGAGTTTGAATGCTACTAACATGTTACTCATTCATCTTACAAAGTGAATACATCACTGATGGACATGGTCTGTCAGAACACAGCTGTCAGTGCTGGTCATCATGAGAGGATATATATATTCATGTTTATGCAATATCCATACACGTTATCTATACACGTGGTGTGGTAGAAACACTGTGGTTACTGTTGAATCTGAAACTCAACACCTCGACCTCCACACCCTTGTGATTTGTCTATTTCATGGAAAATATGTGAGTGTATTAGGTGAAGGCCACAGTTAACACTCCGTCTTATTAGTTTAAGTTTTAGTGTTTTAAAAAAAAAAAAAAATCACTGTAATCACTTATCTGAACCTGACTCCACTGAGCTCCATCACAGAGCCTCTTCAGCAGCAGGCTCAGTCAGTTGTCGTGTTCTGTCCAAGCCATGTAAGCTCCCGGCTGCTCATTTTAAACCTGTGCTTGGTATCTTTGGTGCATCAGTAGCTGGTAAATTTATTTCATAGCATGGTTATGTATGGAAGAAACAGTCCATGCTGGATGCAATCAAATTTTTTATAGAAATAAAGATTGTTTAATCGTCACAAGGCTGTCTGTTTGACTGTGTGTGTGTGTGTGTGTGTGTGTGTTGCTGGGCGTGGCCTCTGGTTTTCCCTCCCACCTGCCTGATCACCTCACCACCTGCTTCTCGTCATCCAATCAACCCACGCAGTATAAAGACCTCCTCACCCTCCCGCATGCTGCCACATGGCTCAGCTTCCCTCGTGTTCACAAATGTCACCGCCAACTTAGTGTGAGTTTGAAACCCAGTCTTTGTTGTGTAACCTGATTAACCTCGGTCTCCCTATTCCAGGAATTCTGCCAACCTGACGGAGGTTATGAAGTTATAAATATGATTATTAAGGCAGTTCTCTTATCTGCCACAATGATTTAGTTTGAACTGCCTGGTTAAAGTAAAAATTGTGTTCATGGTTAAAAAAAAGAAACAAAGTGGCAAAGGACAACAAGGGGCATGAACACTGAAACAAACATGAACCCACCACAATGCCACTCTACTAACATGACTGATACAATGAGGCCAAGCAGCTGGCAGGAGTGTGTGACTGACATCATTCAGCTTGTTTAAAGTACGTTAAGTAAGTTTTGAAAAACACACAGATAACACAGACAATTCTTACAATGCTTATATTCATTAAAAAATAAATCTGACTTTAAGTTCATGCTGACTGTCACATTGTCATGGGGCACTTGAATAGAACACAGCCATTGCCATTATTAGTAGCACTTGTGTTTTACACTAACGCTACAAACTCTCATTTGAAAATCACCAGAGCTGCCTTCTTTCACCTAAAGAACCTTGCCCGACTCCGCCCATCACTGTCCTTCAATCACGCCTTCATCACCTCCAGAACTGATTACTACAACAGTATCCTCCATGACACACCATCCAAAACTTTGAATAAACTCCAATTCCAGCACATCCAAAAGTCGGCTGCACTTCTGCTTACCCACACTCACTCGCACCTCTGACCACATCACTCCTGTCCTCCAGAACCTCCACTGGCTCCCAGTCCACAGCACATTCAGTTCAAAATCCTCCTCCTCACACACAAAGCTCTCCATAACCAGGCCGCTTCCTACCTCACTGACTTGCTCCATCGGCACAGTCCATCCTGCAGCCTCCGTTCTTCTGATACAAACCTCCTTACTCCACCACCCAGGACCAAGCACAGAACCTGGGGCGACAGAGTCTTCTCTGCAGCTGCCCCCTCCCTCTGGAACTCTCTCCCCAAACACATCCGTGACTGTACCGACCTTCCAACATTCAAATCACTGACAAAAACACACCTGTTTTAGATTGATTTTAATGTTTGCTTTAGTCTCATGTGTTTTTGGTGTACTGTTTTATGCTGCTTTGCTGCTTTGATTTTTATGTAAAGTGTCTTTGAGTATCCAGAAAAGCGCTTATGAATAAAATGTTTTATTACTTTTTATTGGGCTTCACATGACAATATCAAACTGCACTAAATTGTTTTTTTTTTTTAAATTTTGGACATTTTGGTGTAAGTACAACAATGTAGTAATTCTAATTTCAGAATAACTAAAATAAATAAATAAGTAGTAATAATAAGGTGGCTCTGTTAATGTTTCCTTCATTCTAATCAAATGAAGTTCATTTAACATCTTGCTAATGTTGAAATGTTACCAAAGTGAGACAGAGAGCAGATAGAGATTTGCATTGTTCACAGTTTGCAACTTCCAGAAGAAAAAGTTGCGGTTTAGCCTCAATACGTCTTGCCTCATTTATGTATACCGAATACCCCGGGAACTATCCGCTCTCCGCTTCATTTTCCTACACTGTGTTCCTCCTGCATATTTTAGCTCTGCCCTGGGGCTGGAACCCACTTTAAACGGCCTCCCCAGCCAAGACAAGTGGCCAACCGAGAGCAGATCCCATACTTATCTTGTGCTCATTAGGTGCCCAGTCACTGTACTATCAGAGTAGGTAGTGTGTGTGTGTGTGTGTGCTGCAGACATCTGGTGTGTAATCTTTCTAATAGAATTCTGTCATACTGCAAGAAGAATCCGGTCTGACATGTGAGTGACATGAGACAAGTGACATCTACAGTGGCCCTGCGAGCTCGACACACTGCAGCTTAAGAAAACATCCAAACAGACAAAACACAAACATGATGACGACATCACCCTGCTGGCTTCCTGTGCTGCTCCATTATGAGCTGGGCAGCCTCAACAACCCCTCGTGGTCTCCACAACCTCGTAGTACTCTAGCTTCTACCTTAAGGCAGATTCAGACCAAATCAGGTGCTGTGGTGAAAAACACCAGACAGTGATCAGACCAGTCAAACAGCTCCACAGTCAGCCTGAGCATCCATCCCTGGATTCAGCCTTTTATATCTCCATGTGCAGCGAGTCCTCTTACACGAGTTCCCCATCTTGCACTGCCGTGTTTGTTACAGTAGCTCAGAAATGTCAAAGGGCTCATGTGGTCAGGATGTGTTTCATAGTTGCTAACAGCTTTTTTTTTTTTTTTTATGAAGTTAAATGTTGACAAATGGAGGATCACTCTTATTACTTATTAGCACAAGAGAAGCCAAGACAGCAGGAATCTTAGCATCGAAGAAGCAAAAACATGAAGAAGTAATAGATTAGCTTCTTACCCTCACGTCACTAATCTGCGGAGCAGCTAGCTAAAGTCAACAAATACACGAGCGCAATGCAGAAGTCGCAGTGACATTTGCTTTATAGTTTCACAGAATATCTGGTTACATTTCTAAATCTATGTATCTAAAGGAACCTCAAACTGCTACTCATGTGTCTGTGACAATCCAAACCTCTTTTGGCACATGAAGGCCACCGTAGTTTCCTATTTCCTATTTCTATTTTCCTATGCACTTTGAATGAGAGAGGTAAGAGTGAAAGAGCTGAGTTGATCTTCAATCTCACCACTAGATGTCATTAAATCTTACACACTGTACCTTTAACATTCTAGCAGTGTTTCTGTTTTGCACATGAATTAATATCCTAGTAAGCAGCAACGCTATTACGAGGTTAACAGCAAATATCTAAAACAAAAAAAATAATAATTTGTACACGTGGCTGGAAACTTAGGGGCGTCCTTGATGTTGTTACTAATATACTGCAGGTTGTCTGCAGTGAGCGCCTGCTTGCAGTTCTTTTAGCACTCAGATGTTGTACAGATTCTCTCAAAAGGTGCTCAGTTGATCTCTTCAACAAAAGGAATTTCCATCACAAACATCGACCCCAGGACCAACAAATACTTGACTTCCTCCTCTAATCAGTTGTGACTGGTTGCACACTCACTGTCAGACACTGCAGCTAGATAAACTTCAGCTTCAAAGCAGGAATTTGGATGCATCTCTGCATGTAATCCTCTCCTCCAAAACAACTTCAGAAGTCTTCAGCAAACTTCCCATTGTTCATTGGAGAAAGGCTCTCACGCTGACTTGCACAGCAGAGAATGTGTTATGACTGCAGCCACATACTGCCTTTTCTGTTTCACTCAATAAAACCTGTCTTAAACATTTGACTCACTGTATTTCTACTGAAACATGTTTTGCATGTACAAGACTGCTTTGATTCAATGTCTGTCTGTAAATAAAACTGTCGGCTCAGGCTTTAAAGAAGCTGCTGGCAGGATTGGGCCGTAACTCCGGTTTCACCTCCGGTCGATACTCCTCTTCAAGCAGGAGTGTGAAAATACACCCGCTAAAATCTTTCCCTTCTGAAAGCTCAAGAGACTCGATGACAAGGTGATAGGCTGTGACTGCTCGGTGCTGTTCTCTGTTCTGTCAGCGCCGAGCGACGCTTTGATGTTTCTATGTTGACATTGTTCATGTGTACCCACGTCAGGGAAGGAACGCCTGATATCAAACAAACAGATCTTTACTTTCACGGACAGTAAGTCACAGTGAGTTCAAAGTGCTTAGATACATACGTTTGATCAAGCAGAGAACACGGGGTTTTTTCACCAAGAACTGCTAATTTAGTTCATGAAATCGGCCGACTGTTGATACAAAAATAATAGAGTGGATTCACTTTTCAGAAAACAAAAACACAGCACAGGCAGCGTGACAGAGAAATGTGGAAAGAGCAAGATTCACTTCACTCAGATAAGATTAGATCCTCATAACTGAGAATGGTTTCAGCACTTTTACAAACTCATAATCTCCATAAACGTGTGTTGCATTAAAATTATACAAAAGTAATTAAAAGTTAGCAATCAAATATTAATAATGTTGTAATAATCGTGGAGAATGTACATTGTCAGAAATGAGTGTTTTTGTCTGATGCAGTTAAAAATCCAGAAAAAAACAGATCCTACATAAATTATCAAATCTTTAAAAAAAGGTAAATTATTAATTTAATAACTACATTGATTTCAAGCACCAGTAAAGCATTTTATTGATTTGCTTTTTCTTTTGTATAGTCTTCACACTCTGTTCTCTGTTTTAATAACATGAAGCACTTCAGTTTTGTGCTTTATGAAACCCTTCACAAATAAACTATTATTAGTATCACTCGAGTGAGCAACGCACACCGTGGCCAGGATTTTAGAAACACCTCCCAGCCCACTACTGGCAATGTTAACAAGACACAAGAATAGTTGTTTGGTTTAGTATTATCATTTGGAGTTTCTCAGTTTATCTTTGGAATACAGAGAGTTAATTGACAGTTAATGTTTTATAAATGCGTTTCTATGAATCCCTGTGCGAGAACTCAAACCAAAGATATTTTTTCAGAGGAAAAGCCAAGATGTTTTAATGTTCCTTGGATTTCTTAAAATTGCTTGTTTAATTGAGCCAACAGCCCAAACCATGTTTAATCTGTGTCATCACAACACAGAGAAAAAAACATCCAACCATCACTTCTGAGTCAAACCATTTCAGTGTCAAACTTTGTATTGAGAAAAATGAATCTGTAATTAGAGTGGTTGACAAATAATGTTCTGCCAATCAACAAACTGTTCATTTGTTGTCTGGATGTTTTATAGGCACAATGGAACTTTGCTAATAATCTCATATTTATCAAGAGCACACAATCATTTAAGTTGCAAGAACAACTGTGGAATCATTAACACCAATCTAAAAGAGAGAGTAAAAGAAGCTGATTACCTTCCCACTGGTGTAGTGTTGTTTTGTAGCTTCTTGAAGGAACCTGCAAACTTTACAAGCCCCCCCGCCCCCCCAAATAAATCTGCACAGACACTCGACTGACTGCTCAGGCAGATCAACGCCTCAGCGCTCAGCCCGCTCCCTGTGGTGAAACCTAACCCTTTCACTGCTTCCCTCAATCCCCTGCAGCTCTGAGCGTGCCCTCCACATCCAGAAACGATCAGCCCCGTTCTCCTCTTCCCTCCTTTGTGGTCCGAGCGATGAGATCACAGGTAGGTTTGAGTTTCCAGGACTTTTAAAAGGGAGCGACGCCTGGAAGAGGACCAGGAGACAAGAGGGAGAAGTGGGGATCATCCGGGACAGCTGAGGCAGCAGGAGGCTACAGCCCCATTTCACAGATGAGAACCATGTGATGTTGGCAAATATAGAAAATCCCCAGGCTTTACAGGCACTAATGTAGTGCACTGAGGGGAAAACGCTCACCAAAACAAGAAGCAGCTCCTCTAAAGGAACAGGAAAATGTTTGGAGTTCCAACTTGAGGGCAACATGAACAATACGGCTGTTGTTACAAGGGGAATTCCACCAGTACTGTAGGCCATTTATCATTATCCACATCACCAGGATGATATTTCCTCACCTAAACTCTGTATTAAAGGATTCCTGAGATTTTGTTTATACAGTAGAATTACAAGGAGGGAACGTGTTCTCAGGCGGCTCTGCCACAACAAAACATAAATCATTTAGCATAAGGAAAAGCATGTGGCAAGTTCTGACAAACTAATGCATCCACAGGGTTTTACCTTCTTTTAAAGGTACCTGAATCTTTTTTGCTGATGTAATGTGAAATAATAATGACACTTTATATATGAAGTTTATTAAAGGAGATGCTGCTGGTGGTGAGATGCTCGAAGTCTCTTTTGGCTTACTTTAGTGATTAATACCTCAACTTTACTATTGCAAAGCTCAGTGTTTAGCTGTATTCACTCTCATGGTGCGTTGTCGGGCTGCAGCACATTCCAGACAAAAGGCTTAGTTTAAATGTTTGATTTCAGTTTGTGGTTTGTTGCAGTCTCAAGGACAGATTGATCTTGCCTCACCCCCAAATTCCACTGTGCACGCTCGCGCTGTGCTGCGTATGCGGCAATGAACCTCAGCACCTTGACATTGAATTATTCAGCATTATCTTTCATTAGCACATCATTTGAAGACGTCGGAGTTTCTTTACATTAAGCAGATGTGAAGCAGATGTGAGCTCTCAGCATGCAAACATATGAAGAACACATGAACAGCCATATAGAACATGGCTGTGTGCGTCATAAAAACAAATATGGTATCATCATACGTCCTCATAATCTCATGCGAGTGAAATCCTGCTGTGAACTCTGCTAGAAGTATGTAATTATAGCAATAAAGACATCACATCTGTACGTTGTTAACGTGCAGTGAGATCATAACGCCCTCCAGGTGGAATGCAATCTTCATTACTTCACTGGGAGAGGTATACGTTACGAGGAAGAGAGCCAGAAATATAGCATGTCACCTCCTGCTGACCAGTGCCGCAACACACTCATATCAGCTGTTAATGTTTGAAACAGTGAAGCCCAGATCCATATGACGCTCTTAGAAGCTATAAGGTTGGTGATGAATCAGTTTGCCTGAGAAAGTTTTTTGTTCTATGATAAATAATGTAGAGGAGCTGGAAGGACTGGCTGCAGATCTTTTATTCACAGACAGGGGATAAAAGGCTTTGATTGGGGGAGATTTTGTTAACCACAAAATCAAAAGCCTTGTCATAATTTGCAGAAATAACAATGATTAATATTTTATCAAAGATTGTTGGCTGAGGTTGGGTACCATTAGAAAAACATTGGTCTTTTACAGAGCATGTGACATGCAGTTGACATCACCAGTGCAATATTCTCTGTTGGATGTTGAGCAAACTAATGTACAACAAAGCGACAACCTCCGTGGCTGTGAAATGAAGTGTGTGGAATAGCTCCTCTGAAAACCGCGTGTCTGTTTGTACCAACCTACACATCATGTGACATATATTAGGCTGAGTGCAAATGAATGTGAATTGAATTCTATTGATTTTATTTCAACAGAATTCAATAACTTTCTGACAGTTATATGCACAGACACAGACTGCCTTCAGAAATATCGAATTGATTTTCTCCAGAGAAACCACAGGCTGTGTATAATTTATAGAGCAGATCTGTATGATAAGCAGTTTAACTTCAGCTGGACATTTTTCTGCACATTTAGAGGTCATCATCATTTCCACATATCAAGAAATGCATCATAAAAACTTAACTTAACTTAACTTAATGGCAGCATATGCATTTCATAATATTAAATTCCATAACACAAATAGAAAGCCCCCCACAGAGCCCACCTCACCACTCAGAAACAGCAACATTTGTTCACACTGCGCTACAAACTCACTCACAACTGGCATGTCGATCATTTGCTCATGAGATATTGTTAGATTTATCTGAGCAGCTACTTAGACGATCACTGATTGTCCTTGTCAGCGTCAGGAAACATCTCAAGAGTCTTTAGGGACAAAACGAGCTTCTATTTAAGCTCTTAATCATCTGATGTCAGAGTATACAGGCTGAAACTCGAGCAAGACTCTTAAGTGTGTGAACTATTTTAGCTATTCATTCAAAGAGCCCAGGAATCCCCCGCTCTGTCATGGAGTAGCTCTGAGAGCGGCATTCAATACAACACCTGCTCAGATCCAGCTCAGAGGCGCGCATAATGTTACAGACGACACTACCTCACCGGATTTCACTACACCAAGCATGAGAGAGTCGTTGGCCCGCGAGCGCCGGCACGCCGGTATGTGATGTTATTGTTTGTGTCAACTGGAGTCCACAGCTGGTCACACCCCATCCATTCCACCCACATGAGAATCTGAGAACAGCCCACAGCTCATTTCTGATGGCACTTTGACTCCGGTGACACCTCCTCCATCTTGTGCTCGCTGCGCTGTCGGTCTCTCGAGTGGAAGTGGAGGAGTCAAGAAGTCAACTGACATTTCAAAGCCACAATCAGTCCATACTTTAAAACTGCCCACATAACATCACATTCTACAGCTTGATATACAGGAATCATTGAGTGTGGAATTCATTCAGTCTTACATTCAGAGCTTGTGAGTTCAGCAGCTTTTAATAGTAACATTAGAAATGTTTTAATATTAGATGCATCTATAATAATTTGGGTCTGACTCCGTCCAATGTGGTATTTGATAGTCTGATATAAAACATTATTGATGTCTCTTTAGCAGTGGTCTGTCACTTTGATCCAAAGCACAGAGTTGTGAAGTTTGAGCTGCTGGTTCCTAAAATATTTATTGCCACTGTAAGTCCCATTTCAGAATGTCCTTTTGATGTTCAGTAGATGGGTTTGTTCAGTTCTGTCCTGGGCAGTGCACATCTCATGATGCCAGTTTGTGATGCTTCCTGTGGCTCCTCTGTAAAAGTTAACAAGTTTTCTTCAACGTCATCTTTGAGTTTTCTTTACAGGGTGGAGATGTGTAATGTCCATAACAGCTTCTGATTTCCTGGAAGGTAAATCTGTTCACCTCCACCTTAGCTCCACTGATGTAGACAGGGGGTGTATGTCTTTGCTGTGTAGATGATAGCAATGAGACTTTGTGTTGTGTACCGAAGAGCTGATCCTTGATTTTAGGAAAAAAAGAGGCAGAGTTCTATCCATGTCTTTGCAGTCACACAGCCTTGGGGGGTTCCAGTGCTGACCACCAGAGTGCAGGAGATGTGACCGCCAATTCAAACGGCATTCAATAGGTCTGTTTGAGGTCTGTTTGTGAAGAAGTCCAGTATCCAGATGCAAAGTGTGGTACTCACACTTATCGAAGTGGTAATTTTGCAGTCACTTCATGGGGGCATATGTTTTCAGTAAATGTCCATGGATGTTATCGGGCCCAGCAGCCGTAGTGACCGGTTCTCTAGAGCTGAAATAGATGTCACAGCTGACTCTTCGAGGCATTGTTACGCCCTGCTTAAGGGGTAGAAGGAAGTAACATAAGAACCAGGTGTTAAGGATTAAACAAAGGTATTTATTAAATTGAAAGATCAAATTGTCTAAACAAAAGGAGGTGAGGTGTTAAGGGAGCAAAGGGCACACATGCTGTTCAAACAACAAATAAATATAACAAAAAGAGAACTCTGAACAGAGCCTGTACTATCTATGTTGAAACAAAACAAGAACAAAAAAACTCACTATCTAATTTAATATAACATGAATATGACAAATCTTCTACGTGTAATCAGTAAGTCTATACAAAACTAAACCCTGCCCAGTCCCAGAAACAAACAAAAATAACCACAAACAACCAATGAGTTAACCACTGTTAACGTTTACGATTTCAAATAACGAGGCGGGCTCACAAACACAAGCCATAACAAGCTGCCCGATGCTTCGGCGGTTCCAGTTTAAATGCCCGGCAATTGGGCCCCTCCGATTAGCGGTCCAGGAGGATTCTGCGCCAATCCCTGACCTCCGAGCTTCCATTTGCCCGGCGCCATCTGGGATCACACCCCTTCAGCTGGGGACCAATCGAAGCCTGGTGATCCCACACTTGTGTTTACATGGGACAAATCGCCACACATCGCAATATATATAGGGGTGAAATGGCAGCGGCTATAAAAGGCATTCAAAGCGAGCATAATGTGTGAGCATTTGATGGGGGCACTTGTGCTGTTGTGGCCTGCGATGGTCTGGATCACTAGACACATAACTTGTGGTGTTGTTGGTGACGAGGTGTCCATTCTCCGTTTGGCTCCCTTGATGCCAGCTCCATCCATCCACACTTTCTGGTTTTGGAATGACTTCATATGTCAGCAGATGCGTTGATGTGGTCATCACAAAGACAGTGATGACTCATTGCATGGCATTATGTCTGAACATGTGCAGTCAAATCAGTCCTGTAGAGCTGCTGCAGACTCATTTGTTTTTTGGTTTTCCATCAAACTATAAATCATTCTAACAGACTCTGCTGTCCAACATCACTTTTCTCAGTAAATTCTTAGTACTTTGAAATGGGGGCATCAGAGCTCTCCTCAAATAACTGTACATCACTTCTCAGACAGGAGAGAAGACATTTATGAGCCTTATGATCAGGCAGGGTTTTGACATGGATCATTTCTCATTTAATATCTGGGGGAAACACAACAATGTCCTTGCAGTCATGCTGAAACATTACCCAAGTGCATAATAGACTATTAAGCTCTAGTTGTCTCTAAATGTTCTTACCCGGCCTGACTGCTTATTATTAGTGTTTAGGCCCAACTCATGGCACTTCCAAGGCATGACAATATACGTGATGAAATAATTCCATATGTTCGACACAGTTCAACATTCAGTGCTGATTTCTAAGGAACAAACTACACAGACTCTGCAGCTGGTTTTAAGCTTTCTTCTTGCTATCATATTTTTTTTAATGAAAACATAAATGCCCCAGTGGTTAATCTGTCCCCATGGATGATTTCCATAGAAAAGATTATAGAAAAGCAAATAACCCCCTCACACAAACCAAGTGGAATCAGATCAAAACTGTTCTACAACACACACTTCACCTATTCACAGTAAGCTAAGGTGGCTCAAACCACACATGCAAACTGGCTTACTCAGCCCCCTCTCCCCTTTAATACAGCAGAAAACTCAAAAAAGGAACACAATCTCTTCTCCCCGTTAGAAACATGCAGGTGACTGGAGTCTGTTTATTCACTGCTGTGTCTGCACGATCACTCCGTGCTTTCTTCCCTCACCAAACATGAAGCGTCAAATCAAACTCCTAACAAAGGCACCTCTTCTCTCAGGTGTGTTTCAATGCAGGAAGAAAGGCCTGGGTTAGCTTCCCTACCCTTTTTATAGACTGCCCCATTGCCTGCTTCTACTGTGGGTATTGTTATGACCCCTCCCTCTCTGTCTGCAGTGCTTAGGCCAGTCACTTCCTGCAGGAGCTTGCAGTCAGAGAGGGTTGTTCAGGTAATGTGGTGGCACCTCTGTAGTCCTCCGCCAAGGCTACAAATGTCAGCCCTTTCTCATTGTCTTTCTTCTAAGATCCACACCTCCAAGTTGAGGTTCTGGTTTATTTTAAATGAAATACTTGATTGGTATGTTAACCTGACTTGTCTTCTCTCTCTGTCACATGCATTGAGCCAGTGCGTGGCAGTTTCCATGCTGGCATTTATAATATAATCATAATGAAGTTTCTTTAAAATAGCACCATTGCAGGGCAAGGTCATAATGTACTTTACAAGAGAAATATGTTAAAGAAAAAGTTTGATTAAACAGGACTTTATATGGCTTTAACAGAGACAACAGAACGTAGGTCTACAGGAAGAGCCATTACTTCAAAGGCACAGTGCAGGGCTGTATATGTGACAACAACTTAAAGACCTAAAAAGAATCCTGAGCTTGATTGGAAATCAGTGTAAAGGAGATACAATGAGTATGACAATGGTAAGTTGTTCTTCTAGACCTTTATAACAACAGTAAATGAACCAGAAAGCAGCAATTCTCTGGGTTTGTCACTGTGACATTCTGTATAGTCGTTTTTAAGTGAATGCATTCTTAGTGTTCATGCTGTATTATCATTTGATGTACCTGTAGATGATGGTGGCTCTGAAGCCATTGTGGCATCAGTAGTGGGAGATATTGTAGCTGTCAAAAATGTTCTGGTATTACTGGGAATTTCTATTTGTGAAAGATTGTGAAGATTATTAGTTGATATTCTACAATTACTGTACTATGTACTACCTACCATAGACAATACTTTAAATATTAAAGTATATAAACACTTTATATAGACAATGTTGTAATATAACCACTAAAATTGTGCACAGGTTCTACTGCTACAAGTAAGCGCTCAGCTGTCTGAATTAGAATTCCTCATCAACAATACCAATCAGACTGTATTGTGATGTAAACAATAGTGCATGACAGGAGTGTATTATATTCATATTGCTATTCTTTGTCCTAGAGTGTTACTGCATATATTTTACAACAGTATAAAATATCCCACAGAGTCAGCCTTTAGGTTCTGTTCATGCAGGAGTTGTCTTATGGTAAAGTGTAAGTCAAGCTCCATCTTCTCTCATCTCTGCCTTATAGGCCTGTGCTTCAGAGAAGGGAAGTGGACCTGATGCATTCACCTGCGAGGTGTATGTGTAAGTGTTGAGAACAACAGTGAAAGCAGAAATCACCTCCCCAGGGAGTCACTGATGTCATGAGAATACATCCTCTGGATGAGGGATGCCTCATAGAAATACAACCATATTTTGGGGGGAATTTAAGAGGTGGTAGCATGCTGGAAGGAAGTTTATATTCAGCTGTTAAAATACTGAATTGGTTTTAGGATAACAAGAAATAATAATTCCTTGCAGCATTTAGAGGCATTTCCACCTTTATGTTAAAGGGGACATACCATGCAAAAATCACTTTTCCAGCTCTTCTAATATCTTAGAATTCGGGGTGCGTACAACCCCCCCCAGTCTTAAAAACAACAACCGCCTCTATTTTGCGTGCGCTGCAGCGGCCACACCCCCCTCTTGCTGCTTGTCTCTGGGTTAACTAATCAGATTCCGCTCTGGTTGTGACGTACAAAACTTGTAGATCAGACCCACTTCCTGGGCTCTCCAGCAGAGGCCAACACCCAGTCTCCACCCACCACGCCCTACAGGTGATGACAACACAGAGCTCAGGTGAAGCTCCGAAGTTCCTGCTTCACGGAGAAGAATGGCTGGGCAAGGCTCAGACCTAGGCATGCTCGTTACTCTGCTGTACGGTGTTCATTTTAGGACATCCTCAGATCTCAGACTCAGGTGTCAGACTCAAACGAAAAGGCATCAGAGTCGCCTAAAAGTCACTCAGTCTCCTTCCAGTCTCCTTCCTTCCTCCTCCTTCTCCTCTCCAACGCACATTTTAGATTGCTACCCTGTTGCAATCTAGTTTGTTATGCACGGCTAGCTAGAGAAGTTGGGTTTTAACGAAAATGGCATTCATTTTAAATGCTCATAAAAATGTGCGTTGTATTACCGTATTGTTGAGCATTCTGATTGTGACGTTGCGTGTTGATGACGTATTTGATTCTTCATTTGAGTGTTTATAGTCTCTTGGCAACGATAGACGGCCGTGTTGATCAGATACGTTGATGAACTGGTTCTGAAAGTTTTCACGAGTGAAATAGCTTGCAGAAAATAACGATTTCCTATTATACCACAAATATGTTGGCTTGCTGTACCAGTTAACATAAACAACACCACTGTGTCACTGTAAAAGCTGTTCGCTACTTTTGCTAATTCATTAAGCTATTCAACAGCTCCCTCCTCTGGTCAACGCTGGCTATAGGTCTATGAGAACTTCGTGTGAACCCATAAAGGGTTCATACGAAAAGATAAATGTTTTTTCATTCGAAATTATTAAATAAATTATTTAGTATTAATTTTGGTCTGTTTATTTAGCCTAAACAGCAACAATATTGTAGCTATTCTCAGCAATCCATGTGAATTTGCTAGAAGACTAGGAACCAGCTATGATTGTGTGAGTTAAGTTGACTGATGAGACGTGTGGTTTCGGTTTCATTCGTTTGGTTCATGTGAGGATGAGGCCTTTTTGTCTGAGGCCGTTTTGTCTGAGGATGAGGCCGTTGGATGATGCCGTTTTTTCTGAGGATGATGCCGATTTTTCTGAGCATGATGTTGTTTTGTGTGAGGATGAGGCCGTTTCGTCTGAAGATGACAAAGGTTTTTTTCTGAGACTGAGTGACTTTTAGGCGACTCTGATGCCTTTTCGTTTGAGTCTGACACCTGAGTCTGAGATCTGCTTTGCTTCACTGATAAATACATTGAACACAGAACAACACAGGACGGCAAGAGAGCTCACACGAAAGAGGAGTAATACCAACTACAGAGGATGGAAATGTAAGTGTGCTTTGTGTTTCTTTACATTACCACGAGCTAACGCTAACAGCTAGCTAGCGTTATGTTCAGCACACACAGCTGCATGTTGACAGGCAGCACCGCCCCGTTATACAAGTCTGTTTTAATCTCTGTAAACTGAGCAGGAACAAAAAGTGTTTATCTTACAGGCAGACATTCAACTTACAAACTACTGGCGTTACATTGGTGTGGATCAAGTAGCAAGCAAGTAATGTCTGTACCGAACGGCTAGTCAGCGTTAGCTCATGGTAATCAGCGCTAACTGTCTGTATCAAGATTCAAGAAGCTTTAATTATCCCGAGGGAAACTGCTGTGCAACAGTTACGATACAAAGTGGTGAAGTAATACGAGAGAGAGATAAAATAGCTAGACTAACATAAAATAAATAAGTAACTAACTAAATGCACAAAATGACAGTTAGTACGTATACGATATACAATATACAACTATATGCACTGTACGATTTGGCATAAATTGGAATAAAATAAGTACAAATAGTAAAATAAGTACAAACTAAATAAAGTGATAAAGTGAAATTGTGAAAAGCTGTACTTGGTTGTGATACACACTAACATGACGCCAGTAGTTTTTTAGTTGGATGTCACTTTTTGTTCCTGCTCAGTTTACAGAGATAAATAGATATCTCTGTAAACTGTTTATTGGCCAGGTGTGTGTACACACAAGGACTATGACTCTGTTTACATGTTGTTCCCAATGTATGTATGGACAGTTTGTGTGTGTGTGTACACACACCTGGCAAACAAAGGTGATTATGATATTTAGTGAATGAGTACAATGTATATTTATATTTGTGCTCTCAGTCATATTTCTAGACTCTACCTGCCAGCCGTCCACTTCAATGAAAGTGCTGGGCGTCCCTAAGCTACATCAGCTGGTAAGCTGCATTTCAGATTGAACTTCCCAACAACAGCAACAGCAAAGACAGTGAAAGTAGAATCAACCATCGGTAAGTTTTACAAACTTTTATTAAAAATGGCAATAAGTCAAAGAATGTGCAAACATCTGTTTTACAAGTGAAAAATAAATAACATAAACAGGGCTCTTAACTTATGTAAATCGGATAATTAAGTATATTATTTTTTTCTCTCCTATATTGTCTTGTAGGTTATGTTGGACCTCATCTTCGAGAAGGTTTTCCTAGACTCTGGCCCATATGTGGATGAGGTGCTGAAGATCCCCATCCTTGAAGAGTCCAGTTTGCAAGACCAGGGAAGCAAGAGGTTGTAACCACTATGTGTTGAGGTTCAGTCAAGGACCGGTCTGACCCCACGTAGCTTCCTTGACTGTCTGGGTAGTCTCTGTCACATCACACTGACACAGCTGAGCAGTACCACCCTGATTCTATGGCCGAGAAATACACCGGCTTACAGAGCTCCTGTAGGTATCTGTAACAACTGAAACAGTGTACATAATGGTTAGCCTAAACTACACAGTGACATGCTTTTATAACATGTCCATCTTTTCTTCTGAAATTCTGTGAAACCTAAATGCTGACCAAAACTTTTTCAGACTGCTGTTCTAGGTAGTATATTGAATAAGTTTGTTTTCAAAAGTTGTGTGATGTTTGAAGGAATCATGACAATAAAGGTTAAATCTATCTGAACTGTTTTGTGTACTTTCAGTGTTTGATATGTAACATAACAAGTAACAAACATGACAGATTAACAGTAAGCAATGTAAGATAGAGGGGACAGTATTTTATTGTACTTTAATCCTTACTCATTTATCTTACAATAGTAACAGACTACTTCTGTGCATAAAATAACATACTCCTCTATTCCTCTCAAACATAAAGACCCATAGTCTGCTCTGTAGAAACTAAATGCGTTCTGCAGGGAGTACACATTTAAACATACAGGTTCAAGGCCAGGGTGGTCCACCATACAAGTTGGCTGAATTGGAACCTGCTGTAGTCTTCTTCTTACCTAGTAAATTAGAAACGGTAGGTCACATTACATTATAGAAATTCTGACTACGTAATGACATACCTGTGGTATCTCCTTGTAGCAGATATTCTCTGGCTCTGTGGGCATTGTGGCACAATTTCCACAATCCCCAATTTCCACAATACTTTTCACAAGTACACCTGTAATAAGAAAGAAATTCAATAAGTGACAACATTGCAGATGTACTTTATTTGAATATTTTATTAAGTACAACAGGTTAGAAGATGCAACAATTCTCAAAGTTTTTCATCACGAAAAGTACACATCTATGCTTCAATATCTGATAAACATACTAGTTATGAGGTTCCAGAAAGACCTACAGTGTCTGTTCTGGCAAAGTTAGCTCCAGACACCACCTAAATGTAGGTAAAAAAGTAACGTGACTAATAGAGTTCAGACTAAAGCGTGACTATTGAGTGGCTGGTGATTTTGGAGAAAGTGCTGGCTCAATTCATATACGTATTTTTCCAATAGCATGTAAATGCTACATACACGCTAGCATCATTAGCCTAGCGCTAGCCATTAGCCGAAACATACAAAGAGATATAAAAACAGGTTACATAAACTTACCATTCAGAAACGTCCTGTTCTCTCCTTGGTTCTCTTACTTCTTCTGGGGCCTCTTCATTTTCCGGGTCTGACTCTGGCTCGAACATATAAGGTTGCAGCAGCATGTGTTCACCGGCAGCCATGTCAAGTGCTGGTGTTCAACTGTTGTCATGGCAACCTGACGCCAAACTCAGGTTGGCACACTAGGCGGAAGTGTGGCGGAAGAGGGGGCGGAGTGAGCAGCAGCTCATTTGCATTTTGAGACAGACCTGAAAACTGAGCGCCGCGCGGTACAGACAGGGTACAGAGAGGGCTGCTGTGCTTGATCTGTGAGGAATTTTGACCGAAGGATTTCACAGACATGTCCTTAAGGTGCCTGGGACCTGTGTGAACTGGTGGAAAAAATGCATAATACGTCTCCTTTAAGACATTTTTACTTTTGATACCTTGAATCATTTGCTACTAATTATGGTGAAAACAGAATGTTCTGAGACAGTCTGATGGTTCATCCATCAAATCTATTGAACATCCATCTAAGAGAGCTTTCTTATGGATTTGGAGGGACTTTGACTTAGATTGGAACAAAATGGTGGACCAACCATTACTAGATACACAAGTGTGTGGCTAAAAAAAAAATGAGCCCAGAAATGCATGCAAAGATTACATCAGAGCTGTAAACTTGTTTTTCACTGGACTCAAACTGAGTTCAATGAGACTGTTTTTTTAAAGGCCACTATTTCCTAGTGAAGTCCTCTGACAGCAAACTGATATCTTTAGGTTATGGACACAAATGAGACGTTTCAGATAACCTTGGGCTTTGGGAAACAGTGAGTAACTAATTTTATGGACCAAGCAACTAATCAGTTAATCAATAATGAAAATAGTCATTAGTTGGAGCCCTATGAAAACAGAATATTGGCCTCTGATACAGCAAAGAGTTACAAAAGTCCTGTCCTGCCGAAAAGCACAGAGAAGCATCAGAGTTTACATAGTCATATAATGCCAATGAAAATAAATAATGGGCCCTTGTGAAATTTTATGAGCCTGCAGCTTCAAACCCCCGGTGAGCCATTCCTAATGAGTGCTGGCATATTGCAACTGTAAGAATAGCAGCCCTATAACATCATTACATTCTGATCTAATAATAGTTTACAAGCAATGAAAGAAGACATAGTAGACTGACCATGAAACTGAAAGCCTGTTGATGAAAGGGTCAACACTGTGAGCAAATATGGCTTTCAGTGAAAACTGAAGGAGCTACCAACAGGACAGACAGTATTTCTACATTGTCCAGTGAATAAATATTTGGAGATGTGGACTTCATGTTCCCTCAAAATGCATCAAAACACAGTTACCGTTACATGTCGACTTACATGTTGTTGTATTGTTGTAAGGAGCAGTGGACAGCTCAAACAGCTCAGGTGCTGCTCTTTACAAGAGAAACAAAACAGTCCATTCTCCCCCATCCCCCAGGCATATACAGCATGAGAGCCCGCCTCTGCGGTTCAAACTGACCTATCAGGTCAGAGCTCTAGAATGGAGAGTTGACAAGTTAACAAGAAATATACATTTTTTTTTAATTTGTTCATACCAGCAAGGTCTCAATTCATTCTTCAGCATGTAAACAAAAATACTCTACATTAAAAAAAAAAAAAATCTGGTCATCATTCAGTATTTATCTTAAATAGCTGAAATTTCATCATACATCCAGTATCCAATCAAATCTGAGGATCCGCCCACTCATTCACCACATAAAAGATGACTGTTGAGGCGTGCTTCCTCTTTAAGCACCAACACATGATGGCTTCAGAGCACACAGAGGACTCAAACTGACAGGTATGACTTTCAATACATTACATGTCATGTTGTGTTTAGTTTTAAGGCTTAATTAATGTTGGGAACAATTCTTTGCCTTTCTCAGCTGGGAAGAGGTGAGGTGCTAAAGGGAACACAAGGCAAGCGGATGCTGTTTAAAGAAACTAATAAATATAACAAAAAGAGAACTCTAAACAGAGCCTGTGCTATCTGAGTTGTAACCAAAACGAGAAGGAAAAAAACCTCACGATCTAAATTTAACACGCAATAACCAAAACACATTGAAAACAGCACCCCTAAACTAATGAATCTAACAGAAAGATTCTCTAGTGCATAATCAGTAACTATATTAAACTAAACCCTGCCCATGCCCAGTACACAAACACCAAACAACCTCCATGACGACAACCGAGTTAACCATTGTTAACGTATGACAAGCTTTACAATGAACAAGGTGAGCTCACAAATAAAGAAGACAAAAACAAACCACCAGGACAATTTGGTGCTCCAAGTTTAAATAACCGGGGGTGCCCAGCCTGGGCCGGGAGAGGATGCGGAAGATGCCGCGCCAATCCCAGTCCTCTCGGATTCCAGGATCTGGTGCCACCAGGGCCACACCTCCTCAGCTGGGGTCCAATCACTGAATGGCAACGCACACCTGGCTTTACATACAAAAAAAAAATAGAAACACTACACACAAGAGATATACTGCACAAGACGGTGCTGGCAGTAACAGACTGGTTTGGCTGATTAGGGAGGTTGGTGCTTCCTCACACAAACACATGGTTTATCTCATCTAATGAGATAATAATGAGAAGAAATTTTGACATCAGCTGACCAGTGTCAGTGGAACAGTATGACTGTACTTGCATGTTTGAGCATCACAGGTTACTTTCACTTCTCTGATGTGGCGTGACTGCTCAGAATTTCAAAACTCAGATGGAACTCGCAATTTGTATGTTGTAGATTTATGCAGAATTGTGTTGGGGTGCACATCCAATCAGTCAGTTTTATTTTCACCATTTTTCTCACTTGTCCTTGCAGAACAGTTGCGTCTACAGAAAGAAAATTGTATTCCACATTATTTTACAGATTGATCTCCATGCTTCTGTCAACCTAACCAAAACTGGTATTATGAAATTTATAATAAGCATTGACCTTTTTTTTTTCTTCCACTTCCTGCCATACTTTGCACTTCACTGTAATTTGATGCATACATTATTCTGTAATTTTGGATTTGTACAGTACAAGAACAAACCAATAGAAATTACAGAGACCTCAACACTCCGCTTGTATACAGTTCCAAACCTGAAAACCAAAAGTACGTTAGTGATCCTAATTATTCTGACCTGGTGGAGGCGCTGGAGGATGAGTCAGGGGAAATGACAATTATGAGGACTCTGAGCAGCATGAGTACAGATACACAAACTACACTGACCTCAACCCAGATGAAATATTGATCATGTTTGGCATTGACTGAACAGACACACTGACAGATAAGCAGTTATTTTGCCAACATATTTTCAGACCAAAGACATCTTCGATGTTTTTGCTTTATCAAGTGATCCAACAGTATGTATGCAGATACAAGCCGAATCCATCTGCTTAGAGAGGACTGAATCAAAGACCTGTCCATAATCAGACCAGACTCACGCTTTGGAGGAGCTAATCAGCAAAGCCACAGTGTGATGAGCATTTTTTTTTTCTGTCTGAATCCTTGAAAGTTTGAATGAGAAACATCGTGTGAGGATAAACGGAAATCATTTACCAGATTTTTTTGTTAGATGAGTCTTTCAATGACTTGAACTTGCTGAATATCACCAACTTAAACAGAGCTTAATCTGCCAGCGTTTTGGTTGGATTTAATATGAATAACATTCCATATTTTGAACTGAATCCACAATGTTAAAATTCAAGTGGATGGTGCAGTGTTCAGTCAAAAGATCTGATCCAAAAGGCTACAGCAAGTGTCTATCTATGTTGGTGTGGGTTTGATACCTTGTCAACACTGATTAGATCAGAAATGCATTTCTGCAAAGATATACAGAAATGTGTTAGAGGTTACCATAGGCCATCGAATAGCTGCACATGCCTCCCACACATTGCATGGCTGAGCCAACTGGGATGCAAGTTTAAAAATGGGGGAGAAAAAAAAGTATTAGAACACCACATGTGCATATGCAAAAAGGTACATGGGGGAAGAATCAGACTGTGAGGAAAATATTAATTTATTATTAAAATTATTATTTCTGTGCTGGCTATGGATGGCACTCATCTCCCTTGCTCTTGCCTTGGAGTAAAATCAATTCACTGTGATGGAAACACTAGATTTGCAAGAATATTGTGCAAGGTTGACTGTTAATGAATGTTTCCACACAGATTCAATCCATTGAGCAATGGTTTTAGAACATGACCTAAAGAATGTAAACGTAACCTATTAGCAGCATTTCATCATCCACTTTTATATAACCAATCTCTGTGAGATAATTAACTGCTCCATGGAAATGGTGGCTTGAGACAGTAGCTGACAGCACAATATGTTTGTTGAATGTTCTGGATAGGAACAGCACCAGAAAGCCTGCTAGCAGGAACAAAGCCATCTAGGTTGGAGAGCATTCTTGTCTTCGTCTAGCTCTAGTATGGAGTCTCTGTCATCATATTTTGTGCGCCATATTTTGCTACACATTTTCACTGGGAGACAAGTCTGGACTGTAGGCAGGCCAGTCAATACCCACACCCTTTCACTACGAACCCGTGCTGCTCTTAAACACACAGAATGTCTTGGCATCATTTCACTGAAATCAGCAGGATGTCCGTGAAAAAGAAGTCGTCTGGATGGCAGCATAACGCTGATGTATCCTTCAGTATTAATGGTGCCTTCACAGACACTTCACAGTGCAAGTTACCCATCATGTCATGATCACTAATACACCATAAAGTTCAAAAACAGCATCTGTGGTGGATTGGGTTGACAGTCTGGATGGTTCTTTTCCTCTTTATCCTGGAAGACCTGACATCCATGATTTTTAAAAGACCACAGCACATCTCTCCACTTTCTGTTAGTCTATCTCAGATGAGCTCAAATCCAGAGAAGTCCGCATTGGATGTTGTTGCTATGTCTTTCTCTGCATTATAGAGTCTTAACATCATTTGGAGATGCAGCGACAACCTGTGTTTACCAACAAGTGTTTTCTAAAGTCTTCCTGAGCCCATATTGTTAATGTAGTTGTTACGACCAGCTCAAGGGGTATAAGGAAGTAACAAAACCAGGTGTTAAAGTTAATAAACAAAGGTATTTATTAAATGAAAAATTCAAATCGTTGTAACAAAAGGAGGTGAGGTGCTAAAGGGAACAAAAGGCATTTAAAGAAACAAATAAATATAACAGAAAGAAACCTCCACAAACGAGTTAACCACAGTGAACATTAACGATTTGAAATAACGAGAGGAGCTCAAACACAGAATACAAAACAAGCCGCCACAATGCTTCGGCGGTTCAAGTTTAAATGCCTGTGATGGAGCAATTGTGCCCCTTGGATTGGCCGGTCGAGAGGAGTTGCTGCCCCAATTCCTGTACCTCCTGAAGATGTGGTGACACCCCTCCTCCAGTTGGGGCCAACCAGGAAACAGCACCTGCAACCCTGTATTTACATACAAAAACACTACGCACAAGAAATTTACCGAGGCGAGACAGCGGCGGCTGTAACAGTAAAAAATTTCATGACATTCCTCAGGATTCTGACTCTTTCAATGTTCTGGATTGAAGAACGAGAACATTTCTGTATGTACATTTTCAGTGAGTTAAGATTTAAAGTGTGGAACTATTTGCAGTGTTTCACAAAGTGGTGAACCTTCCCTCATCCTTAGTTGTATGACTGAGCCTTTCAAGGATGCTCCTTTCATAACCAATCAGGGGGTGTCGATTAGCTCAGTTGGTAGAGCATCCGCCCCATGTACGAAGGCTCAGCAGTGGCCCAGTGTTTGCTGCATGTTGTTCCCCATCTCTCTCTCCCCACAGTCCTGTCACTCTTCAGCTGTCTCAATCATGATACTGTCATCTGTTACCAATCAACCTGTTTACTTGTGGAATGATCCAAACACACATTTCCTGAGTGTTATACAACTTTCACAGTCGTTTCTCTCCCCTGTCACAACTTTGGTGTTGCACTCATCAGATTCAGTAGTAAAGTATGAAAAAAAAAAACTACATGAGAAAAAAAACTACAGAATGTTTTTTGCAGCATCCCAACGGGTTTGAAATCTGGCTTTATAACACCAAGCAGTAATTGAGAGAGATAAATGAACATTTAAGACCAAGCATCAACAGTTCAATAGTTTCACAGAAAATGCCTGAGCCATTGGGGCTCAGTGTACTCAGTGGCAATTAGTATTTAAATGAACTTTGAATAAAACTTTTAAGGGAACAAATGTGACATCGGAATGAATGCATGCATCTGTGAAAGCAAACTGTGTGGATGGTGTGTGCTTGGTGCAGAAAGCACAGGGCAGCATTATGCGTCCTAACACAGCAGCTTGCCTGGCTGCTCACGTCCTGCTCATCTTTCTCACTCGCCGTCAGATGAAAGGAGCTCAGCAGCGGCTGCTATCTGTGCTGACAGCACTGGTCATGGCTGCAGTGTGCTGTGCTGCTGGACCTGGTGGAGCTGCCTCGACTAGCATAAATCAAGCTGTCTAGTCCAGAATCTCCTGCAGCAACAGCAGCACCCCCCACACAAACTCTTCCTACCCAAACCTTACTTGGAACCAACATGTCTACATGGGCCTCGTTTGTTCCTTGGTCAGACAGAGATAGTGCAAAGCTGTGTGGTGATGGCTTGTCCAGGAATGAAGGCTGCATGACCCCCAACCAACACAATCACATACGCAGACTCCAGGTTGTGTGTGTGTGTGTGTGTGTGTGTGTGTGTGTGTGATGAGACAGCCTCCTCCTTGCTGTGATAAGGCAGAACCTCACCAAAGGTTTTTCAGGAATGATGACAGCAGGTGTTTTTGTATCCAAGCGAGAGACAAGTCATTTGTGTTGACTTCTTCCTGGCCAGCTTCTTCATACTTACTGCCAGCTTGTGCTTCTGGTTTGAATGCAGCCACGTATAATAATGTAATCATGTGTTGTCAGGGTAAACATGTACATACAGCTGTTTAACAAAGCCATGCAAAGTAAGCATATGCTAGATCCTGTTAGTGCTTATAGAAGACCAGTCAGGGCAGGCTTCTTTCATACTCAGTACATTTCTGTGATCCCAGTTTTGAGAACAAAATGTAGATAAGATAAATTTCAAACAGAAAAGAATTCATGCACTTCAGCATTATTATTTCAAAGTGCTCCAATACTTGGAAAGTGACTACATGCTTCAGGGTGAACGATGATTTAGGGATTTGCAGGAAGCTGTACAGTGTGCAAAAATAATCTACAAAATGGTTTCCTTTGTCTTCCCTCGTGTACTTATGAAAGGAAAGAAGGAAGGAAAAGTGTCAGGAAAGCAGTTTTTACATCAGAGAATGTATTGAAGCCAAATATATTAAAGAAGCACGTCCAACTCTGCCCATATTCCTACCACAATACAATTTGCTATCCTGTAGAATATCTATGCTCCATATTGACTCTGTTGTCTTTATCTATAATGTATATTGTAAATAAATAATCATCCACCTTGCTGGCTGGCAGCAAGTTTTTCCTAAGGGGGGAAATAACGTTGTTAAGTCCAGAGAAAAATAACACTCCTGCAAACACCACTCGCCCTGCTATGTCTGCTCTGTCTTTGTCTGAGAAATTTCTCCAGACATAGGAAGTGGTTTTTGGTCCTGATGACTTCTTCTTTCAGGTCTTTACTTGCAATGCTGACCCGGCTTTGATGGCATCACCTCTTCAAAGGTGCTCTGCGTGATAAGTACTGAGAGAGAGGAAGAGTTCAGGGGGCAGGGAATGTCTACACGTTTTAACAGTCCCCAGACAGACAGGGTTTAACCCGGTGAACCCCAATGACACACTTTGAGTCAGAGAATCACCGCCCATCCTTTTCCAGTAATTCTGAAAAATGCTGTCTAACCATTGCTACTAAACAATGACAACACATTCCTGTAGTTACAACAACAAAGAACAACAATGTTCTTTCACAACAACTCCACTTCAGATCAAACTACCAGACATCTGACTGTTGTGGAATATCTCTGGGAAACCAGAATTCCAAACCTGTGTAAGAGGGGAAACCTCACCATTTTGATATTTAGAGGTTAATGAGGGTTGAATCTTTTTTTGTTGTTCGAATAGTAGGAGTCTGTAGATAAACATGAAGCATTAGCTGACTCCACACATCTTTAGATTCTAGATGATACCAGTTGTTAAGCAGTCATCAGCTAATAGTGGAGGCTGGTCAATAATGGTTGGTGATGTACATCACTTGAATCAGGATCTCTTGAACATTCAAAACTGAACAGCAGTGGCATGTTCTGTCAGACTGTCAAAATCTAACATTGGCTTATGTTGATGAACAGGATATCTGACGTCTTCAGTTTTAGTTGTCACATGTGACTTATAAGTAGTATCTATACATTTGCCAATAAACATAATATCATGTTTAAATATGATGATTAAAATAACAAAAAAGCAACTTCATATATCCCAGTAAATAAGTTATATTCATTAATAGATGTGAGCTACAGTAAATTTTCAATAGTTGACCATCAGAAGAACTTTATTGTTCGTTAAAGTTAAATACTTGTCTTATAGTGAACTTTCATTCCCATGCATATGATTTGCAATTTCCCATTTTGATTTTGTTAGATATGCCTGGAACATCACCACTGGGACCCCTGCCAAAAAATCCCAGCAAGACATTTTAAATAGTTTATTAATGTAATTCATGTGCAGTGTATGTCAATAATTGATCTAACTTCCTCATGAAGAAGTTTTGATATATTGTCATCCTCCACTGTGCTCAAGTGAAGTGGAAGAACAATCTAAATGGCATCGGCAGGGTTCAGAAGGTTTAATGAATCCATGTATCTGACTGCGGACAAACAGGAAGGTTTCATCTGAGGACGATGCATTGTCGCAAGATCTGCAAAGCTAAGCAGCAGTCTGGGCTTGAGGAGGACGTTCTGTTATGTCAGACTTGTCCAGGTCTTATGGGACTAATTAATTAGAGTTGTGCATGTTTTTGATACTGATAGAGACAGAGAAGAGATGTAAGGGAAGACAAGGCGAGAAAAACAGAGGCAAAGCAGAGAGGAATCGAAGGCTGTCTCAGGAGAATCCAGCCGGCATAATGACATGCACGCCTCTTTCTGTGCCTCACCAACATCCCCCAGTTGTTTTCCTCAAAGGTGTATAGCACAAGGCAAAGGGAATTATTGATAAAGACTGGGCCTGTATAGCTCATATCAAGACCTCCCGCTGCCTTCCACACTGCCACCATGAGCACAGTCATTAGCACGACGTTGTTACAAATGAGTGGGCAACAGAACCACAGTTAGGGAAGGATTTCCAGAAACATTACTTATCCAGGGATCAATTTTGCGTGTGATTAAACACAGTTAACTAATTATGGCGACAGCATGAGTTATGATTATGGGAAAATGATATGAATTACAGCATGGTAGTGTAAAAAACCCAGCTTTGATTTATCTGGAGCATAATCATTTGGGGGCCGGAAGAGAAAAATGGTATTAGCACACGCAAAAACGTATTAATGCATGGCTGATGAACATCCTACTAAAAAGCATCAGTCATCATCATGTTAATATTGCATGACATTGAGTGGGAAAGAGTGAAAACTAGCACCTCTATTGGTCACTTGAGTAGTCATTGGACATATTCATTTATATCTGAAAAATCTATATTCTTTTACAGTGTTAACTGTGGCAGGACTATCATTTCAGGCTAACTTCAGCTGTCTTCAGTTAAACATAAAGCTACAAGAAGAGAATCAGAGAACAGGAGAGAATACTGAAATGAAACAATGATAATTCGTATTTTTAACACATTATCTTCATGTTCAGGGTAAGTGTGTTTCTGTTTCAATATTTTGTGCCTAAAGATGATACAGCATGTCCATTTTCTGATCTGCTACCTTTATGGTTAAGGCTTACACAATGTCTACACAGATATGTTTGCATGCACAATCACGATAGTCATCATCATACACGTTTTGCATTGTCTTTAGTTGAGCAGAATGCCCCAGACACTTGTTCAGGGATCCTCTGTTTGAGGACCATCTTATTCTATCAGAGCAAGCAATTGGTTGGTTTCCAAACTACCTCACTGATAGGTCCTAGTGTGTCAGGTTTGATGGTCAGTGCTCTGATGTTCTGTCTATTTATAAGGGTCTTCCACAGGGCTCTGTGCTAGACCCACTCCTTTTTATTCTTTTTATAAATAATTTGGGTCATGACGTGAGTGATGCTGATTTTCACTTACATGCTGATGATACAGTTATCTATTGCAGGGCGTCAACCCTTGTTAAAGCTATTGACTGCATGCAATGTGCTTTTAATGTTGTACAGAAATTGAATACTCTGCACCCTCTGACTGCAACGTTTTACAGAATGTTTTAAAACTCAAAGATCTGATCTCTTTGAATGTTTTTAAATCCATATTGAAAGACCTGGAGAACTTTTATTATTTTTCTCGATGTCATGTGTTGTAATAGTGTCTCGTATCTGCTTTAATTTATTAACTTATTCTTCTCAATGGGACTCTTCCTGGTTAAATAAAGGTTAAATAAAAACAACCGTTTGTGTCCTTGCACTATGATAACTGGCATATGACATCTAAACTGGTCTGCCTGTTGGGCTAGACTGTGGGAAGAAGGTCATAGCTTCTGATAGATACTTTGTTTTCTATGTGACTCCTGGTCTCTTCACTCTGCGGCTACCATGCACTCTGACTGTGTGACCTTCTTTGCAAAGAATAAAATTATTAAAAGACAGTTAATTCTCAAGCCTTTATTTCAGTCTCACATCAGTTGATAAGAATTCCCTTGACAAACGCGTTCAGGCAGATTTTATTTATTCACACATGATTTAGCAGCACTCAACACACAACCACTGTAGTTAAAACAAAAAACAAAAGTAGACTTGAAATGCAAAAATACATGTTGGGTTGTAGTTCTGCATGTATCATGAGCATGAGTGAAATTCAAGTCATTATGTGGCATGTGTAGACAGGTGTGAGCTTATCTGTTCCATCAGACTCTCATGAGACTGACAACCAACATACACTGCCAAAACACCTTCTGTGCAGATGTACTGGTGATGGAACATGTCAATGTTCATGCACACCAGTACCTGCACCAGAGCGCATGTAACATTAGATGTGAATAATCTGAAAATAATCTCTCTTTTTTGCATATAAGTAACCTATAACCTATTCTTGCAAAAATGGTACACAGGGTGCAGAATTAAGAAGGTTTCTAATCAGCTTCACTCCCCCCTACACTGATATGCCTCCATATGTAAGAAGAAATGTTTATTTTCTGTTCAATGTGTCAGATGTTGACCAATGTCGCTTCACTGAACACCACAGGTTAAAGTCTAGTTTAATTTATAGCTTATTAACAACAATAAGCTATGATGACTCAATAAAAAACAGTATATTGGAGATGAAGATAGTAGGCTTCCTTTGTTCAGCGTCAGTGCTCAATGTCTCCCTCTATTCTCCAGAATGTCTATTTTCATTTGCAGGTCAGCGTCATCCTTCTTTAGCTTCCAGAGAGTCAACTCGAGCAGCCAAGGAGTTCAACAAACTGTGATGAACCCACATCTTATTCAGCTGCCATTGGTGCAATTGCTGGCTGAATTGCTGTCTTTAGTGAAGCGATCCCTCTCTGAGATGTTTCCTTGACAATCCTGCAGATGTCTTCCAACATGCTGTGTTGAGCTGCAGTTCAATTAGCATACATCTGCAGACATGTGAAGTAAATCTGATCTAGAAGCTGCTGCTACCTTCTGTTCATCAGCAAAAATGAATTCTAACTACAGCAACACACCTTGTGTCTGCTGACCTGAGGGTCTGCAGCTGAACCCTGCTTGAATGGGGGGATGAGGAGTTTCATCCTGAGGGGGATCACTGTGTCCTAAGCACATGAAATGTAACTGCCCTCAATTCAGATGGTTTATTGAGGGCTTTGGCATGGCTCCAAACTCCATTTTAATTTAAGATTCTCTTCTGCACTGCTCTTTTCAACCAGTCAGATGAAATAAAGGATTCATCTCAAATGAGCTGAGAAAAAAAAAGGCACAAACTCCTCAGCTTGTTAGTGGTGTTTGGCTCTTTTCTGTGTCATGTTCTGGTTCTACTGCAGGCTGCCAGAGCCTTACATCTCTCATTGAAAACATGACAAAGACCGGTTTGGTTGGATGAGTCTCATCTTTTCTATTAACACATGATGATTGTCACCTGACTAGTTTCACCATTCATCATGGGCTGCACTGCCCTTGAAAGCACAGGCAGATCACACTTTGGAGTTGAAGCTCTTCTAGATGTAAAAGTTAAGTGTTCTCACAGAGAGCAGACTGTGTGGCCTGTTTTTTCTTTCTTCATAAGCCTTTGAACAGCATTGTTCTCCTTTGCAAATGATATTTAATGAATGTTGTCACTTTTTTCTGTGATGAATAATTCAGCTTCTGTAGCTATAGTTCTCCGTGGCTGAGTGGCAGAATAGTTGCTGTCAGTGGAAGTAAACAACTCGAAACGGAGGCCCTAAAAGCCGCTCCCAGGGGATGCGGGAATGTTTAGTTGGATGGTTGGCCACACTGTGTCGCCTGATAACTGCAAAGTGTTTACATTGTTTTGAGCTGGAGTCAGAGATGTGAAATCTATGGGGGATATTAAAGGCACATTCAAAGTATATGTTTCCCTCTGAAGTCAGCGCATGTGAAACAAGCTGGAATCTAATAAATAGAATATTTGCTGAAGAACAGAACACAGGCAAAGGACTACAGGGACCTTCAGAGCTGTTAAACTCCACCTCTCTGGATCCAGTCAATGAAAACAAACTAACCCACTGACACTGAGACAGTATTTGTTCAGTAGTCTGTTTGTGAAAGGTGCAAATATTAACAAAGAATCAGTTCACTGATTTAAGTACATTAATCAGTCTTTTACTTACATAAATTGAACACACAGAACCTGGGATGATTAATAAGTCATACACTATGTTAGAACAAGGATTTTGTTTCAGGTCCAGCCATTCTATTGATTATGTTAAAATTTTAATGACCAAGTCAACTAAAAGAAAACATTGCCATGTTTTATTTGGATGTTTAAACCATGCTGATGGTAAATGGAGTCAATTGAAGCAATAAATTAGTCTGTGTTTGCGATATCTAATGAAAAATAGCTGCAAATGTCACACAGTGCTGGGACAGGACTCAAATGCAGCACTCACGACGCAGGTAAAATGGGTCTTTAATGGCAGACAGAGGTTCGGTACACAAAATCCAATCAGGTAAACCAGGCAAACAATCCAAAAGGGGCTGAGGCAAAGATACAAAAACCGGTAACCATGAACACACTAAGAAGAAGTCTGGAGAGTAGGACACAACAGAGGGGGGGGGGGAGAACAATGGTCTTCTACACTGGTGATGAAGAAATCAGGCACAGATGTGGTTGATGATGGGACAAACACAAGGTGGCATGGTGTCAGGAAGGACTATGGTCTGTTTCAGCTCAGAGCTTGAAGATAACAATATGCTACACTGTGAACAAGAAATGGTGAATTACATTTGCTTGACCACTTACGTGACTTTGGTTAGCACCAAGCAGCTAACCTAGTGTACATAGCAATACGTAGCAATACTTCTGATACACAGTGGAAAAACAATCAACCAACCAAAACTGTGTATTGAAAACCAATTAGCAGACTGTTTTTACATAGGTAACTATAGCTACCCAGCACCTTCTGTGAAACATTGCTACAGTAATAGCACTGAGCGACTCTTGACACCTGAAAATGATGTCAGTTGGGTTTGGAGTTCTTCACTATAAAACTAAAAAGAAATAAAATAACATAAACACTGCGTAATATGAACAAAATGCCAGGGTGAAGTTGGAAAATTACCGTACTCAAAAGTCACTCCACTCGCTCATCTCGTGACATCGTCGTGACAAAGGTCTAATTATCTATATTATGTTATATCATTAAGAAAGGAAATAATATATATAGAGAGCGCAGGGCTGCTGATGTGTGACTCCAACAGAGATAAAAACAGTTATTGACAATTATTGAAGATTACATCATTTGCTTCTCAAAGCACATTTTCTCCCACAATGTGATGCCTCTGCCTCTGCAGGTGGAGGCTTTTCTGCCACTGATTGGATCCAACTTGAGTTCAATAGAAATAATGTTCACACAGGTCAGAGGTCAACCTTTGCCTGCTTTTAAGAAGAACTGCATGAGAGGTGAAGAATATTATCACCCACCCTCCAGCAAAGAGCGACAATTACAACACTGCAGTGACGTCACCATATGGCACCAGTGTGCACACACACTGTCTCATTATAGCTCTGAAATGCTAAAGTATAGAACAATTCAATGAAAGATAGACTGTTTGGCTATGGATACACTCTGTATACATGTTTAATCTACATTTATAGTTATTTTTCTAAAATGGTAAAGATAACTGGTTCAACATAATCACCCCTTGGCAATAAACTGCAGAAAAATAATCCAACTCAAAGGAGTTAGTTTAAATGGAAATAACCAGTACTCCAATCAATATAAGATAATATGAGATCAGCCAAAAGAGGCTTCAGCTAAAATACTAACTAACAAGGTTTTGACAACCAGCCACCTTTGGACTTTCACCCAAAGACTTACTTTACTGAATAGAGTAGCTTCAAACATATTCTGCACCGTGGTCCCCACACAGACAAGTCCACACAAATTATAAATCAGAGAGGTGCTGTTATTATACATCATTTATATAATTGATTGAAAAGAAAGGTAAAACAAATCAAGTGAGGTTAAAACAGAACTAGTCATAAAACAACCTAAAATAATCAAATCCTACTCAGAATAAGACAAGTTTGAAAATAAAGCTGGCATGATATAAGCGTGTGCAAGAAATGAACATAAATGAGGTACCTACTGACAGGTGGCTAAACACACCATGCACTAGAATAAAAGAAGGAAATAAAACATCCATTGATAAAAACAGGCCCCCTGTGGTGAGTTACCTAATACTCAACACTGCATACACTGCATTCTATGACTGCCTGCTAGAACTAAAACCAGAAAATGTAAACAATAAAACAATAAAAAACAATGTGGAGAGAGAGATAGATAGTTTGCATGTGGATCAGATGATCTGGTGGCTGAATGTGCTCCCCAACAGGTTCTTTCATAATCTAGACACCTTCTTTAACTTCGAGGAAAGATCAGAGAGGTGCTGGAAGACTGCTGCAAGCTGCATGCAAGCTTTAGGAGTTTAAATATCCTGGAACTGATATTGTCTTGTCCACTAGCTTTGTTTATTAGAGCTCATTTTGCATCTGGCAGCAATGGGAGATGTTATGTGGTGCAGTGAGTGAGGAAGTCTTGGTGGTCTTGATGGAAAGAATCAATCAGTGGAAGCTTTGGGTCAGGGAGAGTTTAAGGGAAGTCACTGGGCCTGTAGCGATGTTCTCAGTTGTACCATGATTGTTTCTTGTTATTGTAGGTCACTTTGGATAAAAGCGTCAAATGTAAATGTAATATAGGGGAGAAGCACAGTCCTGATCAAAGGTGCAAATGGGGGTAGATACGATGGATGGAGGACCAGACACAAACCTATTGAAATATATGCTCAGCTCAGTTCCAAAGTCCTTATGTCCCTGGAGACATGCTTGTTGCTGCTTGTCTCTTTGTCCTGTCTTCTGTCCTTGGGTCTCCTTGTACAGTCGTTGTTTTTGGTAACTCTTTTGTTCTTTTTTAGTTGGAAATTAATTTTCATCTTCAACAAGTTACAATAGATTAGACAGAAGGATACTGTCAGTGTCTGAAGAAAACAACATATCTCCATGTTTGATGATTTTCTACATATGGAATGTGCATATTCTCTTCCATCTACGGCCAGCATTTAGATCTCATTGACTCATGAAAAGATGTTTTGTTATGAGCGTTATGAGTCTGGCTTCAAGGATAGATGAAAGGCTCTGTACTGAGTCAGACTGATGAACACACGTCCTGCTGATTCCTGTTTAAAATAGTCAAATAGCTTTGATTAGCAGTGTGCTCTGTGGAAACCCGTAGGACAGCCTTGGTATTGAGACACACACATCCACTTTTGCTCACAATCCACATGAATCAAATATTATTAAATAAATATTAAGTGGTTCACATAGTTTAGTTTAGTTTAGTTTTGTTTAGTTTAGTTTAAGGTGAATCATTAGTGTTTTCCACTCAAAAAAAAAAATGAAATGTTGACTTTAAATAAATGTATTTTGTCAACAGGTTCCATGTATTCTATTAAGTTATTTAAAATGTTATTTTAAGCAATACAGTTACATGGCCTTTATTAGAAAAGCATATTTTAACTTAAGAGGCATGTTTTTTGAGTAGACAGAAAATAAAGAAAATATAATACAAATTCCACAACCCACCTCATTCTCTCTTTCTTTTTTTTTTTTTTGGAGTGTAGGTAAACTTCAGTCCAAAATGAACAAGACAGCGAGATCCTAGAGAAGTTGTTGTAGTTCTTGAGCTCTAGTGGGAGGGTAGATCTATGTGACAAAGAAGCTCTTGTCACTGCACTGTGTTCAAATTCAGCTCCTCATGGGACATCACTATCAGGCTCATGATCATAACCCAATCATTTCCTGAGCTCTCCACCAGAGTCTCCACCCACAACCTGCAGGTTATACAGAGCGATCGCTCACTAAAAAGATCCAGATCTTACGAGTCCTTTGAGTCATCATGAGTCATCATGAATCAGTATGTCCATAAACATATAAATTCTACCCGGGAAACACATGCCTTACTGTCTTACACTAGGCTAAATAAATTCAAACTTCAGAGCTAATCTACGAGGAGGGCAGCAAGTTTAAAAAGTCTAATATACAACATACACTGTAGGACACATAGCCTTGTTGGGCTAAATAGTCACAGATAACTCCATTGTCACCAATATGTAGATGATAGGTGAGCATATGGTCCTTTATGATTCAGCCTGCTGACAAACTAACTTCTCCCAACATGCCTTTCATTCATCCATTCTCTGTGTCACATACAAAGACAGTATAAAGAGTGGACAGAGCCTGGGTGACGTCACCCATAGGTTTTCAAAGCGCTGTTTTCAAGCCACTGGCTTCCGCCTCCTGGTTGATCTAAACATGGGCAAAGACGTGGATCATCAGCTGACCTAAGGTGGGCTGAATGACGCTGTCATTCTGTAACACCACTTACTTGACAAATCAGCATTAATTATGCCAAATAATAAATAAAATGTTAGTACTTCCACAGTTCTCAGCACTGGAGATCGGTCAGGTAACATCACCCTCAGATATCCTGGCTGAATTGACACTAATTGACAGCTGACAGTGAGCGCACAACCACAGATGAAACATCTTTTTTTTTTCCTCTAAGCGAGTGACTTTTGGTGTTGATTGGATAACATTTGTCTAATCTGGCAACTTGTGAAGCAAAACATGAGCCAACTGATCCATTAGTGCTGCTTTTTTAATTACTTTGAAGGTCGGGGAAATTACATTTCTGGGAAAAAGAAAACAGAACAGCAGCACCCGTTGAATAATGGCCTTACAAACAGGTGAAAAGGCAGGCCTGACAGGTATTCCATTCCCTTTATCAAGATATCTATCCTCTGTCAGATTGACTGATTTTCACGTGTGCAATACTTTGGCCAACAGTTAGTGAAAAGGGTGATGTTACACACAAAAAGATCCACCTAAAAAGTTGAAGGGTCACCAACTAGACCTCTACAAGGAAAATCAGTACAGCTTATATAGCAACATCACTTCGGGTGACTGTGTACAAGATGATGATTTTTCTGGATATGTCTGTTTCCTCATCATTGTTTCATGCAACAACTGTGGGAACACATCAAGAAAAAACAACATCATCTGTCTGTTAACAGCAGACTAAAAACACCAACAGCATCCACCGGGAAAGTTCATGAGTCATCGAGCAGGAAGTGATTGGATAACCAGAGAAAGATCAAGGAGGACATTTGTATCTGACACAGGAAGCCATCTTTGATCCAAGACATGGTGAACCATTTTCACATGTGACCAATAAACTATAATATCCTCACAGCTGTGTGAACTCCATCTACTCAAGAAGGCCACGGCATGCTGAAAAGCTGGCTTGAGGATTGTTGCTGCTGTTTCTAAGCTCAAGTGTTAAGACTAATTTGTTTCTATTGTCACTGCACTGCATCTCTCAATCACAACACCATTCTACTTCTGTTGGATGTGATCAGTACAGTTCAGATCAGTTGGTGGGTCAGTCTCCAGGCTTGGGACTGAACCAATCATTCTGCATGTAATGATGCAGACCACCTGCCATGAGGCTTGTGTTATTTCTCAGTCGCTGGGAAGGACAAATCTGCAGTTAATCAGCCCTGTAATCCTCCAGTCTTAGTCAGACGTAGCAAACAGAGGATCAAGTGCTTTAAATATCACTTATGGCATAAATAGAATTTATGCACTCATTATGTTCCTTTGAAGTCACTTCAGCCTTATCTACTGAAGTTCCTGAAAAATGTAGATCCTGCATAAACTGTTCATTATGGGAAAATAAAACCAGGTCAGTTAACGTGAGCAGAGGTGTTTGGTCTTTTATCATTGTTTTTTTTTTTTTTTTTTACCATTACAAAAGATGTAGCTAACATTTTGGAGTCTCAGATATGCATTAACCGTCCACTCATTTGGCCCTAAAACAGAAAGGCTTTCTTTGCTGTTGCTGATTGTACTTTGAATTCAGCCCATAAACACACACATAAAAGCAGTGCTGACTAAGGGAAGACAGGGAAATGTTCCTTCTGCTCTCAGCATGCTCCATTTAGAGGACAACAAATTTGAGTCATGTTCTCTGTCACCGATGCAGCATTAAAACCAAGTGATAAGAGCACAATTGTCCTCTATTCAAAACTGTGTTTATAGTTGTGTTTTAATGAGAAAGAGACCAGCTGTTAGATTATTAGTGCAGGATATGTCTGCCTGCAACTTTATATTTCTGTTCAAAGACAGCATTTCATCTCCTGCTTAGGTGTTGAAAACAAGTCAGACACTTCAGATAATAAAGATGATAAAGATGTGTGTATCTATTACAATTTGTAATAGTAATCACAGCACAGCAGTAACATACAGTGTATTACCTGATCAGCAGTCATTAGTAATATTGTCTGCATACAAACTCATGTATATATGGTAGCAATGGTATAAAGATATGAAACATAACATTAAGCTGTGTGTCCCAATTATAAAAAGGAAAGTCTAAATTCAGTCCAAATGGAAGCTTATAACTAAGTGAATGGTGGAAATGATGATGACTTTGAACTGCACCATTCTTGACAAAGAAATAAAAAGCTATGCAGAAAAATCTGCAAAGCTTGGCAATGCATGGCTTTAGGGCAGTTTGCGTGCACTTTAAAAGCACTCCCCTACGTCAGCTTGTCAGTTCCCATCTATTGCCACAGAGACAGACTTCAGTGTCAATCATGAAGTTCAAATTATATCTGTGCAACTGCAAATGACTGACAATCTCATAAACTGTATATAATATATTATATACTTAGTTAATCTGATGCCTTGAAAGCATTTTTCAGTGTGACATTCAAATGTTTTTAGTATCAGAGCGGAAAATAAAATAGTGGACAAATTCAGATTCTGTTTGTCTGTTCTGGTGCAATATCTGTTCATTGTTACTAATAACTACTGAGAAACAAACAGTAACTGTGAGGAAACGTTTTGAGCTAACATTGATAAAGAAAAGCTACACTCACCTGAATGTAGGTTTGCCTGTTGGTGTTAGCCAAAAAAAATTATATATTTTAAATTCACCAAACATGTCATCAGCCACACTCCTCCACACATGCACCTCCACATCTCAGGCTGTTTATTGCACATCATTAATCAGAACTCTGTACTGATGTAGTCAGCACCCGGAGGGAAATCAGAAGAAAACGGTGAGATGTTTTGTATGCCACAGCCTGTCACTAAACTCTGCACAAGCAATGGAGCCTCATGCAGAGACAACAACGCACCATGTGCAGTGAAGATAAATAAACTGAAACCCCAGATTCTGTTCCAGAGACAACTGATGGTGTCATCTCTTCTGTGGCTCCCTCACAGTAAAGACAAGTACAGGAAAGCAGGACACAACAAGTAGAACAGGGCACAAAGAGGAAGATGTGCCAATGAATGGAGGAAGTCAGAGGTGCTTTGGCCTGGAGAAGCAGGATTAGGATTACCAGTTGTGAAAAAGAAAGAGCAGCACACCTTTGACAGCTGACATGGAATGCAACGTTGTGAAATTAGTCCTGGAAACAAAGGGCAAAGCCTTGAGATTAAAGCTGTTGAACACCACAAGTGAGTTCTGCCATCATGGAGGTTCCTGGAGAAGAATTCCGGCAGCAAAAATGGGCTGACATCAGCAGACGTCTCAGGCAGCACGGACAAAGAGGTAGAGCTGTCAGTATTGATAGGTGCTGAACACTGCTGAAAAATAGTGTCTGGCAGAGAAGAAAGACTGTTAGTCCCTGCTTTCCATAGAAACCTTATTCACCTGGACAGTGAAGTGATTGGCATCAAGGCATTCACATATTTGGAATTGAGTCCATGACAAATGGTTATATGAAGTGTAGTTACCATGGCAACAAGATGCACTAGAACCCCCAGACATTAACAATTGATTTCCAAAAGATTCAAAGGTCTGAAAAGAAGTTGGACAGTTGGACTGTATCATGACTTTAGAGCCAGCTTAAGTGATGTTGAAGGCACTTATGCACTATCCACAAGCATAAGGGAGATCTTTTCTTCTGCTGACATGAACCTCCAAGTGGACCACAAATTCCCCTGAAATGAAGACCTTCAGTTCAAGTGGCTGCCACAGGATTATAATCTTACCCCGGAACCTGAAGCACTTAGCTGAATGTTAACAGTGCACAGCCTGTATAGAGGCCATATATATATCATCAACCTTGGACATCAAATTTGGCCACACAGGCTTTCTGATACCATAATAAGAATAAAAAGTCTCTTTCAGCTGAGACAAAGAGCTGCCAGACAACCACTCTCAAAGGTGGCAACAACAGTGTTGAGGTGGTCAGCTCCATCATTCCCAGAAGGTCTGGGACATTCCATGTTTTCAGTGATGTGAGTGTGTGGATCAGAAAAAAACTGTGACCAGATTCATCATCCAAGTCAAGAGTAGCAATTTCCATGAAGAAACTCACCCTGTCACATCTTGAGTTGATGGAGACTGAAGCAAATCTAAGAAAACAACTTGGGAAAAGCAATAAACATGTCGCCAGCCCAAATCCCATTGTCACATTTTGACATCCAGAAAACACACTGTAGTGGAAAGCTTATCCCATCTTACCACAAGAGGAAAGACAGCATCAAATCTTAACGAAGAGGAATTCTGGTGGTCAAGGCCCCCATTTCTGAGTTCAACAAAGCAACCAAAGCTGTCTGCTAAGGAGGTCTGTGAAGAGATGAAGACAAGGTTTAGGTAAAAAAGACAAAGAGAAAGGACTTGATCCATTGTTAAGACTGGAGAACTAGAGTAAACTGACCCTCATTAAACAATTCATCCACAACCATTGTTCAAATGAAAAGAGACAAGGAGAACTGACAGGCAAGGAGTTGGTGGAAATTCACTTAATTACTTAAGTTTGGAGGCACAAAATCAAGGTTTTCAGAGGGTGGAATGACAAGACATTCACAAATCCTCAAAAATCAGAGACAGAGGCTGTGTCCTGATCTAAATGATTTAGACTGTGTGAGACAGATTTGGACTTCAGTGAGCAGCACCCATGGCTTTTGGCTTTAAATCACTGTCTGCCTGTCTCTTATACCTGAATCACTTTGTCATGGCTGTGTTTGGTCAGCATCTCATTCTGATACAGCAAACGACAAGCCTTGAATTGCTCAAGCCTGACAAATGGTAAAAAAGGATCATTGCAGCTTGCATTTGTAAGAGATTCAGAGTAAAGGCCATGCAGCAGATAACAGGACCCCTGCCAAGAGATCGGATTACAGAATAACTTCCCGTTGAAATTGCCGGAGTGGATTTTGCAGGTCCCCTTCATGTCAAGACCAAGAGCTCAGTGGAAAAGGCATTCATACACAGCATTGTTTACCTGTACTGTGCTTTTGTCTTGGCCACCTAAGCCACTTCATGCTGCCAGCCAAACTCAATTTCCAGTCGAGAGGAGCTGACCTAAGGATGGAAAAATAACATCAGTGCCTCTTCAGTGAGTTCTGGACTCCTGAATCCTGTGCACATCAGACAGAACAATGTCCATTAGACTAGTTCTCCTTGACATTAGGGACAGCTGTGGCTCGGATGTAGAACGGGTTGTCCTCTAATCAGATAATCACAGGGTTTGATCCCCGGCTCCTCCAGTCTTGCATGTCGAAGTGACCTTGGACAAGATACTCAACCCCAAATAGCTCCAATGGGTGAATGTGTATGAATGGTTAGCTCCTAAAAACTGATGAGCAATTGGCACCTTGCACGGCAGCTAATGCTATCAGTGTATGTGTATGAGATATAGTGTAAAAGTGCTTTGAGTCATTGGAAGGCTAAAAAGGTGATACAGTTAAGCCTAACTCACACCAGGGACGTGAGCGCCGCAGTCACCGTTGCTGATTGCTGCCACTCTAATCAATGAAACCACTCACTCGTCTCAACAGCATCCCAGCAGCGTCTCTCCGCTCTGCAGCGCTATCTTTCCATAGCACTTCTATTTTTGACGCGAGCCGTTGCTAAACCACGTCAATTTCGACAGAGCAGATTGCGCCAGACAGGAAATCTGACACAGAATCAACATAATACACTTCCGCCCCCTTTCAAAATAAAACACAATACACAGTTCATGTACTGCAATACGCTGCCAGTACGCGCCCGGTGTGAGTTGATGCCAGGCAGAGGACGGAGCAAAACCGTGGCGCAGCCGTTCCACGGCGCTTACGTCCCCGGTGTGAGTCCCGTGTTAGGTCCATAAATGTTTGGACACTGGAGGAGGACACTCTTTAATATGCAGCTCCCTCTTTTTCAAGCAACCACAAGTAATTGGACAGTTGACTCAAAAGCTGTTTCATGGACAAATGACAGAGGTAAAAGGTCTGGAGTTTGTTCTACCTGTGACATTCACATTTGGAAGCTGTTGCTGTGAAACTTTTTTTTTACTTTTTAAAAACTTTATTGTTATTAATCATGTTGAATGTGAAATTACATCTCTTCATTTAGCCCATCCAGGCTGGCACCTGTTGGAACACACAGGTTCACTGAAGCGATGGGCATCAACTCATGAGGTCTGCAGCACAAAAAGGTCTGGACGTGTACAGAAGAACAGTGGTGGATGATCGTAGGACCCTTTCCATGGTAAAGAAAAACCCCTTAACATCAAGCCAAGTGAAGATCTCTCTACGGGATGTAGACATATGATTCTCCAAGTCTACCATGAAGAGAAGACTACAAGAGCAAATACAGAGGGCTCACCACAAGGTGCAAACCATTCATAACCCTCAAGAATAGAAAAGCTAGATTAGACTCTCTACAGTCCATTTAGTTCAACTCCTATATCCTTTAGAGACTTAAACTCATATTTTGTCAGTATTAGTTCATTGATACAATAATGCATTGAGTTAAAAACATACAGTTGCAAAGCCTAAATAGGAATTTTCATGGTATTGTGGTAGAGAAGTTGAAGTTATTCAGGTTGTGACTGTGCATGCAAATTGTAGCTGTATGCATACGATGCTGACATGGTTCAGTACTACAAACCTGTGCACTCAATTAAACATGCCACAATTCTGGATAATTTAAGCTTTAAAATCATTTGAGGTGAGCTGTATAAAAATACACAATCAGTACAGTTACTGTACCAAACAACACAGTACCAGTTTTTTGTACCAGGCTGTAAACATGTTAATTTCTTCTGTGAAGTTGGACATTTTAACATGGGGATTCATCCATGTGCCAAGTATGCATTCATCATAAAACCTGTTATTTTGTGCCAGAAATCTTATTTGGAAGGATGTTTCTGTTTGAAAAAAAAAAAAAAAAAAAACTACAAAACTACAAAACAAAACTACAGAAGCACAACAATGCAAAGATTGTGGAAACACAGCAACAACTAAAACTATTTTATTCAAGAACAGCAAACAGCTACAAGTGACTTTAAAAACTAATGAATCTTGTGGCTACATATGTGGGGAATGTCTCCATAATTAACTCTTTTTTTCTGACAGATCCTTGGGAGAAACTATTCCCAGGCAACAGGAGACAGAAGCCTGGGAGCTTTTTGTTTAGCATGTAACGTTTACGGATTCAAAGGCTGCAGATACCCCCATTTTGTTGTGTGGAATGTAAAGGAAAAGTAATGTAAGGAATAGTGTAAGAAATTGCTGTTGGTAGGAAGTAATACGTAAATGAATAATATTACTTAAAAGGGTTATGAGTAATAAATTGCATTTTTTGAGTAAAGAGCCTATGCAGCTTTGGAGTAATAAAAGATTCTGTAATACGTGAAGAAATGGGTCAGGTGACTACAGTTGTGCCAAACCACAGAGTTGCCAAATGAAAACAGTGTTACCATTTAGGAAGAAACAATGAAAGGAGTGCACATGGTGAAACAGACAGCAAATACACATGAAATGAACAAAAGCAGTGGCTCTTCCTGAGGTTTCTTCCACATTTTTTCCCTGTTAAAGGCTTTTTTGTGGGCAAGTTTTTCCTCACTCGAACCGAGGGTCTAAGGACAGAGGGTGTCACTCCCTGTACAGATTGTAAAGCCCTCTGAGGCAAACTGTGTTTTGTGACTTTGGGCTATACAAATAAAATTTGATTTGATTTGATTTGATTTGAAGTAAATGTCCGGCCTTTGGAGAGGACCGCAAAAAAAAGAAAAAAAAAAAAAAAGAAAAAATCACCAGAGTACAATATGACCAAACAGAATAGTGATGATTTTGAGGACATCATGAGCGTCACTGCTACAGACAGTCTGACAAAGAATGACAAGAAGGTCTGGAATTGAACTGTGGGGAATGAAAGTCAATTAAGGCCACATGTGAAAAAAATATTTGAGTTCTGACTTTACTCTGAGAATTCTGACTTTTTCTAAAGAATGAATGTTTGTTTGCTTTTGTTTAAAAGTCAGAATTCTGAAAGTCAGAAAAAAAAATCATTGATAACTGTGGAAATTAAAATTGATTTTGGTGTTATCCACTGCTGATTCCAAAGGTAATGACAAATGAGCCATAATGCCATTATGTTTGAAGGAGACACTGGTAGAAAAAATCTAGCAGTTCAGACATGGTGACATTTGTGCCCATGCAGATGACAATACACTGCATTGGATCTACAGAATCTGCAGTACATAACAATGCAGAGCTGTTTGATTGACAGCATGGAAAGACCTGTCATCTCTAAACGCTCTGCTGTGAGCATTTCCTCAGACTCCATCCTGACAGTGTCCATGCCAATGTCAAAGTCATTAAGCAGACATGTTGATGGCCACCTCTGACTGAAACTGATACCTTTGTTGTGCAGACAGCTTCACATTCAGTCTGCCAGACAGACTGACTTCACCCCAAGGACAGCCAGTAAGTGGAGAGGGACAGCAGAGACCTCGCTTTGTTTAGGCCTTCTCTCCTCTTTCACACCAAACTGTAATCCCATCTCTGTCGATAATAACACACACATAGACACACCCTCACCCACATTAAACCTCCAACCACTGAACAAGGAAATGACCTGGTGACCTGATGAGATTGAGATGACCTTGAATTATTAATTTGTGTCTTTTCAGGGGCCAGACACACGGGGAGAAGCAGCAGCATGCTGATTGACACTGCAGTGTTTCTGACTGACTGTGGCTGTCTGGACAGGTCTTCTCCTTTCAGAAGAGTTTTGATGGTATCTTATTAGGTCTCTTCACTATGTCAGTGAACTATACACTGATGGCTTCACTAGAATACTTCACTTCACACGCCTAGGTTCTTCACACTAGAATCAGCTGAGCAAGTGTAATCATTTGAGCATGATTTTCACTGATGTGCTGCAGCACCTAAAGACAAAATACAAATGCAAACACATTACATACAACACAGACAAGGACAGTAATATTCCTGTTTTACATGTATAGTACTGTAGATGGAATGTTTGTATCAAACAACACAATGATTGCTAGCTGCAAGACAGCGACAGTGACTTCTGGGCACATCATGTCCATATTTTCAACTAGGCTAGCATTGCTGCTACAGGGATGGTAAAGTCAGTAAGTAAGTACCAACACCTTGGTCAGCATCCAGCAACTATTGGATGGGTTGCTGTGAAATGTTCAGATACTCATGGTTGCCAGACAGTGAAGCCTATTGACGTGGGTCATCCCTGACATCCATTTTTGTTAGCTATAGTATTAGCTATATATATGTTTTTTACTGATGACTGAGAGCACCTCAGCTGTGTTACACAATATGATCTCATTCAAATCTTTGTGAAAGACTGTGCACAGAATCAGTCATAATAGCTACTTTTCAAATGAACTGAACATGACAGCTTGCACTGATAGACTGAGTGTACTCTTGAACTGAAAGCAGTCAGAACCAGAAAAAGTAACCCCAAATTCCACCTTATTTAGAAGCACATAAACCAGGAAAATGACCAAATCTGAGCAAGTAAACAAAGTCTGGCGGGCTAAACGCTTCTGAAGCGCTCCCGGTGGGGTTAGAAGTTGCGTGCAGGAGAGACCAAAACAGCGCTGCACCCACAACATGATACAAGATGTGCCGCCAGTGGGGTGTCGGGGTGAGACAGATGAGTACTGTAAGAAGTAAGTATTACAGTAAGTTTGGTGGTTAGCATTATATACATCAGCTTGCAGCTAGAAGGTTTAGGGTTTGAGTATGCTGACCATCCTGGGCTTTTCCAGAGTTTGAAAGATCTTCCCATACCCGTGTGAGTTTCCTCCTCTTATCTTCCATGATCTTGTCAAAGACATCCAGGTTATGTTATCTGCTGATTCTGAATTGCCTTTAGGTGTGAATATGAGCATGAATGGTTTCCTCTTTCTGTGTGACTGACATGTGACCTGTCCAGGGTGTAGCCCACCCTTCACCTAATGTCCAGTCCTTCAAGGAAAAGCGAGTATGGATGATTGGTTTATGTCACACATCATCATGGTACTCCCTGGTTTTTCATTGGCTCAGTGAATTACCATTATCTGTCTAGGTGGGTGGAGACCTCATTTCAATACAGCCAATCAAATCTTGCATAAAGCAGTCACTTCAGTGGTGTCATAGGCAGAATGGACTGTCACACTGAGCCAGTCTGCTACACAGCAGAAGAGCTCTTAACTGTGAACAACAGCACACATTGGCTATCCTCCTCTAGTCTCCTAACTTGCAAATGAACACACATCTTGTCCTGCACCTTAACTTGTTGAACAAGCTGCTAGACGTACATTCATCGGGGAAAAGTGCACTGCTCACAGCAGTTTGCAGGCTAGATAGCTAAATATCCATGTCATGGGCAGACAAGCTGGTCTCTCATTCTCTACGGTGTAACCCTGAGGGTTGCCATCTTTTTGAAGTGTTTTCCTTCAATTCAAGTGAAATGTCATGCATCAGTTTGTGCTGTTTATGCATCAACTTCAGTCCTCTGCTACTGTCAACATAAAGAAAATAAAGAGTTAAAAAATAAAGAAAGACTTTAAGGGAGTGAAGCACAGTTGCATCAATTATGATATGAATGAAAACCTCACATCAAAGACATGAGCAGAAGATTTGGTCAGTAATAATAAACTATTGAGGGGAAGCAAGGTACCTGGTAGCCCACAGAGACCACTGTGGTGGATGACTGAGCAATACTTATATTTGTGACTGCCATGCTGATCAGGACAACTCTCTTGGATGTAATGAAATATAGATCAACCTGCTCCAGAGTGAGGGGAAATGTTGCTTCATGTTGGGCAACACCATGGGCGACAGAAAATTGTACTTGTACTCACCCTCACTGACAGGAGGGATCCACTTGAGGTCTGTCTGCCATTCAGATCTGTATTTGGACAGCCTCTGTCTTTGTACAGGAGGAATTGAGCTGGAGGTATTCGCCAACATTAAAATAGAAAAAAAAAGTGCATCTAAGTCTGTGTAACCAGGGCAACAATGATGTTGAGTGACAGACAGCTTGCCTGTCATTCTAGTCTTGGTGTCTTTCTTCTCAACAAATTCTGATTTCATACTTCTCCACTAGATTGTGATTTTTTTTTTTTTTTAGTTGAAGTATTTCTTAACTTAAAGCATGTAAAAATGTAAAAGTATTCATGAGAGTTGGGTGTGCACGAAAATCATGAAAGGACAAATGATGTCCTGTTTTGACTGAGTAAGAGATGGTGCATTTTATTTTTACCCTGTATTACTGTCAGCCTGCCAGCTGCTGTCAATCAAATACAGACGCCGACACGTCCCTCCAGCCTGCTGAGACGAAAAGGAGCATTTCTGAAATTTCACTTGTAGGGACCTATTAGAACTTTTAACAACATATTTAAAACATGTTGACATCATTCAAGACTGCAAAGACAAGACATGGCTAAATTTCAATTGGAGTTTAAAGTCTCGGGCGGCTGTGGCTCAGGAGGTAGAGCGAGTCGTCCCCAGCTCCTCCAGTCTGCATGGCGAAGTGTCCTTGGACCTGACCCCCGAATTGCTTCCATCAATTCCATTAATTGCTGTGCCATCGGTGTGTGAATGTGTATGAGTGGGTGAATGAGATATGTAGTGTAAAAGTGCTTTGAGTGGTCAGAAGACTAGAAAGGCGATGTATAAGTACAGTCCATTTACCATCAGCATGAAATACAACTCCCATTAGTTTTTTTTACCAACATTGCACAAAACAAAAACACAATAGAAACATTAAAATCATTAAAACATTCTTATCAAGTAAACCACTCTGTATTGTTACTAATCAAGCAAATCAAGGTTTTATGGAACAGTGATGTGAACTGTCTGTTACTCTGTTTACATTCACTACACTACGGCAGCTAACAGTGTCTATACTTACAGCCAAAGTGAATTTTTATGCTCCGGGTCCTCTTTACAAGTGTAACTACAGTGACTGTTTATCGGGTTCAGCGCTGCCAAAACACAGGTGATGATAACACATCCTCTGTGGACTGCAAGGATCAAAACCAAACTTCTGTTTCTTGGTTGTTTTTTCAGAGCCAGCATGGCTGTAGAATCTTGGTAGCCAAATACAGACACCTTGGCATTATTTATACTACCAGTAACGGTAAAATAGCATTGTAGAATTCTGATAGCAGACAGACATTTTCCAAAAAAAAAACATCTGATATGCTAAACCTTTTGAGCTGTTAGTTAAAACTTTTAGTTAAAACATTATACAGTGTGTGCATAATGTGCAATAGTGTAAAATCAGCTCAAACAAACAGGTATAGAATAGTCAAGTCTTTAGTGGGTGGTGGGCTAATATGTCAGACCTGGAAGTGACATTCTGTCAGGAGCAATAACACTCCACTGAAAGTAAAGATGGCAGGAGCAGCAGAGAGCGCATGATCCTAACCTGCTAATCCTCTCTGCCCTCTGGGAACCTGCCTCTCAACATCTGCCGCCTCCTCCGTCCAGCAGGCGGATGCTTCATTTCTCTAATGTGAGTATGACGTGCTTTGCCAACAACAGTTGGCCATGCTGTGGCCCTGTGACCCTGCAGCACTGACCACACACACACTGCTCGAAGTGAGCAGACACTCCATCCTGCAATTTGAGTAAAACCATAAAGATTGTTTCTATATTCTATGACACTGTACTGACAGAAACACACACAAGCACACACACAAACACACACACAGAGGAGGCAGATTCCCATATACAAAATATGCTGTTTTCTTGATGCATTCATGTCTATGCAATGCTCTTTATTCCTGCTTCCATCTAGAATAGATGCACCTACTTTCTACAAGAGGGAACAAAGATAAAAGCGAGCTGCTAGAGGAAGCAGAACACTGCAGCAGGCCAATGTACTTCTCACTGACTAAAGTGGAGGCAGGTTAGGTAGCTAACAGATAACAGTGCTTCAGGTTCAGGTTCATTTGGCCGTGAGAAGTGTATACTCACTGCTTCTTTTTTTCTGATAGTGTAAGAAAAAAAAAATGTCCCGTCCTATTTATTCATATGTTTGTTCATGTGTGCCTCAATTTATTATTTAACATCGCCTTCCGCTAATTAGCCTTAGATCCATTTTGAAATGAAATGATTATTATTACTGACTATTTTCCAGATTATAATGACTGACTTTGTTGACATTTTTGTTTTTTCTCTGATTCACTGACAGGAAAAAGAAAAGAAAAAAAACATCATTTGCTGTGAGATGTTCTTAATGTTTTGGATTTTTTTTTTGGCTCAAACCTGAAATGATCCTCGTGATGGGAGATATTTCTAATAGGGGTTGTTTTTGCTTTGAGTTATTGCAGGCATCTCAGTCATTAATACCAGGCATTGTTTGGAAAGTCACCAGTAGTGTAGGCCTCAAGCCTCAGAGATGAATCTCTGAGTCATGTCCCGAGTTAAGTGCCAAGTGAAGATGGGGGCTGGTTAGAGGATTGGGCTTTTGGCTATTGTTATACTAAATGACTGATTTCCCAACTGAATCAATAAACACAGAAGTGCAAAATATTAATTCTTTTTTAAATATGCATTTATTATTCAATCAATTTTATTCATTCAAATAAACATTTAAAAACAAACAGACAGTCATCCATCCACTGATAAATGAGCATGAGTTGCTAAGTTCTGAGATTATTTTGTCATGCATTCAGGTCCCATTGTAAAGAATAATTCTAGGTTCTTACAAAGGATTCATTACAGAATTCTCTATAAAATGTTTAACGATGTTTTGACGTCCTGACTGGAGAAGTAGCAGAATACTGGACGGCCAGTGAAGCTCAGTATGTTTATGACTATGACTGTCACAGAGTTAATATATCCACTCTGTCATTATTTCAGTGCAGTGTGTATTTTATGGTGTTTAGCAGTAGTTCTGTTGTGTCCTTCTATCCCTGTTGGTTAGCTGCCACCTGCCACAGCTGTTCCTCTTTGCTGATGCATGTTGTGTTTAGCAAATGTTATCATTACCTCCCAGATTGTTCCCTTTGCACCACTAAACCATTTTGCTTTCTTACTGGTTTATGGTTCTGCAACTCAGACGCTGACAGTCTTTGAATGTTTGTCAGTTTGACTCATGTTGCTTTGAGGACTTTATAAAGTGGTGATAATCACATAGGCCTGACCTGCTGCTAACAGGGACTCAATGGAATTTGGCTGCTCTAAGTAGGTTACTAACTACATTTTACATTTTGAGCTGAGTCAGTATGTAGTTAGCCTATATGAGATGTCAACCAGTATCCAGAAGAGTGTTTATGTTCATGAGATGGTTATTAGGGACTCCACAACCTATCCCTTTTCTAGTACACTACATATCTCATTCACCCATTCACACACATTCATACACTGATGGCATTGGCTGCCATGCAAGGTGCCAACTGCTCATCAGTTTGAGGAGCTAACCATTCATACACATTCACACACTGATGTGCGATCTACCTCTGAGCCACAGCCGCAATAAGCTGGCAACCAAAGTCACCTGGGATAGCCTCCAGCCCCACCCTGATGGGGGTAAGCAGTTACAGATAATGGATGGATGGTAAACCGTTTTAGCGCTAGAGGATGAACTACTCTTGCTCTGTAAAAGGATATGTTGTTGTTAGGTTTTACCAGCTTTAGGAAAATGTGTAGGCAGACCTGAGAATGTGACTCTGAGTTCATAAAAGATAAAGCTGCTTCAAGTGAACCGCATCTCAGCGTCCGCCTGTGTTTCCGACTGCAACACCTAGCTTAGCAAGACTGGAATCAGGAAGAAACAGCGATTCTTGTTCTGTTCAAAGTTAAAATGCACCGATAATGCACACGCTGTATCTTTATATGAAGGGAAATCTAAAATGTCTCGTGGCTATAGCAAGTCACATGTTGGAAATGACGTAGCACAGGAAATTGTTTTTTCATGAGCTCATTTGTTGGACAGCTAAATTGCCTTTGAGGTCATATTTGAGTAACCATGTTGAAGGGCTGGTTACATTCTATTATTCATCCAAATGACGATTTTGTGCCATAATTATTTTTAACTACGAGCCCTTCTAAACTTTGGCAAATTACAGACAATTCTTCCTGCTGACTGCCTGCTTCCAGAGTGCTGATAATATGGACCTGCCAGATTTTGTCTTCATTATATTTTCAAATTATGAATTTTCTCTTTCATGTCCCTGGGGCTTATGGATGAAAAGCAAGGAAGGAAAAAAGAGTGAGTCAGTGAAAGAGAGAAAAGAATAGGAGAGCTCACATCAGACTAGCTCCAGAGGCTTTTTGACTCGCAGCCTTGCCTGGTTTCAGCTCAGAGGAAGTGGAGAGGCACCAGGGGAGCTGTGTTGGATCTGAATCAAAGGCAGGCGAGGGCAGAAGGGGAGCGCAGGGTCACAGGTGTCCTGGAAGAAGGAGCTTTCTCTCAGTGGCGGGGTAGAACCCTTGAGCACAGTTTACATTTCAGAGCGCATGGGTTCAAATTCGCACATCTCCCTGCTGACGTCTCCTTCTATCCACTGCTGGAACTGCAAACTATTATCTGGTTATGGCCTTTATTCTCTCAGTTGCTGCTCGCTCTGTTTTATGTTAGGAAATACAATGCTTTATGACTCCGGGGACTGGTGTGGTCAGTGTTTTATAACGAGGGAGATTTCTATGGTGTTTTCTATGGATTATAAAACATGAGAAGAATTCCTTGAAAGCAAGAAACACAGCAAATGAATCCCATAATATTTAGAGAGAAAACAAAGGAAGTCAGAGTTACATAAAAATATGGGATAATCAATAGTTTGTAGTCTTTCTGAAAGGCTCAGTAATGTTTGCCTCTCTGAGTATGGTCATTTATTACACAGGAGTTGAGCATGTCAAGAAGACGAGACCAACCTGCCTGAACGACTGACCCAGTGACACTGACCTCTGAGGTGATGAGGTGTTGCTTTGACACCATAGTACAGATCATCCACACCTATCCCACCTGGACAAGAAAAGGAGCTATTTGAGACTGTTCACTGACTACAGTTGAGCTGTAGTTTGAGTCCCCTGCTGTACTCCAACACAATCATCAGGTGTGTATATATGTCTTTACACACCTTTGCTGACATATTTACTCACATTACACATTACATTTACACTATTTTCTATTTTGAATTGAACAAATGCTACAAGCACTCCACCTGTATGATTAGATGTATAAAATAAATTAAACTGAATTCAAATGAATAACACTAATTAAAACAAGACTATGTTGTTATAGTGATGAAGTTAGTGCTGAAATCAGCAAACACTGTGATGAATGAATTAACATTTAAGTGTAAAAGGAAAACTTCTGTCAAAAATATTCTTATGTAAATGAGGAAATATTATATAATATAATAAGTTTCAACTACAGACCTGTTCTTTCTGAAGAGGAGGTAAAACCAGGCTCCCTGCACGATTAGAGAATTTACAGCATCAGCACTGGGCACCCTTTCCCTTACAATCTCATTTAGCCTATTAAACAGACACAAAATGAGGTGTAATTCAGCCAGAAATTAGGAATCTTTTTTTTCTAATGACACTGATTTGATTTGGCCTTAGCTAAACGCCTCGCTCTCAGCCCTATCAGAGTCTGAGCCTTATTCAAATGATCCCCACATACATTAAGAGGCTTTTAGCTGCCTCCCCATCCATGAGGAAGGCCCCGAGCTTCAGGTGAGATTAGATGTGACTGCATGATAATGGAAGCACTAATGCAATGACAGCCGGATTCACGCCACGCAAAGGTTACGGCCCAGGCAAATTCTTAATCAGCTCAAAATGTCAGAGAGCTAACCTTGGGTCCAAATAAGGGCGTATCCAGGCATTAGGAGGCAGACCACGTCAGCATGCTGATGAGTCAGGAGGCTAGGTGGTGGGGGTGGGTCAGAGAATTCAGCAGCCAACTTTCTTTGGAACATGAGGTGTGTCTCAGACAGAATCATCATGACGAGCTTGGCAAAGGCATTTCATTCCCTATTAAAATGTATTAACCTGACTTAAGCACCTTTCTTTGCCAAGTTCTTGTCGTCCATTAGAAGGTTGTTTTGTTCATTTCATGGTATTCATGTCAGCGTTCGTTCTGTCAGAAGTGATCACAAAAGCAGAAATGAAAAATAAGCTTATTCAAGCAAACTGAGACAAGTTACATTTTCCAGTAAGAAGCACTGTATAATTCTGAATAAATGATTTCCACGCTTATTAAGCATGTGTGTGGAGCTTATGGCCATTGTTCATGGAAAAATAATTATGTTTTGTTAACTGGCTGACTGGCTTTGTCTTTAAACATTGTAATCGTGTTGGTGTGCAGCAGAGGTCTTCAACTACATTCGTCCAAGGACTGGATTTTTCTAAGCTGACTCAAAAAAATTAAATTAATTTAGGCCTAGAGCCTATTATTGATTAATATTTTGCCTTCTTACAAAATTGAACTGTCATTTTTATTAGCCTATATCAGTGCGAACAGACTCCTAAAAAACATGGGAAATCCATAGTGATAATTAGATCCTTAACTAGAAAATGCTCTAGAGCTCTGCCAAGGAAGCAGCTGAGCTCAGTGAGGAGCAATGGTTCAAATCTGTACTTACAGAATGCGGTCCTGATTGGCAGGAAATATAAATAAACTTTAACCCGCTCGTCATTTTGTCATTATTATGCAGCTGTACTTCTATTGAACATGGGACACCTTGTTAATACTACAGATGCCAGCACTCTGGGGGCAGCAGAACAAATAAATATTGACATCATTTTGATAGCAACCATGGTCGGATTTTATACTGCACAAGGCATGAACAGTGAAAGTGAAAGTGGAAGGAGAGGAGGTACTCTCTGAAGAGCCTGGTCTGGTAGAACGGAGGCTACTTTGTAGTCAGCGTTAGTGATTTGCATTTAATGCGGGCTGCTACAGGTAGCCAGTGGAGCTCTGTGAGCGGCAGGGTAACGTGACCTTTTGGGTTGATTGAAAAGCAGGCGTGTTGCTGTGTTCTGGATTTTCTGGAGCAGTTTCACTGTGCAATCTGGGAGGCCCGTCAGGAGGGCCTTACAATAATCAAGTCATGAGGTGACCACAGCCTGTATCAAGAGCTGAGTCAGCATACTGAGTCAGGTAAGACCTTATTTTTCTTATGTTGTGAAGCGGCACAACAACGGTAACTGAGGCAACTGACTGGAAAAGGTTAGTTAGTCATCAATCATGACCCCTAAGTTTCTCACCACCGTGCTGGGACAAGAGAAAGGGATCGAGAGGTTCAGCTGGAGGTGGTGTGCCTACATCCGTGCAAGGTTATCAGGTGGAAATGGCAGATTGAGCTGTGTCTCATCTGCATAACTGTGATATAAGAAGCCATGTGAGCAGACAATCACGAGGTGGTGAGATGTAGATAAATGTGCAAACCAGAACACGCTGAACAAGTGTCCTGTTAGGGAGGATTCAAACCAGGACAATTACTGCAAAATAAGTCAACTCACTGTGCCAAATACTTTTAAAGCAGTACTAATTGTTATCAGCTTTTGTCATGGTAATAGACACACAGTTTGAATCTATAGTCTCTGAGATAAACTACCACGTAGCTGTTGAATGTGCATTGCAGTCACAGTGTCGGTGGATGTGAAGGCGTTCTCTCCTGTGGATTGTGGTTTCACCCTGTGGTGATGTGGTCTGACTGCTGCTCCGCTCACTGTGCAAGCCTCAGCCTGTCAAACACAACTAGTGGACATGAAGAGAAGTTTATACACTCCTACCCACAATACGCACCCACCCACACACACCCACCCACAGCAGCAGTCTGAAGCACACAGACAAATCCATGTGTCCATTTGTTTTTGTTTTTTGTTGATGATCTTTTTACAGACAGACAGTTTACATTTTGCAGTGCACATTTTCTCTGTTCACACTCTGAGCTTGGCCTCGAGACAGAAACATAAAGGCTGTTAGAACTCTTTAGCACACGCAAGAAACGCTGGAAACTACAAAAGAAAGAACGTAAGGTCACCGTGTAGCATGTGAACACACACAGGAGCCAAGTGTGAACACTTTCACTTTGAATTCACTTCCAGTTTTAACACGTTATTACCTCGGACAGCAGAATCATCTGCAATTTGTCAGCTAGCCAACTTATCATACATAGGTAGACTGTATATTTTAAATTGAATTAGATGTAGCAACACCTCAACCGGGCTGAGAACTGAAGTTTTTTGTCAAAGCTGGGAGACAGAAGTTGTGTTGATAATGTTAGCTAAATGTTTTCTGGTAAGTCTTTGTAAAGACAGTTCAGATATTTCTTTCAAAATACATTAAATATGTTGCAGAAAATGTGAAAAGACTAATATAATAATGAAATGTGCAGTTATAGGTTAAAACAGTTTGTCACCAGTTTTTCAGGTGGTCCTAAAGGTTAGCTAATGTCAGTGCATGTAATGTTAGACTGGCCTGATTCCTGAGCGGAGTCAAGAGGAAAATACACCTGTTCAAGGACATGAGACTTCTTTGATATGCACCAGCAGCCTGTAGCTGTGACAGGATTTGAAGTCTAAGTGTGTTGGTAACAGCACACACAGACTGAGAGACACCTCCCTGTGCGGGTGTAACTACCTGCTGCAGATGCACCGTGCTGCCGGTGAGTGCACACAGCACGTTGTTTCACTGACGTACATGACAGTGAGACAGAGAGAGAGATAGAGAGACAGAGAGAGAAAGACAATTTTATAAACACATATTATTACTTCACACTGACTTCAAAGTTAACAGCAGTACAGTAGCTGGTTAATTCATGCCTCTTATTATGCTTAGGATGAATGGATTTGGAAGATTCACACTGATGGTGAAACAGCACACATAATAGCAAGACCAACCCCAAGTGCACTGTCAGAATGTCTGCTATGCAACCCGTCCAATTTTTTTTTTTTTTTTTTTTCATGTGGTGAAGCAAATTCATTAAAAACCATGATGGTATTAAATAAGGTAGTAATGCAGAATACATGTTTTACTATTTAGCTGTGAAAAGGAGGTCTTTTACTTTGATAGGACAAACACAGGACATCCTGTTTGACCTTCCATTTTCCATGGACATGTGACACTGTGATGGTCTGAGGGTGCCCAAACTTGACTAATTGTTCAATATTTAGGCAAAATTGATAAACAAATAAATAAATAAAGACTATTTTGAGTAAGTTAACCTTCAACTTCCATGATTTCATCCATTTTAGTTGTGATACTTATTTTGTAAAATGGTAAAATGAATTCTACAGTGATCTCATTCAGTCTGTGCACTCTGAGACTCTTATGTCTAAAAGCAGGGAAAACATTATTTCTTTTTCTATTTTGTAACTATAACATATTATCAGAATTATGAATGACACTGGTGAAAATCATTGATTTAACTAAAGAAATTGCAAAATTCCACCAAAATTATATCTGCCAAAAAAAGTTCAGTGTTTCATATATTTATATATTTATTGCTCTACTTACATTTACATGCAACTCTGGAAAAAGTCTGGATGCTGGAAGAAAAAAAAATCAACCAGAAGGGTTTCTTGTCCATCCAACTCTCAGAAGTCAAAAATGATATCCACTAACTCTGTAATTCCCAAATCCCAACCCAATGATAAAATGATGTTTCCGTGTTTGCTCACATTCAAGTTTCATTGTATTTTCAGTCACTGACACTAGAATGACATTCTGGGTATGAACAACATGTCCTGTTCAGAAGCTCTGTAATCCATAATGATAAATTCAACACTGGACATCTGGTAAATGGACTGTACTTATATAGCGCCCTTCTAGTCTTCTGACCACTCAAAGCGCTTTACAGTACATATCTCATTCACCCATTCACACACATTCACACACTGATAGCACTGGCTGCCATGCAAGGTTCCAACTGCTCATCAGTTTGAGGAGCTAACCATTCATACACATTCACACACCGATGGCGCAGCCTTCAGGAGCAGTCTGTGATTATTTATCCATTTTGCAGTTACTGTTGTCATACATGATGCCTTGGGTTGAGTCTGCAGACCAATCAGAGGCTCTCACAGAATAGGTGAAAAAATAGTGCATGTAACGCATTGTGTGATAGAACAACATGATTTGCCCTACAAAAAAATCACATGGCTGTGGTATTGTGGTTATGGTCACAGTCCTAATGAACAATGGTCAGTGGCAGGTGTGACGTGCTGTGCAGCTCAAAGCACTGCACAATGTGATTGGAGAGCAGAGCTCGACTAACTACCTGCAGTAGATAAAAGTGGTGTCTTAAACATTTATAAGACTGAAGAGCCAGCGTCACCTTCGTATCTATTAATCCTTGTAACCCTCCACACACGAGTACTCATACTGTCCCCACTCGTACACACACACACACACACACACACACACACACACACACACACAAACACTGACTCACAGGAGAGTAGAATTTGAGCCACAAGATAAGTGGAGGATAGATCCAGCTGATCTTCAGATTCTGACTGCAGATTAGGAGAGTTAAACCTCAGCGAGGGCAGACCACTGCTTCAGCCTGCAGCTTCTCTGATAACAGCGAGGACGAGATGGGGAGATAGAAGAGAGAGAGGGGGATTAAAGTGGAAGTAAACTGAGCACAGAGAGGGGAATATAATAGATATTGTTCAGGGAGACAGGCAACACTGGAATGAACGGGCTCACAATGACACAGTCACTTACTCTGCTCTAACTCTGTGTGTATGTTAATGATCACTCCATCATGGGAGAGTCATTCACAGGAGATGTGACAAGGAAACATGACGTACTTTCATTTGTCAGTTTACCCAGTGAAATTATTATTCTGGTTTATTTCAGCTTGGATCTTAATTGTTGTTGTTTTGGCCATCACCTATCGGTTATGGTAACGTCGTACTCACTAAAGCAGATGCTGAAATCTGAAAACATGATGTCATCACTACAATAATACAATGAACTCTAATGGGTCACCAAGGTATACTTTAAATGAAGTTTAATATTAAGTTGGACATAGTTGATAACCACTGTCAGCTCACATAAAAAAAGCTTGCTTCATAGTGCACCCTTCAGATCAGGCATGCAAGCATAAGTTACCATGGTGATCTAACCAGGCTTGTTTAAGATGAACAGATGAAACCTTTAATGCACTATGTATGGCTAATATCCTGCAACCCACTGTTAGTGCTATTACACAGGAAATTAGAGAATTGTTGTAAATGAGGCAGCAGTTTCTAAGTGCAGAACTGACAAACAAGTAAGGTTTAACTGGCAGGTTTGATGAAAGGCTGGAGCACGGGGCTGAGATGTGGGATATCCAGAGGCTAGATGTGTGGAAATCCAAATTGTGAGCTGGCTGGTGGCTTAGTTGGCTGGCAAGGTGGACAGATAGAGTGTGAATCCTCAAAGACAGAGAGAAAAAAAAGGTGTGAGGCAAAATATTGGCAGGCAGGCGAGCAAACTAGTTACTGTAACAACAACTGTGAGAAGTGAGCTGGAGGCATGGCACATAACAAACCGTATATGGCGCAATGATACGTTGGCGACTGGATGTCAGCATTAGGTTCTTATACTAACAAGGTGAAGGCTTGATGACGGACAGGTGTGCAGGCAGACAGACAGAACCAAAACACAGCAAGAACACCACATCCATGCTAAGACAGGTTGAAAACAAACTCAGTCCCATCAGACAGGTGTGACTGGCAGGACTCACGGAGGAGGAGTGGTGACATCTCTATCTGAGAGCAAATACACTCACAGTGTCAACAGTAAGTCCTCATTGCACTGGAGAAGTATGTTGAAGGAGGACGCTCCGATTATGTGGTATGTATCTTTACCACCAGGCTGGGTGTCCAAATAATTTTGACTGCTAAATTATTTTTCAGCAAACATGCCAAAGTGTCTGCGTTTCTAGTTTCTGAAATTTTGAAAACTTGATGGATTTTGGACTGTTGAAACAAGAAATCTGAAGCCATCAGCTGTGAATCATATTATCATGGGCAGTTTTACTCTTACAGACCAACTAAACAGTAATGAAAATGATAATTAATTGCAGTCCAATAGTTCCAATGCAATGCCATTGTCATTAATGTTATAGTAGACCCAGATAGCAGACTAACATAGAATCAATGTTGATGCATCAACGAAACTGTCATTTTTCATCAGTTTTGCATCCTGAAATAATAAAAGTTATTTCAATAATGAAACATAGATCAAGACAGACAAAAAATCAATGTTAGTTCAACTTAAAAACAATCACTTTTTATCATTGAACCAACATTGAAATAACAGTTAAACTAATCCTCAGATAGCAGACCAACATTGAATCGACATTGATTCAATGTTTCTCTTCTCAACATTGAAAAAGCAAATACATTGATGCAATGTTATCTAGCTTTGAATATTCAACCTCAACAAAAACGATGATTCCGATGGAATTTCAACATTGAATCAATGTTGCCTTGATATCTGGAGAGTTTTCATTTACTGGTGTATTTTTTCTGACTTTTCCTTCATTTTTGTCTACATATTTATACATTTTAATGTATTGTTATTAGTTTGGTTGATTGATTGATGGATTGATTGACTGGTCTATCAGAACGATGCGCACAGCAAAGGACACATTGAACTCATTTCAGTCTGAATCTTTGGTAAAATGTTAAAGACATGAAAAGACAAAGTGAAGTGACTTCGGTAATCTGGTGGCACCTGAGAGAATCTCATTAACATGAATTTAACTTTAGACTTTTACTGTCCCGAGCTGCTTTAAATGCTGTTTCAGAGGATTTTCCACCCTGACAAGAACAATATTCTGAAGAGTCTATCAGAAAATGGTTCTACCTACTGACTCACACTGTATCTCAGCCTGAAAAATTCAGCCTGTCTGCCTGAATGTCTTTATAGTGTGTGGAGAGCAGGGTGGAGGGCTAGACAAGGTTGTAGAGGATCCTCTCTTTATTTATCCACCTGAGCTCTGTCAAGGCCCCCCTCCCAGGCTCCTTTGCACGTCCCAGAATAGACCAAGCTGGGTGAGCTGGCGGGCCTGATTACACTCGGCACATTTATCAGTTTCCAAGGCTATCATTATCCCCCCGGGGAAAGTTGTGAATCCGCTATGGTGGCTGACAGGTGCAGGGCAATTTTGAGATTATTTATAATGACGGCTCCACCTCAGATTCCAAGCGTCATTGGCAGCTGTCCTCAAGAATATGTTACAGCGACATACAGGCAGGCAGAGACTTTAATGGCAGAGCACTTGAAAAACCCAAAGACAAGAGCACAAAGAAAAAGCTATAAAGAAAAACATGAATGGAATAAATTAAGTTAATGATCTGGACTTTTTCTTTGTGTTCTTGTCACGGCAAGTTCTACCCCTAATAACGGGTCAGTACTGTCATGTCTAACTGTAAAAGATGTACCTCAAATCACATGACCAGGCAGACTAAAGAGCCATCCACACCAAGAAATATAACTATGAATGTACTGTTAAAAATCTTAAATCTTAAATTAACTCTTATCATCATCAAGCATAATTCAAACCTACAGGTTTCCGTTTGTTCTCTGCGCAACATTTAGCTGTAACAGTTGTTCTTGGTGTGGAAGACTGAAGACTAGATCAAAATCAACTTGCAACTCAATGCAAGTGGCAGTGTTTGGTTTGTCCATTCTGGGCTACTGTAGAAACATGGTGGTTCAACATGGCACACTCAGGAAGGAGCCATGGAGGATCCACAGTGTCTGTAGAGATTAAAGGTTCATTTTAAGGTAACAGAAACACAATAGTTCTTATTTTTAGGTGATAAGACATAGTTATGAATATTATTCCATCTGTGTCATATTATGTAAAAAGACCCCCTAAATCTGACACTCTGGACTCTTCATTCATTTCATGTAATTTTAGTTTGAAGTTAGCACTTCCTCCAAATGGAATTACCAGCTTTTACTTTGACAATACTGACCTGGCTGTTCTTACAGTACACTTATCCCATGAATGCCTTCATCTGGCTACACTTTAAACTTCACATAACAACTTCTCCCTAAATCTGTAGACCTACAGTTGGTCACAGATGTGTCCTGGACACCAGGATTAACCCAGAAGCTAAGCAATGTTTGCCTTTAAGACATTCACTGTTCAAGACTGAGAAGTGCCATGAACAATGCAAAAACATTATAACTAACACATCATTAAAAATCACTCACTACAGAAGCTTATTTTTCTCCTGGGTTAAAGGTCCAAGGTGAGTTTCCAATAGTTAATGTGAGATGCTCATCATGAATGAACTGAAATTCTTCCTGTGCTGTTTCAAGGTTATAAATACTCATGCCAGGCAGACATAACTGGAAGGGGAGTAATATCACCAAATCCCTATCCTGTGAGTCTCCTTAATGTCAAATAAAAATGGCAGAACTGAAGATGCACAGTGGGAAAACGAAGCGGAGAGACCGTCCGATGGCTGCTGCTTGTTTTCGCATAAGTCCACGTGCTCTGGAAAGCCATAGTGTCCTCGCTCGTGTCTCGGTCTTCACAAGCTCCCAAAAGGATTCCTCCTGCAGTCTGAAGAGCTTTAAGCTGTGGAAGGAGAGAAAACCCAGACTGGGTCTGACTCCACTGCACTAGACTGGACAGTTGCCGAGTAGTACATTTAGCTGCTGATTTCTTTGTTTCAGTCATGTTACTTTTGAACTGAACTGAACTGAACTGAGCTATGTATTTCCTTATTTAATGTGGCTGATTTCTGATTTGGTGTGAAATACAATTATCATGAGGGTTCAGGTAGAGCTGTTCTTAAGCTCTTTTTTCCTAAATCCTGTGTACAGTAGACTACAATATATATAAAATAAATTGACTGACGAACCCAATACAAAAATTGTTAGGCTTGGACCTAACTGGCATCCCAACTCACGGTAGACTGTGAGTTGGGGTGCAGACCAGGCTTTATTGATCTAACCTTTCAGCATTTGGTCAAATCTGCTCTTGAACAATGATTCAGTTCATGTCAAGGTATCTAGAACACAAAGAACCTTTTTCTGGCCATCGTTTGTCAAGAAATTAGCAGGTAATATTTGTGGTTCACAGAGGATGAATCTGAAGATGATCGATCCCTGATCATTTCTTTAAATGCCACCACGTAAAGTCAACTTTTCACACATTATCTCATCATTTCTTAAATAAATTGCCATTAATTTTTTACCAAGGACTCTCGCTCCCAAGGGAATGACACCTTTTGACTCTGTGGCCTCCAACCCTCAGGACAAATTCACCATTTAGGTAAAGATAGAAGAATCAGCACGTTGTCCATTCTGTCTAAGACTTTGGTGCTACATACAACACACATCTAGATGTGACTCCTCATGGCTCCTGCTGTTACTTTGTGAATAGTGAACATTTCAAGCACAGCCTATACTCTTCAACCAGTTCAAAGACTTGTTACTCTGTGTCATACATGTTAATAGTTGAAAGTCAGCAATGAAAATATGAAATAAGAGAAGATGCAGTGGCCAGGCTCAACATCTGCACTGAGATCTTGCAGTCAGGGCTTCCAGGACAGTGCAGAGCTGGTAGTGTCAAATTCCAGGAGGCAGGGGCAGAGGTGACACAGGAAGGGAAGGGAGGAGACATAAAGCCTCCAATCATGACAAAATACACTTCATAGTTTAAATTCTTCAAAGTAGCAATCTTTTGCTTTGATAGAATAACCTTTTACTAGGAACAAACCACACCAGAGCCTGGCAGCTGACCAAGACAAGACTCACCTTTTTATGCAGTCTTGCGTTTAACTGACACAGCCTAAACAAAACAAAGAAGACACACCAGAGTTTGTTTCCAAGCCAAACTAGTTAGGCCTGGAAGCAAACTATGTGTTTGTTTGACATATTCTGTCGTCCAGTGTTCCTGGTTATTAAGTTGGCTCACGGTGGGCCCAGACCTTTCGGAGCTCTGACAGCTCTTCCAAAATGAAGTACAGCAAAGAGACTGGACCAAACTTCTGAGGATTCATATAATATGCATGTCACATGTTGACTCCCAGAAATGGCTGTGAGAAAACTTATTAAACATATTCAACAAATGATTGAGAATCTGTGTAGAAATAAAGAAGCATTGATGGGGCATTTTCAGGCAGTTTATTTAGAAGTTCTTACCAGGACAGATTGCTGCCTTTGTTTTGCTTCTAAACTTGGCCTGTGCTCAGAACAGTGGTCACCCATCTTCCCTAGTCAGATCATGACATTGATGTATTAGTATCAGTGAGTGGGAGTGTTAGGCCAAGGTTAGTAGAGTCTGACCAGTTGTTTTATCTGAGGCAGTGAGAGGAGCTGCAGATGGAGGAATGAGCTGCTTTACGATCATTGTGTGAATAGATGCAGTTTCTTTGCTCTGTTTTGTATTTCATACTAACTCAAATCTAAAAGAGCTTCCTGCACCTTGAACGGCATGTACAGTCGTGTAAAACATGGAGGACAAAGAAGTAATGACCAACAGGCACATAGACAGCCTTACATCCCAACATTTCTAGCAGATCCCTGCTGTCTTATGTGTGCAGTATCTATTTTGAGCAGGATAACACTGTGCTTTGGGCTGTCACAAAGTCATTTTAGCAGTATATTGCTTTCAGTGCTGCCTCTGTGTTTTTTCAGTCGAGGTGTGAAACCGATTCCTCCATCCACTGCAAAGCTTCTCCATCTGGATTGCTGTGACGGCATGCTGATCACACTGTACAGATAAGCTGCTACGTCTATAGAAACGTGTCACACTGAATGTCTTAGTTAAAGGTCAAAACAAAACAAGGATTAAGGATGCAGCATTTGTCTTTGTAGATAGATGTGTTTCTCTGTGCAAACAGAAATAAGATGCAGAAGTCTGCAGGCCAAGAGCTGTCAAATGGAACATAGCTCAGTTCAGCTTCTGGAGCTTCTGTAATGTTCAAATGGTTCGGGTTTCATTTCAGAGCAAAATGCTCTAAAATATGCAAATCCTATCAGCAGTCTTACATTTGTTTTCACTGCGACATAATCAACCTGCTCACAAATGAGAGTGAAAATGAAACAGGAAGCGTTTACCCCTACGCTGAAGACATTTCACTGACTGTGTTTTTGTGACAGACCTCTATAGGGTTGTAAAGGGGCAGAAAGTTTCTGGTAAATTTCCAGAAACTCTCAACTAAAACAACCAGATTTCATGCAGGTACACTTGAATACCTGCTATTTCCTCATCACATGCACATAGCACACTGTACCTGATTTCTGTACCTGGACCACACTTTAGAGCCCAGAGCACACAGAGACTACTGAAGACACATTTGAGCTGGTGGACTACATAACATTGTTCAATAAAATAATCCAAACTTGATAAGTTCTACTTACACTAAATCTGTTCAGTTTTTTTTTTGCTTGTTTGTTTGTTTATTTTGCATCTAAATGTTTAGATTTATATTTGGATATGATATATATTTGGAATATTTCAAAATTCCCCAGCTTAACTTGCCATGGTAAGTTTCTGGAAAGTTTCCAACATAGGAAAGTTTCTTGTAAATTTCAAGAAACTACATTTCTGGCAAAGTTTCTGGGAAAATGACTGAAACTTTACATAAAATTTACCAGAATTAAGTTCCTTGAAATTTACCAAAATGTTCCTTGTTCTGGTAAATTTCCAGGGAAGGTTTTACAGGAAATTTAACAAGTTTCTTGAAATTTACAGGAAACTTTCCAATATATTGGAAACTTTCCAGAAACTTACCATGGCAAGTTAAGCTGGGGAATTTTGAAATATTCCAAATTGTGGGTAATATAAACAAAGTATATCATATCCAAATATAAATCTAAACATTTAGATGCAAAATAAACAAACAAAAAAACTGAACAGATTTAGTGTAAGTAGAACTTATCAAGTTTGGATTATTTTATTGAACAATATTATGTAGTCCACCAGCTCAAATGTGTGTCTTCAATAGTCTCTGTGTGCTCTGGGCTCTAAAGTGTGGTCCAGGTACAGAAATCACCTGTGCGGTAGGGGGCGTGGCCTCAATAGCCCCTAAGCAGTGTCCTATGTGCATGTGATGAGGGAATAGCAGATATTCAAGTGTACCTGCATGAGATCTGGTTGTTTTAGTCGAGAGTTTGCTAAAATATATTTCCCCCAACAATATGTAAGTTCCCTGTTAAGGGCCAATTTTCTATTTTGTAAATTCCTGGTTTATTCCCATTTATTTCCCTAAATTCCTGTTAATTCCCATTAAGGGTTTCCAGCTTTGAAAATTCCCAAAATTTTGCAACCCAGATCTCTATCACTAACATCAAATTAATGAGCATAGAAACACAAATCAAAAGTACTATTCTCTTTGCTGCTCACTGATAAAATATTGAATACTGTGTATATGATAATTGACACATATATTAAATTAAATTTATTTTTATTTACGTAGCACCATATTATAACAAAACTTATCTCATGACACTTTCCATACAGAGCAGGTCTAGACCGTACTCTTTATAACACTATTTACAGAGACCAACAGTTCCACCATGAGCAAGCACTTGGTGACGGTGGCGAGGAAAAACTTCGTTTAACAGGCAGAAACCTCGGGCAAGACCCAAGCTCACACCTGCTGGACGAGAGAGCACAGAAACTCCAGGGAAGAAGTTTAGTTAGTAACATGGATTAATATGCATTAATGGGACAGATATGTTTACAGATGGTGGTGGTGATGGTGATGGGGAGGTAGAGAGAGAGAGAGAGAGAGAGAGAGAGAGAGAGAGAGAGTAGAGGGTTTGAGTAGAGTTTTCACTACGGGAGATGTGACTCATCTTCAACCAATATATGGTCCTTTATCAAGTAGACACTGTGTGTGTGGAATGTAAGTGACTTTGTGTATATAATACTACATTGATTTGTCACCTGACTAATTTGACAAAAGGAAAATCAGTCCAGAAATCACACTTATGAATTAATATCTTAGTTTTCTTGTTCAGGTTGTCTTCTTAAAGGAGACATATTATGCATTTTTTCCACCAGTTCACACAGGTCCCAGGCACCTTAAAGACATGTCTGTGAAATCCTTTGGTCAAAATTCCTCACGGCTCAAGCACAGCAGCCCTCTCTGTACCCTGTCTGTGCCGCACGGCGTTCAGGCGGTCGGTTTTCAGGTCTGTCTCAAAATGCAAATGAGCTGCTGCTCACTCCGCCCCCTCTTCCGCCACACTTCCGCCTAGCGTGCCGACCTGAGTTCGGCGTCAGGTTGCCATGACAACAGTTGAACACGAGCACTTGACATGGCCGCCGGTGAACACATGCCGCTGCAACCTTATATGTTCGAGCCAGAGTCAGACCCGGAAAATGAAGAGGCCCCAGAAGAAGTAAGAGAACCGAGGAGAGAACAGGACGTTTCTGAATGGTAAGTTTATGTAACGTGTTTTTATATCTCTTTGTATGTTTCGGCTAATGGCTAGCGCTAGGCTAATGATGCTAGTGTGTATGTAGCATTTACATGCTATTGGAAAAATACGTATATGAATTGAGCCAGCACTTTCTCCAAAATCACCAGCCACTCAATAGTCACGCTTTAGTCTGAACTCTATTAGTCACGTTACTTTTTTACCTACATTTAGGTGGTGTCTGGAGCTAACTTTGCCAGAACAGACACTGTAGGTCTTTCTGGAACCTCATAACTAGTATGTTTATCAGATATTGAAGCATAGATGTGTACTTTTCGTGATGAAAAACTTTGAGAATTGTTGCATCTTCTAACCTGTTGTACTTAATAAAATATTCAAATAAAGTACATCTGCAATGTTGTCACTTATTGAATTTCTTTCTTATTACAGGTGTACTTGTGGAAATTGTGCCACAATGCCCACAGAGCCAGAGAATATCTGCTACAAGGAGATACCACAGGTATGTCATTACGTAGTCATAATTTCTATAATGTAATGTGACTTACCGTTTCTAATTTACTAGGTAACAAGAAGACTACAGCAGGTTCCAAATCAGCCAACTTGTATGGTGGACCACCCTGGCCTTGAACCTGTATGTTTAAATGTGTACTCCCTGCAGAACGCATTTAGTTTCTACAGAGCAGACTATGGGTCTTTATGTTTGAGAGGAATAGAGCAGTACGTTATTTTATGCATAGAAGTAGTCTGTTACTATTGTAATAGAAATGAGTAAGGATTAAAGTACAATAAAATACTGTCCCTCTATCTTACATTGCTTACTGTTAATCTGTCATGTTTGTTACTTGTTATGTTACATATCAAACACTGAAAGCACACAAACAGTTCATATAGATTTAACCTTTATTGTCATGATTCCTTCAAACACCACACAACTTTTGAAAACAAATTTGTTCAATATACTACCTAGAACAGCAGTCTGAAAAAGTTTTGGTCAGCACTAAGGTTTCATAGAATTTCAGAAGAAAAGATGGACATGTTATAAAAGCATGTCACTGTGTAGTTTAGACTAACCATTAGGTACATTGTTTTAGCTGTTACAGATACTAGGCCTACAGGAGCTCTGTAAGCTGGTGTTGGGGATTTCTCGGCCATAGAATCAGGGTGGTACTGCTCAGCTGTGTGGTGCAACAGAGACGACCCAGACGGGATGGGGATCTTCAGCACCTCGTCCACGTATGGGCCAGAGTCTAGGAAAAACCTTCTTAAAGATGAGGTCCAACATAACCTATAAGACAGTATAGGAGAGAAAAAAATAATATACTTAATTATCTAATTTACATAAGAGCCCTGTTTTATGTTATTTATTTTTCACTTGTATAATAGATGTTGGCACATTCTTTGACTTACTGCCATTTTTAATGAAAGGTTGTAAAACTTACCGATGGTTGGTTCTACTTTCACTGTCTTAACTGTTGCAGTTGTTGGGAAGTTCAATCTGAATAGTGGCTCACCAGCTGATGTAGCTTAGGGACACCCAGCACTTTCATTGAAGTGGAGGGCTGCCAGGTAGAGTCTAGAGAAGAAAAGAATAACAGAAAAATGGTTGAGAGCACAAATATAAACATACATTGTACTCATTCATTAAGTATCATAATCACCTTTATTTGCCAGGTGTGTACACACACACACACACACACACACACACACACACACACACACACACACACACAAACTGTCCATACATACATTGAGAGCAAGATGGAAACAGAGTCATATTCCTTGTGTGTATACACACCTGGCCAATAAAGTGATTCTGAAAGTTACTACTTGTTAATTCTTTCAGTCCAGAAGCCTGCATGAACAGGCAGCCTGACATGTCACTAAAACTGGACAATATCCAGGTGGAGCTCATGGACTGAACTGATGCTGTGTATTGTAGCTTTGTTTACTTTATGTACCCAGCTCCCTAAGACTGGATCTAGCTTCAGACTGTGCTGTAAAAACTGTTTACAGAGATATCTATTTATCTCTGTAAACTGAGCAGGAACAAAAAGTGACATCCAACTAAAAAACTACAGGCGTCATGTTAGTGTGTATCACAACCAAGTACAGCTTTTCACAATTTCACTTTATCACTTTATTTAGTTTGTACTTATTTTACTATTTGTACTTATTCCAATTTATGCCAAATCGTACAGTGCGTATAGTTGTATATTGTTGTATATCATGTATACCTACGTATTAACTGTCATCTTGTGCATTTAGTTAGTTACTTATTTATTTTATGTTAGTCTAGCTATTTTATCTCTTTCTTGTATTACTTCACCACTTTGTATCACAACTGTTGCACAGCAGTTTCCCTAATTAAAGCTTCTTGAATTTTTAATATTGATACGAAACAGTTAGCGCTGATTAGCACGAGCTAACGCTAACTAGCCTTTTGGTACAGACGTTACTTGCTTGCTACTTGATCCACACCAATGTAACGCCAGTAGTTTGTAAGTTGAATGTCTGCCTGTAAGAAACACTTTTTGCTCCTGCTCAGTTTACAGAGATTAAAACAGACTTGTATAACGGGGCGGCAGTGCTGCCTGTCAACATGCAGCTGTGTGTGCTGAACATAACGGTAGCTAGCTGTTAGCGTTAGCTCGTGGTAATCTAAAGAAACACGAAGCACACTTACATTTCCATTCTCTGTAGTTGGTATAACTCCTCTTTCGTGTGAGGTCTCTTGCCGTCCTGTGTTGTTCTGTGTTCACTGTATTTGTCCGTGAAACGACTCGCGCATACACACGTTGAGGTCTAGTTGACAGTGTGGGGACATCTCCGGTAAAAGTAAACGTAATCCTCCATTCCTCGGTCCTCTCAGGCTGGGCCAATATAGCGACTTGTGCCGGTCACTGCCGTCAACAGCAGAGGAACGAGCATGTCTAGGTCTGAGCCTTGCCCAGCCATTCTTCTCCGTGAAGCAGGAACTTCGGAGCTTCACCTGAGCTCTGTGTTGTCATCACCTGTAGGGCGTGGTGGGTGGAGACTGGGTGTTGGCCTCTGCTGGAGAGCCCAGGAAGTGGGTCTGATCTACAAGTTTTGTACGTCACAACCAGAGCGGAATCTGATTAGTTAACCCAGAGACAAGCAGCAAGAGGGGGGTGTGGCCGCTGCAGCGCACGCAAAATAGAGGCGGTTGTTGTTTTTAAGACTGGGGGGGGGGGTTTGTACACACCCCGAATTCTAAGATATTAGTTAGAAGAGCTGGAAAAGTGATTTTTGCATGAAATGTCCCCTTTAATTCCTAACTTCTTTATTTCTGCATTACTCATTTTTAAATGTCCCCATTTACATTAAAAATGCCACTGATGTATCACATTACAAATTTGTCCCTCAAGGGCATAACTCAACATTTTCTAACAATGCCATTTTGATGGAAGGATACATAATGTAGAAATATGTGTAAATGTAGGAGTACTGAAGAATCTGTTCATTACCCTGATATCGAGATTGTGTTTTAATACCAGATAATAATTAAGTTTGAAGAATAACATTTGGGAACATCAAAAGAAAAGTCCTGATTCCTTTTGTTGTAACTTATTAATTCAAATAAAACTTTTTTTCATGTCTTTTATTTTTGTGTGGGCATGTAGGTGGCAGGTGTGTGTGTGTGGAAAATGCATCACACAATTTCATCTGCTCAATCCAAATCGATACCATGCAATCCACTCGCAATTTACTTCCCAAATAGTTTCTGTGAACAAAGAAACGAGAATTAAACTGAAGTCAAGTGCCAGCTGCAGGATTCCCCAGAGAGGAACTTTTCATTATTGATGTTCAAGCCATTGTCCACTTTCTGCAAAAAAAAAAAAAAAAAAACAGGCATGCTGATATATTCTGCAAGGTGGACATTTGTTAAACAGTTTACAAATCATACATCTATTTGGACTGTAAGGAGGGAACTTTACTGAATCCAGAGGTAAGAGCTGGTGCTGCTTTATCCACAGCTCTAGGTCACTTTAGTGCAGTGGTCCAAGTATACAAATGATAGCCACTCAGTAGACAGACTTCTCAAGCACCTCCACTTGTGCATTTACCTGCTTCAACAGACTGCCATTACCCACTTAAAGTCAAACGTTTCCATTTCCTATTCAATTTCACCTTAACACTTCAACCGCCAAGAGGTGTCATTTTGACCACCTGGTGTTTTCAAACACATGTACCTCTTTCAAAATAAAACTCCTACATCTCTCAGTTCATGACTTTTCTAAAATGGGTTTATTAATCATTTCGTGATTTATGGGGTGTGGGAAAAAAGAAAATCATCAGTGAAATCAACGAAATATTCATCAGTGAAATACAGCATCCCCAATATGGCATGCAAACCAAGCACCCCTCTCTCGCTGCTAAACCAGTTGATCTTCTCCGGCAAAAGGAGCAAGAGTTGCAAGGCCAAAAGAAACTAACTAAAGTGAAAAGAATGGACTTGTGCTGTGCTCCAACCACAGTGCCCATGCATCTCATTAGGTGAGGTTAATGTTGAAATAATGATAGTATTGCAAAAAAATATATATTATGGTTGTTAGGCTTTTATGTTATTTTATGGTGTTATGCTTGTGTTTTGATATGCCTATTAGTGTGTATGCGCTGCAACGTTTGGATACTACTACCACCTCCAGTGATAGCGGGGGTCACAAGTCACTGGCACTGTTATTTTGGGTGTTTCAGGCTGAAAAGTTTGTTGTATTCACGGCAAAAATGCACCAGCAATGGGAGAATTTGTTTGGATTTACTGATATCACAATGATCCTGGACGGTACGAAAGTATTATCACTATGCACCAAATGTATATTAATCAACCTCTAAAAATAGTCCTCAACAAATGCAGTATTTCCTGATGAATAGTGAAACCTCTTCATTGGTTTTAGAGCTGTTTAAAAAAAAAAAAAAAACACCCCAGAAACAACCACTGACAGTAGTTAATTAACAGGGCATCACTCATTTAGAGGTGCATTCTTTCTAATGATCATGGTTCATTTGGTCAATTATGGTCCCATATTGAGTAAAATAGGCAATAAAGCAGCATTTGCATTAAGGTGTGCCTACCTTTTGACTGAAGTTATTCTCATTGATTCCGCCCAATGCTTCACAACAGGTTCGGAAAACTCAGCTCAACTTTCAAACTAGGCAGCACTGATCAAATAAGCATCAATAAGACAGGATTTTTTTTTCTGCCCTATGTGCCCAGATCTCACCTGATTACAGTAATTTCTGGATCTGACAAACCAAGATAGCACAACCATAAGGACAAACTCGGTATTGGTTTTGGTCTAATCATGAGATTTAACTTTAACTAATCAAAAAGAAAAAAAAAATGTAAAGGTAAAAATGTAAAAATGAAAAGGGTATTTACAATTAGAAAAAACAAACAAACAAAAAAAAAACTCAGACCTCCAGTCTAGACGTGAGGCCTTTTCTTTTCTGTTCCTCTCCTGTAGAAAGAGAAGGAACGGCATGGCCACAGCACTGACTCTCACAGCTTCTTCTTCACAGCTGCTCAGCTCTCTTTGTATTTATATGCAACATCCCACAGGAGAAAATGTATATTTCATGTTTTTGACAAGTCAGACATGATGGCTTGTCTACTCTGGAGTCAAAATTTAACTCAAGTTAAAGTCAAGTTTCTCAGCAGGAGCTTGTATCCAAGTACACAAGCTGACATTGCTGTGATTGCACCTCACTTCTACGTCTCTTTTTCTTTTCTTTTTTTTGGCCCTTTTCAAGCTTTATTTTTGACAGAGACAGTGAAGAGTGACAGCAATGTGGGGAGAGAGAGATGGCATACAGCAGAGGGCCACAGGTCGGATTCGAACCCTGGGCCGCTGCTGAACCTTCGTACATGGGGCGGATGCTCTACCAACAATGTATCATACTGAGGCTGTTCACAGTTTCATTTCTAATCATTAGTTACCAGTTAAGGTACTAATGAACTTTTGCATTCCATTTAGATATTCTCAATCCAAGAGATGTTTACACAGAAACTTAGCATGCTCAGCAAACATCCCAAATACATGGACCGATCCATAAATGTCTGTTTCAGCTGGATGGTTCAAATGGTGAATTGTCCGTAACTTTAATAAAATAAAAATGACAAATATAAAACTGGATCACATGCACACATTACATCCACATTAACTACCCTGCTAGCATTCTAGCTAACTACTCTTACAGATAAAGCATCTTTTCTATGTAAACTTATAATAATCAAACTTTTTCAACAGTCTAATTGTAACGGACTAACCCAAAATATATCTGATGATCAGTCTGGATGAAATTTCGGAGCTCAGTCAGCTTTTGGAGGCGGGTTCCTGTGCCGTTCTTGGTAGTACTACGGGCATCTGATTGGTCAAATCTTGGTAGAATTCTTGGTAGCAATGGGCACTTTGATTGGCTCTCACAGGATTGATTAATTGACACCCCACTGCATCTCTTTTTAAAACTGTAATTTATGTAAAAGATAAACACTCCAAGAATTCTGTCCAGTAGATTTTTGGACATAAATCAATTTAAATTAAGTTCATGACCTAAATAAATGAATAATAATAAAAAAAAATCAACCAATCTATGTACAGTTTTTATCAGACAGCTGTGCTGTTAAGAGCGGCTCCAACAATAAACCCAACAGAAACGTAAAGTGAGACACAAATGGAATGAAATCCAAATGAAATCCTCAAGACTGATCACATTCTGAGTGGCATGCCAACAAAGGGCCGACAGGGCACAGCTGAAGGCCAAGTGGTCTCACTACAGATGGTGAGCCGCCTCCCTGCAGATTTACTGCTAACTGGTACTCTTTTATGTTTCCTGGCCAAAATTCAACATTTGCATGCAGTATTCTGATTACAATGGAAGAAATCACAGAGTTTAATGATTTAAACAATCAGCTAGCAAGTCATTCTTGCTGGGTCTAATTAGCTCCTCCATACAGATGTATGCAGACATCCAGACCATGGAGGGTGGACAGATGTGGTACATTAATGTTCTTTTTTGCCCCGAAATAACTCTTTTAAAGCTAGTGCTTTCACTGTCACTGTACATGTGTTCAGTTGCAATTAGCTGCAGTAATAGCAGCCAATTGCCGGATTTGTCTATAAGAGGCTCTTTATTCTACAAGCAGCTATTGAGGTCTATCTGTGACAGTCAAAGCATCTGCACAACACATTTGTCCAGGACAAAACATCTCCATGAAATTCAGTGCACAGGGTTAATATGAACCCTATAACCTTTCCTTTCACCATATGGCCAAATTTTCCCACTTCACATTGGTCATGTCTGGGTACATTGGGGTTGTAACTTAACACTGATTGCATTTATCTGAGCTAGTACACTACATGTGCAGTCACTGTATTGCAGAATCAGGTGACTCTGGTTCCATTCTATAGTGATTATTACAAAAGTTATTTTTCTGTTTCAACAGTGGTAAGCCATTACTTGCCAGTATAGACAATAAAACAAGTGCTGCATATGTAGCTATTGTTGCATAAAGTGAACATGTCCACTCACAGTAAAGGCAAGAATGATAAAAACTTAATGGTGTGTGTGCATGTCTGTGGTGATGATATGAGCTGGGAGGAGTGTGGTGTAAAATGGTCAGTGGTCAGTGGACAGTGGACAGTGGTCTTGTTGGTTACTAATCATCACAGTAATAATCACAGTAATTATAGTTATAGTAGTAGTTTAATTTTTGAAATAGAACACTGATGGAGCAAAAGCATAATAATAAGACCAGTACTAACATGGCAACAGCTAATCTCCTCACAATACTATCAGGTTAGTATCCACACAATGGTAAGAAAGAAGTAACTGAAAATGAGGTTCACTATTTTCATGAAGGAAGGAAGGTAATAAGTGGATTCAAGTAGATACAGCATACTAAAATTATTGAGGTTATATTTTGGTCATGTTTTCACAATATTCAAGACCTTGACAATGACAAAAACAAAAGGGTTGAATCTATGTCTTCATCTTTGTCACATTACTTTAAACTAACAAGCAGTAACTCTCACAGATTCTAGATGCTATGTAACAATGACTCATGAGTCAGGGCAGGATCTTGCAGAGCCATCTGGTTATACTTATATGTATTTCCTTAAAGATGTAACATTTCTGGCACTTGGGGGCTGCACATAGTGTGTGTTTTTACCACACGGCAACCTCTGCAGAGCCTACCGAAGCGGTTTTCCTTGTCAGGTTTGGCTTCTAGAATCATGTGACCAATATGTGAACTGCTCACTGCCATTTGCTCAATGTTGCAAACTTAGCAACTTTGTCGCTATATTTTGTGAGAATTCAGATCCCTCTAGTGAAATAAAATAGAGAAATTTCAGATAAGCAACTAGCGACAAATCAAATTCAAGACAAATCAAATATTACATTTTATTTGTATAGCCCACATTCACAAAACACATTTAGCCTCTGAGGGCTTTATAGTCTGTACAGGGAGTGACACCCTTTGTCCTTAGACCCTCGGTTTGAGTGAGGAAAAATCTATCTAGCAACTTTTTCTGATGTGAAAGCACACTCTAAACAGGTGCTGCCATGGGCCCATCCCACTTCCCAAAGCACTTACAGGCAGCCCAGTCCTGATGCAGCAAGGATGTGGGATAAAAAGAAAAAAATATATATCATGATTTATACCTAAAACCGCCAAGGATCATTTTGGCCAACAGAGAAATCAACAGCTTCGACATGCCAGATTGCCTAGCAACGGCATTTTTTACACATCTCTTGATAGGTACGCTGTCATATCACAGAACGTCCTAACATTCTAGAAATGGCCAACATTCTAGAACTTGCCAACATTCCAGAACATGACAGTATTCTACAATATGCCAATATCGTGAAACATGACAATATTCCAGAACTTGCCGACATTCTAGAACATGACAACATTCATTGTTCACTATATTCCAACTTATCCCAGAACATAACATAATTCAGACACATGACATCATTCCAGAACTTCCATACATTCTAGTATTGGCCAACTTTCCAGAACATGACAACATTCCAGAACTTCCAAACATATGGCAACATTCTGGAACATAAGGACATTGAACTATATTCCAACTTCCTTAAACATGACAACACTTAATATGCCAACATCTTGTAACGTAACAACATTCTGTAATTTCCAAACATTCTAGAACTTGCCAACATCCCAGAACATAACATAATTCTGGTACATGACATAATTCTGGAACTTCCAAACATTCTACAACAAGCCATAATATGCCAACATCCTGTAACAAAACAACATTCCGGGATTTTCAAACATTCTAGAACTTGCCAACACTCCGGAACATGACATAATTCTGACACATAACATCATTCCAGAACTTCCAAACATTCTAGTATTGACTAACATTCCAGACAACATTCAACTATTTGCCAACTTCCTCAAACATGACAACAATCTATAATTTGCCAACATCCTCTAACATAATAACAATATTCCAGAATTTCCAAGCATTCATTCTGGGACATAACCTAATTCTGACCGCGACATCATTCCGAGTTTCAAACATTCTAGACAGTCGAGATATGCCAACATTCTGGAACATGACAACATTCAACTTTATTTCCAACTGCTTAAACATGACAACAATCTATAATATGCTGACATCTGTAACAAACAACATTCAGGTTTCAAACATTTCTAGAGAACTTGCCAACATTCTGGAACTATGACATAATTCTGACATAACATCATTCCAGAACTTCAAACATTCTAGTACTGGCCAACATTCTAGAACTTGCAACATTCTACAATATGCCAACATTCTGACACATGACAACTGTCTATGATATACCCAACATCCTGTAACATAACAATATTCGAATTTCAAGTGTTTTAGAACTTGCCAACATTCCTGGTACATATAATTCTAACACGACATTAGTTCCAGAACTTCCAAACATTCTAGTATTGGCCAACATTCTGGAACACTGCAATCTCCTGGAACTTCAAATATTCTACAACTTTCAACATTCCAGAATGTGACAGCATTCCGGAACTCCAAATATTCTAAGACTTTCCAACATTCAGAACATGACAACATTCCAACTATATGCCAACTTCACTCCAAACACTGACAACAATTTATAAATTTGCCAACATCCTCTAACATAACAATATTCCAGACTTTCCAAGCATTCATTCTGGGACATAATGTAATTCTGACACGACATCATTCCAGAACTTCCAAACATTCTAGGCAGTCGAGATATGCCAGTATTCTGGGTTGTGACAACATTCAACTTTATTCAACTTCCTTAAACATGACAACAATCTATAATATGCGACATCATAACAAAACAACTTGTTCGATTTCCAAACATTCTAGTACTTGCAACATTCTGGGACATGAACATAATTCGGCACATAACATCATTCCAGAACTTCCAAACTTTCTAGTACTGGCCAACATTCTAGGACATGCCAACATTCCAGAACTTCCAAACATTCTAGAGACTTGCACAACATTCCAGAAAATGACAACATTCTACAATATGCCAACATTCTGACACATGACAATAGTCTATAATATGCCAACATCCTGTAGCATTAACAACATTCTAGGATTTCCAAACATTCTCAAAACTTGCCAACATTCCGAACAGAACATCATTCTGGAACAGAACATCATTCTGGAACTACAAACATTCTACAACAAGCCCAAAATTCTAGAACTTGTAACATTCTAGAAATGACAACTTCCTTAAAAATGACAACAGTCTATAATTTGTCAACATCCTGTAACATAACAATATTCGGAATTTCCAGCATTTTAGAACTTGCCAACATTCCACGATTTTATAACATAACTCTAACACATGACATCATTTAGAACTTGCAAACACACTTACCAACATTCCATTACATGCCAACATTCTGGAACTTCAAATATTCAATTTGCCAGCATTCTGGAACCTGACAACATTCAGACTTCCAAATATTCTGAACTTTCCAACATTCCAGAACATGACAACATTCATTCTGTAACTTTCTCAAACATGTAACAATCTATAATTTGCCAACATCCTCTAACAACAATATTCCAGAATTTCAAGCATTCATTCTGGGACATAACTTAATTCTGACACAACATCGTTCCAGAACAAACATTCTAGACAGTCGAGATATGCCAACATTCTGGAACATGACCATTTCAACTTTATTCCAACTTCCTTAAACATGACAACAATCTATAATATGCCGACATCACCAACAAAACAACATTCAGGTTTCCAAACATTCTAGTACTTCAACATTCTGGAACATGACATAATTCTGACACATAACATCATTCCAGAACTTTAAACATTCTAGTACTAATAACATTCTCTAACATGCCAACATTCCAGAACATTCGAACATTCTAGAACTTGCTAACATTCCAGAAAATGACAACATTCTACAATATGCCAACATTCGGACACATGACAATAGTCATAATATGCAACATCCTGTAACATAACATTCTGGAACTTTAGAAAAGCATTCTACAACAAGCCAAAATTCTGAAACTTACACCAACATTCAGAAAATGACACCTTCCTTAAAATGACAACAATCTATAATTTGTCAACATCCTGTAACACTAACAATATTCAGAATTTCAAGCGTTTTAGAACGCAGCATTCCGATTTATATAACTCTAACACATGACATCATTCCAGAACCAAAACACACTTGCCATTCGGAACATGCCAACATTCTAGGAACTTAAACATTCTAGTATTGGCCAACATTCTGGGTGTGCCAATGCCCTAGGTTTCAAATATTCTACACAACTTTCCAACATTCCAGAATGTGACAGCATTCGAACTCCCAAATATTCTAGGGCTTTCCAACATTCAGAAACAGCAACATTCAACTATAATACCAACTTTCTCAAACATGACAACAATCATAATTTGCCAACATCCTATAACATAACAACATTCCAGAATTTTAGTGTTCATTCTGGGACATAACCTAATTCTGACAGATGACATCATTCACGAAACCAAACATTTAGTAGTGGCCTATATTCCACAACTTCCAAACATTCTAGAACTTGCCAACATTTTGGAAGATGACAACAATCTATAACATTCTAACATCCTGTAAAATGACAATATTCAACTACATTCCAACTTCTTTAATCATGACAACAATCTATATCATGCCAACATCCTGTAACATGGTAAATGGACTATACTTCCGACCACTAAAAGCACTTTACAGTACGCATCTTATTCACCCATTCATACACATTCACACACCGCTGGCTCAGCCTTCGGGAGCAATCTGGGCTTCAGTTCTTGCCCAAGGACACTTGGGTAAGAACACTTAATTGGAGGGGATTGAATTTTCCAGCGTATTTTCCAGTCTTTATGCAGGCGTAGGTGATGTGGTTTAGGCGTTTGAGTATAGTGTGCTGGCATAAAATGCCCCCCATATAGGTATAGTGTGCTGGCATAAAATGCCCCCATATTTGTATATGTGTGTGTGTGTGTGTGTGTGTGTGTATGTGTCTGTACGTGCATGCGTGTGCATGTATGATAGCGAAAGCGCTCCATTTCTTTATTTCCAGCATTGTAAATAAAACAACTGTATTATAACTTATGTTATTATGTTTTCCTTCTACAATAATTAAATGATTTAAGTGTGTTCATTATTGAGTTTAGTTTGTTTATTTTACCCTACAGTTTGTAATGATGAATTTACATATCAATTAACATATTTGTTCAATCTGTGATGTATTAAAACAACTGTAAAATTAATAAACCACAAACTGAATTTTAAATTGTTATTTTGTGAAATCTCATGTATTATTTGAAGTAACAGATTAAAAATAACAACTGCTTCTAGAAATGTTTTTACGAGTGATGACGGGTCAAAATGACGCTCTCTGGTGGTTCTAGGGAGTGTTGGCGGTTCTAAAACAAGAATCGACAGAAGAAAGTTCATTTGAAGTTCTAAACATATTTAGGATGATTTTTACTGACTTTTTGTCTCTCTCATGACGTTATTCCTCTCTCCTACAGGCGTCTAAAACCTATACACAAACTCAATGATTAAGTTCCTTTAAACAACACAAATTCATCTTACATGCCCAAGAAGAATCAGAAACAGGTTCATTGCCAAGTAGATTTTCACATACAGGAAATTTGTCTTGGTGGAATTAATCTTTATGTGATCCATTATTAATGCAGAAACACCAAATGCCAGTCATTACCTGGAAACAGGTGGTATTTCTGGTCCTCCTGTGGTTTTTAGGATATGTATTAACCAAATTACTCAGCTAAATGTTATTTGAAGTGGTGAGTAATATTAACCAAAAACAGAACTTTGTTTACTGTTGAGTGATCTTGTTAATTATCAGCAGCCATGTTGTCATTAGATGACTTTGTGCTGTAGGTTTCACCACATGCAGCTGATTCACATGGAAGTCTATATTTTTTCAAGATATTTTTGACTCATAACTTCTCTCCCTTCCTCTCATTTCTCTGTCAGCCTTTTTCATCCACACACATCCTTATTAGCTGGCATTTTCAAGTACAACCATCTGAGTGTTTCCTTGACCTTACAGCACTAAAATCTAACACGACTGGATATGATTAACAGCGATTGCCACATCTTCGATCGCGCCGCCCTCAAAGCTCATCCTAAGTAGAATCTATTAACCTTAACATGGTACAATATGCAATTCGATGCACTTTAATGTAAGCTCTTGGCTCCACTCCCAAAAAAGCCTTTAGAGAGGAAAAATGCACAGCGGTAACTGGATGTGGAAAAGGAAATGCCAGTGATATGTGTAAGCCAAGACAAGCTAACTCAGTGGGCTACATTCTAATAACCCACATCTGACTGGGAGACGAGCGGGTCTAAGGGGAAGCCAAACAGTCTTTTAATTCCATCTTGGCTCTTTTGATTCTGTCAGACAGCGTTTCCTGCCGGCTCTGATAGCCTGGCAAGTTGTGTAAATCAAATGTCTAGGGTTCACAGCCCTGTGTGAATGCTGTGTTTATAGAAATTGTATATCCATGTGAAATTGTAGCTGGCTAAATCCTTTTGTCATTACCTAGCATGCCATTGCCCCTAAACCCGCATGAGTTTATTTATTTCCTGGTTTAAACACTCTGCCTGTCTAGGACTATTATTTTATAGCCTGTTTTAGGACTGAAGATGACCTATGGTGGAGTTTCCAAACCCTGTATATGTCAGGAGACAGATGTTTTGTGTGTGAGTGGGTTTGAAGAGCATATGTTCACCCTATGTGGGCTATTTGCACTATTCTGCTATGATACCATTGGGCTTTACTCATGATAGAGTGGATCAACATTTCCTGATTTACAAAACAGCAAGGCTTTTGATTTAATGACACACATGATGTGCAGTACACTCACTATACTATACACTAAGCAGCTATTATTTTCAGTGTATCATTTACTATAACTCTAATTTATCAGTGCATTACAACAGTCAACACAAAACAGATGATGATTTGTTTTTGCCATTTGGAAGATACAACTGACTTAAAGGTCCTGTGTGGAGGATTTAGTGGCATCTAGCACTGTAGTTGCAGGTTGCAACCACTTCCACTTACCTCCTGTTGTGGAGAAATCGCTGAAAATCAATGGCACCATATATATATATATAATTACAGCATAAGACATCAGAGGCCCCGAATGCTTTGTATCTTACAGTGACAGCATGACATGAGATGGGGAATGACATGCGAGAAAGAGCCACAGGTCGGATTCAAACCCTGGACTGAGCCTTTGTACATGGGGCGGCTGCTCTACCAACTGAGCTAAAAAACACCCCAATGCTGTAATATTTATTGACGCTTGATCAAGGCGAATTAGAGACAACGTCACATACAATCAGGTATGTCTATGAGTCAGTCTCTATTCTGCCAACTCATGCTGGTGGTCAGACTTTAAACCCTTACAGATGACGCCACAAATATTATCTAAGAGGATGTCTGTAAATATTTAAGGATCATATCTACAGATATACTTTGTACATGTGAGCCTTAAGGGTAACAAGGGGATTAGACACTAATGAAAACATGGCCATGAATATTGTATTCCATTTCCATTTCAGGCTAGCAATTGATTGCTGTTAATGAAATGCCAGAGTCTGATTAGACCTGAATTTCAGTTACTACGAGACGTCTAGCTATTATCTCATTTACCCAGTTTTGTAAAAGGGACAGATTTGAAAGTTTGCCAGGTTTCACTGATAGCTGGACATCATCAGCATAGCAATGATGAGACAAACTAATGAATAATGTGCCCAAAATGGAGCATGTAAAAGGAATCAATAAATAAATGAACAAATAAATACATAAAATAAGTCCCAGAATAAAGCCTCGAGGAACTCCACAGAGGAGCACAATCAAACACAATTGTCAAACAGTGGGCAGGTCACTTCACTGGTCACCTTATGGGGTTATGTAGACACTTATCCTTAATTCAAGACCAAATTTTATCTAACATGTATTACATTACATAGTTGGCACTGATAAATCATGACATCTAACTGATTGCTTAAAGACTGAATGTGACATGTTGTAAGGACTAATTGAAGGTCCCAATGACGCTTGTGTTTACTGAGGTGACCCTGAACCAACCAGACTCTCCTCACAGTATGAGAAGGTAGATTAGGTAGTTAAGGCTTTGGTAATGTATATTATATATCCACTGTGCATAAATTATTTTTTCCATTTCACAGGTGATGAATAAATGGCAAAAATTTGTTGAGTTTTGGTTTTAAATGTATTTCTAATGAAAACATAGGTTCTTTCTGTTTAAATAGCTGTTAATGGATTTGATTTCATGCTTGTGGACCTTTCCTCACCATCAGCCCATAAGTTACACAAACAATGTCAAAGTCTAATGAGGTTAGTCTCTGAATAACTGAGCATAATATCCACCCCGGAAGATGGACCCATTCCAGTTTGTACATATTTTGTGGGTCATTTGAGGGTGGCATTCAAATAAATCACCAAAATATGTACAATTACACAAAAGATCCATCAAATCTATTAATCACATTTTTTTGCCACCTCAAGGATTCTTTCAGAGGTTTTTGTCATGTTAAGACAAAAAGTAAAGACAGACGAAGCACAAACTCTTTTGATTGATGTTCTTTTGTAAAATGTCAAACGAGACATTTTGTGACCTAGGACATCTCACGGGTGAAAGAAACTGAAAATGTTTTTTTTTTTTTTTTCCATCATGCACTGTTCAGACCTTAATCCTGACATTCAGACAACTACAACCCCATTATTTGATACAAAACCAAGAATCATTTTTAGAACTTTTCCTCTTGCATCTTATGCAAACTAAATTGAAACAGGCCCCCCTTCACCCTCCCACACCCAAATAAGCATTATTTAATCAACAGAAAATTCCATTCATATCTGATCCAAGGAAACATCTGAGTGTGCAGAGGCTGAAGTCATTCAGTTCATTTTTCATGTCACTAGCCAAGTATGTGATATGGCCCAGCAAAATGGTTGGTTGTTCAAACATTGATAACACAATTGAATTTCAAGGTCATAGAACATCATATCAGAGCTCTGTTAAACAGCCTCACATACTCTTTAGAGATTCGTTGCTTTCCAGCTTTTAGGGAAAAAAAGATCCTTGCTCTGACCAAAGTTTCCAACATTGATTTAGCCAGTTTTTGCAAAAAAAACACACACATGCTGTACGCATTATGCAGGAAATACTGTAGTGAAACAGGATACCAAAACCTCTTGTGTCCTTATCAAACTAAGTATTGATGAATATCTGACATGGAGTTGTGTTCACCACAACAACACATTGCCTTGCTGCAAAGTCCCTTTGTGATACCATTTTGTTGGCTTTCTTTCAGGGGAGACATTTCATTAGTAAACTAGAAGAGTGCACTCAGTAAAGTGCTATTCTCCACCAGGCAGCAGATGGTTAAGCACCTTCTGCAATACCAACACAAGTGCCAGATGCAACCAGGGGAGCAAAGTCTGTAATAAAGTGTTTGTGTATAGTATTGTCTCAGTTTTCTTTAAGAGGCATAGAATTGTGTATGGTATTGTCACCATGTGTCCTGGGTTCACTTAACAATACAATACGTCTAAACTTCTTAATTTAAACATCATTCTTTATTTAGATCATTTTGTTGTTATACATCACTCTCCTTCCCAAACAAAGAAGAGTTGAATCTCAACCAAATAACTAAACACCATCAATAAAACTGTGAGGTAAATCTAAGGAATCTGTTGAACATGTGCTGAGAGGTTATAGGAAGTTCAGTGTAAAACCATGAAGACTAAAGGACAGGGCGGTAGATATGGGGAAGAGGTGAAGCATCTGTTATAGACAGGAGACAAACTAAAGGCCCAGTGTCAGATGTTGAGGGCTCATTTACAGAATATAAAAAAGTAAATAAAATAAAAAATAAATAACATTTTATTAGTCGCTGGAACACCTGATCCTATCTGAATGCACGCAAAAGACACTGTTGGTTCTCTTCTACAAAATCCATCATGTTGACCTCCCATATTTCTACAGTAGCTGAGAATGGACAAGCCAAACACTGGCTCTAGATATTGCATCCACTGTAACGTCTTCTTCATGCTTGAAACAGGAGGGAGCATATAGAACTCCAGAGCTGCATGCTACTACACACTATTACTACCACATCTGTAAATATTTCAACTAACAGATTTAATATCCAGACAGCAACACTTCAATCATGATGTTACACACTCAGTACAGTACAATAGTTATGACACATGGCAGCTTGCACATTACTATTGGTTTGTACTGTGCCAGCAAAACCAAAGAAGAAAACTCACAAAAGAAAATTTACAAAAAAAGGCAATTTATTTATCTTGTGTTGTGTCTAATTTGAGCAGATCATAACATATGGGGTTAATCAAATCAAATCAAATCAAATTTTATTTATATAGCCCAAAGTCACAAAACACAGTTTGCCTCAGAGGGCTTTACAATCTGTACAGGGAGTGACACCCTCTGTCCTTAGACCCTCCTCGGTTCAAGTAATGAAAAACTTACCTACAAAAAACCCTTTAACAGGAAAAAGGTGGAAGAAACCCCAGAAGAGTCAAGCAGAGGAGGATCCTCTCCCAGGATGCGTGACAGACGGCAATGGATGTCACGTGTACAGAAACAAATCAACACAAACATATTGCACAATTACAATGAATGATAGAATGACAATGAATTGCTAATAAATGTAGATAGAATGATTACAGTAGCAGGAACCTGTGATAGAGTTAGAGAGACACAGATGCACAGCAGCAGGTAAATCATTAATCAATTATAAACTGTAGTAGAGATATGGTAAATAATAATGACAGTGATGCTATATATATGGACGTCAGCAGCAGACCACAGCAGCAGCCACGATCCACTCTAGAACTGCTGGATCGAGAAAGCACAGAAACTCCGGGAAGAAGTTAGTTAGTAACATGCATTGATGGTAATGGTGATGGAGAGAGAGAGAGAGAGAGAGAGAGAGAGGGAGAGAGAGAGAGAGAGAGGGAGAGAGAGGGGAGAGAGAGAGAGAGAGAGGGTTTTCTGTGTAAAGGAGATGTGTGACTGCATCTTCAACCATTACTGGTTCATTAGGCATAACCCAGAAAGAGACAGGTATGGGGGTGGGGGAGTCCCCAGCAGTCTAGTCCTATGGCAGCATAACTAAGGATGACCTGAGTCAGCCCCCTAACTATAAGCGCTTTCAAAAAGGAAAGTCTTAAGTCTACTCTTGAAGCTGTTGACTGTGTCTGCCTCCCGAACCTAGAATGGTAGTTTGTTCCACAGTAGAGGAGCTTGATAGCTGAAAGCTCTGGCTCCCACTCTACTTTTGGAAACTATAGGAACCACAAGAGACCCAGCATTCTGAGAGTGCAGTGTTCTAGAGGGGTAGTAAGGTACTATGAGTTCTTTTAGATACGATGGTGCCTGGCCATGAAGAGCTTTGTATGTAAGGAGAAGAATTTTAAATTCACTGACTAACAGGCAGCCAGTTCAAGGAAGCCAAATGGAGATATGTGATCTCTGATCTTGGTTCCTGTCAGAACACGTGCAGCAGCATTCTGAATTAGGGCTAAAGACCTAAGAGACTTATTTGAGCAGCCTGATAACAAAAGAGTTGGCACAGTCCAGCCTAGAAGTAAATAAAATGCATGGGCCAGTTTTTCAGATCCGTCAGGACACGATGCGCCTGATTTTAGCAATGTTGCATAAGTGGAAGAATACAGTCCTAAACTTGTTTTATGTGGATGTCACATCCTGATCAAAGATACAACCAAGATCGCTTACTGTAAAACTGGAGGTCAGAGTGATCCCATCTACAGTGTAACCAAGTTCCTGGAAGAGAGTTTCTGAGGTGTTTAGGTCCACCATAAGAACTTCAGTTTGTCTGAATTCAGCATCAGAAAATTGTAGGTCATCCAACTTTTTATATCTTAAGGCATGCCTGAGTTTTAGTTAACGGATTGGTTTCATCAGGCTTGGATTGACAAATATAATTAAAATATCAGCAATGAAAATTAATGGAGTGATTCTCATAATGCCTCAGAGGAAGTATATATAAACTGAATAGAAGTGGTCCTAGTACAGAACCTTGTGGAACGCCGTGACAAACTTTGGTGTGCATGGAGGATTCATCATTAACATGAACAAACTGAGACTCGATCTGAAATACACTTAAAACCAGCTTAGGGCTGTTCCTTTGATACCAACCCATGCTCCAGTCTATGTAAAAAGAATTTGATGGTCAATGGTGTCAAATGCGGCACTAAGATCTAACAGGATGTGGGCATGAGATGAGTCCTTTGTCTGATGCCATTAGAGGTCATTTGTGACTTTGACTAGTGCGGTCTCCGTGCTATGATGCACTCTGTAAATCCTGGACTGAAATCCCCAAATAAACTGCTCTATGGAGAAAGTCACACAGCTGATTGGCTACAGCTTTCAAGTATCTAGAGAGAAATGGAAGGTTTGATATTGGTCTGTAATTGGCTAAAACCTCTGATCTACGTGTGGGCTTTAAGAAGAGGTTTAATTAATGCTACTTTAAAGGACTGTGGTACATATCCTGATAATAAAGACAGATTAATCATCCACAAAGAAGGGCTGACTAGGGTAAGACATCCTTGACCAGCCTGGTTGGATGGGGTCTAAGAGACAGGTTGACGGCTTAGATGAAGAAATTATTGAAGTTATTTGATGTAAAGGTCAATGGAGAAAAACAGTCTAACATATATCAGATTTTGTAGCTGTTTCAAGATTGCTGCATCAGAATGCAGATCAGTTAATCACAGTTCAAGATCAGACCAACCTTTCTTATTGATGTTTTATTGATATTTTGCACAAAAGGCTAATCTGTGGTCCATAACAGACTACAATCCTTGTTTTGGCTTCTTGATTGTTTGTTATTTTATTATTATTTATTTATTTATTTTCACATGAATCACTACAATCATAAGATGTATACAAGGTCACTGCTCTGCACATTCATGGGTCTAGAAGCATTCACATACACCAAATGTAAATGTGTCATCTTAATCATCATTACAGTGTAAAATGTGCCAGTGGTTGGAGTGATGTAAGTCCAGTGTTCTTATTACATGATGTGTGATATCAAGGTCCCAGTGAGTGTGAAGTTCAATTGTGACAAACTCTAGCTGAGGTTCACAGGCAGGCAGGCTCATGGTGCCTGTTAGGCAACATGAGCCTGCCTGCCTGTGTGAGGCCTTGTAGTTCTGACCTGAGCTACCTTCAAGCTGCCTTTAACTCCTCTCACATTAGCAAACAGCAGATACTCAGCAGCCTTATATCCACATTGTAGCTGCTGAGGCTAAACTACAGTATCTGACCCCGCTGGTTTAACAGTCATGGCCACTCATAGTCCAACCACCATCACTGCATATCAGGCTCTGCTAGTTTTATACATTGTTACCAGCTTTAAAGTTCCCTTTCCTCATCAAAGCAAAGATCATATTCTGTATTTTGACTATATATCTATATTAAACATAGGGACTTATAGAGAGTGACTCAAGCGCCCATTTGAGGAGCTACAGTTTTTGGCACCTCTGACTTAGCTTCACTTCACAGCCACAGAGGATATATCTTAATTATATCTTATCATTATGTCTTATCTCTAAGTCATTTGTGAGCGTTTCATTGAGCTGGGCCCACGTCACCACCAAGGTTCATCTGTGTGTCCCAGCATCCCAGAATTGCACTCTTACCTGCACCCACACACTCATCAAAATCAAGCAGCAGGTCAGGCTAACTAGCATGTTACGTTGTAAGAATGTGAACATGTTTGGCTCAGTCATCATAGTTAGTCTATCAACAAAGGTGCAGTGTTTCTCACTGCCTGTTTTAACACTGCCATTCACACGGATAAAACTAAATTTCAACAAAATCCACCTCCGCTGAGTGGACCACCATCCTCTGCCCCTGCTGATACCTCTGTATATCTAAGCCTTTTCCTCTCACAGGCCATTTTTATTACATCCTTACATGTACTGTCAGCTCTACAAAATACACAACATGCTGTGTTTCTGACCACAACATAAGATCTGCTCTCAGATTAGAGGTAGCTATATCCTGAGGAATCCTCTGTGTTCCATAAATCGTATCTCTTTTTACCAGTCCCTGCCTTCAGCTGCCTTACATCTTTCCTGTTTGTTAAAGACCGGAACATACAAAATCTTCTTTTCTTTTTGCAATTAATGATTTTATGTCTTTGTGCTTTCAACATGCCTGCACTTTTCTACACCTTAACTCATCCACTGGCCCTTGTTTTGTCTGAGAGACTGCTCTTGCACATGTAGCAGCCTACAAACAGCTCACATCTGCCTACTACTGTGTTGTCAACTGCATCATTTTTACACTTCTAATGCCTTCAAAAATTCCCACAATGGAATGATGTCCTGTGGGGAGTGGTGAAGGAGTATTGGGAACCGTGGCCATTGCTACAAGCCATCTGATTATTGTACAACGATCCTTGTTTAGTGGGTGTTGCCCCTTCTCTCTTATCCTGTCTGATATTTGTGAGTGTTTCTGCTTTTTTTGCAGATGATGTGGCTCTGTTGGGTTCATAAGAGTGTGATCTTCAGCAAGCTCAAACAGGGGGCAGTTTGCAAAACACAGAATGAACATAAGACATGACATGAAGAGGTACAGTGCAGTGCACAGAACCCAACCCACCCAAGCGTCATTTCCCCAGTAAAAAATGTCCACCTTTCCACCACTGAGTATACTAAATGTCATAATATACTCAGTATTCTATTTTATTAATACACAACACATACAAACATGATTTAATTATATGCAAAAATTTACTAATTAACACCTACTGTAAGAATAACACTATCGCCACCCAACTGGAAATCAACATTGATATGACCTCAGGGTTGTCTGGACAGTTTTTCTGCCAGCATGAATACCAGACTTTACATAACACAGTTATGGTGTTGGTGTATTCAGTGTCTCCGCTAAAAATGCTACACCCTTCTGTTAATATGAATTCGTGGGATTCCTTGACCAGATGAAATATGACACAATGCACGGACTAAACATCTTTTAACATTAGCATCACATTTCATCAGACCTGAGCAGCGGGGCAGAGCTGATGAACCGGTTTTCTTCCACCACTGTTTGTTAACCACCTCGATGGTGTTAAGAAGCTCTACCCAGCAGTGAGAAAAATGTGAGGGAAGTTGCATTTTTCTTCATCCATGTCCACCTGGCTCATATTTTTCTGCAGAATGTTTGGGCTGGAGCCATTAATCATCTTTTTCTGTTGAGACGATGAAGTGTTTAGATTGCAAATATCGTTGAGATTCTTGTGCTGGCTGAAAGCATGTTCATCATTATCAGCCTTCGAACAGCAGGAATAACTTAAGAAGCCATGTTTGAAAGCAAACAACATCAGAGAGCCAAAAGAAGCAGAGCGCTAATATCACAATATTTCTCACAGCTCCAAAAGACATCTGTAGCAGAGGTGGTTGGGAATCACATTACTCTAATAGGGTTTTAGCCTGCCTGAGATACATCAGGGAGTTTGCAGAATAGAATAGAACTTCTCACTCTAATGAGATAATGTGCGAGAGCCTATTGTCATGATCGTGCAGCCGTACATTGTGATAGATACTATGCACATTTTTAGAGTTTTTGTCGTCTCTTTAAAGGCTTTTTTTTCTTTTCCCAAATGGTCCTCTGTCAGCTTTAAAAAGCCTCCTAAACCACAGAAGAGGCTAACAATGAGCTAATGCAGCACTCTTCACTATAACACACAGAGTGCTCTCATAGTTGGTGTGTTTTCATTTTGCTCTGAGGTTAGCTGGTTAACATGTCATATATAATAACAGGTCATATTTTCTGATTCAGCCCTTCCTGGCAGCCACTGATTCATTTCATTTGAGTGTATAATAAAAATATATACATTTTGGAAGCTGAGCCATCACAATGAAAATGTTGCTGTACTCATGTACTGACTGTTTATTGTTATGTTATATTATCGTCACATGGTAATGTAGGTGTGAGCAATACATGTTCTCTAAGACACCATTGTCATGTTTTAACAAACTAAGGCAGAATAAATAACACAAGGGTCAGCTAATGTCACAGTTCATTACACAGGAGTGTACACAGGAGCATTATTGCTGCATGTTAAAGTCAAATAGGAAAAAAAAAGCCTTCCTGTAAGTTCCTGTAAGAATCCCATTTCATTCCATATTCTTCACCCGTGTCTTTCTGGAGCTGGAGGGTCATCTGTCCCATGGAGTGTAGCTGACAGTCCTCATAAAAAAGCTTTCTTGCAACCATAAATGTCTTCAGCAGGTAGATCTCACTTTTACTCAAGCTATGAGAGGGAAAAGTGACAATACTGGAACCCATCTCTGATATTAAATCTTCAATTCTCTCTAAAACCCACTAAACATGTGGATAATACCAGAATATTTGGGCATGGTATACTTGCATTAATCTGTATTAATCTCTCTCCATTCAGACCAGCACCAGGGTTGAACAGCATGCTCTGATGATGGGTAGGAAATTATTTGTATCCAAAGTAGGATGATATCAAATCTATCAAGTGACCTTGTGTGAAGCGCTTCTACAAATTAGATATAAAACCATATGGAAAACGAATAAATATCTCCCCAAATTTCCCTTGTTGTGGGGTCAAGGTCAAGGGGAGAACCAACAAACAGAAATAACAAAAAAATGTGTCCATGGTGATATATTGATTTGATTTGATTTTCAAGCTGGTTCAAACTCTCTGCCAGTTGAATCTGATGGTGTCAGCCAGCTCTTCCTTGAATGCAATCCACAGAGTTACAGAGCATCAAATGATGTCAGATAATTCCTCTCAATAATACAGACGTCTGTTGAAACTGAACTCTCTCAAATGCTTTTCGGCAGTTTCCAAGAAGAAAAAGAGCACACACACACACACACACACACACACACACACACACAGCCTTAAAATCCCTCCAATACCTCAAGACAATCAGAGGGTGTTGTGAAAAATGTTCATTTGTTAAAGATTTATTTGTTTATTTTCACACAGTTTTATTCACAAAAGTAGAAATTGTATCCAACTGACAGATCCTGTGAGTCTCATGCCAAACACTTGTCCATTTAAATATTAACTCCACTCGAGGGGATGAACTGCGCCTTACAAACTGGAGGACAATGATTGGAAGGTTGTAAAGCTGAGTTATTCATTATAACAAGATTTCACTGAAGCGATATCAACAAATCAGACTACTCTGAGTGTCACTGCAGCACACTTCATGTCTCTGATCTCACCGCTGTAACTGTGCTTTCAAATGATCATTCCCATTTATTACATCTTGTGTTTTATTTGTCATTTTGGCTTATCGGCAAGTAGATTTATATTAGTTTTATATTGTTGTGCTGGTGGACTTTGGCAGCTATATTCTGTGCTGGCCTTTTTTCTTTATTTTGTATTTGTGAGAAAAGCCCCCCATAGCAAGGATATAACTTTATCATATTTAAAGAAAAAATAACAAAAAATGTAGCCTTCGTCTTTGTCTTGTACTCTGTGTCTCAGCCTTCAGTCGGTACAGTACTCTGCTTTGACCCCCAACTGCTCAAGTAGTGCTCAGTGACAAATCAAAGTCCTCCTTTTTTCTTTGACTTATCATTATAAATGATGATTGCACAATTGTAGAATAATAAGACTGTTTAGGTTTAGGTTGGTTTTCTCTGAGTTTTACTTTCACCATAGAATTCTGTCTGCTACCGGGTTCAGTATTTCCTTACAAACTTTTTCTCCTAATTTTTCCAACATTAATGCCACTAGTGCTTCTGTCCGACACTGGACCCTGCTATCGTTTCAATAGCTGACTCAAACCAGAACTATACTGCTATACTATTAAACTGTAACTATTCACATTATTACAATAGCTTTCACCTGATCCCAAATTCAAACTAAATTGTGACAATTTGAATTCACCCTTTCTGAACTACTACCTGAAAGCCTGCAGACTCTTGTTTTCATGGCACATGGTTGCCCATCACTGACTTATGGTCAGTTTTATACTTTCCACTGCATGACATAAAACTGCTTTTCAAACTATATATTTTTTTATTCTTGTGTTTCCTTTTGTCTTGAAATGATATCTGCATGTTTGAGGGATCCTTCACCCAGCTTTCTTCTCCATCCAAAGTGCCTTCTAGTTGAGTTTGAGCAGATTCTAATTATATTTTAACACACTGGAGCTGTTCATTCTACATGTTTTGTTAGTGTGGAAGCACAAACTATGCCACTTTGTAGAGCATCCATGAAAAATGAAATACAGAGTCAGCGTGCCCGCAGTAAAGGAGTTGTTAACATAATTGTTTCTTCAATAATTATGTTGATGCAGCACTTTCCCCCCACGAACCGTCCTAATTAATTCAATACCTCAGGCTGTTCAGAGCAGTCTGATTCTATAGGCCACTGAAATGATCAATACATATTTGGAGCTCCATGCTTGACTGAGCCTTGAGGGAGTCTCTGCTTCTGGATCTTCCAGACAGTGAACCAGCATGCTGTTTTTACTGTTCAGCAGAAACAGCAAAGGATGCTTGTCTTTTTAAATGTCAAAAAGAAGAAAGAAATACACTAATTTGCTACTTTCTGTAACAGATTTATAGCTACTTACTTTAAAAAGTGTCCTGCAGCGCACTGTTGTTCACTTACAGTGAGCCATCAGTTGTGCTTAGAATCCATTCAACCAATAAAATAGAAAAATCATTGTTTTAAGTCTTTATTTATCTGTGACTGTAAACACATCCCCTTTATCTGTCACCAGATAAAAACACTGATACTCCTTCACTGAACTTTTTTTTAATGTTCAAGGTTCAAGATTCATGGTTCAAGGTTTATTTATTGTCATTTACGGTCCACTTCAAGTCCCTGGAGATATGGACCCCAGGATACTGATGAACAAAGGGTAGGGGGTGTGGCTTCTCCTCCTGTAGTCCAACAACCAGCTCCTTCATTTTCTCCACATTGATGCAGAGATTATTTCCTTACACCAGTGCTGTGTCTCAATTCAGGGGCTGCATGCTTCGAAGGACGCAGCCTTCGCGGTCTTCGAAGGCGACTCCTTCTGAGGGTCCTTCGAAGGCCGCATCAACTGTTGTTAAATGAGACGCTCTAGCCTTCGAAGCTTTTCCTGGTTGCGTCACCAGCTGCGCACCTGCTGTCAGTTGGTACTTTTAATGTAGCCATTGAAAAAACGTAATAAAATATAAGTAATTAGTAAAAGTATAGGTAGTAATAAGTACAAGTAATTAAATATAAAAAAAAAAAAACAATATTTACATTTAAATGTGAATTCCATTCCGCTTGGTGCTGCTTGGTGTTGCCATTGTTGTATATCCCGGCACTGAACAGCGGTGCGCAAAGGATCTAGGGATATGTGAGGCCGCGAAGGATAGTTGCGGTGCATCCTCGAAAAAGAGGGAAAAGAAGGCCGCATTTGAAGGCTACATTTGAAGGAGCCTTCGAATTGGGACAGCCTTCACACAGCGTTGTGACGCAATCGGCCTTCAAATAAGTGCTTCGAAGGATACAGCCCCTGAATTGAGACACAGCCCAGATGCCAACATCCTTCCTGTTGAGTGGGTGTGGTCTCCTGCATCACACATGAGGCCACGCCCCTTTATAGTGACTGTCCTCTGTCCTTTGGGGGTGCAGTTACACTAAGACAGGGATCTTCAACCAGGGGTCCCTTGAACCCTAGAGGGTCCACAGAAGGACTGTAGGGGGTCTGCCAATTTTTGTCATAATATTTGACAATTTTCACCAAAATAATTTGTGAGAATTAAAAATGATATTGAGTAAACTGCAAGCATTAATATGCAATAAAAAGCTACTTTTGACAAAAACTATTTACAACCTAAGCCAGTATATAAATGGGTTAATAAGGTGAAATATAAGGTCAGTAAAGTAAATATAAATGTTATTTTAGGCCAGGCTTAAAATGTGACACATCCATCACACCTCATCCAAGGGGTCCTTGGATAAGGGACATAGTTTTAAGTATTTTCAGTGGACTGTGACCTGCATGAACATGATGTCCACACCATGGACGGGCGGTAATGGTCAGAAATTCAGCAGGAGTGGGATGAGAAAACCAGTCCCGCACAGTTCTCTACTTCCATGCACAGATGGAAGTTATTGTAACATTCGCACATTACACAGAGGACAGGCGTTTTCATTCTCTTTCATTTGACAGGCTTAGTGCAAGAGAAGTGCATAGTATCCTGTATGATTTTAAAGGCTCTGGACAGATGTGAGCAGCTCTCTTGTTTTGGAAAAACACAATATTAATTGAGTGAATTAAGAGAGTGTGATGTAATCAGTTTTCAAGTCCTTGATGTGAATGCCTGGCTTCTATTCATGTCAGTTTAGTTTCCCTCCCTCGTACTCGTACTCTTTTTTCCACTTTAAAATAACACCCTGTTTAAAAGCTGTGCAGCTAATAAAAGCATGCAGGCTGGTTTTCAGATTGCCCCTGCAGATCTGACTTTCTCAGCCAGCCTGGATTTTTTCATGGCTGTTCATTAGGTATTTGCTGGGGCATGAAATGTAATCCTTTCTAAACTGAACACAAAGCTGTGTAAATAAACCTTGATTCAATAAGCCCACCCCTCCCTGAGCCTGCATACCCTGCTATTTGAAAAAAAAAAAGCATTTATTAACTGAAGCTTCTAATCTAACTGAGCAGAAAACTATAATGCTGATCCTAAACTTTACCCTTTTTTTTAGAAACAATTTAAGATTAGAGAAAATCAGAATGCAGATGACTTCGGGACGCAGAGCTCTTCTATTAATGCTTCACTTCTGTATGAGAGCCTAGCTGCCTTCTGCTGTTGTAGCTGTGTGATTGACTGTCAGCAGGCTTCAGGGATGGGTTGTGCTGCAGGAAGCTGCAGAAACAGACACATAGAAGGATCTTCTCAATGTTGAATGGCTGTCTGTCATCGCAGCCGTGACAGGATGCCAAAGTGTGGTCCAAGTTCACACTAAACAAGAGCTCACAGTTCAGTAAGCAAAGATTCGAATGGACCTGTTCACATTCATTGTGTTTTTCATGTACTTGTAATGTTGTTCATGCTTATTAAGGAAATAGCTATTTACAGCAGTTTTAGTGCTATTTGTGATGAGTGTGTTGAACCATGATCTATTTATATAATATATAAACAATAAATCAAATAAATAAAATAAGAAAAGTCAAAGCAAAGTCAATCTGACATTCAACTCAGAATTATAAAGAAAAAGTTCTTTCATAATAATAATAATTTAGTTATTGGCTGCAATCTTCTGGATTAAAAGTCGGTTTTCGGTGTCAACCTTCCTCCGTTTAGCACATGCCATGGCACACTGACTCACAGTTTGACCTCTTTTTTCTCTCTTGTCTCCTCACTCCTTTATATTTTTGGATTGGCTGACATTCTTGCCCTCACCTTGACCAATCTCAGTCCTCATGCCTAAACCCAACCAACTCCAACCCACGAAGGCAACGAGAACTGTCCAATCAGAGACAGGTAGGATGTCTCTTTCTCTGAGTAGGTGTAGAAACACAGAAACAAGAGTCACCGGTCAAAATGTAATCTCCACCAAAACTGAATGAAACTCAGTGATATGCTGTTTCTGGCTCTGGGTCCGGACAGGACAGAGAATGGTTCTGGACCCAGACCGTGGTCCGCCTATTAGTGACCCCTGGTCTAGAGGGTTTACTCAGAACTCAGGAACTTTGTGGCTGTTGGCTCATGTTCGTATTGAGTCGTTGTCATTTACTTGTTGAGCTTTCCACCATCTTGTTTTTCTTTCTCTTCAGTTAAAATTAATCTTCCTTGTGTCATTGTTTCCTGATGTACTCTTTTTTTGTTTTGAGTCATAACTGAACAGTGTGTGAGCATTTTTTTCTCTTGTGGGAGTTACCACTCACGTCGTCATTCTTTAGTTGCAAAAGGATACACACAGTTCACACAAGTACGTCACAATGACGCTGTGTTTTAGCGGTTCATGCATGACACTGGGCTGCCTCATAAAAACCTCATGGTCAATACATGAGGCTCCATTGATTAACCTGACTGGGAGAAAGGTGAATACTAAGCACCTTTTATGCCACTGACAATGAATCAACATGGCTGATTAATTAGTGAGCCTCAAAGCTGCTGCAGCTGCTGCCATCTTTTTACTTTTAAAATATAAATAAAAATAGTCTTTGAAGTTTTTGGAGTCAGCAGTTCTGCTCCTCTGATTAATAATTCATGACAATTTGGGGGAAGAAATGAGAAGAGGGGGAGGGCAATGTTAATTTTGATTACTTAAATTCTGACTACACAGGCTCCATGCCTGTGAGGATTTGCTAACACAAAGCAGTTTAGATTCCAGTAGAGTTTACAAGTAGGCCATGATTGCACTGCATTTATTTTAAGGTTGATTCTTTAAGATGGAAATGACACTGAGAGGCATCAAATCAAGCCAGGTGTAATTTAACAGTCACATGTGACAGAGACAGGACCAAACACTGCTCACTGAGGATCTGTTCAAATGTCTGCGGTAGAACATCCATTTACACAATGTCATGTTCATTTTCTGGGACATAGTATTCATATCATGAAACCTAAAAAATATTTCAAGTTAAGGTTGAAAAAATACTAGGAATAGGAATTCTTCAGCTCTGTTGAGCTTTTTAGCCCAATTTGCTTATTGTTTTGGTCACATTCACTACTTTCCTCAACATTTTTTTTTTCAAGTGGCAAATTGCATCCAAGGAAAGTGAATATTGGCTCATCTACAGTCTGAGTGACTGTCAGTGGGTCAACCAGGTCTCATTCAGCCTCATTATCGGTTGCTACACACCCCTTTCACCCTTTGATTCACAAAATAAAACATATTTATGATTTCATACAAATACCTACCATAATTTTTGGACTATTAGCTGCTACTTTTTTCACACGCTTTGAACGCTGCGGCCTATACAACGGTGCGGCTAATTTATAGATTTTTACTGGCCAGCGGCCACCAGGGGGCACTCTCTAGCAGTAAACGCAAAAGTAGACATGTAGGGAAAGATTGTGCTTATATTAAGAAGACACTAATTTTGATTTTGATTTGGAACTGTCATTTTGCACATCAGGCACACACCATCAGCGTGGAAAACACACTAAGAAATGCATATGATGCAGCTTTTAAGTTAAAGGCAATTGATCTGGCGTTAAAGAAGGAAATAGAGCTACTTGGCATCCTGTGTCGATGGCGTGTTGATGGCGTGTTGAGGCTGTGTTGATGGCGTGTTGGTGCCGTGTTAATGGCGTATTGGCGTGTACAACATTTATTTTCTTTTAAAATTGTGGCTTATATTCAGGTGCACTCAATAGTTTGAAAATTATGGTACCTACATACTCTACATCTTTAGTTCATAGAGATTAATACTCAGACATGTATATTCTCTTCTAGGTTTAAAGACAGGACAGACCTGTACAAATTGTGATGTTTTGTCAACCCTAATCTACAAATAAGATGCACACTGTGTAAGTAAACCGGAATGTAACTGTGCTGGAAGCTGTCGAGGCTTCGGTGTGACTCTGTGGATTTACGCAGCTGGAGCTGAGATGTGGATAAACAGGCGTGATCCAGCCAACACAGCAGCTGTCCAGGAGCTGCAGGGACTCTGCACAATGCATGAGAGAGGTGTTCTGCCTGGACACACAGACACTCAAATGTCAGTGCACACACACACACACTCTCTGAGTCTACATCTGCACTCAGTGCAGCAAAGACATGATTCATCTACAGACTGTTTATATTATTAGTTAGCCAACATCACACACAGTCAGCTCATAATAAATTTCAACCTCTGCCCACAGCAGGTCAATAATGTGCACACACGTGAGTCAGCGAGTTTAATAAATGATTAGATGTTTGAAATCAAATGAGTTTTTACATCTTAAAATAACTTCAAATGAAGTTTTAAAATATGAAATGAACTCAAATTAAACTGAATTTATTCAGTATTAAGTTGATCATTAGTCATTAATATGAGGGGGAGTTTAATCTTCTTCCTGTTCACAGCTGCAGTACAGACACACTACATATGGCCACTGAGACAATATGAGCCATTTGTAAATGTACCAGTTTTCTCCAGCTGCGTCAGAGATTAGAACACCAAGTTAGAAAACAACATTATTCACATGTAAGCAGAAGCCTTCAGTGGCTTTGCCTGACCCAAGAATGAAGAGTTCATTAGAAAGTCAAAACATGTCAGACATTTTCCATCGCATATTGTTACCAACAAGTTATCATTAATAATCCTACTTTGTTAAGTTGTAACAGCCACTGCTCTTCTTTACATCTGATGGGCGTTTCATGGGCGTCATTATTTTATCAATAAAAGAAATGAATGGTTTGGCTTTGCCTAGAATTATTTGTTAGATCATCTACTATGAACAGAACAACAATCACTTCCTCACATTGTTTTCTTGCAGAGATTCTTGGAAAATTATCTATGAATGATGAATAAAAAAGGAAAAGATGTTTTGATTCATCCTCGTCCAACTCTGAAGGACTAAGGATCTGGATGGTTCCCTGCAGGTCATCAGATGTATGGTAAGGGTCTTAATTCATTTCCATGCCATGAGTCCCTGCTGACTCAGCAAGTGAGAGAAGGAACCTCGATCTAAACTACTCTGCAGTGAATGTCTTCTGGATGTTGCCGGTGCTATGTGATGCTCCCATTGGCCCTGCGAGATGCATGACCAATTTTTGCCATCTGCGAACGCGTTAATGAAACAAAGGTGCTGGCCTCTCTGCAATTGTGCTCCTAATTTATTCACGGTGGGTTTTTAGCACGGTTTGTTTTGATCAGCTGTTAATGCATTATTCACCCTCTCCTGCATGGAGCTGATTGAGCTTTTTTCAATATGTTGCCAAGGTTAGATCATTCATTAAGCATGCAGTGCATAAATCAATAGCCAAATTGGGCCTTCCTGACATTACCTCCCCTGGTGAGATAGAATGATGAATGAATTTCACACAGATGAGAGCAAAGAGTCACCACATGTTTGATGAATGTGTTTCATTCTGAATTATGACTGTATTTACAGTAACATTCAATCTCTTCTCAAAATCGTACATAAATATATTGATGAAGAGGTCAGCACACTAGAGATGAGACATTAATATGAAACATTCAAGAAAAGAATATATTTCATGCAGCTGCACTGAAAAGTTTTTTTTTTTTTTTTTCCACACTTCCCTCATGTCTCATATAAGCTGTACTGATCTAATGTCAGGCTGGTTTAGTTTTTAAGCTTAGTGTGCCGATTCTGATTATTGCCCACATGAGTACCTGTTCTCCCTGTGCACCCTCACCTCCCACGGTGAAGCTGGTGCACTCTCCATGGTGACAATCACCTTGTGAAATGGATTGAAAGCTGCTGCTGTGACAGCCAGGTCGCTAACTTATATTGAGCTGTGGCGCAAATCACATTAAGGCTCCAGGTGTCCTGCACAGGTCCAGTGTTACAGAGCGCTATTTTTCAATAAACTGTCGGGCCACGTGAAACATTTTCAGTTTATATGCATCTTCATAGCTCATGAGCACATGAAGAGAGAGCTGCAATCACCACCGCCACCGCTCTGCCTTGTTACAAGTGTCTCCCAGGAAACAGTATATATTGTAACACAGTGATGTCTACCACGACGACAGAATGCCCTGTGGCTCCACAGACCTTCATTATAAAGAGACTTCTGTCAAACTCTTGACCGAGCACCTCCAACTGCAAACAGTGTCAGCTGTCACTCGTTATTTTTTAATCCATGGAGCTGTTACATTTTTAAAGCTCCTAAAGCTGAGAATGTAAAATCTATAGGCCGAGCAAGAACGTGTGGGCCAGAGGGAGAAACACTAATGCCCATGTGCAGTCAGCTCCACAATACCAGGAAGCAAGACAGCTTTTTATTATTTCATCCATGGTGTGGACACTCGTTGTCTGGGGTAATCAGGTCACTTTAGCTGTGCACAGGCTTCCCAACGCAACCGGAAGTCACTTGTTGCATCTGAATCACGGCACCATGTTTGTGGAGGAAATTCCAGTGAGACATGAACAAATGAATAAAGTTACTCCAATCCAACTCCAACCATTCGATTTATTCAACAGAGTGAGAATAAAAATGAAGTTTTAGACAGCGGACACTATTTGGTTAATTCATGTAAGAACATCATTATAAATGAGTGTTTCAGCTGAATGGTCAGAGGTCCTCACACACAAAGTGGTTCAAAGAGTGAAAGACAGTGTCATGTTTATACAGTTCTTGGCCTGGCTCTCACTTGATCTTGGAGCTTCTTACTTGATTATGAGTTCAGCTGAAGTTCAGCTGTTATCCTGATAAGGGAGTCATCCCATACTGTGTATAAATACTCTTATCCTAGCTTTGCACTTTAAACAACTCATATGAATAACTTAACAATAAGTTATACCAGCTGCTCTTTACTCTGACCTCTTCCCATCTCTCCTTATTTTGTGTCTTGTACTCTACACAACAAAAAACACACTTTCTATAAAATGCAGAGACCTCATGGTAAATGTGAGTTATAAATATGCTGAATATAATAAATATAATTATCAAGAGGTTTCTCCACCTTTCAGTGACAGTCTGGTGTGTCATGTCATCCATCTGTGGAGCTGCCAATCAAAGATGCTGACTGGAGGGTGTCAGTGACTGTCAGGTCTAAACGTATATACGTCTGTAGTAAATATGGCACACGCTGCCACCGTTGAAAGATTGACCACACTTTATGAATAATGGATGGGTACTGTAAGCAGCAAATTGAAAAACTACAGGCATACAAAATAATATACAGCCTCAAGCTGTGATGTCATGGGTCAGGCCTAGAATTTGGATTTATGTCGCAAAGAAAAAAATGACATGCTTGGAAAACTACACAACTGTAGCCACATTTCCAGTTCCATACAGTGAGTTAAATGCTAATAAAAGAAGCACTTGTGCTGCAGACAGCAGAAACACACTGACAGTAGGTAGACTAAATTCAAGGCGAGTGGCAGCATGTAGCATTATTTCCTGTTCATGCATCTGTATTCATCTGCTTTGTGCTGAAAAGTCTTCACAGTTTTTATGACAGATGATGGCTTCAAGGATAATCTGTTTATGGAAGACTTTGTAAATCACTGGACGGGCAGAAATGTTTATTACTATACAGCAGTAAATCACTGGCTTCAGATCCATCACGCTTATTTTCCATCACACGCACACACAGCATTTTTCTTTCTGTGATTGAGATCTGATGTACAGATGAAACTACTCAGCCTTGAAAAGCTGTATACACTGGGGTGGCGTTTAGCTCAGCTGGCAGCGCAGCCCCCCATGTGTGAAGGCTCAGTCCTTCCTGTGGAAGCCCAGGATTCAAATCCGACCTGTGCCTCTTTCCTGCATGTCGTTCCCCATCTCTCTCATTCCTGTCACTCTACAGCTGTCTCTATCCAAATAAAGGTTGAAAAGGCCAAAAATCTTTAAAAAAAAAAAGAAAAGCTGTATACACTGAACTAGAGGTAATCCGGTTAGCATTTTTTCTGATGCTCAGATGTGCATCATCCAAATCAGTGCAAAGTATGCTGTATGTTCTGTATAAGTTGGAGACACGCAGTCATCATATGACCTGACACAACCTCATCCTGTCATCATCAACCATCATCATGTTATCTTCATTAGCTTACTGTGTTTTGTAAAGCAGTATGACATTTCTGTGTGTACAGTAGGTTGTTGGTGATACGTAAAGGTGAAGGAAGCCAAATGAAAACTCAAAGCAGTGCCTAAATACACAGGACTGAGTCAGAATCCTGAAAGGTGAGATCACAGTCACAGTAGCTAATGAGGTTTAGACATCAAGCATGTCTTCAATGGAGATCTGAAAACATTAATTATATAAATAAAGAATACTGTCTAAAACCTGAGGCTGTAGAAGTGATAACGGATTTGGCTTCCCATAATTAATTGAACATGATCAACTGATTCTCCTCGACTAACAGCCAGCCACGATGATTTCAACGATTTGGCTTTATTTCTGCAGAATGCACACTGCTGTGTGTGCTCCCTGCAAAAGTTTGCAAAAGTTTCTAATCTTTTTGGACTGAGGACAAGTGATATCGAACAAGAACAAATCATGTGTAAAGAGTGCAGAAGACTTTTGTCTCAGTGCTCAAGATGTGTACATATACAGGAATTCAGCACAATATGCAAGTTAGAGCAATGCAAATAATTTGTCCCTAAAATCAATAAATCATAATCAGTATGATCAAAACAATATGGATTTTCATGTTGGCCTTAGTCAGGCAGCCCACATCCAGACAGCCTATGTTATGATATCATGTTCTAATGAAACAGTATACCTGTGGTGATCAGCTGATCCCTGCACTGTTATCTTAGATCTAATTATTGCAGTTAGTGTTTGATTTTGTTCCCACTTCCAGTGAAGTTTGATTATTTCAATGAAAGTAAAAAAATATTAAATACAATTAGCTAAATATTTAAAATAATTAAATGCATATGTATGACCACAATTCATGTTAAATGGAACTGATCTAATATTTTGACAATGAGCTGCAATGATTATAAAGACAGCTACAGACTACCATGTCTTTACATTTACCTCCAATTGTTGATTTTCTGGTTTATACAGAGGTGATCACTGTGAGTATTATTCACATTTGCATGTAGCAAGATACTTGACATTTTGCAAATGTCAGAGTTTCTAGTTTGAAGCGTCTGGAAACTTGGCCTGAAAGTAAAACCGGGATGGTCGAGGTAGACGCAGGCTCACGCGGGCAGGCTGAGTGGGAGCAGAGAGGATTTGTTTGTTTGCTATCTGAAATGACAACACGTTTTTGATTTTGCAGAATTCATTGTGTAATTTCCGTAATAAATATCTGAGAATAACTACGTCTAATTTAAAGAAAAACTTAAAGTATCAAATGCAGAGTTCGAGGAGGAGACGGAGACCGTTCAGTCACTAACCTGTCAACATGAGCTAGCAGTTGCAGAAATGTTGGCAAATTATTTTCCTTCGAGTGCGCAGTTTGTTAAATTTCCTTGTATTACACTATCATCACGTGTAAAATGAATAAACAGAAATGCATCATGGGGTGACATGTTACCTGATAGGGGTGTCAGTCCTGTGGGGCTGTGATGAGTGAAATCTCACTGTAATATTAGAGTGCTCTGTTAGTAGGCAGGCAGAAGGGACTAAAGTCATAACCCTGTAATGTAAAGTCATAGAAGTGAATCACGCTGATGTGTGATTTTAGTTTTTATGTTTCTTTCAACAGGGACATCATAAACTGACCATGTGGGGGTATTTTGGTGCCCTATAGGCTTACTTACTGTCTTTGCATCAGTAATACATCTGTCAATGAGCATCTTTAAATGCACTGACCTCTTAGTCTGAACCCTGTTTTTGTCAGATTTGTCACTCAGGAGAAAAGGCACAAATGCAGACGCTACAGGAGGCAGAGCTTCTGCAGTCCAAAAGTAGCACAAACAGAAGACTGAGTGGTGAGTCAGGCAATCAACAAGAGTAAATGAAAAGCAGGGCAAAAGACATGGCTGAATGTCTGACACACACGGATACTGAAACCAAAGCACACACAGGCTAAATATACAAGTGAAGGCAGGATGAGAGACACAGGTGAAAATCAGGGAACCAAGTGGTGGCTGTGAAGTGAAGCCAATGTGCCACAAAGGCTGGCTCCAGAAGTGAATCAGTCTCCATAAGTCCCCATGTTCAAATGTCCAACTTCACAGCAGAAATAAACATGTTTACAGCCTGGTACAAAAAACAGTTTTGGTCTCTATAGATAATTTCCCCGTTCATGACAACTGTACTGAGGGTGAATTTATATACAGTACAGCTATACTGTTCAGATGATGTCATAGCGCTAAGATCTGCCATCACTGTTGCAGATCTGATCTGCTATCAGAATTGTATTTTTCCCTCACACACCAAACCACTTCCTTTTGTTTCATCTCACACACACCTCCACCGGAAACCCTATCCCAGGAGTCCCCTTTGTCTTCATCCCACAGTCCAAACACATGAAACTTAACAGGTTAATTGGCGACTCTAAATTGGCCGTAGGTGTGAATGGTTGTCCCTGAAGCAAATCACACCAGTAAATCAGAAAACACAAAAACAAAATAGAAACGACAACATTAACTAAACCGGAAAAGGTGGATACCCTCGGGCGACATGAATCATTGCTGATGTGGCACCCCAAGACACAGTTTACTGTTACAATATTAAGACTTCAAGTTCTGCAGAATTAAGAGAGTAGATAGGTGGATGCTGTCACAGGTGACTTGTTTGAGCAACCAGGCTTCATACAGCCCGCCTCAGCTCCACCCAAGCACCATTTTTTAGGTAGGTGGGAGGTAGGACTGTGGGTGATATCATGTAGACTACATCCAGGTTTTATACAGTCAATGGGTGGAAGAGACCAAGACTGAACAAGAAACCAAAACCACAACAGTTTGAGTTATTCTGATCATAGATAACATGGTTGTATGTAATATACCCTCTGGTAGGATTTATTCAGATTTCTGAGTGGAGTTTCTTGGTTAATTTAATTGTATTTGACAGACTTTTGTTGTCTGTTTGAACTGTATGGAGACATTAGGAGATGTGCTGTTTTGCATGTCTGGTTTGGGCAGGTAGAGCCACAGAGAGGATCTGTTTCTATTTTGTTTCCTTCAGTCAATAATCACTTTGTATTTTGGTTATATTTATTTGATGTTTTGTATGTAGTGATTTTTTGACCTTGTGTGTTTCAACAAAAAGGTGCTTCGACTCCACCAATTGTCTTTTAATTATCTGTCTACACCTGCCGTGAGATACACTACTAATGCACAGGAGACACAAGACATTCACCGCGACAGAGGAGATGCCGCTAATCTGCTGCTAAACTTTGCTATGCATGGAGGATTCATCATTGATGGAGAAATACGACTTAAACCAGCTTAGGGCAGTTCCTCTGATGCCAATTTGATGTTCCAGTCTCTGTAAAAGAATCTGATGGTCAATGGTGTCAAATGTGGCATTGAGATCTAAAGCAGGGGTTGGCAACCTATGGCTCGCGAGCCAGATGTGGCTCTTTTGCATCTGGCTTGCAGACAGAGGAGAAAGTAAGCTGGTATGGTCCGGGACTGCATACCACTAAAACATTCAGTGGCAGTACACAGTACCAGGAAGATGGGAGAGTGGCTACCTGCTATAAAGCCTCATTCAGAACCTGTCACAGCCGCACTCTGGGTCAGAAAATGATCCGCTAGCAATATGCAGTCTTGAAAACTACTTTGTCTGTTTGAAAATTCCTTTTAACTCATTCTGAATAGTTTCTGAACTGTCCGTGCTGTGTTTTAGTCCATGCTGGACGGCGCCTTGGTCGGGCATCTCCCTCTCCCCTCCCCTCGGAAAGAGCCCGGTGGTCTCCTCTGCACCAAGCAGTGATGACAGACAAGTGACCCAATAATTTGTCAAGTGTACAGAGTGATTCAGAATTTTTCAATCTGCCACACGACAGGATCACTGGGCATTTCGATGTCTCTCTCACTGTCCAAACTCCCATCAGCATCACTGAGGTCTGACAACACTGAGTCCACCATCAAGGGTGAACAAACATGATCTCCTGAGAGACCAGATTTAGTAACCCCACAAGCAAATTAGGGTTTTAACAAGTTCACATGACACAACTGAGAGGACTTCCTACGATTCCGGGTTGAAGTCAGGTAGTTTAAGTTCTGAAACCTTTTTTTTTAACAGTGTATGGGCCAGCAACTTTAGCCTGAAAAGCTAAATCAAGAGTGTGGTTCAGACAATGAGTGGGTTTATTTACACTCTAACAGAAGCCGAATGAATCTAATAAAGAGATAAATGCAGTACTAAGACTATCATTGTGGTTGTCCACATGAATATTAAAATCACCTACAATAATTACTTTATCTGTTTTAAGGATCAAGTCTGTGTAGTAAGTAAGGACCAGGAGCTCGATATACTGTAACAAATAGAATTGGCTGTCACGTTTTCCAGGTTGGGTGAGTGAGGCTAAGAACAAGACTTTCAAATGAATTATAATTTAGTTTAGTTTAGGATTTATTAATAGACTTGAGTCAAATATGGCTCTAACACCACCACCTCGACCTGTCACAGTCAGTCTCTGCTCTGCCTACTCCAGCCTCCCGGTTTCCCACCTTGTCTCTGTCACGCCCCTAATTACCTGTGTATTTAAACCCCGTTTCCCCTTCTCCACTGCCAGACTGTTAGTGTACTATGCGTCCTACTTTCCAGCGTTTTTCTTGTGTGCCTTTCGGTTTTGACCCTCGCCTGTTTTTGGACCCCGCTCTTGCCTTACTCCTTTGGACTGTTCGCCTGCTTCACCTGACTAAACTCCCGTGTACCGAACCTTTGCCTGAAATTAAACACTGGTTACCTCCTGTTCTGCCTCCCGAGTCCTGCAGTCCTGTCTCCGTGCCTTGTAATATGACCGGTACTTCGAGGAATATGAGTATTACAATGACTGGGAGGAGTGGATTCATTTAAGCTAACATATTCATCCTCCTGCAGCCATGTTTCAGTGAGGCAAAATAAATCAATATCATAATCAGATACTAATTCATTGACTAAAACAGCTTTAGAGGACAAGGACCTGATATTCAAGAGTCCACATTTAAAGGAGACATATGCATTTTTTCCACCAGTTCACACAGGTCCCAGGCACCTTAAGGACATGTCTGTGAAATCCTTTGGTCAAAATTCCTCACGGCTCAAGCACAGCAGCCCTCTCTGTACCCTGTCTGTGCCGCACGGCGTTCAGGCAGTCGGTTTTCGGGTCTGTTGCTCACAATGCAAATAAGTTGCTGCTCACTCCGCCCCCTCGTCAGGTCAGAGTTCAGCGTCAGGTTGCCATGACAACACGAGCACTTGACATGGCTGCCAGTGAACACATGCCGCTGCAACCTTATATGTTCGAGCCAGAGTCAGACCCGGAAAATGAAGAGGCCCCAGAAGAAGTAAGAGAACCGAGGAGAGAACAGGACGTTTCTGAATGGTAAGTTTATGTAATGTGTTTTTATATCTCTTTGTATGTTTCGGCTAATGGCTAGCGCTAGGCTAATGATGCTAGTGTGTATGTAGCATTTACATGCTATTGGAAAAATACGTATATGAATTGAGCCAGCACTTTCTCCAAAATCACCAGCCACTCAATAGTCACGCTTTAGTCTGAACTCTATTAGTCACGTTACTTTTTTACCTACATTTAGGTGGTGTCTGGAGCTAACTTTGCCAGAACAGACACTGTAGGTCTTTCTGGAACCTCATAACTAGTATGTTTATCAGATATTGAAGCATAGATGTGTACTTTTCGTGATGAAAAACTTTGAGAATTGTTGCATCTTCTAACCTGTTGTACTTAATAAAATATTCAAATAAAGTACATCTGCAATGTTGTCACTTATTGAATTTCTTTCTTATTACAGGTGTACTTGTGGAAATTGTGCCACAATGCCCACAGAGCCAGAGAATATCTGCTACAAGGAGTTACCACAGGTATGTCAGTACGTAGTCATAATTTCTATAATGTAATGTGACTTACCGTTTCTAATTTACTAGGTAACAAGAAGACTACAGCAGGTTCCAATTCAGCCAACTTGTATGATGGACCACCCTGGCCTTGAACCTGTATGTTTAAATGTGTACTCCCTGCAGAACGCATTTAGTTTCTACAGAGCAGACTATGGGTCTTTATGTTTGAGAGGAAGCAGTACGTTATTTTATGCACAGAAGTAGTCTGTTACTATTGTAATATAAATGAGTAAGGATTAAAGTACAATAAAATACTGTTCCCTCTATCTTACATTGCTTACTGTTAATCTGTCATGTTTGTTACTTGTTATGTTACATATCAAACACTGAAAGCACACAAAACAGTTCAGATAGATTTAACCTTTATTGTCATGATTCCTTCAAACATCACACAACTTTTGAAAACAAACTTATTCAATATATTACCTAGAACAGCAGTCTGAAAAAGTTTTGGTCAGCACTGAGGTTTCACAGAATTTCAGAAGAAAAGATGGACATGTTATAAAAGCATGTCACCATGTAGTTTAGACTAACCATTATGTACACTGTTTTAGCTGTTACAGATACTAGGCCTACAGGAGCTCTGTAAGCTGGTGTTGGGGATTTCTCTGCCAGAGAATCAGGGTGGTACTGCTCAGCTGTGTGGGGCGACAGAGATGACCAAGACAGTCAAGGAAGCTATGCGGGGTCAGACCAGTCCTTGATTGAACCTCAACACCAGCGGTTACATCCTCTTGCTTCCCTGGTCTTGCAAACTGGACTTTGAGAGCACAAATATAAATATACATTGTACTCATTCATTAAGTATCATAATCACCTTTATTTGCCAGGTGTGTGTACACACACACACAAACTGTCCATACATATATTGAGAGCAACATGTAAATAGAGTCATAGTCCTTGTGTGTACACACACCTGGTCAATAAAATGATTCTGAAAGTTACTACATGTTAACTGTTTCAGTCCAGAAGACTGCATGAACAGGCAGCCTGACATGTCACTAAAACAGGACAACATCCAGGTGGAGCTCATGGACTGAACTGATGCTGTCCTTATTGTATTGTAGCTTTGTTTACTTTATGTACCCAGCTCCCTAAGACTGGATCTAGCTTCAGACTGTGCTGTAAAAACAGTTTACAGAGATATCTATTTATCTCTGTAAACTAAGCAGGAACAAAAAGTGACATCCAACTAAAAAACTACTGGCGTCATGTTAGTGTGTATCACAACCAAGTACAGCTTTTCACAATTTCACTTTATCACTTTATTTAGTTTGTACTTATTTTACTATGTGTAAATTTTATTCCAATTTATGCCAAATCGTACAGTGCATATAGTTGTATATTGTATATCGTATACGTACTAACTGTCATTTTGTGCATTTAGTTAGTTACTTATTTATTTTATGTTAGTCTAGCTATTTTATCTCTCTCTCGTATTACTTCACCACTTTGTATCGTAACTGTTGCACAGCAGTTTCCCTCTGGATAATTAAAGCTTCTTGAATCTTGATACAGACAGTTAGCGCTGATTACCATGAGCTAACGCTAACTAGCCGTTTGGTACAGACATTACTTGCTTGCTACTTGATCCACACCAATGTAACGCCAGTAGTTTGTAAGTTGAATGTCTGCCTGTAAGATAAACACTTTTTGTTCCTGCTCAGTTTACAGAGATTAAAACAGACATGTATAACGGGGCGGTGCTGCCTGTCAACATGCAGCTGTGTGTGCTGAACATAACGCTAGCTAGCTGTTAGCGTCAGCTCGTGGTAATCTAAAGAAACACAAAGCACACTTACATTTCCATCCTCTGTAGTTGGTATTACTCCTCTTTCGTGTGAGCTCTCTTGCCGTCCTGTGTTGTTCTGTGTTCATTGTATTTGTCCGTGAAGCAAACGACTTGCGCATACACACATTCAGGTCTAGTCGACAGTATGGGGACGTCTCCGGTAAAAGTAAACGTAATCCTCCGTTCTTCGGTCCTCTCAGGCTGGGCCAATATAGCGACTTGTGCCGGTCACTGCAGCCAACAGCAGAGTAACGAGCATGTCTAGGTCTGAGCCTTGCCCAGCCATTCTTCTCCGTGAAGCAGGAAATGTCGGAGCTTCACCTGAGCTCTGTGTTGTCATCACCTGTAGGGCGTGGTGGGTGGAGACTGGGTGTTGGCCTCTGCTGGAGAGCCCAGGAAGTGGGTCTGGCCTACAAGTTTTGTACGTCACAACCGGAGCGGAATCTGATTCGTTTACCCAGAGACAAGCAGCAAGCGGGGGGTGCGGCCGCTGCAGCGCACGCACAATAGAGGCGGTTGTTGTTTTTAAGACTGGGGGGGGTTGTACGCACCCCGAATTCTAAGATATTAGAAGAGCTGGAAAAGTGATTTTTGCATGGTATGTCCCCTTTAATTCTCTTATTTTGGACTGTTGGAGATTTCTTATGATGAACTCCTCCTCTGTTTGTTTTATCTTTAAATAATGTAGGTGGACGGGGGACAGACACAGTCTCTATACTAAAGGACTGGGTGGGCAGCTGCTCTAATGGAGGCGCAGAGAACATACTCCCTCTGTAGCCTGGTTAGCACCAGTAGGTCATCAGTTTTAGCAGACACATGGTCTGTACTGTTTTTTTTTTCTCTCTCACAGCTCTTAGATCCAGCTCTCCATCCCTGTCTCCTTCTCCTCACTTTCAGCAGGCATCTCCAGTCTTTCCACACACAGTTTGTTAGCTTTAGCATGGCTTCTTTTGATCGGGCCATCGATGTATCATAGCGTAGACTGTATAACAGAAAAAAAGGCAAATCACTGATCTCAAGTCCATGTTTGCACAAAAGACTGGCAGACTGGTGCCGAAAAAAAAAACAAATAAAGTGTTGAGCAATACATTTTGTGCATATTACTACCACCACATATCATTCATTGTTTCATATTCTTTTGAGTTTCTACCATTTCAGCAGCAGCAGCAACACAGAGAAGCAAACCAAGTTCCTCTGATGTCGAGGAGTGAACCAGCATAAGCGTTCTCTAATCTTTTCCATCAGAATCCATTACACCATGTCCAATAAAGTAGAATTGGTCTGAAAGTAAAGCAGACTGACATTATGGTAATTTGGACAAAGTCAGATGAAAGCTGTACCCTTTCAATTTGAAAGCTTTCTGCAAAATATTTGAACTGGGAAAACAGATATGGATTCTGACAGTGTGGAGCATCTGTTACAGGGGCCGGATGGAGCAGAGGAGGGAACTGAAGCAGAGCCTGTAACATCAATCGTACAATAATCAAACTATAAGACAAGAAATCTGTTTGCAACCTGATCGCAGAAACAATCATAATGTGAGATTAATCTGTTCTAAATAACAGGCTGCTGAGCCGTTAACCTGCTGTGCAGCGCTCCAGGCTAGTTTTGTACTGAACTGAGCATAACAGCTTGGACCACAAACAGATCACAATGAGTGAACAAGCTACAGGGTCAGTGACATATCTTTGAACTGAACTAAATGAAATGATTATTTGGACCTCTAGTCTACACTTGTGTGTTCACAAATAGTTAACAGCACGGTTCAAATTCCTCAATGTATTTCAAAATGTATGCATCCCTTGTGGTGGGACAGCACCTCACTTTGAAAGACATCATTCTAAAAACCCACAGCAGTCCAGAAAATGTCTCTGTAGACTGAAAGCCGTTATCCCAAAAGCAAAATTTATTGCTCTACCTCCAAAGGTTGGTGGTTCTGTTTGCATCCTGTTACAAACATTTCCATTGGATTTTTCAAAGCATAACCACGATCTTTCTCTAACCTTACTGTAGAAGTAAGTTTTAAAAAAGTGGCTCTGGAAAGTAATGTCAGTCATTCAGTCTGTTGGCCTACAGCTATCAGGTAAGTCTATCTCAATAAAAAACAAAAGCACATTTGACCTCTACTGGATGGACTGGCATAAAATGTTGTACAAATGTCTTGACATTTTATTTACCACTATCAGGAGGTTGACATTCAGTGAAAGGTCTCGACAACTAGTGTATCGTCATACTGCCCTGCGATTTTTCATCAACCACCATTATCAGTATCAATCGTCCAATCGTTTGGTTGATAACCAATCACCTGTTAGTGAGTGCCATTCCTACCTGTGTCTGTATCTTTTCAGCCAAATAAATGATCCATGGGTCTGATGCTTGGAATGGGAAAATTGTGCATGGGCAGGACTAGCAGGAGGTTGGTAAGTTTTTGACTGAAACTGATACAGGTTGTTCAAAAGTTGCTATTTTTTAATTTACAAACAGAAAAGTTTTCGAGCACAAGAGTCAGATAACTGTTACAGAGAAGTTAGAATTACAGTTACAGTGAACAGATTCTGATGATACTCACACTCAGCTCTAGTACTTTGTGTTCTCTAGTACACTAATCTAAAATGATGAACATGCTAAACATTTTCTTTATGAATAAAGGTAAAAAGACCAACATTGTCTGTTTGTATAAGAACAAACCTTTTGGCATGTCTTTTCACACTATTGCACTTGATGTGCTTCACTAACTGCTGTCAATGTGCCGACTCCACACTGACACTTTGCTCTTTGTTTTTACTGCTGGAGCATAACATCTTTGATTTTATTTGTATTTAGGATTATGGCTGCCTTTTGCACTTTACATTCTATACCAATATTTTACAGTCTTTGTGCTTGGCACCATGACACCTAACGCACTGATAACATGCTGCTAATGCTATTCACAAGATTTAAATCTGCTCTTCCTCTTTCATTTACCACTTGACGAGACATGTCACGCTCAGCTCTGCCTGATGTTGTCTTTATGTACTGGAATAACTCTTTACTGACAATACATGTGTTTAGCGTCACCCTCTAACAATAAGAAACAGCAGTTATCACTTTTTCAAGCTTTATTTTGATTTGTGTATTGCTGTGGCACCACCATAAATCATATTTGTGTGGCAGTATGGCTGGGCTACAGTATAATCTACACACTGTCAGAGTATGTCATTGACGCCAGCTTCTCGTGTTCTCAACTTCAGCGTCTCCATGGCAACTAAATAAATGTTTTCCCTTGCACACACAGAGGCCGTCCTTCACAGGCGCCCATGCTGAAAAATGTGCTTCCATCTAGTGACAGGTCTGTATTCTCTGCTGCAGTCATCGCCGCTGTGCACACTGTCATCTGTTGATCTTCACCGAGTAGGATTCTGCACTCACACTCGCTGTGGAGTTTCCTTATTCTACTGCACTTATGGTTCCTACTCTACATGTGGCAGGTCTAATATTTCTGCTTCCACATGCTGAACAACAGAGAAATGAAACTACTTAGCAGAGCGAGGACTTCATCAGCCTCACCTCGGAGATTGCTGTGGAATGATTCAGATCCCTGCAGATTTGCTTACATCTTTCATGCACCAACATGGATAAGAAGCACCAGAGCTCCAGGTTTTGGCGTCAGTCATGACACAACAAATGTCTGTGATGATGCCCTATACATCTCACCATATATCTCATTCATCATGCAGCGTGCTCCTTCCGTTTTTATCAATTATTCAACCCAAGAATCGTGTTGCCAAGAAAACAAAGGCAGTGTTTTAAAATTCAGCCTGCAGCAGGTTTGACAGATGTATGGAAAGTTTGCTATGATGATTCAACTGAGGGCCTGTCAAGTGTACATCAGCTTCACAGCAAAATATGAAGCCTGGGTGAGTTTAACACCTCAGGTGGTGACTTGAAGGGTAATTCAACTTATTTTCTCCTGGTTTTATTTTCTTTTGGCTTCAGTGATGGCTTCTTTGGGTTGTAATAGCATTGTACTCACCAAGTATGTCTAGTGAAATCTGGCAGCACAGCTTCATTACTTCAGCAAGCAGCAACAGGTCAAGAAACACGTACAGTCTGATCATCAAACAGATGTAGTTTGAATTTGAATCTAAAAATCCTGTACAGCGCTAAACTGTTTCCTCTATTCTGGTATCCATTGAACATTGTTGGAAACTGAACAAAATGTTTCCAGCAATGTGCAGTGAATCAGGATCTGAATTAGTTTTATCACAAACCTAATTAGGTGAATTAGGTTTATCACATAATTGTTACAGGAAAAATCAGTTTCATGACATGACTGCTCAGATTAGAGAATAAATAATCAATAATAAACATTAAAAACATAATTACAGCTCCCAACCTGTTAAAGATGTCTGAAAGTGTGTCCTGCAGTTATTACATCTTGAGACAATGACTGCTGGTTAATAATTGATTTCCAAGGGTAAGAGTGTGTTTCTGAGGCCATTACAAAGATCATTTTAAGACAAATGTGAAATGGACAGGATTTAGACGTAATAGCCTTAATATCCCTGATTATAGGAAGTGCTATTTCCCCCCTCTGAGGCCACAAAAACCATTTGAATTCATGTTATTAATCAGTCTGGCCTGAGACTCACGCTGTGAAATGTTCAAAAAGCTCCAATTAATCAAGTGCTATTATAAACCTTGACAGCCACCCACCTGCTATAGTCCACCTCCCATTTCCCTCCTTTAACATTCATTAAACAATGTTGTATAACCACCTCAAGGGATGAGTTTGTCAGTGGTCAGTGCACACTGACTGGGGTGTTAGTGTTACTAGTTTTCATTAATGAATGTTCTAGAGGACTTCTAAAGCTGAAAGTATTGAATACAAAAAGAAAATTAGTTTGTTATTCTTGTTTTTTAATCCTCAAATTTTTCGTATTAACACTGTTCTCAAATGAGAGCAGTCTGAGAATAAAACACCCACGAAAATAATTTCATTGTGTTCGGTCTCTCATTTATGACCAGGCCACACAAATGACACAGTCGAGTGAAGGTCAAGTTTACACTCTTGGGAATAAAAGTGAACAGTCAAGTTTGTGAACATTTTTCTGTGCAGCATGTCTCCATTATACAAACTTAAGCAAACTCCTGGTCCACAAGTGTTGTCACTTTTCAGCCATGAGGTGTTCTGAGGTCTAGCCACATGAGTCTGGACCTCATCTGGGGACCTTATGTGATATTCTGTGGAAACAATAAAAAAACAGCTTCTCTTTAGACATTATCAGTAGTATTTTATATCTTAACTCATGTGCCACTTATGCATCTTAGCATCTTATGGTCTTCATTAGCAGAACTCACTGAGCTGGGGTTGAATGTTGAAATGTCATACACGTAACGGCTCCAACAGCGTATGCAATGCTTCGGCATTGTCTTCGCGAGACGTACTACTACAATGTAACCATCTGGACATAAACAGGAAAACATTCACGTCACAAATCATCACTGCTGCACTACGCCAGTACTACATGTAGTATCAGTCAAACATGTTCATCTAAGCTAGGCTATAAAGTTATGATTATGCTAACTTAGCTTTCTTTAGTGATATCAACAAATCAATCTGTGATTAGTGACACCACCACAGTCAGCTAACTTTATTTATATATTCATCTGTTCCATCGATTCAATCTGTTCCATTGATTACCACATGTAGAGTGCTTGGTGTTTACTTGCAGAGCGCTTTTCCTGCTACCCAGCTCATGACAAAGGCTGTGGTCATCTTGTGACTCAATTACTGCGTCACCCTCCTGACGGGCCTCCTGCACAGTGAAACCCATTCAGATGATCCAGAACGCGGCGGTGCACCAGTTTGTCGGTCAACGCAAAAAGTCACATGTTACCCTGAGGCTTATCAAGCTCCACTGGCTACCTGTAGCAGCCCATCACTCCACCATCTCTACACATTTGCATGTCTATGAGCCCTATGTCTGTGTGTGTGTGTGTGGTTGTATTTCAGTTAAAAATGCATGTAAAAACTTGCATGTAAAAATAATTCCTATCATGGGATCAATAAAGTATCTATTCTACTCTACTCTATTCTATTCTAATTCTGACCAGCACCACCAGCTCCCCTTCAGTCAGCCAGCAAACGCCTCCACCAAAATCAAAATTCAACACTGTGCCGGCACAACAGGCCTGCTGCAGCATATATCCTCCACATCCTTCAGATCAAGGTTTCAGTGTCCTTTCCTCAGGGAGAAAGCAGGCATTATGCTTGTTATGCCACAGAGGAGGCGAAAAAACCTGTGGATCTCCTGAATCTGAATCATGTAGACTGTAGTGGACTCACATTTACTCTGAACTCAGTTGTTTTTTCTGCCTGAGCAGCTGTGGAGGCGAGTGGAGTGAACTGTCAGGATGATTGGTGTTACCTGCAAACACAAACAGGGTTCTTTAGAGGAATTGGAAAATTGACACCTTGTAGATATATTTATGCTAATTATTTTTTCATTTATATAATGTCATTTACCATCGAGCATCCTTGACATAATATTAAGTGGCATGTAAATTGACTGGTTACTCTGGTTTCCAATTGCTTTCAGAATCTCTTTTTAGCTTCTGGCAGGTTGGGTATTTCCTGGGAAATTTTCATCTCTATGACGTCATTTTCTTCATCATTTACAGCACAACACATTTTTGATCTAAGAACTTTTTTATTCCTTCCAAATTTTGTTCAGAAATGTGTTGAAATCAGTGTCAGTGAGCACTTCTGCTTTGCCAGGATGATCCATACACCTGACAGCTGTGGCAGATCAACACGCTGACTGAACAGCGTGACTGTGACACAGGTGTGTCTTAGTACTGGTCACACATTTATGTGTTTTTTTATGCAGTCATATCATTTTGTTTGGTAATCCTCTGAAATGCGGATCCAGAGATTGTAATTACTTTTGAAAACAAGTGTTGAATGTATTGATTTTGTTTTTTTACTAAAATTGTTGTGGTGTACTTTAAAATCAAAAGGTTTTGATGTCAATATGAATGAGAATCTCTTCAGTGAATTTTATGGCAATCTGCCCACATTTTGATATTTCTTGTGTGCAAATTGACACAGTTTGACCTGACATTTTAGACTGATGGAAAATATTGCTGACCCCTTAATGGGGTAGATTAAGTGGCTTAGTATGGTAGCTAGACACTCCTTAAATCGTCCATTAATTTGAAGAGGCAAAAACCAAACCCTTAAAACAAATTCATTAACAAATGAAGACAACTGTAATAGGAATGTGACTTTTCCATTAATTTATTCAACACTGCTGCCAAAACTAACATTATGCTAATATTAAATCTCTTCTCTGTGTGTGTTGGTCTCCAACGCACCAAATGTGCATATCAGCGTTCATTTATTGCATTGGACAACAGACCAATCACAGACTTGGGATTTGAGACTTCTGAATGTTGTTTTACTTAAATAAATCATTTAAAGTACTTCAAATTGATAATGTACTGGTCAAGTAATGCAGTCATGCAGCCCTTTGCAGCTATTGCTGTCCAAGGGCTTGGCCATGGTGGGGACTGTTGGGTCTCTGTAAATAATATGTGTGTGTGCTGTTGTGATTTGGTGCTATATAAATGAAATGAAACTGAACTGAATGTTGGAGTGAACAGTCTAAACTGTTACCTGATAATTAGCAGCTACCACAGATCAGTTCTATCAGGAGCCTTTGACAGACTTATAATTGATGTAATGGTTTCAGGATGGAGCACATGACCCTGCGTCATGTTTATGGAGCACATTGCTCATACGTCCATCTATAGTATCTACCCAAAGACAGCCGTCTTCGATGAGACACACATTTCCAACTTAACATGGCAAGGTTAGTCTGAGGGACACAACATTTTATGTTTTGTTAGTGTTAAAGTAATGGTATGTGCTGTCAGTGCAGTGTATGTGTGTAAGCTTCACTGTTTGTCATAGTGAAATAAGGGCAGGGATGCAATTTTCCATCTCGAGACACCTTCAGGGAGAAAAGGGGGAGAAAAAAAGCTCATAAGAAAAGCAATGTGAGGTCTGCTTTCCAGTGCCAGCATTTGTCTCTAATTCTCTCCAAGTGCCCTGGAGCAAAATAGTGAAAAGTGCTCATATTGAAAAGTGTACCTGGCAATATGTTTTCCTCTGTGATGGAAAAATCTACTAGTGGCTTACTCTGGTGCCCAGAAAACTTATCTACACACGGCCCTTAACAGAAACTGAACACATCGCGGATATTTTATTTGAACTTTATTTGAAGGCCATGTGTTCAATTGGCAGGAAGTATGTTCTCTTCTTTGACAACATTGCCAAGAACCAGAATAAGGCACAACCTTCAGTACTGCCCCTTTACGGCTGCCAAACAGCTTTTAAATCCAAACCTGTTCAAATGGGGCTTTTGTCACATTTAACCACCATTACTGTCCAACAAACAGCATTACCTGCAAGCACAGCCAAGAAACTGCAGTAATTCACAGTGTGGGGAAAGTTACTTTCAAAATGTAAGACAGAAAACCGTACCAGTACTTTTATTTTATAGTAATATGTTACTCTAAAATATTCATCTCTGTATAGAGTAGTGTGTTACACTACTGTTGTCTTCGTCCACCAAAATAACTACACAAAGAAGTACAACTCAGCATTATAAAATTTAAGAGGGTGATGTTTCATAGTGGGTAATCAAAGCAAGCTCAGAATTATTGCAGCTCACTGTACCCTCAAAAATAAAGTAAATAAGTTCAAGTTGGTCTGTCTTGGTTCTGCAATAAGGAAACCTGTCCTTATTAGGTTCTTAAAAGGACCCAAAAAGGTCTAGGGATTCTCTGAAGAATCAATAAATTGGTTGATCTAAAGTAGATTGCACTGGAGAGTGACAGCTGACCCAAATGAACAGGTCCAACATGGCATAGGTCCACATTTTACAAGTCTAGTGTATTAAAAATATGTATCCCCACGATGTGTATATACATTTTAATAAACTATGACAATCTGGTCCTGGGTTACTTTTGTGGCATACATCCAGGTGCTGTCTCGTATGGTGGCTCACCAAAGAGTATGACCTGTTCACTGAGCTCTTTGCAACTTCTTAGTTTCACCAGTATACTGCTTGGTTTAAGCAAAGGTTATTAAATGAATTCACATTTTTTTCCCTAGCAAGCCTTGTGATGCATTCAACCTTCTTTATCCCTGAGCATCAGTTCAAAAACATGGTAAACTGCAGACTCTGGGTAACATGGGCTGTGTCTCAATTCAGGGGCTTCATGCTTCGAAGGACGCAGCCTTCACGGCCTTCGAAGGCGACTCCTTCTGAGGGTCCTTCAAAGGCCGCATCAACTGTTAAATGAGACGCTCTAGCCTTCGAAGCTTTTCCTGGTTGTGTCACCAGCTGCGCACCTGCCGTCAGTTGGTACTTTTAATGTAGCCGTTGAGAAAACGTAATAAAATATATGTAATTAGTAAAAGTATAGGTAGTAATAAGTACAAGTAATTAAATATAAAAACCCAATACTTACATTTAAATGTGAATTCCTCACCCCTTGGTGCCGCTTGGTGTCGCCATTGTTGTATATCCTGGCACTGAACAGTGGTGCGCAAAGGATCTAGGGATATGTGAGGCCGCGAAGGATAGTTGCGGTGCATCCTCAAAAAAGAGGGAAAAGAAGGCTACATTTGAAGGAGCCTTCGAATTGGGACAGCCTTCACGTAGCGTTGTGACATAATTTGCCTTCAAATACGTGCTGCAAAGGATACAGCCCCTGAATTGAGACACAGCCAAGGTAAGCTTTTGTGGCAACATTAGTTGCCATGGTGACTGTCCACTGTGCTGCAGTTCCAACCAATCACGGTGGGAGACTGCCACGTGATTGGTGTCCTGATCACGGTGTCCCCTTTGTATTGTGTTTGCACTTGGTTCATTCTTTTTTTTAAACTTTTATTTGCTTTATGTGTGGTGTCCGTGGGATCCCCCTTTCCTTTAGATGCAGTTTTTCACAGTAGGTCTCAGCACTGATTGCCTCCCTTTATGTCTCCTAAGTAAGTTTTTTTTTTTTTCATTAGTTTTAAAACAGAAATTTGTATAAAATAAAAATATTTTGTATTATCCAACTGCCGTCTCTGTCTTGTTGCATAACTGACCTCAGTGCCTTCCTTCATTTGGGTTAGTCCACTTAAAAGAAATCCCTGGGTGTCATTGTCTGGCAACACTTTACATTTTACATTTATCAATACTGCCTTAAAAGGCATTTCCCCATACTTCCTGTCATTTTCTTATCTGTTTTGGGCTTTGAGTGAGTGATTACATCCCTTTTTCAACTGGATCATTTTATATGTCATACTAAAGCTTGTATATGTGTATTCACTGAATGTGCACTTTCAGATCTCTGATGATTCTTCCAGTCTTCTCCTGGAAAATGGATTAAATCTGGCCCAGCAGATCTCACTACAACCCAAAGCTGAAAAAAAATGTTTATAGGAAAGGACAATAAATCTTTTCCATCAGTTAGCAGACAAGTAGGCTGGGAGAAACATTTATGAATCCTAAATAAACCTAGTTTTCATTGCATTGTTTTAAAAGAATTTCAGTTTTAGGGAGTAGCTCGATTTTTCTGGCCTACATTCACTTCATTCTTCACTCTTGACGGACACACAAGGAAGGACCTAAGGGGCCACTGGAGTGGCAAATAACACTATGTTGGTAAAGACCTCAACAATCACTTCAATAACATCCATTTTGAACCTCAAAACACAAAAATGCCTCAATAATTCTAAAAGGCAACAAGCCCACCAAATTATTATAGAATGTAGGACATCTAGCTTGATAATGAAAAAAAAGCTGCTCCGTGTCCTCTTTGAAGACTGAAGGCACGAGGACTATCACAGCATTGGCATTATAAAGAAAGAGATGAGGGCCTCAATAACACGTAAATAAGATATATCATCAACAATATTGGAATAGATAAAGAAACTGCATGGATGTTAGATCTTATCCATGGAGAGACATGAACATGCAAAGGCTTATAGTTGACTCAAAAGAATGGTTTTCCAAGGAATTAAAGGTTAAAGGCTTCAGTGCTGCTCCGTGGTTGGTTTGGTGTTCTGAAAGGTTGGTAGCGTGCCTTGAAACACCATGGCAAATATACAGAACACCATGGCAACCACCGAACAAGCATGGAACTCGTTCCACCTCTTCTCTCTTGGAATCATTAAATGCAGCCCAACGTTTCTCCTTGATGACACTTTCAGGATCCTAACACTCACATAAAAAAACTTGTCAAGAGACAGGAAGTCAAAGTTGTTGCCATCATGACAAGAAGGGATTTGACAATTTGATGATCAAAAGGCATTAGGAACTCTGTGGAAACGTTAGGATCAGCTACAAAACTTACAGCTAAAACTGGAAGTGGATGTAAAGTGTTGTCATCAAGTCTACATAGTGGATGTTTTTTTTGGATACTTGCAATAATTGCGAAAACAAAATTGCAAATTCATTCCTATAAGTATCTGATGGTCATGCTATTTTAAAGTAGGAATACACCACATAACTATACTGGACCTTTTACATTACACAGCAGTTCTAAAAAAAAAAATGAAAAGAGGTGGCTGGCCCACTTCTCTGCCTCTTTATGGTATACTTTGAGTAGTCTGTGGAATGTAGGCAGTGTATGTGTGTCATCTTGTCATTGTTTTTTTTCTGCCATGCTCTATGAAAGAATAAACAGAGTTAATACTGAGTGTAGATTGATTTCATAGCATTTGTTTTGTATCATAGTATCAAATACTACACATTAATAACCATCTGAAGTCCCTCTTATTGCTGATGATGAGAATCAGCACACAGTAGTTGCAGGCACTGTCACACCTGTGTGGCAAGCAGAGACACAGGGTAGTATCTTTAGAAAAGCTGAGGTGTGGCGCTTTCCAACAGTGTTAAATTTATTATGCCTGACCAAGAAATAGATGTATCATATTCAGTTTATATAAAATAACTGTGAATCAAGTCTGCATAAAGAAAGAACACCTGGTACAGAAATAAGTCCAGTGATGGGTCTCTGGAGCAAAGTGCCCATTAATGCATTCACATAGTGCTCACCACTCATATTAGCAATACTGATCCTCGTCATCTAATCAGCATGTGCAGTACAAAAGATGTCCTCAACCTTCAACCCTGTCCAGCCTTGCATCATCTCCATTCCTGTTTTTGGCCATCATCAGCCCCGCAACCAGGATTCCCTCTCAGCACTTTGAGTCCAGTGAAACATTCAACGTAACAATAATACTGTAATGCATCTCTTTTAGCATGCATTACGCCCAAAATTGGCAATTTATGTGTGTATTTGTCATTGTGTATCACTTTAGCATTTAACAATCCAAGCACCAACAGCAGATAATGGACAATTCTACAAGATCCTAGGATACAGTCAAAGACAGCATTTTATTTATATCCAATGCCAGTATTTTCAAAAGTGTTTCTCCTACAAATTATTTTTATAACAACTGTGGCATATAAAACATAAATGATAATTTCAGCATGAGATTTACCCACAAATAATGATAGACATACTTTCACACACAGCAATAGCTGCATAAAAAAATAGTGATTGTTTCAGAAAGGTACAAAAAATTGTTGGATGCAGCTGTAGCCAGATTCCACCTTCTCAAAGAGAGTTTCATACAATGATCTGAGATTCTGGAAATTGCACATCTTTGAAGCACCATGGTAGCTGAATGGCTACGGCACATATTTCATGACTCCAATGCCACTGCTTTGATTTCAGTCATGCATCGCATGTCATACCACCCTCTCTCTTGTGCTGTTCCCTGTCTGCCTCTTCACTGTCCAGTAATGTCGAAGCCGTCAAAAAAGAAAAGAAAAGAAAAGAAAAGAAAAACTATCAGCAAAAGCAAAAAAATAAATAAAAATGCACATCTTCTTCACAATGTCATAACTCAGTCAAACTGGATGTAGATACAAATACTTCTAGACTCAGCACAACTTGCTGTTTCCAATAATAGAATATCTGCAACGTCCCTTGATCGAGGGGAATGTCAGTGTTCCAGAGATAAAAGAGCTATATTGATGTCCCATCGGCCTTAGCACTGATAGCATTGATAGTGTAAAATGGGATGAATATCCTTTAGTATGAATAGACTGGATTTTTAGCTATTGCTACCAGGCTTACTGTGACTGTGCAGGAATTATAATGTTACTATGATGTGTGTCACCTAACTGGGATACACCAGTTTTTAAAGTTAGCAGATAATCTAAAACTGATGGGGTGATTAGTGGTGTAGATGGTGAGATGGTGAATTGAACTCCAATTGTGTAACAATGTTTGAAACACCTTTAATTTCATCGAACATTAATTACTGATCCAAACAAGCAGTGTTATTTAAACTGCACTTGTAGTGACCCATAACTTTACAGAATGTAAGTGTTGATATCTAAGGCTGTGAGCATGGTGGTACATCCACTTTTCAACAGTACAATTAAATGTGTTAGGGAAAGACAGGTCATCTCTGCATAAGGAGGATGAACAAAAAGTGACAAAAAGATAAAAAATAAAAAAAACAAACATTTGACAGAAAGAAATGATTATATACATAGAGTATATATACAAAGAGTAGGGTTATCGATATGTGATATGAAGTATCACTATAAATAAATAAATAAAACATACTACATACATAATATTACACAATGTAAGTGTATGAAAAAGAGGACTGTGTAAGAGTGAAAGTAGAGTAGTGTAAGTGTATACAGAGCTATTACATGTTTTGCAGACAGTAGTCCTATGAGGTTAAACAGAGAAGTGTGATGACCTGGTGGGAAAGCTGCCAGACACTAACAAGGAGAAGAGTCTGCGGGCTGGGTGGCTGTGGTCCTTGATGATTCTGTTTGCCTTCCTTCCTGATGACAGATATCTTGAATGGCTGGGAGAGTGTTGCCAGTGATGTTCTTTATTGCTTCCACCACTCTCTGGAGTGATTTGCGGCTGTGGGCAGAGCAGTTCCTGTACCAGACTGTGATCCAGACTGTCGGCAAGCCCTCGATGGTGTACTTGTAGAAGTGTACTGTCTAAGTCTCTTCAGGAAGTAGAGCCACTGGCAAGCTTGCTCGACCTGTCCAGACGAGGTCCTCCTTGAAACTGCCAACCTTTCCAACCTCACCACCCACCCCATCCCCCACGTCTCCATCAGTCCATGATCATCTCTTTAGTTTTTATTTATTTTCTTTGGAGAGGTTGTTGCTCTGGCACCAGTTGGCATCGTCAGCAAACTCAAAGACAGTGTTGGAGCTGTGCTTGACAGCACTGTCGTAGGTGAACAGGGTGTACAGGAGTGGGCTGAGCACACAGTCCTGTGGAGAACCTGTGTCCTCAGAGAGGAGGAGGTGTTGCGGTTGATTCTCACCACCCACCACCTGCCTGTCAAGAAGTCATATATTCACCTTACACGTATATACATATATATAAAGGATAAATCAACCAGCTTAAATATGAGATTTGAGGGGTTGTATTAAATCTAGAGCTGTAATCAAGAAAGACAGTTCTAACATATGTGTTGACTTTGAAAAGGCTCCAAGGTCTCAGCAAGTCGGTCGAAGTATTTCATGATGACTGATGTCAGTGTGACAAGGCAGTAGTTATTTAAACAGGAGGCCACTGGTTTCTTAGAGACGGGAGCAATGGTGGATGCCTTGGGGAGGGTGGGGAGTCAGGGAGAGGTTAAAGTTGAAGTCCCTCACAGTCATAATGCATGCCATGCATAACTAAACCCACATAGATAATGTGTTTACCTTCAAATGATAGGGGCCTGGTCATGTGACCTCATCGAGTAATCAGTATGATGCCATAAACACAGAGTGACACACTGTGCATTATGCGTCATGATGAATGAACTGGAACCACAGAGTACAATGCAAATGCAAGAATTAGGATGGAACGAGTGTTCAGGAACCACAAAGATTTCCTGCTCCATAGTGATGACTGGTTAATACACCAGACCTGTGCTCTTGGATCTATGCGCTGAACTGGATCCAGCAGACCAAACCCAACAGAATCGTGCTGTCCCAGTACAAATACATAAGAAATACTAACCACTTTCTGGCAATCAGTTGTTACCAGCGATCCACATGTGGACATTTCCAGATGGCCTGTGATTTATAAAGGGTAAGTTTCCTGCAGGTGTGCGTACATATGATTTTATAAGTTAGATATTTTTTTTGGTGCATTTCCATCCTTTGTTTGCACATCCAGTTTTAGTATGGATCCTAATCACTGTTTTATAAATCAGACCTCTGGTTTCCAAGCCAAGAGCTAACTTCCTAAGACTGTCATTGACTTCATGCGTCTTTATGTCGAGGCAACCTAAGAGCAGGAAGTCTTAGCTCCTTTTCTAAGAGGCCATTTGACAGATGAGAGGAAACAAAGTCTGACAATGAAGAGAAAACCCCAAGCTGGTCTCAGCCATGTTTGGATCATGGCCATGATTTTAAACACGGCATAGTAGAAGCCATTTTTGAAACTCTATCTTTACTGTTAACCTATGGGAAAAGGATCATGGGAATGGATTGCTTTCTGTTCAAACCATGTTTGACCTCTGAGACACCAGGATGGTGTTATATTCTCTGTAAATGTGATGCATGCTGGGATAAAACAGATGCCTGGGCTCATGCCTAATGCAGGCTTTAAATTTTCTTTCTTGTGACATTTACATGTCCAAAAAGGCATTATTACCCTTAAGGCTATTGATTTTCCTCCATGTGTTTACTGCTCATACTCTCAGCCAGCGGAGCAGCTTGTAAAGTTTCTTTTGGCTTAAACCTATGGCTCCTAATACCCTCAGCTGTCTGTGTGCTGTAGCTGCAACATTATGTGTCCTTGTTTGAGTAAATCCTAAGAGCAGCAGATAAATCTCTCCTTCCTCTCGAAGAAGTTTGGCTTTTATTGCAGCCCTCTCCTTTGTCTGCCTGATGGATTATAGTGGAGAATTTATGCACACTTGACTTATAAATCTTGATCAGACACTCTTAAGCATCATAAATCACTACTTATGCATTATCTGTGCCTGACTGTGGAAAGGCTGTAGGGATGACAAGAAGTGTTACGGAACACTTTTTAAATATTTAGCATGTTCCCATTCATGTATTCATTCAGTCATGATAAATCACACTGCACTACAATTATAAAAGTTTCTGAAGCCCTGTTATTATATTTTTTTCTGCTTTGCTCATCAAATAAAGGCACTTATGTTTTTCATAACACCTTTCTTGGCCATGGTTTGCCTTATTAGCCCTGGGAAAGGATCGCCACCTACAGGGCCCCTGTCCACAGCTAAATGGATCACACACTGCGGGGCCAACATCTGTATTTGAACTGGCCCGAAGCCCAGATCTCGACCCTAGCTTTAAGCATAACACGCCATTTATAATATACCCACACCTCCATTCTTGGATTAAAGAGAAAGTGCCATTGAAGCAAAAGTTACTCCAGAGAAACCAACAGCTGTCTTTTTCAGTTCTCTGCACTCTGTATTTCTGTGCAGGCCTTGTGCTGTGGTTATTTGGTTTGGTACCAGGATCGTGTTCACATCCCTGCTCTACTATACATGCTAAAGATGAAACACAAGGCTTCTTGGCCAGTGTTTAAGCCAGACAGTCATGGCGGTGTTTAAAGTAAGAACATGCACGATTCTCGCTGCTCTCCTGTCGGGATGTTTGTTGTACTTTCTGCGGTCTCAGAGTCAGTGGATATGGATAGAATTTCCAAAAAAGTGAGACAAGAGGGCAAGGAAAAATGATGCACGCTGCGCTGGTGGAAAGTTTTATAGCTTGAGTTGATTACAGTGTGGTTAACTAGTGCGTCTTGCAGATTTGGCTTCAGAATGAAAGCCTGGCTGGCCTTAAGGGAAAAGGCAGATGCTGAATCCGCTAAAGGCATTTGAAGACATCTCACTCCAATTTCAGTGTTATTCCCATAAAACTCTGCTGGTATATGTGATGCAGAGGCAGTAGTACTCACTAATTAGACTCCAGTTTCCTGCAGTAGAGCACAATTTTCTTTGTAGCAATGCTCCAAGTGTGTTGTTCTGATTGATCTCTGACTACAGCTGAAACCACAAGTTCATCCATTCTTAAGACTTTCCTCTCTGCTGCAAAATAACACATTTATGCAAATATATATGTTTGGCATCTGGGCATGTTTGCATCATTTACCAGCAATGAACACCTCTTGTATAATCAGATATCAGCCCCAGCCACCAATCTGATAGGGATTCCACTGAAATCATTTTCTTGAACAAACCAAAACATGACAGGTTGAAGCTGACTAATCTGTTTCATATTTGGGATTTGATTAATGTTAATGGAAAGCTTGTGCTGTTGCAAGGGGAGATGAGATGTTTGTGTCTGCGACTGAACCGTAGCCAAGAATCTATGGCTGCCTGTGCTGACAGCAGCCTGGGGAGGATGTCTGATAAAAGGCCACATTAGGCATGAAATAATCTCTAAATCACTTCATGCATATCAGGATCAAAACAGGCGGTGTGGGGAGATGGGGGTTGCTGGTGATTAGTCGAAAGGTGTGGAGATAGGAGGGGAAAAGGGAGGCACACACAAAGGAATGTCAAGGGAAATCAAATGAAAGGAGGGAAAAATGATTCACAAAGCAAGCTTTTAAAAAAAAAAAAAAAAAGACAAGTGGCTCTGATTGTATTTGTAATGATAAAAGATATTTTCATGTTTATCGCTTATTTTGTAATGATTGTCAAATTGATAAAATGTCAACCTTAGTAAGATATGATCTGGTATATTGCAACTTGGGACTTATTTGCAGTTATAACATTATGGGTAAAACATTTTTTAACATTTTATAACCAATGTAATTGAGGACAACATGTCAAGAAAGACGGACAGGTGTGTTGTTGGCAGGCCAGTAGTTTATCCAGATTATCGAAACTACTTTTTTTGTTTTTTAATAAAGGATTCATTCTACTGACTTTTCTTGTAGTGCCGCCATCAGGCAAAAGTTGGATTTGTTCTTGAAATCTAATTCCATTCCCATCAGCCTTAGCTGTACTTTGTGCTTAGTGCTAATTGGCTGTCTCAGCACAGTACTTATCTGCATCCATTAGTGGAATGTACAATGCTATTTCAAAGTTTGGAATCACCTCTGATGTTTTTCTTCCTTCTACCAATTGTGTTTAACATACAGCGACCAGTCACTTCATTACGTACACTTGTACAATCCAATATAACACAGCAACTCTGCCATAAATTCAACTTTTGTGAACGTTTGTATTTTTCAGTTTTTGTTAACACTGTCAGAGAGGTATTTACTATTATTTTTACTATTGAGGGATAAGTTTGCAGAAGTGTTAAACTGGACTGCATTACATTAAGAAGTGTTTCTAATGGCCACCCTATTTACAATACGTGACAACAAAATATTAGAAAGACATCAGTGTTAAACATGAAGTAAAATGAATGAACTCAGTGGTTTGATGCCATGATCCAATTCCAATAGTCCTAAATCTTATTTCTATTTTGAAGTTTTAAGAATATTTTTGCTAAACCAACATGTCTGTTAATTCCAGCTTGTTATACAGTAGACATTACTGCTATTATTCTGAATCAGAAACCTGTTCCTATTTAAATCTGCACAGATTGTGATGCTAAGCTTCCAGTCTCTTTTACCAATGAATTCTCAGTCTGGTTAAACCACTGTACACATTTTGTTCTCCATACGCAAAACATTATGTAAATGTATTCATATTTGTAGGAAGACTTTTGACAAGATAAAAGCATAAAAGACATTTAAAGAAAATGCAGAGTAGTCCTCTCAGCCATTTGATGGTATTGTATGAAGCTCTTATGGCAGCCAATTGCAAATGGTTGAATGGTATTTCCACAGACTGCCACTCTGCTCTTCTTCAACATACTTTAACCTTGCAGTGCTGGCCAGGGCGGCTTGGAGGTAAAGTGGGTCGTCCACTAATGATGATGATCGGCGGTTTAATCCCCTCCAGTCTGAATGTTGAAATGTCCATGGGCAATATATTGAACCCCACATTGCTCCTGAAGGCTGTGCCATCAGTGTGTGAATGTGTATGAATGGTTAGCTCCTCAAACTGATGAGCAGTTGACACCTTGCATGGCAGCCAATGACATGACATGGGTGAATGAGATATGTCCTGTCTCTTGCTTTGAGTGGTTGGAAGACTAGAAAGGCACTATGTAAGTACAGTTCATTTACCATTTACCATAGGGATTAAACAGTCAAAGGCAAACACTTGAGTTTTATAGACAGATAAAGGATACATATAGAATTACAAAAATACTTCTGAAGAAACAACCTGCAACCTGATATGTGAATGCGAAATATAGAAAGGTGTGTTTGAGGGTTAATCATGAATGTCTTTTAAAAATGCATGGTCAGTCATCCAGAAATCATTGAGATATTACAGCCCTGACCAAGGGGTTGGATTAACCTAGACTGCAAATAACATGACCAATGTTTGCGTAGAGTATTGTCACTAATGTTGAAATTAGAACCATTTTGTTCATGTCTATAATTATGTACAGTATACTTTGGGGGGATTTTTCAAACAGAGAGGTAGAGATGGACAGGAAACACAGGGAGAGTAACAAGCTAATGTGTCTAAAGATAGACAATTGTGGCAGATTCCCATAACTACTTCCAGGCTGACCCCCTACTGTAACTGGGCAAAGAATATGCAGAATGCAATATATGTCTAAACATGTGCAGCATAAAAAGGCTTACAAATAAAATGCTTACAAATAAAAATGTATGCATTGATGGGAGCAAGAAATAACAACTCCTCCCCACATCTAACTTACCTCCCTGAAACTATGCAACCATTCTGCACAAGGGATTTCATCTTCGCTGTAGCAGACTTCTAAAATTCTGTGTGGAACCCAGCACTTTTGCTGTAGTGTGTTCCAAAAAATCAGGACAACCAATCATGTTTGCAGTGTGTAGTGGCTTTCATCATGAAGTGATTACATTTTGGCGATGGTTGTAAGACCACAAAATCATAGCCTCCTCTGTTGGTATGACTAATCCAAATTTGACCTATCATTAAGTAATATGACCCGAGGCAGGAACAGATTCTATTTGCCAAAAAATATCTACACAGAAATCTGCCACCTTGGGACATTCCCAAAATATGTTTCATGTTAAATCTTAGAACACCCATTACAAGTATGTCAATCAAATTAATTAAGAGCTGGGAAACTTTCAATGGTAATGTGTAAGCCAGTTTAGCCTTGCTAAGAGTTGGGCTCTGGGGAAGGCAATGTGGGTCAGTTGGTCCAGATTAAAATATCTCTACAAATGTTTGATGGACATCCATGAAATATTATAGAGATATTATGGTGGTCCCTGGATGATGGGTCATCCTGACTTTGGCGATACCTGACTTTTTCTGTAGTGCCAGCGTGAGGTTGAGTTCTTTTGATTTTGCATGAAATATCAACTACTGGATTAATTGCCATGAAATTTGATAGCATTCAAAACTCCCAGATGATCATGTAGATATAAAACATGTTCATGAACAGTAACAGACCCAAAATACAAAGACAAGCCAAAGGCCGAGATCAGTTTCAGCAATTTATTGAAACTAGTGGGATTAGTTTCAGCACAACTTTCAATATTGGAAATGACAGGGTGAATTCTGATGTGAGGGTAATCCAGAATGGTTCTGGTGGTGGTGGCAAGAATCCAAAAATAGGAGTATAGATGATACAGTTCTAGTCATGACTGTCGGATTCCCTGGGGCATAGGGAGAACAGTGTTATACAGTTATCATAAAACAGGTTTCCAAAAATTCACTAGGTTGGCGATAATGTTGTTACCACAAGGGAGTCAAAAAGATCTGGCAAAGATAGGAAAGAATCCCACGAGATCCCACTTACAATATTTAGTTTATTTTGGAACAACTAAAATTTTGATGTGCAGAAGAAAAGTCAAGGATCACCAAAGAGCTTCATCCTCTAGTGACCATGAATATCTTTACCAAATGTCATGGTAATTCTCTTACTCACGGGTGAACATCAATTCAAATTTTCTAATGATTTCTTTCTTCCTAATGACTTTTTCTCAACATCATTATCAGATTGACATTATTGGTTTTGAGTCAAGAATCTCAACAACTACTGAATGGCTTGCTATTAAATTTGACTTTTCTTCTACAAGGCCATGAGCATCTCAAGCCTCCTCATCAGGAGGAATGGGCGCAACATTTGGTACATTCAGGATCCCAAGATGATGTATTCTAACAATTTTGGCGTTCCCCTGACATTTAACCTAAAACTAGACCTGCTCTATATAAAAAGTTTCATACATAAACTAAAACTGAATTAAAGTTGTAGATGGATTAGAATAGATAGATTGCCATTAAATTTGGTATACACATTCATGTTGTGTAAATTATTGGTTCTTAGAACTTTTTTGATTTTTTATAAAATGATGCCTTGACTTTTCATCATGTCAAAAAATATGTTTGGCCAAAGCTTGTTAAACATGGCAAACTTTATAGCTACAAAACATCTGTATGTGTCTAAGTACAGCCACAGAGAAGTGGTAGCATGGCTGCAATTTGGCGCATGCAGAATCAGAGGAGTGTAAATTGTTTAATAATTTCTGTTCATGACCAGTGACCACAAAAAGCTTGCAATGGATGGTCATTTTTTTTTCCTGATCCAACAGGCTTGTTGACTGTCCACACATTGCCTGCGGATTGTTTTAGCAACAGTGTAAATGAACCCTGCAAGACAGATGAAACAGGACAGAATAAAACCGTCCTTGCCGCTCAGTTTGCCCAGATGTCTCTCAACACGGCTCTCGAATGTGCCAAATTCCTTTGCAGCAGTGCAGTCTCCATGTCTGTGTACCCGATCACAGAATGCTCAGATTCCCTGCTGTGAGGGAAAGCAATAACACGGGCCAGGAGACCAGTCTGGACATTTGGCAAATATTATTCCAGCTCCATGCTGCTCCTTGAACTGCCCCGTAGATCCCTAACCGCTTATTTATGTTCATATTAATTTGTGTTGATCTTCAAACTGGTTTCCCTTCTCTGGTTTCTCCCTCCTGTTGTCTTGGTTATTTTTAGGGCTGCACACTGTGTGGGCAATTGCTACATTCCCTGAGCTCTGCCTTGTCTATCAACACTAAAGACGCATGGATTAGAAACATGCTGTTAACCAGATGTGGAAGAAACATGAGACTTTGGTGCTCCTGTGCCCTCTAGCCTCTCTTTCTTATGCTCCCCATGTGAGCCTTGCAGAGTTCACCAGCAGCTAATTACCAGCTCTGATTGAGTCAGTTAGCTGTGGAAAGTGCCTGGATGATACTTTTAGGTTTGTAGAAGTGGATTTATTTCAAGTCATCTAAAGTGCACAGAGTCTGAATGTTCCTCCAGGGAGTTGAAAGTTCCTGTTGTACAATATACACACACATGAAGGTCTTCAGTGAATTCCAGGCTTTAGATCAATGATATTTGAATTTCTAAGTTGTGTTAAAGAGTCAGGACTGTTTTTGGTATTCTTTGCACCTTAATTCCAGCGTCACAGCTTTTTTTCTTTTTTGTAGTTCTATTCTGTCATGCATTATTTTGTCACTATGTTTGCACTAACCTTTGTACACATTTTGGTCATAAAACGTATGTATGTATTGGTCAAACTGAAATATTGACCTGATAATGTTAATTGATGAAAAACCAGGGGAGTTAGAGAGTGACAACAATTCATCCTCTGGGGATCATCAGTCTCTGTACAAAATCCCATTTCAATCCATCAAATAGATTCTGAGTTATTTCATTCTAGAACAAAGTGGTGGACCAACCAATCACCCAAACAACTGGCTGCCAATGTCGGAGGTCAAGCAGGAATAATCAACTCAAATCAAGGCAGAAAGAGTGCAGTTCAAGGTGAAAATACGAATCAAATGAGGATAAACCACCAACACTGTTACCCAGATTTTGTTTTCAATCTTGTGCTTTTCGGTACAAGAAATGTTAGTTTCACAAAGACATACCTTTGCCATTTTCACAGATATAATGCATGTATGTATCTACTAATGTATTTACATGTTAATCCAGATAAAAGCAGTTGATGAGGCCTCCACAGAAGTGCCAAAAACTGCAGTTCCTCAAACGTCCACTTGAGGCTGTATCCTGAAGTGAGTCAGTCTCCATAAGTCTCCATTTTAAAATGTCCAGCTTCACAGCAGAAATAAACATGTTTACAGCCTGGTACAAAAAACAGTTTTGGTCTCTATAGCTAATTTCCCCGTTCATGACAACTGTACTGAGGGTGAATTTATATACAACTTACCTGTTCACATTATATTAAGGCTTAAAGTTATGGAGAATTAAGAGTGTGGAAGCCTTGCTTGACAGGTGGGTGCTTTTACAGGCTTTATTCAGCCTCACTCAGCTCCATCTACACTCCATCGTTGCCCATTTTTAGATTAGCCATGAGGTGGTGGAAGCAGGACTGCCAATATGGTCACAGCCAGAGCCACCACACTGTTTTATTCTGTGTATGCTGTTTGTGTGTGTAACTGACACGATCAGTCTGGTGGACAGTCAATTTCTTCAAGACACTTCCTCTAATAGTAGTTGAGAGTGGACTTTGGGGAGATTGTGTATGATTTCACACAAAACATTGTACATTGTATGAGGTATGATGTTATGTGACACCATAGATGCTGTCATTTAGCTTTGTTGGTGCATTTTGTTAATGTGCTGTTGGCTTTAATTGAGTGTATCTGAGCTATAAACCCTGCATTGTTGAGATACAGGTGAATTTATTGTGCTATTGGCTTTGAGTGTATAATGAGTGTATGTGCACTGTAAACTTTGAATGTAGTTATGGGCTGTTGGCTGTGTACCTGCTGCCTTGTTGGAAAGGCAATTTTGTTCCCAGCCTGACTCTCTGCGTGTTTATTGTTGTTGTTGTTTTCTGACAAGTAACCCAACTAATCTGCATATGGATATCCGATCACAGTGCAGGCACACACATAGGAAAAGAACATACACACCTCTTGGCTGTGCAGCATTCTGTTGCAGTGAGGACTGCTCTGATGCGAGAGCTCCACCTCCACCGCCTTCTATGTCACTGCTAAAGCTGGAGCCCAACACTGTGATCACTGCTAAACCCAGAGACTACAAACCATACAAGAAGAGCTCAACAGGAGCAACCATTTGTGACCACTGGAGTTGCTGCCTTTGCTGTTTGATGTCACCTCCACTCGACGTGGTCTAAAACCCTCTCTGTTTCTCCTCTGACGACAGTGTTACCACATACCTGCATACATGATATGCTTGGCCTTTTGTTTTGCTCCTCTGACTGAAGGGATCTGTTACAATACCATTTGAAAGGCATGAAAGACATGTTCCTAATTCCACAGTTCACTTTCTCACAGCCAGCAGATGAATTCTAGATAAGAGTGGAATACAGATCACTGTCCTGAGCTGACTGCACCTCCAGCACTCTACTTTCATTCCAAATCTCCTGCTGTCTGAACAGCAGGATACACCCACTCACAAGCATACAGCTAAGTTCAAGTGCAGGTTCTAAGATTATTTAGACATTTACCATTGAGCAGGATAAAAGATTTAGTCAGAAGACCTCATCTCAGTCCCTTGCTACATTCCCTTTTGTTTATGTCTCTGGAAATTATTTCAACATTGAAGTATTTAAAAAAGAAATGGTGAATGGCAGCATTTATGTACTGCTTTTATACTTTACAATTTGCCTCTCACTCACCCATGGCAGAGAGTGACCATACAAAGTGCTGACCATGGGGAGCAATTTCTGGTTCAGGGTCTTGCCCAAAGAAACGTCGACATGTGGACAGGAGGAGCTGGGAATTCAACAGCCAACCATGTGATCAGTGAACAAGCTGCTCTGTTTCCTGAACCACATGTGGCTGCAGCCACCACATGAATACTACACACAAATGTGGTTGTGGTGCACATTTGAGGCTGGCTACTCATGTGTAATCCTGGATGATTCCTGTACGACAGGAGTGGACGAGAGTCAGGGGACAATTAAAGGGTTTTCATTTTTATCATCCAGCTGTGTTTTTATGTGCTGCAGCTGTCTCAGCGTCTCATTTGAATTCTTTGTTTTCAGTCAGTTCTACATAGAACTGTTTTCACAGATTCCTGTAAGTAAATCTGAATTTGTAAAGATGTGAAGCAAAGCCCAAAATTGAACTTCACTTCAATTTTATCAGTGCTTCACAAACTTCTGTTTTTCTTTTTTTTCCTGGTTACCCACTTTAAAAGTGACAAACCATTGCAACCCCACAATAAGCCTCATCCATAAATACTGACAAGAGCGACTTTGTGTATACATTCATCACCATTTTGCTATTTCTGCAGCATAACCACGTTATCTTAACTAAGTGAATGAGATATACTGTATGTCTGATTATTCACATATCATGTCAGCATATACAGTACACTTAATACAAATGAGATCAAATAAATGTATTTAAGGTGGAGTTAGGCAGAGGCTTTTGTGTTGTTGTTTTGTTGTGTTGTGTTGTTTTTCCTCTCTCCAATAAAACTGCCAGAACGTACACTAAGCCTTCATATTAGATTAGAAGTGGAGTCATTAGGCTAATATTATAAAAAAAAAACAAAAAAAAAAACACGCTTCTCGTTAAAAGTGTTTGTGAGGCTCATGCCTCTGATCAGAACAAGTCGACTTGTATTCAGGTGCAGCTGTTGTTATTAAAGAGTCACTCAATCCATCAGACTGATTGACTGATCATGGACCTTGCTAACATGATAATTGGAGAGTGCAATTTCGAATTTAGCATGATAAGAGGTGAAAAGATCTGCCAGATACAACGATGCACGAAGCTCATCAATGGACAACAAGGGGGACTTCTTGTGGAAATTTCAATTTTCATTTCATAAACTCTAACCCAATTAGAATAACCAATTTCCACCGGGGATGGATGCAACAGGATCCATGTACAATATGTGGTCATTATACTCAGTGTTTCAAATCCCAGTGGCCCTGCCACGGTCCGTTTCAGAAACTTCTTTGAAGAGGGGCCTCTGCTCAGCAGCCAGCACCAATTTAGCCTCGACACCCAGAGACAGCATAGAGAATCCGGTTGATTTTCAAAATAAAACACCCTGTGCAAACTGCCTGTCATTAAAACAGCCAAAAGAGAAACAGTTTTACTACGTAGCATATTTACATACAGTATTTCAAAGCACATAAACCAGTGAAAAATTACCTAGTCTGAGCAAGGAGACAAAGTCTGGTGGGCACACCGCTCCGCTTCTGAAATGCTCCTGGTGGGGTCTGAAGTCACGTGGAAGACGGACAGGGGTGGACTGGGGCAAAAAAGTGGCCCGGGAATTTGGTACCTGACTGGCCCACTCAGGCCGGGGCGGCAGATGATGGTGGTGGATGCTGTCAATGTTGGCTAATGCCAATGAGTGCTGTCTGGCCCTAGTCCATACATAATACTGATGTTTTTACAGCCAAACTAGTCTAAATGCGTTTTGCAAGGCCGTGTCCACTACACCATGGGCCTTTTAGGCCACACTCTCTTCTTCCACCACTTCTGCTCTATTCTCATCTGTATCTTGACAGCTGTACTGTCAGATATTAAATATGAAAAGAGACTCCCACATACTTGAGCTTCACACATATACGTCCTGAGATTTTCAGCCAACTATGATTATAGAATATATTAGCCTACCCTTTACAGCAGGTAGCCTACACACACACACACACACACACCTGTTGCTGTGTTGTCACTCTCTGTCCCTCTGCTCTCTGGACTGGGCTGCCTATTCTTTCATTCTTTTGGGCTCCTAATAAGAGGCATGGACAGCCCAACCCAAGCTCAGGCTGCTTCTTCTTTTCTTTTTTCTTTCTTTCTTTCTTGTTTTTTTTTTTTTGAGTTCAGACCAAGAATTAATGCTTGTCACTAACATTAATTAGTCACTCCTCTCCCTCATAGACGATAGATAAATGTAAACACGCTAATGTCAGCGCGTCATTTGCAGCACCACCAGGCCATACCGGGCCAGTGCGCCCCTGGTGGTGGGCCACCGGCCGTCCTGGAGTGCCGGCCATTCTGTGATTCTCCAGATTGCACAGATGGCCAGTCTGCCCCTGAGGACGGACCAAAACAGCGCTGTGACCATGATATGACAGAGATGTGCCCGGTGGCTCTTGCACACTTCTGCACTAAACACATGTTCCTCCATCATATCTGCACATCTGGTCAAGAAGCCAATTGTTACACTGCCTTCACTGATGTTAACAATGTGGATAACTTCTGTCAGTACTTTGTACTATATATATGTACATTGTAGATGAACATTAAAGACATAAAGTAATGCGATGTGGACTGTCTCCTTAGTTAAGCGGTTCATGTGACAATATGGATTACTACAGTAGTTGAATAGAGCTATTCACTGTATGCCAATTCTACCTCAGAACAACATTCAGCACTATGAATCATATCAATAAGAGGATTATATGAAAGAAGCAGACAATGCAAGACATAAAGCTTAATAAATAAATAAATAAATGTAAATATAAAGTAGGAAACCGAGTAATTGATCATTGAATTCAAGTTAAGTTTCAGTTCATTATTCTGTTAAAATTTATTTTCTCAAAAGTGAAAACCTGAATTTTAAAACAAGCATTTCCACAGCCTATTGCAACAATGACAGATTATTATCCTGGTTTCATGATTATAATACATTAATCTATTTTTCAGTACTACAGATGTAGTAAATCCTACTTGTCTTGTGTTTGTTTGTAATTTTGCACTTTTAGTAAAAATGAAAGAAGTCATTAAGAACATCTCTTAGGTGGATGGAGTGTTTGTGAATAAAATATGAGAGAAATAAAGCAAAGATCTATGACATTTATATATGTATTTATGAAGAAAGTAAATTAGAAAGAAAGAAATCAAAATGGGATACTTTTCTAGGCCATATTGTCCACTTAGTCTACACCATCATTCCCTCTCAACTCTATGTCTGCCTCTAGCCCCGGAGTCAACCAGCTCTTCTGTCCTGTGCTGGGATGAAGAGAGTTAAGAAGTTTATCCCCACTGAACTCTATCTGCTCTTCTCTACTTGCTCTAATGTGCACTTATCTTTGGTCACTGTTCTCCCTTTCGTCTCTCATACTTTTAGCTTGGCTGACCCTCTGGAGTACTGAGAGTGTACTCAGCAGGCAGACTAAGGTGAGCTGAGCAAAGCTTGTGGGTCCCATGTATAAAAGCTGGTTCCTCACCACATTCCTTACTCCTCTCTCACTTTCTCACTTACCTTCATTTAATCTGAATCTAAAAAAAAAAAAAGACAACTTTGCACTTAAACATGTTGGACAAAAATCATGTTCAGTTCAAAAAACAACAGCATTAACTTAGATTGCAAAGAAGGAAAAACATGTTAAAGTCCAATATTCCATCTCTGGACATTAGGCCTTTCTCTGTTTGTACATCCTCAGTTCCTTTCCTCAATCCCACTCAGTGGTCTCGTCAGTCCATCATGATTGGAGGATCACTTCATAGTCTCCCACTGATGGCCTCATTTGTGGCTGCAAAATACAGACAGGTGGTTGCCGTGGCCTCTTCCCTGTCAGTCCATCTCCCCTTGTAGGGCATCTCAAATCCTACAGGAACACAAGCGGGGCTAAAGGTGACCCAACAGTACACCGAGCAGACAGAAAAAATAGTCAAACATCACACATCAGTGAGTACTTACCAATAAATGTCTAACCACACATTTTCATCTTTACTCTGTAGACCGCAGGAGTTCCCGTCATTGTAGAGTGTATCAAAACATGTGAAATAAAGTTCTGAGCCTTGTATCATAGATAGTTTAAGTCAATTCATCGTAGAGTCAGCAGGGAGGACTGACTGGGTGACACTGACATAAATGTAAAGACCTTTTCCCATATAAGTTGCCAAAGCCACTACCTACTACTACATCACTGCTGTTTGTTGTAACAATGTGGGTTGCTTGAGATCACTGTCATGAGGACTTCACTGGCTCTAACTGCCCAGATGGAGAGTGTTTTCAGGGGGACAGTACACTGAAGACGTGGCAGGGAGGTGATACTCTCTGTAGTCAAGTCTACAGCGTCGACTCACATGTGAATAGTGATTGTTACTGAATTGATATGAATTGATATATGATTTTCAGGAGACATTAAAATGAAGGCGTAGTGAAAGTTCAGTTAGGAGAACTATTATTCTGAATTCTGGGCCTGAAGTCGATTTCTCTCCATCCTGTCATTCATTCCTTTCTCACACGCTCACACTAATTTTCTTGCTGTCATTATCTGGAGCCGTCAACCATGTTATCAGCTGTTTTCATCAGCCGGTCACATCCATCCAATAGCACAGCGACATACAGGCATTGTTAGCCTGCTGCTCTGTAATTCTCTCTCTGCCTTCAGCACCTTCATCCTGCAGTTATGCACGCCCCTCCACCTCCCCATCTCCGCCCAGTCTTTGCAGATGCATCAGCCTCAGCAGTCATCAGCCACCCGACGATGTCTGAGCTTACATGGGGGGATTTATGATGCTGGTGCTCGGGGAGCAGCATCCGCCGATCACAAAATCCTGACTGTAGATTCTAAAAGCAACAACTTTTATGAAGACTTAATCATCACAGTCAAATTTAAACTGAAATATCTGTTGGCTGGGTGGGAAATTAGCAGCAGCCACCAACCAAATGCTAGTGAAATATGAAAAATGGGAGATTTCAGACACAAAATGATGATACTGGTAAATCTGAACTGCCAAAATGTTCTCTTATCTTACTCTGATCAGCATCAGTACATAAAAGCTAAAGATCATATCTTCACACATCTACCTGTCAACATTATGTCAGTGTTATCACACAGAAACATTAGCAGCATGTATGGGAAGTGATCACAGAGAGGTTCAGTTACTCACTCACCAGGCAGGCTGTGTGTCTTCTTCTGGAAACAGGTTGTCATTTACAGCGTTCAGCCTGATGAGGGTGGATGTTGCATCATCAGTCCAGGTAACAAAATAACAAAGTAAAAATGTCAAACGGAGCCCACACACACACACACACACACATACGCACACCTACACACACACAGAGCTCCAATTAAACTGCGGCCTTTTTTCTGTCGCCTTCACATTTTTCAGACTTAAAGTGACAGGTATACTGCATGAAAACATGAAATAAGCTGAAGGAAATCTGTTTTGAATTAGGATGTTGTTTTGACACAATAACTTGATATTTAACAGCTATTTGCACTGACCGCACACCTGGATTTACATAAGCCAAAACACTACACAGCAGGTTATATGAGGGGGGAGACAGTGGCAGCCAACAGTTGCCTTTACTTCACTCAGGATATCTCATTTGAACTGGAGTTCATCTCGTTATGAGAGGGAGAGGAGTACAAAAGAGAAAGTCAAATTAAATGTTTATCTCTGTCATCAGTTCATCATTGTATCTTTTTCTACAAAGTTTTCAGTCTATTTCTCATTTTAAAATGTTCTGTGTGTACTCCACACTTAGCTTAGCTTAAGCTCTGGTTTCATTAACACGCTCACTTTAATATAGATTAAAAAGGACACCGCTGCAGTGTATTCATGAGGCTATTATATAGCAACTGGCTAGTTTTTATTTAAGTCATGTACTGAATATCAGCATGGATGTGATTCAGGCATACACACAAGATAATCACAATGCTGATTGTCGACTTGTCTCGTCAAGTGTGTTAATGTTAGTCATGTTCATGTTCAGCATTTTATGTTTCTAGCACTTCCTGTTTCATTTTGTAACCACCTTCTAACCTTTTCCCAGACCCTGATTTCCTCCCTTTGTGTGTTTTTCCTGCCTTAATAATTGTTTGCCCTGCCCTTGATTGGTTTCACCTGTTTTCACTCATCTCCTGTATAAATCGTCCATGGTCAAATAGTCAAAAAAATTAGCTCCTTAGTCCTTTCCTAACCACTTTCTCTGAATTCTCCTTTACATCTTTCCTTGACCTCGTGACATTTTCTATCGAGGTCAAGGAAAGATGTGAAGGAGAATTCATAAGGAGTTAGGAGAAGATGACCGCGTTGTTCAGAGAATCCGACTGCACTTACACTTAGACTACGTCATCATGCGACAGCAAATGTTGATGGCATCGAATGCCATGGTGAAACTACAATTTTCCGAAGATGGACTACAAAAATCAGCATTTTTACAAATATTATTTAGGCGATTACCATGATTGGAAATTAAATGTAAAAAAAGAAAAATAGATGACGCCAGTCACAAAAGTGAAACAAAATGGTGATCACATTGAGAAAGGTTGATCATGCACCTGTCCATTCATATTTATAGACTAAATACCTACAGGTATGATTGAATGAAAACTGATAAATCATGGCACACTTACAACATTGAGGTTACAAATCTACTACTGTACATGTTATTATTATTCTTTTAAAGCATACCTTTATTATATGTCAGATCTTATTCACATATACACAACTTATATCGATAAAGAAATACATATACATCAAAACTGGATGAAATAAGATCCTGTGTCATTATTCTTAATTTTCAACAAATTGACATATTCAGAAAAGTCAACCATATTGTTGCAATTAATTTCCTGATTCTGATCCAATTATGACATGGCCTATGAATATAATTGTATTGAGGTCCAGTGTGTACAATTTAGACTACACAGAACTGAATCATAATATGTGTATGCAAGATGTCTGTAAATAAGTATGCTTTCATTTGTGTATAATCACCTAGAACCACCACACGTCACTAAACACCATGAAATGGCACTTGATTGTGCTTTGAAGTTGTTCTGGCTGATACAGGCGAACACTAATGTGTCTAATGTGACAAGGGCTCAACACAATTGCACTTAATGGAATGCCAGTCCATCTATCCAGCTGCGAAGTAGATCCTGATGAGCCTGTCCTCAGTCAGTGACCTATAAAAGGTCAGCTGGAGAGTATCAGAATTGTAAAGCACAATGGGAGAAGTGGAGCTTGCTGCTGCTGTTGCTGGTTCGTGTTACAGAGAAACAAATGAGAGATCCACAGGCGGAGACTCATGGCACTGTGCTTGAATATAGATGACTAGGAGGATGCTTAAATTGTACATTCCATTAAAGCATTGTTGTTTCTGTAATCTAAAATATAGCTGTTGTGTTTTGCCTTATTCAACATGAACAACTTTTTGGGTTTTAGAATTAAAACAAGAGAAAGGAAACAAACTGTACACTAGTTATGAATTTAGTCTTTATTCTATTTACACTTTGTCTATTGTCCTTTACAGGAGAGGAGCAAAATATGCCACCCAAACAGCCATGTCCCTCTCTTGGACATGTATTTGGATTTGGAGTCCAAACCCTTGCAGTATGACTACTGCTTGTCAAGGACCTCAATTGAGGCACCGATGGCCCTTCTCAGGAGGGAGAGGACCCATGGCTGGGGTCTGCACATGGAGGTCCTTATCCCAGTATAGTGGTTGGCACATGGACTCATACACTGTTGTCTCCAGGGTGTTTGATGTGCCAAAGACAATTGTCTTTGACATTATACACCAGATGTGTGATGCCATCCTCTTGCTCTTGGGCAACGTGGTCCATTTCCCATCAGTGGCACAGTGTGCTGAAGTTGGTCGTGGCTTCCAGCACCTAGCCAACAGCACGGCCCTCAGCCACCGTGTGGATGGCTGATTGATGGCTGCCACATTTGCATCAAGGCTCCTCGTGGTCCACAGGGACAGGATTACATAAACTGGAAGCTCTTCCATTCTGTCCAGCTGCAGGCCATTTGTGACAGCACTGGCGAATTTCTAGATGTATTTGTTGGCTACCCTGGTTCAGTTCATGACACAAGGGTACTAAGAAATAGTCCAGTGTTTGTCAGTGGCTGTTACCCACCACATGGCTATTTCCTAGTGGGAGATGGAGGATACCCCTGTCTGTCAGCACTAGTGACCCTCATCAATCCATACTGGGAGCCAGTGCAGGGAAGAGTGGAGGCCCACTTTAATGCACATCATGCCAGAGCTTGCACAATCATAGATCAGGCCTTTGGCATGATGAAATCATGGTGGCGAGGCTTTGCACCTTTGCACACAAGGTTGTTGCAGTGTGTGCATTGCTCCACAACATTTGCATCACAGCTGGGGAGATCATCGAGCCAACTGCAGAAGAAGATCCTGTGTGGCAGCCACCACCACCTGTGCAAGAAGATCAAGGAGGTCAGAATCTGAAGGACAGATTGGCAGCGCAAGTATCTGCCCCAAATTGGTGTCCCTCACCTCTGTAAGAGCATGATTATTTCATTTTGTAAATTGAAAGAATTGTTTTGTTTTAGTGAATTGAAGTTTTCTTCTGCATTTTCTTTATACATCAATAAATGGACTTTGTCATATTTATTGCAGTGGATCTTTCTAATGTGCAAAACCCATTTGATGCCTAAGAAACACTAAACTCATTAACTAAGTGGTAAAGGAGCTTTAAACTGCATAATGTCTCAATGTAAATGGCCACAGAAGTAATTAGCAAATAGGACAACATGATGGCTATGTCCTTCACTTAAAGCTGACATGGAGAGGCTGCAGTTCCAGCACTACAGCTTTGACTGTAAATGATTTGGAATATGTCACACTGATGGTGAGAACGTACAGGGACATTAGTATTTTCAGTGCTATTGATCACTGCAGGTCAGGTAGTGTGTGGTCCTACACTTGAATCTCACATATTAAAGCCAACACAACATGATTGTTTGCTTTGTTTTAATTTTTTTTTTTTTTTACTGAACAGTTTCAGAAATCATTCATTCTGTTCATATAGTGCTGTGTGTCTGGCTTCCTCTTTCTCAGCTTGCTTTTTAAGAAAGCTCAGCACACTCATGCCCCTTCTCGTCATGCCCCTTCTTTTTTGAAGGTGGCTGGGAGCTTGTGGACGGCATGGAGTCCTCTTCCTCCTCACAACTGGAGTCATCATAACCTGATGGCACTTCACCTCCAGATATGGCGTACAAGGTGAGGCTTCAGCAGCAGGCAGGCCAGGATTTGATGCCAAGCATGAGGCAACAAGGGTGGGAGGCTGAATAGATGGCCTCTCACCAAGTTCCTCATGCATGGCATCAAACCATGGAAAGTAGCTGCTGTTGCCTCACCACTGTCTGTATCTGTTCCCGTGGGGGGATTCTTTAACTCCTATTAACATGGATGAAAGCATGTTACTGAAAAGACAGTTGAGGCAGAACAGCCTGTTACTGGGCATTCAGCATTGTGCCATTTCAGCTGCGTTAGCCTCAAAAGTCTTCTTTAAATTAAATGTGAGAATCAAATGTACCACAAACATTATTCCACCACCAAATCCAGCTATATGATTTGCTTCACCTTATATTTTGTTTTCAGGTTGTTCCACTTTTTGGAGGCCTGCAAAGCAGTCACCTGCCCCTCCAGCCCAATCTCCTTCAGCACCATAAGTCTTTGTCTCAAAAACACCCCAGTACTCAGCACTGATTAGAAAATAAATGGCATGCCACTTTGATCATTTCCTGTTGAGATCAAGTAAATTATTATGAGGAGAAGGGGGTGCCCAAACTTTTTCATACAACTGTACATGATGATCTGTGGGATTTGTCAGTCATTTTGTTCGTTTCTTATCGTGACCAGTCGGCTTTAAATGCTGTTACCGCAAGGAATTGTGGGACGGCATTACCTCCTTTCCTTTCGTAAAGGATGGTCCAGTGTATCCTATGCTAAAGGTCATAATAAAGGAAGCACTGAAGCTCCTTTTCTTAACAGTTTGAGAATTCAAACAGCTCTTGTCATGGCAGCTACATTAATACTTCCTGGTCATTTCACTCTTTCACTCCCTTTGTCTTTGTCAGTGCGTCTTGTTCAGTAAGTTCAAGTAAGTGTATGTCAAGTGTGACTTCCCATTCGTCAGGTTTTCTCGTGTTCCAAGTCATGAGTTTGAGTAAAAGTTTGAATTGTTAACGTGATTCTCCTCGAGAGTGCCTTTTGGTTGTTTTTTGCATCCTCTTCTGAGAGCGCCTTTCGTTTGTTTCTTGTAAAATAAATACTTTTTGTTTGATTACCTCGTGCATTTGAGTCCATCAAAACTGTGTATCAGGTTGTGACACTGATTCAGAATAACATCACAACATCAGTGTGATTTTGGTTTTATACAACAGTTCTACAAGCTCTCATTATTAAACCATGACAGCATATTATGATTTGTTTGTGTATTTAATTATTTATTTGGCTCCAACAGCACAAATAGTTCTGCAGCTGGATTGCTACTGCAATGCTGCCAAGAAAGACGTGAACACCTGGAGGTTTGTGTTGATGGTACAAGTCCCAGTGATGTCGTCCTCTGTTTCAGCACTCATTGAACGCCTCTTGTCCAGTATATTATGCTTGCAATTAGCTGACTGTTAGGCCGAAAGTCAGCTTGAAAATCATCAGACAGTTTGTGATAGAGGGTGATACGATAGAGACAAAGTGACAGACGTACTCTCACACAAAGCAGGTGGGCATAAGTCAAGTCAACTGGAAACATGATGCACATATGGTCATATCAATGGTAAATGAACTGTTCTTTTAGAGCGCTTTTCTAGATTTTTGACCACTCAAGGTGCTTTTACACTACATATCTCATTCACACATTCATACACTGATGGCATTGGCTGCCATGCCATAATGACTTCCCTTTATCCATGATTGACATCAGGACTACTGTGTAGTCTTGAGTTTAAGTCTGGAAGATTCCAGCAATATAATTCTGAGAACACAACATGCAATTTCTGCTGCAAAAAGCATCGATTAGGTGCTGAGGGTTGAATTAAATGTTGCCTCTGCTCGTAAAAATAAAAACAAACTATGTTTTATTGGAAAGCAGAAACAAAGATAAGAGATTGTCCTTCTCTGTAGTGTTACACCCCCACTCCCCCTCCGGGACATCAATCCTGTGCATGTAATGTCTAGGCCTCCCTTGGATGCACACATCAATTTGCCCGACAGCCGGTGCTTCTTGGCTTTCATATTGAAAATCAAAATATGCTTTTTCATTAAAGCTTGTGACAGAACCAAATATGGTACCTTCAGCAATCCATCAGCAGCATGTCACTCTGCTCCCTCACAAAATGAAGTGGTGTTTGAGTCCCACACCGTGCTGTGTGTAAACGCCAGCATCAGCACATGTTCTCTTGTCTTCAACTATGACTAAAGATCACATGAACTCAGCAGGCTGTGATCTACAGCATGGAGCGGTGCTCATGGCAGAGGTTAATGCCTTCTCATTCTAAAACTGTCTGATAATCATTCATTTAGTGTTTAGTGCAGCGTCTGGCTTTTGCACGCCTGAAGGAGCAGAGCAACATTCAAATAAACAGTCATGAAACAGACAGATCAGAACATTCAGATTTCCCTGTAGGGCTTGTAAAAACTCCCTTTGTACTGCTCTTTGTCCCTGTACTGCTTGTTGTCTTTTACCCGACACACAGTGTATGTTTTATGGCCTTTAAGGGGAAATATGAATGTATGTATGTATAAAAATATTATTATTAATGACTTTTTAATGACAATATTAATAATGTTTATTTATATATCACTTGTGAAATACACTTATAAATTAATTAGTTAAATAATTAACAGCAACATTATGAACATAACAGGTACACCCTCATAACACCTCCATTTTAATCCAAAATCAGCAGAGACTGAGGCACATGTTCCTGATGATGCTGTGGACAGATGGTGAGTGTCATTTGCTGTGTTCGCTTTACACCACCAAACGGGCTGGATACATCTGGCCTGGCGCTGAGCAGCGAGCTGCAGCAGCTGTGGTGCCATGAATACCTGTCAGTCAGCAGCAGTGCAGCAACATAAGAGCATCGTTTAGCCTCACAGCGTCTTTTAAAAGTCCCACTGGAAGACACAGACATAAACCTTGTTGTAAACCAGAGGTCAATGCAACGCTAGGTTGCAGCAATTGGAGGTGTTTTTTTTTTTTTTTCACGGTTTATTCATATCTCCCTGTGTCTGCGTGCATTCTCTCTGGGTACTCCGACTCCACAGCCTGATCACCAGACATGTGACTCCCAAGCAAGTCCAATGTCATTTTTTTCTGGCAAGTCAAGTCAAGAAATCTATTTGGATGACTTTCCTTTACTGTCTGCTACTACAAATTACAATTAAAATAATGTGTGAACTCCTGCTTGCTTTCTAATTCATACATACAATTTATATGCAGGAACACAGTAAGAACACAATTGTTTAGTCTATTTGCCCAGTGTTAACGTTCAAGTAGTAGCATTCAGTTCATATGAATTGAACACACCCTCACAGATAACCATACAGTGTTTATCTGCACTCTAATCATTGGGCCACATCACCAGTTTTTCAGTTAGTTGTCATGAATAAAGGTCAGGTCAATGTGTACAAGTTTAAGTGCATGTAAAGTACTACAACTGTTTCAGTGCACGAGTTGTATTGAAATGAAACCTGAAGAATAGTTTAGAAATACCCTGCCATGCTATGATGATTAATTATACAACAAGTGAGTCTGATCAAGCAATCTGATTGGTCAACAAGACTCATCACTAAAAATATTGCTTACAATATTACATTTCCACATTGTCATGCCCTGAAAATCTATAACATGTAAACAAATATGAATAATTCCACTGGAAGTACTTTAATAAAGTAATACATCTGAATTTACAATTTCAGCTTTTTTAATGAATATTCTGGTTTATGGAGCCGCTAGACTGCCTTGTTAATACAGGTGTGTACCTAATTAATACAGGTGAGTACCTCATTAATACAGGTGTGTATCTCATTAATACAGGTGTGTATCTCATTAATACAGGTGTGTATCTCATTAATACAGGTGAGTACCTAGTTAATAAAGGTGTGTACCCTCTGCTAATACAGGTGTATACCTCATTAATACAGGTGTGTACCTCGTTAATACAGGTAAATTTAATACAGGTGTGTACCTCATTACAGGCGTGTACCTCATTAATACAGGTAAGTACCTAGTTAATACAGGTATACGCTATTAATACAGGTATGTACCTCAAGTTAATACAGGTGTACCTCATTAATACAGGTAAGTACCTAGTTAATACAGGTGTATATGTCATTAATACAGGTATGTACCTCGTTAATACAGGTGTATACCTCATTAATACAGGTGTGTACCTCTGCTACAGGTGTGTACCTTCTAATACAGGTGTGTACCTCGTTATACAGGTGTGTACCTCATTAATACAGGTACCTAGTTAATACAGGTGTATAAGTCATTAATAGCGGTATGTACCTCATACAGGTGTATACCTCATTAATACAGGTGTGTACCCTTGCTAATTACAGTGTGTACCTTCATCACAGGTGTACCTTCTTAATACAGGTGTGTACCCGTTATACAGGTGTGTACCCCATTAATACAAGGCACTAGGCTAATACAGGTGTATAATACACACAGGTATGTACCGTTAATAACAGGTGTATACCTCATTTACAGGTGTGTACCTCGTTAATACAGGTGTGTACCTTCTTAATACAGGTGTGTACCTCGTTATACAGGTGTGTACCTCGTTAATACAGGTAAGTACCTAGTTAATACAGGTGTATAAGTCATTAATACAGGTATGTACCTCGTTAATACAGGTGTGTACCTCATTTGGGTGCGCATCGGAGATAAAACCAGTGAGCTCAGAGAAAATGTTGTTTTTAAAGACTAAAGGTGGACTAATATGGACTGAAGAGGTTTACATCAATCTTTGTTCAATACATTCTGACTTTTGGACCTTTTACCACTGTGCCGGTGAGCAGTGTTGGGCAAGTTACTAGTTACTAAAAGTAACTAGTTACAGTAAGTAGTTACTTCTCCCAAAAAGTAACTAAAGTAGTTACTGAGTTACACATTATAAGACTAACTAGTTACTTTGGAAAGTAACTATTGCATTACTTTCAAGTATTTTTTTAAATGCTCAAATGTTTCAAAGAATTTGGACCCCACCTCCATCCCTCTTTGATGGAACTTACATATGCGTGTTCAGTTATTTGTGTGTGTTCAGTTATATTCTGAATATTATAACGAAATGGACACTTAATACACAATACACAATATATAACAGAAATCCACAGTACACAAACCTAAACTATTTTAACGTTGCTGTGGGAAAGTGAGACTACCATCCAATCACATGTCATGGATTACTGTAGATATTATAATTACTATGTTTATATAGTGTTTATGCTTGACACCGACGTGGAGAGGCTCTTGTCTCCAGGGCATAATGTGCATTTCACGGTTACACTTGTTCCCTTAATTTGTTGGAAGGAAAAGTAATGTCTATACTTCCATTTAAAGAAGGCTACTTTTGGATTATTCGGGCTCGCCATTTCTCTTTAACTCACGTGAATGTCCTGTGTCATCTTTGTGTGTCTGACAATTTGTGTAAGCAACACCTGCCCAACTCCACCTCTGATTGGCTTACCATGGAATTTTACTCAACCTCAGCCAATCGTCATCATTTATGCGACTGTCTCATGCACCCGCCCTCACCAAGGAAGGAGAAACAAGAAAAATCTTTGCTGCTCGGCTTTGGTCTGATGAGAAACAGCAGCCTTCACTGTAAGAAATGATTCTGTGGTGATGTAGATTTGAATTAATGTATTAGGTAAAATATATTCAATATAAATGTGTTTTTGATTTTGAGGCAAATATTTAATTAAATTTTAAATAAAAATGTTTGGAATAAAATCCACCCTTTGTAATTAAATAAAACATAAGCATTATGTTAATCTAATTCTAAATAGAGAGAATATTGAGTGAATTCAAATTAATGTAATCAGGCACATTTTAATTGAAAAGCACTTCCTGTTTTTTTTTTTTTTTTTTCTTTTTTAAATTTTGAAGGATGCGGGTTAACATTTCTGCTATCAAGGTTCCTGCGTGTTGATATTGCCTCTGTACGTTTTTATGAAATTGCGTAAATAAGTACATTGGGTTTAATGTTAAGGTTAGACACATTTCCATAAAGAGAAATACTACAGGTTATCGCTGTAACAGCATCTTATATTTCGAAATGCACTTGCAGTTGACTTTGCTTCCTGTGTGGAGCTCGTCTTCCTGGACAATTAACGTAACTTCTCTCTTTTGTTTCGCTGTTTTGTTGCAACTTGCAAATGTGAAGGTAGCTTACCTAAACACACAAGTCAGTCTATTAACAGTGTTTTAGTGTGTTTTAGAGCCACAATTTTATTTCTTTTCATGCATAACTCTGTTAATTTTAGCGTGGTAATGTCAGGTACACAGTGGTTAACACTTAATGTTAGCAGGAGGGGAGGAGGCTTAACATTTTACAGCTAAACAGTAGACTAAATAAAAAAAAAAACTATAGCTATGTAAATATTTTGCATGAATTCATTTCATTTTTCATAGGGGTTGATTTTCATCTGTAGAAATGTGAAGCTGAAAGGCCCTGCTCATATCTAAAACTTTGTGTTTTCCTTAGGTGCAGCCAAATGAGATGGCAGTGTAAAGTCTGTGGATTCAGAGCGACAACAAGGGCTGATCTTCTGCAGCATTACAGACTCCAGCCTACACTGTACACTGCTACAATGTGTCGAAAGCACAAAAGTTAATTGTTAGTAAAAGTCTTATTTGAGTATTTGTATTTGGAGTTCTGTACTTTCTGGACCATAGACGAGTTATTCCTGAGAAAGAAGAATATATAGATTTAATACATTGCATTGATTAAATTCAAATTAATGGGGAGATTAATCTAGATGATTATTACTCAATTATATAGCATTGATATGTAGAATTAAATTAATTTTTATTAGTACTATTTACACATTAGGGAGTTTCTCTTTTTCAAATCAACTCAATATTTTTGTTTAGGTTTTAATTAATTCTGTACTGTTTTCTATTCAAATCTACTCATATAAAATCAATAACTATTAACGGTCTCATTTAATTAAAATCTACTCAATACCAAACATTGTGAAATCTAATTAATAATATTGCTTGTAATCTGTTGCCTCATTTTTATTGAGAAGATATGGTGTATCTTTTCTTACAGCCTTTAATCATAGTAACGGGCCTGGGCTACTTGCTGGAGTAGTGAATTGGGTTCCATTACATATAGGAGTCTGCTGCTGTGACTGATTGATTTCCAGGTATTAGTCAGACCCTATCTCCAACAGTGAGCGAACAAATGTTTATTTTGAGAGTAAATTGCCCCAAAACATGAATATCTTTTGATTATATATTTTACATAAGTTGGTAATTACTGTATAATCGTAATATTACAGTCGAGGGTGAGCTTTAACTTATTATTGACACTTCAGTGACGCTAACGGACCTCGGTGCAAGCCGATGTAATAATGCAATGAATGCAATGAATATTGGTCACTGTGGTTGTTGTTTGTTTGTTTGCCTATACACACACTACTAATACTGACCGTGGGTGCAAAATCCAGTTGCGGACTTTTCCCTCTGCTATCACACAATGGACCACTCCCCGCACGCAAGCAGCAGGCAGCTGGTTTGTCCCACGACCACTGTAGTCCAGAGGAAGTCCCGTCAAAGTCGCTGCAGTTCAACAGGATAGTTGTTACAGCTTTACTAATGTGTTTATCTGTTTGTGTGTTTACAGATAAGTGTGTTGCATCAAAATAAATCCCATAACAGCTGAATCAACAGCATCTGATTTCAGTGTGTGACATGTAGCTAAATAATAACTGTGAACATTATCACAATTAAGTTATCATTTTGTGATGTAAATAAATAACACAATTCAATCATTAAAGACTCCTAGACATGTTTCAGGGTGTAGCCTATATAAAATACTTTTCTTTGAATAATAGGCTAATGTGACTGATATAGTTTTCACACCCAAAAAGTTAAATTATCTTGTTAAAATCCTTTTCCCTCATTAAAAAAAATCCAGAATCAAGAAATATGCAAATATATGACATCCCAAAAGTTTGAAACTTGAAACATTCAAGTGTAGGAACAATATGAAAAACACATTTTTGAGTGGAGGGGGAAAATCGATAGACTTGGCAGGTAGTGATGCATGGGTCAGGGCTTCTTTGGTTCAGCACCATGGAGAGAGAGAGAGAGAGAGAGAGAGAGACATGCTCCTCATTAGCAAGAAGCATTTTGCTTATGCAAAGAAATAAATCTGTTTAAACACAAAATAATTTTGTGAACTGAAAAGAAATGACAATGCTGCTTGCTTGTGTGTGTGCGGGGGGCTCGTCCGTTGTGATACTCGAACAGAGAGCCAGCAGCTGGATTTTGCACCCAGGGTCAGTATTAGTAGTGTGTGTATAGGCAAACAGACAAACAACAACCACACCGAGCATTATTCAATGCGTTATTACATTTGTGGGAAGTTATTACAATATTGAAAGTTGAAGATTTTCACTTTCCCACAAACATAACTATTATGTTATAACTATTATGTTTGTGGGGATTTATTACATTTGTGGTGAAATCTTCAGGTTTGTAATAGTTATTACGTTTGTGGGAAATCGCGTTACGTTCCATGTTTGTGGAAAATGTATTATGTTTGCAGGATTATTGCAACACACGTATTTGTAAACACACAAACAGATAAACACACTAGTAAAGTTGTAACAAGTATTCTGTTAAACCGTTAGACAACTACTCTGTTTCTTTTGACTACCAGAAAGAAAGTCGAGATCTTGAAGTCGAGATCTCACAATCCTTTTATTTATTTTTTTCTCATGTCACTTCGGGGGCTCTGTATGATTTAAAAAAAAAAAAAAAAAAAAAAAAGCCACAGCCTTTTGTTCTTTGTCTGCAGCTAGTAGCTTCCAAAACACACATCCACATACTCTTCCTCGAAATGAGCATGTCTTAAAAATCATCACCTGTCTTGAATCTTGCTGCATTGTAGTGTATGATTGTTACTCATAGTCTTTTCTGATCTTTTGGCAGATTTCCTTTTCCTGTAATGTTTAAATGATATTCTGTGCAGGCTGCAGAAAACAACGTGTGCCAAATAATTGATGGAACATCCCCGTCACTTTGATTTAGACATGACTAATTGCTTACCTTCCCTGACCAGCATATGGTACATAACAGGAGAAAAAAATTACTTCTCCTCAGCAGAGTGGCACATTTGATAATGAGGGAAACATTAAGTCTCTCCATTATTTACTGCTTCTGCAAAAAGCTGAGACCCTCAGCTACTCTTTAATGTACTGTCTTGATGAAAACAAAATAAAATGTATTATCAGTAAGTACACTAATGCAGAGCCGCCATGTAAAGAGTTTTAAGTTTTCAAACTTTGTCAAACTCTTTCTAGATTTTACAGAAAATGTACTGCTTGGAACCAATTTGAAAGGCTAATTACATTTATAAATTGAAGACTCTTGTACCAAGAAGTTCTGAATATCAGACATCTCAGTTTGACAACTGCTGAACATCTCAAAAAGAAAATATTCACAGCGTGTCTTTGACTATCCTCATGTTCTCTGCTTCAAAGAAACTCCCATGTTGAGTAAATGTATTAGTCATATTCAAGCCTATATTTGCACACTGATGGCACGGTGCTGGTGTTTTCATTAAACCCAAAATCCAAATCAAATCACTCCCCCAAAGGAGTGATTTCCAAGGTGTCTTCTAGTCTTTTCAACATAATGACTACCCACAATTCATCTGTGGACATAAAATGATGAAAATATATGGAAATCATGTAGTCAAAGACAGGACCTGGTTAAAGTATAAAACTAGTGCACGCTATATTATTCATACTATCAACAAAACCCACAAAAAACAAACAAACAAACAAACAAGCCATCAATGTGTTAGTCATCTCTCTTTCATATTTTCTGACATGCTTACTCTGTCTGTGGTTCTCAGCCAATTGGTTTCTACTGAAGAGAGCATACTGTGAGGTCATGCCTTCCTACAGCTATGCTTTGAGCATAATGGAAACGTGAACTTGTTTCTGTTTTGCAGCTCAGGTTTACCACAGTCACCTCATTAGATTAGCGTGTTAGCGAAACATTTGACAGTGCTAAACACTAGCTCTAGCCCTTACCCTTTTAGAGCTGCTACACTCAGGTTTGTGATCTTGACCCACAGACATAACTACCACTCAGTCAATGGTCAACATGTCTGCTTTAGGCCTAAAACAAGAATAAAAGGTAGTACAGATAGTAATAGATGGACAGTTACTGAGGTCTCTCATTCCACATTGCTTGACCCCCAGGTGGAGAACCATTAGCATCAAGCAATTATATATCAGACTTTGGATACACACATGGATCTTGTTAGTAGGACACATTCCTTGTTGGTTTGGCTCTGATTATGGAATTTGTTCACGTTAAGACTTATCCTTTATTGCAGCACTAAATATTTAAATATTCTAAATATGTCCTGTTAATTTGTAAATAAAGTTGTGAACTTTGTTATGGCCTGTACCTGGACTTTCATCTTCTACTGTGACTGCACGAACCTGCAGTGCTTCTATGAGCCACAGACTTGTCTCTTCTAATTAATTGTATAATGTCGTTCACACTTCCCTTGGGAAAGGTGCTATGCAGGACAATATGTCACAGTATTGTACCAGATGGCCTCAAGTGCACATACTCAAGCAGTCTCACAGCAAATGGGACGTGCCAAATGGATTTTAACCAACAAATATTCATGCCCCACCATTCCACCATCTACAGTGGCAAATTAATAATCAACAGAACAGCAAAGGCTGCAATGTCCATTAAATCCAAAATATGAAGGATGCATACTGATGACTTTGCTGTTCTATCTTTTGTGATTTAGTGGATGGGATGTGAATGTAAAGTTAGTCCTGCTGATGTTGCAAAAAAGATCTGCAGCTTATATAAGTTAGAGGTGAGTTAAGTGTAGATGGTGAGCTCTTCCAGTGTGTGGGGAAGGTAAATGTTTGAAAGTGGTTCTACATGACCATTGAAACACATTTTGCAAAGTAATTGTTCTTTTCATACCAGCCATTGAGAAATTCTTCTATCGTGCTTTTCTGATGTGGTGTGATGGAGGTCAAAAGCCACAGCCCTCTTTCAGTACAAATATGCATCCTAAAGTTTAGCCGGCTAATATGTGTCCTGGCAGTCTGTATATATATATGTCAGTTTTATTTAGTATGCTTAGTATACTTTTCTCCAGTGTCGAGTTACTTTGTATTTACATTTTCTATAATCCTTTTACCGTTCTGTCTCCAATTTTGAATTTCAACTGTTAACGCAGTGATAGTGATTCTTCAATCTCCAATTTTATGACTGCACACATACTGTATGTCCTTAAGAGCATTAAGTTGAAATGTGTCACCTGTTTAAGCATTTCCTTCTTTCCCGTCTGTACTTCCTTCAAGGCTGAGCGTGATGAGTAAGATAATACTAGAGAAACATTGGGAAAACATACAGTAAACATATTGAAAGAGTATAACATACAAACAAACTTTAATATGCTAACTGTTGCTAGCAACCGAGTTTCTCTGCAGCATGTCCACAATGTAAAATCATTCATTACTTAGTCATGACACGATGAAATATTGTGTCTGTTAGTGAAACAATAGTAACAGAAGTTGAAACTCCATAATGAACATGATGTACTGTACTGCTATCAACTGGGAATGCCCAGGGATTTATTCCATTCTCTGTAATCAAAAATCATACTTTCCACTTTGACTTTTCATGATATTAGATTGCATCCTAACATAAGATTTCAATATCTGAAAAACACAAATAAATTCAGACAAGCACATCAGCAAGTGAAGTTCTGAGGCTTTAACGTATGTTTTAATACAAGATTTGAGCATTGTAACCGTGAAATTAGCTCATTTCTAACATATTTAGATGATATGTGTATTCATGAACCTATATGCATTAATATTAGATGGTGAATTTGGATTAGATGGGTCAATTTGGGATAATCCAACCAATTAGACTGCACTTTTTTGTTGTTCTTCTTAATACAAGTTATCAGCATAATAGCATCTGTTTTTTTTTTGCTTGGACTTGAAGCTGAAGTATGCACCCATGCAGGGTGATGCAGTTGTACAGTTATACTGACATGCCAATAATAACGTAGAGAACACCCTCAAGTGCAATACTGTGATTATACAGTTCTCAACATATGTATTCAACGTATTATTATTTTTGTTTGTTTTTCCCACAGAGATAAGTCATTGTCATTGTTGCATTATTGTTCATGTATGTTGAATAAAAATCACATGGAGCAGCTGTTCAGAGTTAAAAAAGAAATACGCCAACCATAGGTGGCGCTATTAAGAGGCTAGGGGAAGCTGTTGTCACAAAAAGTTGTCACAAAAAAAATAAAATAATAAAATCATGTTTTTTATTTTTATTATTAATTTTATTTTTTTTAAAAAGAGGTGGGAATAACATTAAAATTCACTTTTTAACCAGGCTTTATTTATTAAGCCTGGTTAATTTTATATTGATATTAGCCTGTGGATGATGGTATTTTGATACTGCGTCATTACGTACAGACGGTGAAGCTATAACAACAACGTGGCATGGGAGCTAAGGCTAACTCACACAGACTAGTCCAAGAATGAAAAGAATTCAGCCTAAAACGGACATCTCGCATCGCATGCCCTTCAGAAAACAGACAGACACTTGCTCAAGCTTCCAGTGTTCTGCAGGCCAGCATCCAAGGACTTCAGGAAATGAGAAATAACTGGGAGGTAATGTGAAGAGAGATACTCACTTTTTGTGAGTCTAATGACATTTCTGTCACAGAACAGGAGCCCCGACACAAGAGCCCTGTACACAGCCACGTTATCTTCTGCGCTTGTGGAGAGCACAGTGGGGGAAAGGGAGCTGTGCACCTCCATTTCAGAGAGCCCCAAAGACAGATGGGTAAAACTTCTTCTATCCTGCCATTGACACACAACAAACACTTCTCAGAGGAAGCAATGCAAATTACAAAATGTGTAGATGCTGTGTTAAACTGCGACGCTGATGGTGCTTCAGGACTGATGAAACAATATGCTTCCACGCTCTCCATCAACACCGTTCTTGCCCACGCCGAAATGGCCATGGTGAAAATGAGTTCGGGTGGAGTAACTCTGGTGAAGTTTGGATAGAATCCAGTCAAGGCAGCGGTTTTTAGATTTTCCAAAGTGCTTAAATTAGCACTGTCGCTTCCAGTTGGGACTGCGACTTGTGAGTGCTCATTTTCAGCGATGCACCGGGTATGCAGCTGGATGAGGACAACCATGGCCCAGCAGAGACTGTCATCTCTGTGGCTTCTGTACATCGAGAGTGACATAACTAAGAACATTAAACCTGAGGAAATCGTTGAGAAGTTTGACACAAAGACCCCGTGGTGGATGCTGCTTCATTAAGGTAAAAATATATAGAATTATAATTAATTAATCTTTTTTGGCGTACAGAAAAATGAGTATGGAATCATTCTGCCGTGACATCTGATTTTGATGAACATAAAAAAATATATAATAATAATAATAATTATTATTATTATTATTATTATTATTATTAACGTTGTAGCCTATCTGCCTATGGGTAAAGATTTTTTTTTTCTTTTTTTTTTTTTTTTTTGTCCCGTAGCTTCCCCAAACCTCTTGCCCTAGCGCTGCCTATGACTCCAACCAAGACCTCTAAGTCTCAATAATTAATGTAGCATCATAGTTTTAGAGAGAAATTCATGATGGAACTATTTTTGGTGAACAACAACAGGGATAAAGTGACTGTGTGCAGCTTCCTGAATTTATGTTGTCACAGTGAAGGTGCTTCAGAGACATTTACCAAAACCTGTGCTCACTAACTGTATCTAGCATCCTGCACAAATGTTGTTCTTCGAGACAGAGTTGAACATGTAACTCTTCCCAAAATAACACAGTCATTTTTACATTTCTGTTGTTGTTGTGTGAAAACAAGATCCAGTGTATTACTTAGTAGTTGGAGTTATGAGATGCTTTTTGTTCACATTATAGGCTACCTGGTATTCCATGTAATTATTCATTCTAGTCTATTTAATACACTTTGCAAACCTTACCAGTGCAGTAACACACAGTTGTAGACATGTTTCAGTTAGATACCTGATTGTTAGATCCCAGAATAGCCCTCCTTGCAGCAGTGTGATAATTGGGAAAGGGCAGTGGAAAAGATGCACTTCTCAGCATCTGCTGGATAACACTGTGTTTTCTGAAATGTCTGGTCCCAAATTGATTTGCCATTTACAGGTGACATTTTAAACTTCTCAACAACTATCTTTTGCCTGGGTGTACAACATATTTGTATGTGTTTGCGTGTGTGTGTGTGTATGTGCATGTGTGTCTGTGGTGGCTTGTCTCAGGCATGTGTTAGACTCTTTTTGAGGTAATAATTGTAATACCTTTACTGATCCATGAAGACAAATTATCTCCACTGGGTTTTCATAAACTGCTTTAGGAGTCAATTTCTTTTTAAACTATTTTAACATATGCTTTTAGTAAAGGACACTGACTAGTATGACCTATTTTGATTATTTCTTATATAGGAAAGCCTATTTAACAATCTAACAATCAAAAGAAAGAAAAAAAGATGTGGAACCATTGTACTTGATATTCTGCATCATTATCTCACAGAGACTTGAAGCCTCTTGTCTGCATTTACACGGGCCCCCAAATCACTCCATCTGCCCCTTCTGAGTGCCACGAGTGTTAAAGGACCCATGAAGTCCAAATTGATGTATGCGGTGCAGAGCTGTATATGTGGAAAAACAAGTACCTAAAATGAATCCTAATCTCTATTAGAAGCCAGTGTAAAGCAGATAATGTGGGTGTGGTGTGAGTTGTTCTTCTCCACCTGGTGAACAGTCTTGATGGAGCATTCAGTACCAGTTGTAGACTGGACTCCAGAGATGCTTTACTGAGGCAGGGGAAACAGTTAGAAGAAAAGTTACAATAATCTAGCCAGATTGCTTTAGCCTATACTTCCTAAAGTAGCTAAGTGCTAATTAACTGCTGCAGATTTGTTTTGTCTGTGATCTGACAAAGCTACACTTAACACCAATCAATATCTGCAACAAGTCCCTCCATGTCTGTTTTTACAGGAAGCAGGAAAATATGAGTAAGTAGTGTATATTTCACTCTGCTGCTGTAGTAAGTGAATTTCCCCATTGTGGGATGAATAAAGTATAATCTAGTCCAATCTGATATAATATAATCTAGTCCAATATAATCTAATCTAATCTAATCTAATCTAATCTAATCTAATCTAAGCAAATACTGATCTGCTGTCATGGGAACTTTGAACGAATTACTATGAGAGACGGAAACCTTTTAAAATGTTTACTGACATTAACAAATGAGTCATGTACTCAAAACCATCAAACTCTTAACAGACCGTCCAAAACTGTCCAATCAATCAGTTACCTGTCAGTCGGTCTAATTTCATGTTTTCTCCTCTCGGTTCATTTGTAAAAATTCAGTGTGAACAGCAACCAGACCAGAACTAACATGCAACAATGTAGCACCCTTAGTAACTTAATCCTAACCACACACATTTGAACACAGTGTGAGAAAGTGACAGAGGTTGCTTGAAGTTACAGTTACAGAAGTACAGGTTATCCCTTGAATCTGCTTTGGCTTACAGGCTTTAAAGTGAGATTCAGCTCATTTAGCTGTCCAACTCTCAACTTTACTGTTTTATTTTTGGTTGTAGCAGTAGTGGGAGTTGGTGCACTTTACAGCAGTTATACCAAAATCAAGCAAACATCTATTAATGTATCACACCAATGTATTTAAATCAATGTATAGACCTTTACTTGTATTTGGTGAGCTGAATGAACATTTGTTACAATGACACATGCTCTGTTAAGGTACCTCAGTAAGTGCAAGTGCGTTCTAATAATTGTCTATTATACTGCACTATACTGCTTTTACACATGTAGACTTAAATTGCTCATTGCATACTGGTCTTCCTGTATGCAGTTATCCAAGCCTTCTTACTAAACTAGCTCCTGAAGACAAAGGTTTGTTTGGTATTTCTCTGTCTTTGGATTGAAGTTGAATCATGATCAGGCTGGTCAGGTCAAAGCTGTTCGACTCTGGGTTTCTCTTGCAAAGTTTTTTTTCCCTCAAAAGGCAATATTTAGTGAATTAACTGAATTTCTAGATAGCTAAATTGTCAACCTACAGTATCATTGCTGAACTTAACCAAACTGTACTCACCAACTATATAATATTTGCCTTATGTATATATTTAAAAAAAAGTCTTCAGTGGATGTGAGGAGTTGTAAGTTCAGCTGAAAAACTCTAGAAACCCTCTACTACAAAACAGCAGACGGACACAGTTAGCGGATAGCTGGTAAGCATAGTGGAGCATTTAACAGCTAAAGAGCCAGATGTTCACCCTGCTGCTGTCTGGCAAGTTGTACAGAGGTATCAGCTATATACCACCAGATTACAGAGCAGCTTCTTTCCTCAGGCTGTGAGAGACTCCACAACTCATCTTCTGCACACAATCATAAATAAGAGAATGTTTAAGACTTATTATTGATTCATCCTATACAACATTTGTGTTACCTGATGGAACTACAGCATGCATTTAGTTCCACAACCCTGTGTTGTAGAATAATAAATAGATGAACTTCATACATTGAATTCAGCAGATGGACACAAGGATCCAACAGCTGCTGGATCAAAAACAACTGTTTACTTAGTTCACCATACCAACAACAAGGTGATGACATGTCAGTGCAAATGTAATTGTATGGATTAGTTATATAATTGATCTACTATAACAGCAATCTTTTTCTAACTGACTATACCAGTAATCACAGATATTTTAGAAAGTGACATTTTAAAAAGGCTGCCACTGACCTCATTCCGAAATAACATGCACATAATCACCTGAAAATAAAAGAACGAAAAAAGATTATGTTGTTGATACATCAGAGCCTTTTATATCTACCTATGCCATCGGTCCTCTTCTATGTTTCTACAGTAGCCCTGAATGGACAAATCACACTCTGACTCTAGGTAGGGCCATTTGTGTTTTTCACTGTAGTCATACTTAGGAGAGGGTGAGGCTGCAATCAGTACCTACACCAATAGATGCCATGAAACTCTACACACTGATCCTTCAAAGGTCCAGTGTATAGGATTTAGTTGCATCTAGTGATGTAATCGCTGCATTGCAATCTCCTCACATCACCCTTACACTTGCCTACCTAGTGTAAAGGAGAACCAACACTTGAAAGGCTCTGTCTAGAGTCAGTATTTAGTCTACTGTAGGTGATTATACATGCATGAAAGCATAGTTATGAATACTTGTGATGTCTGCCTTATTCTGAAAATAGACGCCCCTAATCTTACACTCTGGACCTTTAATGGGGCCAAGGTACATTGGCAGAACCATGAAAAAATCCCTCAACCAAAGTGTGTGGACACCAACAGTGCAGCAAATGAAGCTAAGCTTTCACCAAAGATACTGAATATTTATCAGCATTAAGCAGGAACTCACAATGCTCACATGAGCAGAGGAAGGAAGTTGCGACAGATGGGGATACAACTCTGTTTTGTTGTCTTTCCTCCAGCTTCTCCCGCTGTTCAACACGTGGACGTCTTCCAATTTTACTCCTGCTGTAACTCACATGACATTATTTTTTCTTTTTTTATCATCACTGTCCTTGTTTCAGTCAGTAAGTGGAATCTCTAAGTAGAACTACACTACCTGCTCCGGTATCCTCTGGGGGAACAAGAGGATCACCTACACGAGCAGGTAATTACTTGGAGGGGTTTCTCAAGGTGGGGGCACAGCAGTTGGCACCTGTGCGGCTGGAATCCAGTTCCACTGCTCACCCAATCAAAGAGCTGCACCTGGCACTTCATTAGCTCTTCCTCTTTGTCTCTGCTCTCTTTTGGTGAGTACACACAGGAAGTCCAATTGAATTACAAATTGTCAGAGCCTGCGCCAGTGATGATAATAACACACAAGAGCAAGAAGCCCTCGCGGAAGAAAAGTTTATGTGGAGAACAATGGCATCCATCTCAATATCAGCAATATGAATGTGCTTTGACATAAAGCTATATGTGCACTGTCTTTTGTGTCTTCTCATCAAAGCTTCTCTCTGTTTTCCAGTTATTACGAATGTCACTCACTTGATGTTTGAGAAAGAACAGCGACTTTATTGTCTCTCAATAATATGGCACAGTGACAACATAAGAACACCAGCTTTGGAGAAACAAAGACAAATAAATATTGTACAGACATATACAATAACTTCTGACAGATACGTATGTGTCCCTCTTTATGCCCACCTGACATTGGTGTTCTGAGACACCTGTGCTTTCATTAGGGTTTCATTAAGGTAAATTGTTGTCTTTCATCTATGAATTGAAAACATATGACCATATGCAATATGCATTGTATCCAGGGGTCAGTCATGGCACAAGATTAATAAAGTAAATGTAAAAACTGAATGCTGGATCACAATGTGAGAACAAGTTAGAATCCATCTTGCCAGTCTTCAAGCTATGCATGTGTGTCCAAACCAGTGGTTCAGACCAATCAATGTCCTATGAGGAACTAAAGGCAACTCCAGTGTAAGCTCTGCCATGGTTTGTGTGTGATTGTTTGCTCAAATACAACAATGACAGCTGCTAAAGAGGTTAGCATAGTTGCTTCAATGAGCATCAGTTCTATCAGAACTGGAGAGTATTTCTTCACTAAAAGAAGAGTGAAGACTGACACTCAAGGTTTGGAGCAGCAGAGTTTCAGGACCACACCTCAACCGTGCCACTTCCGACAGTCAAATACCCTCCTAACCCTCTGGTTCCCTTCACTCTCGTATTCTGTACACCCCTCCCGACCATCCTATTTCTTTCACCTTTTTCTCCTCTCTTTCCTACTCTTCATAGGGTCCTGAGGGGGTCCGTCATGCCCAGGTGCTACAGCGGATTCCCTACAGAAGCTTCCCCACACCACAGCATTAGACTGAAGAAGTACACATGATCATGCTTCACTCTCAGTCCTTCATTTTGTCAATAAATCATTTAGACGTATCTTGTTTATGGTGTGGTCCATATTACTGGATGGACTGGCTTCAGTTTGACTATGTTATGTAGTTCTTTGATCTGACTGGTTGAAGTTCACCAATGATAGACAGTGACACAGGTGGTTCATCCAGTCAACTGTCATCAGATTTTTTTTTTTTTTTAATGGCCTGAGCCAACATTTCACAACAATGACTTTTAAGATGGTTCTGTGTAAAAAGAAAAAAAAAAAAATCTGTGCTATCAGGTTAACAACATCCAGAAGCTGATGGAGGCTCCAGAAAGATAATAACAGAATACAGAGAGGCTGGACATGTCAGTCCATCATTGCTCAGTCACATAACATTGTAGTTCTGCACACAGTGCACACAATCATGTTGCAGTGACATTAAAGAAGTGACTTTATGATAACTGTGTTCAATATTTATGGTAGGTGTCCACAGACACAGAGACTCTGGGAAGTTAAAGAACATTGCATACAAGATAGAACAATAGTAATATGACATATTAAAGGAATTCATCTTATAGCCATGGATGATGTAAATATTTCATTTGGAACAAAACATGATTTGTCTATTTGTTGTTGATAATAACACATTAAAAAAATGGCTGAATTTGCATCATATAAATGCCAGGTCACTAAATATTTTCTCTTACTCTCTTTACTATCTTACACTGGCCTGTACCACTACCATTCTCACATGGAGTGTCTGCCCCCCTTCCTTCTTTCATATGACCCTATGACCCTAGTCTGTCCTCGCATTGGGATTGGCCCCCATGGTGTGCCTATCAAAATAAAGTCCTGTCCCTTCCTGCATGGATTCTGAGCAGGATCAGCTGAAGATTCGGCTCTCCCTGACAGGAGTCAGTTCTTATCATTCACTATGAAGAATCAGCTCTTAGAGCCAGCTCGTTCGCAAACGACACATCACTAGTCCCCACTCCTCTCTCTCCTGCAGCTGAATGCCAGCCCAGGCACCCTCCACACACATTGTTGGGTTAAAACGAACAAATGAAATGAATGAATTGTATGTAATATAACTTAAATTACATAATTTTGCTTGATGTAAGGGTAAAAATCTGACCTTTCCATCCACCTCCAGTCTCCTCCATACAGACTTTTTCTCTCACTTCCACTTCTGCTCCCATAATTACTATGGCACCTCCAAACAATGAATATTGGTCATAATAAGCTGCCTGCACAAATGACCTGTATGGACAGTTTTTTGTTTTGTTTTCTGGTGAGGACAGGCTGGATGATTACAATACACTGTTTTAATGGGTAAATAAAGACTGCAGCATTTATGAAACAGTGGTATTACTGAAGCCATAAGTTACAACCTCCCAGTGGTTCTATTTCATATGACAGTTATTTTTATTGTTTTAAATTGATGTAGCCACTTTTTCCAGCCACGAGGAGCACTTATATTTCCAAACAATATGATGTTCCTGAACACCGCATTCAAAACTGGAACAATTTTAGTATGCATTATTTTGTTATTTTTTAATATGTTGCATTTTTTTTTCTGCATCATTCCACTGCTGTGTCTCATTCGATGTACGATGCAGTGATATTGTACACAGCATTGTTAGACTGTTACACAAACACAGGATAATGAAGCTCTCTGTGGAGTCTTGCATCCAGACGGGAAACATTCTGTTTAGGGTCTTGAATTGTCATGACCACAGTATCAGAGAGCTGCCAAGTTGTCATTTAGAAGTATCTGCAGTCTACAGTATATAGAAACTGTGAGGTTTTTGTGTCATACATACTGAATTATTCACTTAAAAAATCTCTGCACGTGTCTCTTGTGACCTTGTCAGTTATTGGCAACTGGTTCCATGGGCTTAGAAAATCTCTGTTTTATGCATTACTGTAAATCCACACATTGTGAGCAGCAACTACTACAATAGCTGTATCCTCAGTGTCACAATGTCCCAGTCAACGCTTCGTGCTCAAAGTGCAGTGCTGTTGACTTGGATGGCCTCCAGATGTAATTGCTTCTTGTTGCAGGGATATATTGTGCTGGCACACCTTTACTCATTATGTTATTTCATCAAAGCATAAGCAATGTGTAATCCAGTTTATCACAGCACAGATGCCATCATTTACAATACAGAGGACACAGCTCATAAAAGTGCCACTGCCCAGAGGGCATGTGCACAAGCACGCTGCTGTATATTCACAGCAAGCTTCAGTTTTCTGTCAGAAAAAAGAGATGCTCAAGTCCAGGGCAAGTCTTTGAACTTAAGTCCAAGTCTCTGTGGTTATGATGGCCACTCTATCATCTGCAGCAGTCCACCAAGTCTGTTTAGACCACTGCATAGCTATATCTCAGGAATTCAAGGGTCGTATTATCGTCACTCCTTTCTGTAGTAATACAGAGGACCAGCGCTGTTTTAGTTACTTGGTTTATGATTACTTTAAACAGACTGCCGTAATGCAATATGAGAAAACACACGATGAAAGCTTTCCTTTGAACTTAGCGAGCACAAGTGGTCCTGGTGCTGCTACCAACCTAGACCCTGACACACTCTGGGGGAATCTGCCCCTCCCATTACATCCCAACATAACAAACATCACACAAAAACCTCAAAATACATTTCACTATTTAGACTGCATGTTCTAACTGTGCTGAACATGAACTGATTGAAGTGCACTCCCCCACACAATAGCTCCACAATTTCAATAAAACATTAACTACTTTGGTTTGTGCCTTATTCTTTAATATATTTAACTCATTATGATATCAAGTTGTCATTGCTACTAAAAGTAAGTAATGAAGATGACCTTCATTACAATGTGGTTGCTCCAGCATCATTTATGATACAGCAGATATTACCATTACAATGTGTAGTGTCTATACTGCTTAGTGTTTCCTGTTATTCCCCCTCCTTCCTTCTGTGTCAGTCTGTCTTGTCTGTCAGTCTCTGTCGTGTTTGATGCTGGGTGGGTGTAGCACTGTTCTGGATTTCCTCCAGTCACCCCGCCTCTGAGTAGCACCTCCACCTGTGTTTCAATAAACTGATTCTGGTCTCTGGTTTTGGGTTACATAAGAGTTACATTTAGCAAATCTTTGTTTAGGCTGTGTGTAATTATTATAGCCAAAGGTTATAACAAACAGCATCGTCACAGCATCTGCAGGTGTGTTGGCTGTTGCAACTTAGAGTCATCTCTGGCTGTGCGCACCAAGGATACGTATGTAATAAGAGAAGGATGACAGTCAGTTCGTCAGACAATTCATTCATGCTATTGTGCTACAAACAAACACAATAAATATTGTTAATTATTGTTGTAGAGAAGAGTTTCCACTCTTCTGAGCATGAATTGCAAATCACTGCATGTGTGACCTGAGTTCAAGTCTGAACCTCAAGTCCCCGCTTTGCTGTCAGACAATACAGTATACAGTTATACATGCATTATAGAGAACATCTGAAGAGCCCTTGCACCAGCACTACTGGATCTTCTGTCAATGCTTAATATTAAAAATAAAATAAAAGCAAGTAGGTGACCCCAATACTGGGGCAAAGCCATCTTTTGCTTTCACTTCAGGCCACCCCATGTCACCAAGGACACCAATAGATTCACTCAGTCTGTGCTGGAATTCATACGTAAAACAACAGAAGTGACTGGACCCAAATTATTATATTACACCCTAATTATTATATTACATTATTACCAGAGTCATCCAGGATAAACCAGCTGCATCCTACAAAACAGGACAACAATAATCTGGCAACATGAACACATGGCAGCAGCCTAAAGGAGGCATCACTATCTGAAACAGCACCAAACAAGACTACAAGGCCCTGCAGAGAGAGGTTTGTTCAGAACTTTTAAGGGTCCCAAAAACAGATGATGGCATTTTCTCTCTGAAAAACTAAAAACATTCATGTAAAACAAATATAAATGTCCTTTTAGGATTATATGTGACAAATACATTGAATTGAAAATTGGGTCATTGTTCTGCAGCTCATACAGATTTTGCAGGATAAAGGTCACATCTATACAGTCTGTTTATTGGTTTTATGTGTTAGAAATGTCTGTTTTTGTCAGTTCTCTCAAACCACAATGTTAATGTGTGCTCTTTATTCTGTCCAAAAAATTGCTAATGAGTGTCATCCCTGTTGCCTGTTAATATATTTCCCACAACCTGTTTAGCAGGCCATAAAATGTCTGCAGTCATTGGCACAGTGTGTGAACTGGCAGCAACTGATGAAGCGGGACGAGTGGCACAATGATAAAAGCCTCAGTCTGGGCCAAACGGCACCCTGGTTGATCCTATAGTTTAATCCTGCACTTTAGGGTAGACAAACAGCAATCACTGTTTAAGACCAACAATTCCAAACACAACAATAAGAGACCATCTGGATTTTGCAGAGTCTGTATCACTTTTTAATGCACACATTTCTTTTAAGGTAAGAGGAGTTTCCTGCTTCATTGGACAGACAGACTGTGGAGAAACTGGTAAACTGGAAGGGTGGATATGGAGTTATATTTGAGTCATAAGTCATGCGAGCAATAACACATCTGCACATGCACATAAATTATTTCGTGTCGCGCGCAGATTTCAACTGCCGCAAACGCTTGTTTGATCTCCGCGCATATATTGAGCAATCGAGTGAAGAAGAAGAGAAAAGGAGGAAGGAAGAAAGAGACAAAGTTTGTGATTTGACAGTACATATGCTGCTGCATATTTGCCACATTATACTTCCTGGAATACCCCTCAGGGGTATAAGTTGCTTGCCTCAGCAACTAATCTTTATGAGTACATTAATGTTGATATGTCAATCACAGCATATTTTAGAGACAAGTCATCAGACTAACTGTATTCGCCATCCTCCTTACATGGAGAATGACAGACCCTAAAGAGGTGAACTATTGTAGAACATTAAAATGTGTGGCATAAAGTTGTTCATTTTTGGCGCAGACTGTCTCAAGTAACGTTATTTTCTCCCTGTTCCTTCAGGACGACTTGCGCAATGTTGAACAGAATCTGTTAAACATGTTGATGACAACTGTGCATATGACAGCATCCGACAGTATGTATAGTTAGCATCAGTGTTTGCCAAATGTTTTGAAAATGCCAAACAGCGGTACAGTAACAGTAACTGAATGCACAAATAAAGATCTCATTGTTTTCATGCCCTGTCATCAGCTAGATAATGTGCATATTTTGAAGACTCTTGTTTGTATATTCTTGTTTGTTTCATCTGCAAGAGTTTGATGCAATTTGTACAAGCACTTGCCAGGACTACAAAGTGTGGGTATAGTTTCATTATATTGTGTTTCTCCCTGTATACATAAATACAGTAAATATAATATAATACAATAGTTTATTGCATTCATTGTGGAAGTTTTCCTGTCACTATACAACCACCAAGTAATTTAGCTTTTTATGTTGAATGTATTATTTATGAATCTCAGGGACAGAGCAGGGGCATCTTGCAGGCACCACCCCAAGAACCAGGGACCTCTGTCCAGCAAGACACAGCCAGGTTTGGTTGCTGTTTCAAGGATACATTTGGATGTGAACTTTTAGCCAGTCCTTTTAAATTTTACTAAAATCTCTCTGGAATTGGCTTTTGAATTTCTGTAAAAGTGAGGGGAAAAAACAACACAGATATGTCAGGAAGAGTCCTCATCAGTTGAGGTCTTGGAACAATTTGAATTTCTGCACCCTTTCTTTTAGGTGTTTCCTTGGACTATACAAAGATATGAGACATGCTATGCCTGGATCACAACTGTGCAAAGACCAGGACCAGGCACAAAGATAACCCCAGTCCTCATGCAAAACCCCTCAGACAAAACTCATAAACCATCTGAGGAGCTCTCACTTTTACAGGCTGGGCTGGGAAGGAGAACAGTAAAGATACCAGGGGATGCCAACCACAGAGAGGTATGGGAGCTGATATGACACTGAATAAAGTATCAAACAGGGTAAAATTGAAATTTGCACAAAATAACCACACCCCTTACCCAAAGAATACACACTAACAGATTATGGTGGATCTTGGTCACCAACACCATTTCACTTATTCTAGCCATCAAGCCATCATGCCACCATCAAGCATATAAATTTATCTTGTCCTCATTGCCCTGATCAATATTTCCTCCTTTCTTACATCCATATATTACAAACATTCTTTGTGAAACTTATCCAAAGATAAGCAATCAGGAGGGGGCCTGGATGCTCCATAAAACCATGGGTAAAATCCCCAAAATAAAACTTGACCTTTATTCAAAGTGAAGAAAATGTATTGATTTCATTCTGTTATAATGTCATTTAAAAAACCCAAACAGGAGATTCGGGGCAATGAAGACTTAACCTGGTGTCACCTGAAGAAGCAGGATACACCGGGGCCAGTCTTGTGAAGACCTGGGGAGGCAAGGGCTGTGCTGGGCTAATGCCCATCCAGCACACACTGGACATTACTCCCTTGACCTTTACAGCTCCAGAGTTCCAGGCTATGCCAAAAGCCCAGTGTGTGTCATGCCAGGAGTATGTGCCCCTGCAGCTCCTAAACCTCCACGTTAAGACATGTGCCCAAAATAAAGGCAGTGAGGAGGTATGGCTTGCTCACAATTGACTAATATGTTTTTTGATCAATTATTGTTATTTTTATTTCCAACAGAGAAGGGCATGACACAAATCCAAGACAGTAATACAACAAGTAGTATCCACTTCCCTTTACCCACCCCTCCAGAATACCACCCCAGAATAGGGACATCCCCCCTCCTCAGTATCCCAACACAATCTTCTACATTACATACAGCACATAGTACATCGGTCATATCAGTGTCCTATAGGCCAAAGTAAGTGTACAAATATAAATAAAAAACTACAAAGATTTCAGATAAAGATATATTTCTCAACTCAGTAAATCTTAAATCTTTAACCATTGCCAACGCAGAGGTCCAGATTCGGGTTGTTTTCTGACTAGCTCCATGCATTCTTGCTACAGCCAACTCCAACCAACTCCAGCCAACTAATAGAGTGCGGGTCCAGTTAGAGGACAGGTTCAATGATGAGGTGTCATTTAGAAGCAGTATTTTAGGAGAACACGGTATGTCTACCTCCAATAGTCCTGATAAAGTGGAAGATACCAATTTCCAAAAGGACGCCACATCAGGACACTCCCAGTACATATGTAAGAATGACCCACACGACCCAGAGAGCATAGATCACAAACAGGCAAATGTATGAGCTTCATGAAGTATCTCTTTTTTGGCTGAACTCCTCAAACACCTCCAATACTACTCCAATAAAATCGAATTTCTGATCGTATCAGATAATGACATGCATAAGACCGGATCACTTGTCTGTGTATACATGTCGTTCAGAGAATTGGATAAACAGCCGGAGCATGGCTGACTCCGTTACGCTAGGTGGCGCTCTAGCCCTCTCAACAAAGAGCCACTTCAGGTTGACCTCTACTTATCAGCAACAACAAACTATCTGATGGCATTCAAACTAAGATGGCGTACGAGGAGATGGATGATGCTACAGTTGCATACATTACATGCATTATTTTCCTCCTAATAATGCATATAAAGAGAACAACGGATCTTTTGGCTGCAGTGATGGCAGAAGAAGGACGCCGGTGGCTTATGATACAGCAAGGAGCCATAGAGATCGCCAATTTGTTGATGAACACTGGAGCCTCTCAACGTTCATGCTGGATACAGGTCAGAAGCAAAGACTGATGGGAGTGAGTGGTGTTGAAGGAATTTAGCGACGAGGCAAGAGAACTTTCGAATGACCTGCGGGACCTTCGACAAGTTATGTGGCTTGATGTTAGGTATTATGAAGCCTGACCACCGGTACCGCTTCAGATGAGGGTTGCCATTGTGCTTTATAAACTAGCCAGTTGTTCTGAGTACAGGGTTGTGGCAAACCAGTTCAGCGTGCACAAGTCAACAGTGAAGAAGTTTGTGTAGCTTTTTTGCAAAGATATGGCTTCGTCAGTCATCCAAAACTTCATTAAAGTGCCCACTGCAGAGGAAGCCATCGCCATAGCTCTCCAGTTCGAACAAAAGTTCAACATCCCCCTGCTAACCGGCTGCATCAACAGCACCCACATTCCTTTTTTACCACCAAGTGATGGCTACATGGACTTTGCCAGTCGTAAAGGATGGCCTTCTTATGTCCTCCAAGCCGTGGTGGACGACCCTTCCTCTTAACCCTTTTTGCAACCCCTACACGCTGTACAGTCTGTGCATCATGAATGTAACGCTGCTATTATTTCCTATAGGTTTTGGAAGATAAACTGCAAACTGCCTGGAAGTGCTCACGACGCAAATGTTCTTAGGCAGTCAGCGTTGTTTAGCCATGCACATCTGCTGCCTAAAGTAAGTCCTCCTATACACTCCAGGTATCTTACTGTACAGGCTTATGTTAGTATTCAGTGTCACCTGCACATATACTTTTCTGAGATCTTAATGTTCCAATCACTGCATAGACTACCATCTAATGCAACATATTCTGAAATTTGTTGTAGTAGTTCACTGTCATCTTCTCTTTTTCACTCAGTGCCCAACAGAAATCAACGGTGTTGCTGTCAACCATTTTCTTCTGGGAGGTCCCAGAAGGATCTCCAGCTTATCCTCTCATGGATTGGAGCTTAAAGCGGAGTTTCAGGAGCCGGACCACACCTCAACCGCGCCCCTTCCGTCAGTCCTATAAATAACCCTCCTAACCCCGTGGTTCCCTTCACGCTCATATTCCGCACTCCCTTCCCACCCACCCCAATTCTTTCACCTTTTCTCCTCTCTTTCCTAGGGCCCGTCAGGGGGGGTCCGTCATGCCCGGATGCTACAGCGGATTCCCTACCGAAGCTTCCCCACACCGCAGCATCAGATCCAAGAACTTCACAAGATCATACTTCGTCCGCAATCATTCATTTTGTCAATAAATAATTTTAACGTATCTTGTTGATGGTGTGGTCCGTGCTAGTGAATTGGCTGATCAAAGGGTACATCCATTCCCCATGCATCACCCCTGAGCAGCAGTCATTTTATGTGTACTTAAGCTCTGCAAGGACCACTGTTGAGATCGTCTTCGGGAGACTGAAGTCACACTGGTGAGTGTTTCTCAAGCAAAGTGACTTTCATTTTACATTCACCCCTCATGTGATCGCCACATGTTGTGCTTTGCATAACTTATGTGAGGATGAAAAGGAGACTGTAAATCCCACCTGGACAGATGAGGCTGCTGTATTAGAATCCGACCTACCACAGCCAGGTGTCCGTGCCTACAATGCCTCTGACAATGCAGGTGGTCAGAGGAAGCACTTACAGACTATGAGAGTGCAAACTTCTCTCCACGCAGACCCTTGTTTTAGCATTTTGTTTGTATTTGTATGAACATCATTTATATTTTTTGCTGTACAGCACGCACTTTCATGCCACAAATAAAGACATTTGTAGTTATGTGTTTAACTTTTATTATAAACAAATCAAAGGATATATTTATTTTAAATCTGAGAAAAAACAAAAAATCTTACAAACTATTTACAACAATATATTTTGAACAAACAAGGCTGAGTTAGAGGGTGACTGTCAAGAGCTAGACATTTGTGTACTTATATTATAAACATATTAAAAGGGTGTATAAAAATAACATATTTTAACATAGGATTTGTTTTATAAAAACAATTTTTAACAACAATCTGTAACAAAAATTATTAACATGTAGATGTCACGGTAGACAGGGCATGATACCCCGAGTAGGCATCTGGTTGTGGGGTGGAGTTTGTGGGCCGTGGGATGCAGGGTGGATTCTGTGTGAAACAGAGGAGGTTCAATGGTCTTGGGAGGGCATGATGACACCCTGAGTAGGCATCTGGTTGTGGGGTGGAGTTCAGGGGCTGTGGGATGCGGGATGGGGGTGCCGGTGGCCTCAGGCTCCTGATTCCCTCCAAAGGTGCTGCAGCCATGTTGTTACTGCCCTGCATAATGGTGGTCAGCAACCACTCCTGCCGCTCATCACTTTCCCTCAGCAGCTGTCTCCAAAACTCCATCATTTCACCCATCTGTTGGTATATTAGAGTGACATCTCCTGTATGCCCCTGCCACCTGATGGGGTTGCTGGGCACTGCAGAAAGAATTGGTGTAAAACTTGTTACATGTCCTGGCGTGGGTATATGTTACAACAAAAAGTAGCATTGGTTGGTGCAGCCAGAATATTGCAGAACTTACCTGGTGACTCAGAGTTCCTCTGCAGTGGGGAACTGGTTCTTGTGCTTTCAGCTGTCCAAGAAGAGTCATCTTTGTGCTGCTGCCTTTTGTCATCGAGGCCCCCCATCTCCGTTGTCATTTCTTCCCCCATCTCTGTTCTTGTGTCTTCCCCCAACTCTGTTGCTGCTTCTACAGACGGTTACAAAAATCACAAATGATTTAAACTGGGTGATAATTTCTACTTTATGTTTTATAAACTTATGTTATTGGTAGTCAAACATTACCTGAGAAGTTGCTTTGAACAATAGGCCACCTAGCATGAGGCATCTAGGTAGGCTCAAGACGAGGTTATAGCAACTAAGTTAGCAACTCACCTTGGCTTGCTGCCTCGAAACCGATATCCACCCCGTGTTGTCCGGCTTGGGACAAAGGTCGCCTCCCTAGCAGATCATCTAAAAGGTTGTAGAAAGGACGACTGTCCACTTCTCTTGTTGTTCTGCTTGGCACCATTGTATGCCTTTCTTATGTTCTTCCATTTTATTCTGATCTCCTCCTGATGAAGCCTGCTTCTGCCATGGTTTTGGAAATCTTTTTGAAAAGATCTGCGTTCCTTGTTTTGCGCCCATCCATAAATTTTAAGATGTTCAACTCTTGTACTTGGTTGAACATGGACCGGGTCTCCTTGTCCGTCCAGAAGTGTGTTGTTGAAGCCATAGATAATCAAGTTATCAGCTGCGTAGCACATTTTTATAAACCCAGTCTGGTCGTGATGTACTAATTTAGTCATGAGTGTCTCAATCCGTGAAGCCAGGACTTTAGCAGATATTTTTATTTCTGAATTCAAAGTGACAGGGGTCTGTAATTGCCACAAAGGGAGGGACCCTTATTCAGTTTAGGGAGAATGGTGAGAATAGCAAAATTGGTGTCCCGGTCAAATGAGCCCTTATCCACAGCTGTGTAGATCATATCCAGCATGAATTGACCTAGCTCCTCCCAGAAAGAAAATTTCCCCTTTTTCATCCTCTGAATGGCTTCTTTTAGTTCTATCAGGAAAATAGGTCTCTGCAGGTCATCTGTTTCCTCTTGGTTTAAGATTGGAAGATTTGCCTTCTGTAAAGTTTCTACATCTGTCACTGTCCAGATTAACCTCAGAAGTGTAGAGGTTAGAGTAAAAGTCATGAAACTCCTTGTTAATAGCTTTTGGCTCTGTTAAAATGTTCTATGATGACCCAGAGCAGATGGTTGTTATGTTGGCAGATTTCTCACTTTGCTTGAGCCTGAGCGACAGAAGGTGACTAGGTCTAGGGCTGTGGAAATAGTATGTCTTCCTGGTCTTGTGAATCAAAAATTCAGCCCTTTGTCTGAGCAGAGAATTGAGTCAGATTTTTGTCACATCAATGATCTGTTTCCTGAGAGTTGCTTTTGGTGGTCTGGGGAAGTAAGTTTAGATTCAAGATTATTTATTTTGACCAGCCGAGTCTTACTAAGATGTGAGGCAAAAGCTATCGAGGTGTTCCTGGTATCCTTTTAGAGCGTACCAGAATTCCGAGGGTCATTAATGGAAGCAGTATTCTCAGCCACAAATCTGCTCAACTCTCTCTGGAAGTAGACAGTATTCTTCACTCTTGAGGAAAGTTGTGTTAAAACACCAGCGAGCTGCTCTGGTAGGTGTATTTGGTAAGGTAATTGTGACTAAAATGATGCTATGGTCAGATAATGGAGTAGGAGAAAGCACTACATTAGGGATTTCGGAGATTGAGCTAGAGGTTAAGATGTAGTCAGTGCGAGAGTATGTTTTATGTCTGCCAGAATAAGAAGTATATTGCTTAACTGCAGGGTTGATAGTACGAAATACATCAATTAAGCTGAAGTCAGATATAAATTTGGACAGAGAGGCTGAAATAGAACTTTGAGAGTGAGAGCAGTGTGCAGTGGAGTTCAAGAAGTCTAGGCTGGGCTTATAGGCACATTCATATCTGAACCCATAACTATGGCAAATTCATACATCTCGGAGAAAATTTCAGACAGTGTGGTTAAAAATATAGGATTGAATTGGTTAAGTGCATACACTGACAAAAGTGTAAAAAGTGCTAGTTTACACCAGCAATTATAGATTTTATGTAAGAAATGTGCCCATCGTCACTGCCAAATTTATCAAGTATGGTTATGGTAAGAGAGTGCTTCAAAACTACAAGAAAGCCATGGGTTTTAGAATCAAGAGACGATGATGCTACCACATAATTCTGTCTATTAGCACACTGCTGTACATCAGCTGCTTTAAGATGGGACCCCTGGAAAATGCAATATCAATTTGGTCTCTATGGAGTAAAGCAAGCCGCACGTTTGTCTGGCCTGTTCAATCCGTTCGTGTTCCAACTAACTCTAACACGTGTATTGTGAGTGCACCAAATAATGAAGGGTCACGGGTGAAGTGTCATGCCATGTTATGCCTGTGCACACGCTCGTATCAATGTACAAATAATTATTTACTTTATGATGATGAATTTTGAGTTTAACAGCTGTTTCGCTTCACAATTCAAGCAGTCCATGTATTACCAAGAGAGACCGATGTGACAGTTTGGGTATGTCACGTATGCACACGTTAAGGCATCTGAAGCGTTGGCTTTAGTACAATAGTGAAACACGCGTTAATGCCTATAGCGTGTGAAGGCCTACAGTATAACTCATAACCAGAAAATGTCATTTTCCCCGCTGAGCCACTGGCCCTACAAACCTGCTGCTGCTGCTTTGGTGCACCGGTGTGTACCTGTGTCTGTGCGCCACCGGTGCCGGTGATGAGTTATAATTGTGAAGCAAAGCAGCTGTTAAACTTAAAATTATTAATTAGTTAATTATAATAATTATTTCTAAATTGAGCCGAGCGTGCGCATAGGCGTCCGCTGAGTTAACGCGTGGCACGGCACGAATGACCCCTCGCTATTTGATTTCCACAAACACTACACAGTGTGTGCCTGTACGCTCACGTAGAATTGTATTTAACAGTCACACATGGTCTTCATGTCACGTATTTGAGGCGTACTTCACTCGTCACGTAGGCGTATGCGCAACAACGTGTGTGCAGCGTCTGTGTGACGCCAACGTGACGCCCGTCTGTCCATTGAAAGTGAATGGAATTTACACGCGCACATTAGACGTTTGGTGTCATCTCATAGGCGCTGTACACACGTTTTTAGTATAGTGTGCTGGCATAAAATGCACCCCATAGCACACACACACACACACACACACACACTTACCTCACACACTGGTGAACTAGGTGAAGTCCTCTTCTCCTGGATCTCCCTCACTGTAGCTGCAGTGGCTGGGGTCCTTGGCATGTGCTGCCTCCATTGTATATACCACAAGCGCCTTCCCCAGCTCCTCAAGGAAGATGTGCCTCTTGTAAAATTTTGACACATTCCACTCAGGAAAGATCACCGTCCAAATCACAAAGGCATTGTTGGCTGATACGTTCATTTTGTTGTAGAAGATGATCAGCAGCCAGTGTACAGTCATTCGCTTGGTGCTGTATGATCCCGTGACAAGTGTCTACCCCCCCTTTGGTGGCACTGTAGTCCAGGATCATGTTTGGTTTCTGGTCTTCTCGAGTGCTGATTTCAGTTGTGTTTTTTGTTTGTTTTTTTTGTACAAAGTACTCATGAGCACAACATTCTTTCCCTTTTTGAAGCAGTAAGACACTAGGGCTGTGGCCGTTTCGATCATTGTGAGCTTTCTCTTCAGAAGCTCCTGACCCAAGTTGTAACTTGTGAAAAAAATGTCACAGGTTATGTTGGGCCCCCTGAGACCATGTGCCATATCAAGTACGACCCTTGCACTTTGATTTTTTTCCGGGGCTCCTCCAACTGGTTTTCCAGTGTAAACCTGCATGTTCAAAGCATAGCTGGTGTGTGCATCACATGCTGCCCAGATTTTGATGCTATATTTGGCTGCTTTGGAAGGCATATATTGCCTAAATAGGCAGCGACCTCTGAATGGCACTAGACCTCTGACCTCTGACTAGCCTTTCATCCACTGTGACATTAGGGCCTGGGTTACAGAGTAGTGGAAGTTGCCCTCCACACTTGTCCCACACGGTCCTGATAGCTGCCATCTTGTCTGTCTCCCATCTGACAGCTCTGGTCTCTCGGTTATCAAATCGGATTACTCTGTTGAAAATATGAAAAGTCTCCAGAGACATTGTGGCACGAAATATAGCCCTGCGTGTCTCTGCATCCCACAGACTGGCTGTTGATTCATCTTTTGACTTATAGACCCCAGCCAGGATGAGCACCCCCAGATATGCATGTAAATGGATTTTATCCACCTCCTTCCACTTCTCCCCCAAAACACCTTCCTTCAAGATTAGTCATTTCGAGAATGATTTTCTGTGCTGAGTTGGGCATGACCAGCTCAAAAGCTGACATAATGTCTGAGACACGAGTCACTGCCATCGTAGTGGGCCCTGGCACTGTCTTTATTATGTTTTTGGAAGACAGATTTTTGGGGACGGCGACCACTGTATTTCACCATTTTTTGACGTGAAAGTGTTTCTTGGAGGAATAGGAATAGCAGTTTCCTCATTTTCTTCATCATCAGAATCATTACACTCAGAATTCCTCCTCTGTTTCACTACCATGATCAAAGATGAGTTCCAGAGCCTCCAGGGCTGTCATCCGTTTATTTCTGCTGCTCATATTGTATAGCTCTGACAGAAAGAATATCGCATGTAGCTACAGAGTGTAATGTTACCAACGACTCCCTTGCAGAGAATCTTTATATGCTGTGCTACTCAATGTGGGCGGAGTTTGACTTTTGGCGGGAACTGTTCCCACCAAAACTGAGGGTGAAATGGTGTGTGTGTGTGTGTGTGTGTGTGTGTGTGTGTGTGTGTGTGTGTGATTGGGGTGAAATATGTTTCACAGTTACAAAGAAATTTGACACTTCAGACGCCTTTTATCCTCCACTTTGACTGCCGGGTTAAATTGACCCGAACAGCATCTATGTATATAAACATACAGTTTATATTTCCAATATGTGAAATAAACCATTTTAATTTTATATGTTGATTAACACTTATTAAGCAAGCAGAAGTTTCATAAAGAAAAAATACTTTTAACTATTTTATTTAGATTTTTTTTTAACATTAAAATGGGTCAATCTGATTTCAGGGCCACAGTGAAAGGGACCCCCTGACGGAGTATGTTCTGTGCACAATGCAGCCCAGTCCTGTCAGTCTAGAAAGAATCCTGAGTGAGTCAACTCACCGACTGATGCATTGATGCTGCAACTTTCTTCCACTGCACATGTATTCTGAGAGACTTCAGCCTCCCTTTCACCATGCGGTAGCCTGCTGCTGGCATTTCAACTTTTATTTGCTGGACTTTGTCGTCCAGCTCCTGGTCAAATTAAAATCAAAATTCATTTGTATAACCCAAATTCACAAAACACATTTTGCCTCTGAGGGTCTGTGTACTGTCGCGCAGAGAGGCCAAATTCTCTCATTCTTTGATTGACAGTACTGACAGGTCACAACTGCCATAACAATTACTGAACCAATCACAGGCAGGGGGGAACAGAGTCTGGTAAATATGACACATATGTAATCATAAATATACAAAATATGAACTACTAATTTACATATGTCAGCAATACACTAAAAGTAAGACCCAAACATAACCCAGCTTTACAGTATGATCATTTCTATGATGTCCATAGCTAAGCCGGTGTTAGATCCATGGTTTGCCGCGACTATGACAGCTACTGAAACCATGGAAACGTACACATACAGTTCCATCGGAAGAGAAAAACTGGTTTCCGTTATTGACTTTAAAAAAAGGTGGAGAGAGAACTACCAAGACAGAATAGATGGAACCCTTCTCACTCTACCTCACTAATAAGCACGGTTGTTACTTACATGTTTAACCCCTTAACGCCTGCTGTCACAAGTATGCAACAAACCACTTGACTCAATCAACCAGCCGAGATAGCGTCTGCATTCCCCCAATGCCAGTTAGTGCATATTTGTTATGGACCTAGGAACCTAATAAGTAAAAAACAGGATGAATAAATAAAACATTGTTTTTTTACTGTTATATTACTGTGTTATTGTGATCTTTTATTGACCAATATAAATTTAAAACAACAAATTTCTATTTATTTTTTGTACAAAAGTGAAATTAATAAACTCAACATTATTTACCATCTACTTAAAGGCAAAAACACACATAAAACATTTTTTTATATACAGCTATATAGCTTATATACCTTCTTCCTTCCTCCTTCTATCTTTTTCACACCCAATTAGCAATAGTAACTATGCACGAGGGGTCTGTCAAGCTTTCAGCTGTAAGCAGTAAGAGTCATTAGCCTACATTTGCTTTATGCTGAGAGAAAGACTAACAACGTTTGTAGAAGGTTGTTGTTGCTGTTGTGGTGGTAGTTGTGGTTGTTGTTGTTGTGATTTCTCTTCTTTCTCTTCCTCCTTTTCCAATTTGCCAAGCTGAAAAGGTACCCACGCTGGAAAAATGACCAATCATAACAGGGCCAGGGTCAGCCTTGGTCTCCGCCCCCAAACTGTCAAGTCCTTGCTTCGAGCGAGCAGAACTCCACCGTGAGAGAGCACAGGGGAGAGAGAGAGAGAGAGCAGGAGCTTCACTCGGCTGCTGAATATGTTAAATAAATGTTAATTATGATCAAACAAGTGCATACGGCAGGTGAAATCTACACGCATGACACAAAATAATTTACTTGCGCAGAAAAATCTGTGTGCAGATGTGTTATCACATGTGTCTGATGGCGATTCAGCTTCTCACAGCCACACTCAAATGTTTCCGGGTTTCTAGTGTAGCCAGTAACGTCAAACACACATCTTTACTCCTTGATACCTTACAAATATCCAGCTGACTTTTACTAATGTACATTGCAACATGGTTATAGCTATGATTCTCTAGTCTCTGCTGTAGTTTTAGTTATTCTATTTTATCTACTGTATCTATCTGCTGTTCTTCTTAGAAGTTGACAGTACAAGTAAACTCAAGCTTTCATGTCTGTAGTCCCCTGCAGCAGAAAAGTAGTAACCATCAGGAATGTTTGAGGAAATGTAGCTTGTGTGGACACTTCCACAGAAAGCATCAATGCTACCACCACTCTGCTGAGAGATGCAGTTATACTAATAGTGTCTTGTAAGGATGCTTTAAAGGTTAAAGGTTAAGTTTGGTTTTCTCAACTAAAAAAAAAAAAAAAAAAGAATCACGGTTAATGTTAAAACATGACAGAATTTTCAATGATGAAGCAATAATCATGTTTAAATACACTGAAGACACCAGGCAGATAATCAGAGAACACAATTACAAGCTGTGTAGGAATCTGGTTACTGTAATACTTCAGTGTTGGGACCAGATTCCTACAGCTCAAGATTGGGTTAGTATCTAGATCTGGTTGAACTGGGCATCTCCAGGGTCATGCACAAATTTGCACTGACATGATAAGAGGCTTAAGGCTTTAGTCATTCATCCTCAAACATCCACAGCCTGGCAACACAACAAGTTAGTCTCCATTAGTCCCCATGTTAAAGCCGCCTGGTACAAAACACAGTTTTGGACTCTATAGCTAATTTTCCCATTCATGACAACTGTACTGAGGGAGAATTCGGCCTGCCTCAGGTTTTGCCAATGATCCATATCTTTGCAGATCTTCAGATTAGCCAGGAGGCAGAAGAGGCAGGACTGCCAACATGCTGGTGGCCAGCGCCACAGATTCTGTGCTGTGGGTGACGTCACATATAAGATGTCAATTCTTTATACTGTCATCGTACACCCTGGACAGGTTACCAGTTCATCACAGCCTGTATGAGTCTGTATGTCTTTAGACCCATGCAGACATGGGGAGAACATGCAAACTCCCCCAGGATGGCCCCAGCTGGCTGGCAGTTTTGAACCCAGAATATACTGCTGTTAGGCAACAGTGCCACCACTGCACTGGGTCCTGCTTTATTTTGGTTTAAATTATCTGTTATCCTTAGTCCCTATATGACAAGCTAGCTAAGCTGATATTGAGCTGATATGTTCTTTCTAAATGACCCTTTGTTTAATCAAATAACCACAAATGTGCAATGTAATGTGCATGATGTTCAGAGAGGGAGAGGAACAGGCCCCCAGCGGTTCATCCATGATTGTGTTAGAGTAACAATAACATACACGTCAAACTAAAGGCAGATAGCAGATTACAAGGCTTTCAAAATGTGAGAATTAGTCTGTTGCTCACATTTTAGGTAGTGTACAAGCAGTGAAGGTGCAAAAGCTTCACAACTGATCTCAGACAAGTTGTACAGATTACATTATTCCATTTGGAATCCGTGACTGGAGCAAATTATCACAGCACTTCACAAAAACATGCATACGTGTGAGGCGTTCTGCCCCAGACACTTATCACCCCCACTGTATCAAAAACAGCTGTGAAAAAGCCTGATTTGTCAGCCTGGATTTAGCATGCAGCGGCCTTTCAAACATTCATGGTTTGCCTGACCCTGTCGAAACCTCGACTAAGGCAGTCAGATGTGAAGTAGCACAGCGGCAGCTCCAGGTCGTTTTGAGCATTTGGACAGACAAACAGTGCTGTTCTTGTGTCTCCTTGCAGTACATTATTAATACTGTAGTACCACTATCATGACACTCTCTCACTGAGCACTGTCTCACTGAGGAAGACATAATTATTTTCTTGCAGTTCTGTCATGTTCAGCCTTCCTGATGCTGACAGGCCGCTGTTTTGTTGTTTTCAGTTTAAAATCCATTGCTTTCCTATTATAAGCAACATAGAATTCATTGCAGGAGTTAGATTTTATAGACATCTACTAATCCCACTGGTATAGCAGTGTTGGAAACAGAACTCTGAATGTTCTGTAGCCAGAGGCTCTTCAGCTGGCCTTCCGTCTCATTTTGCCGTGACAACTGGTTCATTGGGATCATCAGAATAGCAGTCGTCATATTATTTCCATTTCAGACGGATGTAATGGACAGAAATGATGTAAATGATCATCAGATTGGTTCTGGACCTACTTTTACCATTGAATTTTTTAGGCTTCAATAAAACTTTTTGGTCATGTTTTGTTTCAACTACTTCATTTATTCTCGTTCCCCAGATATTTTGGTATATTCTGCACGTTCATTAAGTACCCTGGGTATTTTGGGTGGAGGAGGATTGTGAGAAAGCCAAATCCATTACAACACAATCTGTATTCACCCTGAGACCTGACAGAAACAGAATACAAAGTATCTCAACCATGTTATGAAACCTCTCTGCCTTTCCTTCTAACACTCGCTTCTGGGTCCATCAAGTCCATCAAGTATTGGTTCATTAATCTAATATCAATCATATTTCATCAGTTTTTTATTATTACTGTTAATTATGCTTTTAGTGCTGGCTCTGGTTACACAATATCTGAGGTGTTGAGTAGGCAGAAGCAGAAGAAACAAGCTGACTGAAACTAATGCAGACGGATGGCTATTGACATCTCTGAGGACCACTTTCCCTGATTTACCTGCAGCCAAATGAATTCCTGTCCCTGCCACATGAAAAACAACTCGTGAAATGGCCGTGGATTTTCTTAGGTGTGAGTGCAAATGCACAACAGGCACATAAACACACCCTCCGCGCTCACACACTCTGATGAATTATTCGTGATGGCTCCTCAGTTTTTCAAAGATGTGAATTCTGCATTGATCCCCACTCTCCTCAGCTGTGCTCGGCTCCACGATGAATGTGGATGGAGAGGAATTCTGTAGGCGCAGCCTCTTATTTCAGCTGCAAGATGGAAGCAATTAGATACGGGCCAGCTGCTACGAGGGTGATGAGTAGCACACACAATTACTCACACACAAACACACATTTGAATTAATAATCATTTTTCAGCCAGGTCACAGACAGAAACACGCATGGAAACTAAACTGTTTAATCACACTGTGCTACTTAAGCTTACTCAACTCAGCTAACTGAAGCAATGGTTGGTTAGGATTTGGAATTAACTCAGGTAATGATGTGCTAAAACCAGTCCTAACCTGATTTTCCTGCTTCTGGTATAAATTCACTTATATATCACCCACATATTCAATTCAATTTAAGTGAATTTATTTATATTGCTTATCTCATGACACTTTCCATACATAGCAGGGTTACAGAGACTCAAGATTTCCCAGTGGCATGGAAAAACCTCGACCTAAACCTACATCGGTTGATATTGTGTTATGGAAGAAACACTCAGATGACCAGGACTTGAGATCTGCACTTTAAATGGAGCACGGGACAAAGCTTTCCCTGAGATGCCTACAGCGGGTCAGAAAATATGTAAATGAGATTTCACTCATCTTAACCAAATAAAAACATTTCTTTACCGACTGAAACACATTAAAGCCTCAAAAACAACCTGGCGATACATTCACGTGACGTATTCGACTGAATAGATCGAGAGCGTCCTTACACATCTCACCAGCACACACGCTTCCCGCATTCTAACCGGGAAGGTGAGGCTACGCTGCATGTGCGTCCCTTTGTGTCACAAATCAAAGACCTCCCTCTGCTACCACAAGTAAACTGGAACTATGTATAATATCATCAAATCAAAGAAATAAAACAGAAATACAGGCACCATCACATAGTTTTGAGAATGTTGATCATGAAAATTAAAAATGGAACATTTACAATATAATCAACATATTGACACAGCTACAACTCTGCCATCTGCTGTGAATAATTCCCATAATTCGTTGTGTGATCAGTTATGCCCTATTCATTAAACTAAGCTAGTAATGTTACTTTACTTGCTCATAAAGATGGAGGACACCAGGAGGCAAAGGCATCCTGAGCAGACAATAACACCACCAAAGCATCCGAGTAGCTGTGTACTCCTGATAAAATAACAAAGATAAGGCAGTTTGCCGACTCTAAAAAGCACCTGTCTTACTTCATGATGACAACAAATCTGTCTGCTTGCCACCCAAGAGACACAGAGGCACCACAGACGAGCAGAGCAGCATCAAGTGTACAACCTCGGTTTACTGTCTACTATTCGCTTGAGCAGTCTCAACGGGCTTCTCACTAGAGGCTCGTAAAAATGTAATCATAGATAAGATAGCAACACAGCACACATGCCACACAGCATTATCTTTCCTACATCTGCAACATGACATGATCATTCCTGCTTGCTCACTTCTCTCCTTTTCTTTTCTTTGCTTCCTATGTCAGTGTCCTCTTCGGTCTCTTCTCCTCTGTCATTATGTCCATACAGGTTGCTGAGCCCACTTACATTGCCCAGTTCCAGTTCTAGCATGACCCCAAGCTACGCTCCCCATCAGCATTCCCCTACGACCCCGCCTTGAAAACCTGGTCCTGCTCCAACACACCTGTGGTACAAACACTAACACTCTGAGCTCACAGTACAGGCAGAACAGCTAACAGACTGAGCTTACAGCTAACCGCACTGTCCATCAGGAAATCAGAATCAGAGAAAAAACCAGAAAACATTTTCTCCATAAAATATGATCCAGTTTCACCAAAATCAGTCAGTGGTGTGTGAAATCTGTTAATTTCACGTTACACTGTTGATTTCAGAATTCTTAACAACAACTATGCTGTAGTTGTCATTAGAAACAGGTCATTCACGTGGACAGTGACCAGCTCTGATAGGCAACAAATCGGTCATAATTCTATCTCACCCTCACAGGATGGTTACTCAGACCCTGTGTAGAGTTTGTTCTGGCTGCCTCCACCCTTCTCCACTCCAGCCTCATGAGTATGATCTGTTTCTAAATGGACCTGGTGAGGGGGCATCAGCAGCGCATTGACATGCTGAGGCAGTTGATTTTTTTCTGTTGAATGCTGATTAGTGCTATGAGGGGCTTTGGTTATATGGATGGCATTTAAATCTCATTCATGTCGATTGAGATCAGTGTCACAAAGAGAAGCTAAATCCAGCCCTGCTTAAGTAATGAGATTCTTATAAAAGCATACATTACTGGCAGCCATTGCTGCGGCCTCTGCATTATGACTCATTTATGCATGTCATATCTAATTTTAAAGTACCCTTTTACATCCACTGATTTAACCAACTTAGTCTTAGTCTGTCCTTTGGACTTCTTGACAACAATGTCATTTTAATTACTTCTCTCTTAAGAAAAGAGGTAATGTCATTTTCACCAGTGATGCAGTTGGAGCAGACAGCTGAAGGGTCAAGGAGATTTCTTCCTGTCATATCATGAGTACTGCGGTCAGGCATTCACTGGCTGAAAGCCACCGCTTTGACCTTAAGGAGATTGGATGGATGTGCTGATGAGAAAAAAAATGACATACTTGATATTACCATCTTTATATAAACACATGTATCATTCTCAAAGACAATGTTCAGGCATCCAGGATTCCACACCAGTTTGTTAGCAAAAAAAAATGAGATGGCAGTTGCTGGTGACAATGGAACAGCTGGACAAGGTTGTTTGCTTCAACAGCAAACATACAATGTTTCTGTACTGCTAGACTGCGACACATCAACATCCAATCTTTTTACTGTCGTACCCTATTTCGACTGTTGGCAGGGTTGCCATGGAATTAGGTAGATATTCAGGGATAGGATGAATACAAATGACTGGTGATTCTTTATCTTTTCAGAATTTCACATTGTCCCATAAGATAGTGGATATAGATAAGACAGTATGGATGGTTTGTACCGCCTTTTCTGCTTAGATGCAGCTCTGCATCCTCGTCTTCTTCTCCTCAATTCAGCAGGGATCACCGGTCTTTCCACCAAGGGTATGCTAGTGCTGCCTAGCGCTAATAGCTGTTCTTGAGTGTGAAAAAAAACATGAAAAAAGTACTATGAATGCTAAAAAACACGGAGAGTGTTCAGAGCTACTGTAACTGACTGTCAACAACATGGTGCCATGTGGTAAAGACAAATAATCTTTTTGTTTTTTGTATTTTTTTCATATATTTGGTATAGAGAGGTAATGTCTGGAAGAGATTAAATTATTCCCAGTCATATATAGTTAAATTCTAGTCTGGCTCTGCAAAGGGCCAGCACCACTAATGATCTGGGCCTGGCCTGGAGACAAATCAGTGACTATCAAGCCCAGCCAGGTGACCCCATACTGGACCCTGTTAACCTCATGGGTTCATGGCTCATGCCCAGAGGTGCCAAATTCAACTTCAGTGTTGTTACAACTGTTACTTGCTACTCTCCCCCTCTATTAAATATATTTATCTATATACCACTATTGTCAATTGCACAAGCCCTTCTCTTTCGTTTGTCCTTTCTTTAATATAAACCATATAAATAATATTATATTATATTATTATAAATATTCTAAATATACACACCTCAAAACACACACAACCTGCAAAGGAAGTCTTGATTATCTGTTTTTTGGACATCCACTGGCTACACCAGAGGGCCAGAAACATTAGTTGGTGTCCCCCCATGATAGCCGCTGGATTTCAAGATGTTTAGCAAGGCAACACACAGAACGTAATCTACTGTATTTTCTTGGTCATTAGAATATCAAAGATCCAATAGGTTTCAGCTTTCTCTCTGAAACAAACAGATTCTTTTCATCATGCAATCAATGCAAAATGTTGTCACACCCAGTCTGTCACTGTTATGTAATGAACGGTCTGCATAAATCTCACCTTCCTTTGTGTTTGACAAACCTGAGTGGATCACCCAGATCAGCGCACGTTGCGGAAAGGCGAACCTTAGCACACAAGCGACTTTTACTTCCTCAAACTTTAAACTGAGCGTGAAAAAGCCTGGCTCATCGGAGCAGATAGCATCAAGGCTGAACTGTTTTCACTGCTCATGTCCCGTTTAATGCTGCTCTCGTCTCCCATATTTGTTTCGCCTTGTTAAAGTAGCCATCTGTGAAGACAGGGATCCTTGTAAAAGCACAAAGCGATAACTAATGATGTGGCTGTCTACAGCAAGATCCACAATTTCAGATCATCTTGTTTTACATGACATCCAGTCATATGAGTTGTTTAACCCGCAGCAAGTAGATTTATGTTAGAAGATAGAGGCTCATGTAAAACAGTCCGTTTGGTTTAACATTGGAGGTCTGAGTCTCTCTCACTGCAGCACCAAACAACATTATTTGAGCTCATTGCATTGGGCTCTGTTTAGTACAGTAAAAACTGGCTCTGGATCTTATGACAATTCTTTTTGGTACAAACAAGACAGTTTTATCTCAGGGCAGAATGGCTAATCACACAGACTGTGATCATAGATCTTTACTGCAAATCTGATGACTCCATTAAGACTAAAGGCCAAACACAGTGCTGGTCAGATCATCCTCCCATCACACCTTTACAGTGGTAGAATTACAGTAAGGGGGCTGCATCTCAAAGTCTGTTTGACTTTCCAAAGTAGACAATCCAACAATTAGGCCAGCTTCATGCTGCCATTGAGCAGGTGTGCAGAAGTATGAAAGGAGAACTCAATGAATCTGTCTTCTTTCTGTCTTTGAACAACTGAGCGCAACAACATGAAAGCTTTGGTGGGCCGACCGTCTGAAACTGTGTGCTGTTATTTTGTTTTTCACTGCATCAACACTAGAAATGCCATGTGGAACAGCTATAAACACTTTCGCCTTTAGACGTGATCAAACAACACTTATTACAACCTCTCTCAAGCACGCCGACGCCTAAAAAGGAAACTGATGCTTCAATTGAGTGGCTCCTTGCCTCAGACTTGTAACTGAGTCAGGCCTTAAAGTCTCATGAAATTTAGGAGGAAAAAATGAAATGCATGAAAAATATTAATGCTGAGTGTGCATTATGCATAACTCCACAAATCAAGAAAATAAATCAAAATGGAGATGGTTCTGCCTCTGAGGAGCATGCATGCGTTGAGTAAATTCAACAACAGTCCAGTAATTAGTTTTTCAGACACTTTGTCAATAATATTGGGACTTATAGAGATTGACTTGTTTCGTTGCCAGCCACTAGTGGCCCCTTGGAGAACAGCTTTGGGCACTTCCAAGTTGGCATCACTTTATAGCCACAGAATTCTCTGTGCTATTTCTGTGTTTGTCTTCCTGTCAGCTCGAGGTGCTCTGTGTAAATTGACGCAGGCTGCTTGCGGTGTCAAAATGCAACAGCCACATATTCAACGCGGAGCCGAGCGGACACCTGACGCTTCAGAAGCATTTTGTTATTCCTTGACCTGATATTGAAGTCTGGTCCTTTGACAATCTTGCTCAACTTGAAACAACACAAGAAAAAAGTGAAGTTAGCATGCAAGAAAGAGCTTCTCACACAGACAATTTATTTTCATCCTCATCTTTCATGAAATGGATTTCCAGCTGTTGAAATTCTATTTCGTGTGGAATTATCATGCAATCCCATATGGAGCCCATGAAACATTTTCCCATCACCCTTTGTGAACACCTGCACTCTGCCCAAAGTTAAAAGAGGGAGTCATATTGTGTGTATTGAACTTGCAGATTGCTCTGCACAGAGGAGGACGGGCTGTGTTTATGGTAATTTGGATTTGTTTGAGAATTTCACTCACATATGCAGACCAGCTTTACAGGAAGAACAGATGGAAGTTTTCTTTTGGAGACCTCTGGAGACAGCAGAAAACACAGGCCTGGGGCCTGTCTGTTAGTTCCACAGGGGGAAGGTGCTGGGGAGAGAAGGATCCTCTGTCCCCAGAGGAGCCAGCAGCCAGCAGAGAAAGATAGAAATATAGACTGTTAGTAGGTGTTTTCACACAAAATGAATGCCTATCAGGACACTGAATTGGGTGTTCAGGGAGGGTTGCGTTTTCAGGGACAGTATTACATGGTTAAGAGGACACATCAACAACTGTTAAGATCAGTTCATCTGAGCACAACTACTCTTCTGGGTTTTCTTTTTTTCAATCTGACAAAATGAAAGTGCAGCTAAAAATCACTGGAGCATCTATAAAATCGACCAAACTTTTGTTTTAAAAAACACTTTTCCTCTGTATCTCAATCAGGGCAGACCAGTTCATGGTGAATCCACATTAACTGGAATTTACTTGGAACTTGGACAGTCTAGTTTAGTCTTCTTTGGTCAGGCCAGAGAGCTCTGCAGGGGTAAGTCAGAAAATATTTGTGGTATGGGATATGGACAAAAGTTCTGGGAAAAGCTAGTATGGATCTTGAGGGTAGAATATTTTATTGCAGATATGTGTTCCCAGGTCACTTCGGTAGTGATCTGGATATATGTGACTAAACTGAAGAGAAAAAAAAGAAAAAAAATGTCTTTGACAGTGATACTTAACCTAGAATGACAAACCCTTCTTTGTAATTGGAGTCAATGTTTTGACCCAGTTACGCTTCAAGCCGAGCATGGGCACTTTTCTGAAGTATCATATAGTATGTAAACACATGCCAGCAAACTAATGATTAAACCTCATGAAGTGTGCTATAAACACAACTGGATTTGACAGCATTTGATGCTATAGCAAAACTTAACACCAATTAAAAAGTGCAAAATTAGGATCAAAATGATTGCTCTCTTTTATTTTTTATTGATTATTTTTCAGAAAATCCTGTTTGGCATGCCTGTAACATTGAAGTCATGTTGTTTTAATGAGCACTGCTGCTTTTGCATACCCAGGAGATTCCTAATTGGCTGCATGACCTGTAGCAAACACCTGTAGGGCACGAGGGGTTGCGGTGGAAAGACACAAGCCACTTGGACAACCACCTCAGCTGGACACGTGAGCAGTGGCAGGTCGGTGACTGTGACCTCTGCACTGACCTCTCCAATATGAGCAGAGATAATAAATGAACATGACACTGGTAGAGGTGTGCTGGGTGGAATTAGCTCTGAAGGTTAGATCGGACCTCTGAGCTGCATCTTTGCAAATTAGCCAGAGGCCTCCACCCCTGGGACAAACAGCATCATGTTTCTGCAGCTTGTTCCATATAAAGTTTCGGCAGTTAACGTTTCAGCTTTGACAACAATATGACAAACAATACTGTATGAGGTTATGAAGATTCAATGGCAGTAGAAGGCTACGACCTCTGATAAATGTTGTAATGAAGACTTGTTTAGAAATGAAGTTGCCAGTGGCATCACCTTACCTTTAAATTCACGGACTTATGGTTCTTTGCACTTCCCTGACCATTGAGAACTTTGTGCTTTTATTTTTTGTTCTTTCTACTTTCTCCTCGACCATCTCTCCTTTTTGAGTATGAGATTATATGTTGGCATGTGCCATCTTTTCGTATATTTATTGTCCCTCCTGTCCTCTTCCCTTCTTCTCGTGTAGTGCATGCCACATATTGATTGGCTGGATTGGTCCACGCAACTTTGTTTGTTTCCCATTAACAGAACCAGGGTTGCAAGTAAAACTACTACTCCTCTTTTCACTGACTCCACCTCTAAGGAGGAAAAATATTATTGGACAGGATAGCCATGTTTGCAAAATATGTACATAAACAGGTAACAGGCCTGTTGACAGGATCTCTCTACAGATGCAGGTATTTATAGCTACATGTTGTTTGTTGGCTCACATGTCAACCTTACATGTTGGCTGCATCATACAGCACAAGAGAACCCTGTTACCTTGTGTTTGTGTGGCCAACCTGCAGAGCTGTGCCCACTGCCTGTGATGTTCTCCACTGGGAGCAGGGCATGTCTGGCTGTGACTTGAGACCCTGCCTCTGTCAGCTCTGCAGTGAAGGTCTCTCTGAAGGCCTTCTGGGACACAGGCACCGCAACTTTACTTTGCAATGTCCAGTCATAAAGTCTGAGTGCATTTGCATACCAAGGCACTGGAAATGTTTACATTCTGGAGCGAGGACACAGAATACGTTGAAATGCTTTACTTTAGTCAGATCCCAAGAACTTTAGCTTTCCAATGACACGTCACATTTATACCCACTTAAACATAGCACTTATGTACAGAGCATGGTTTTGTACTTTGTCCACAACGTAGGAATTAGATGGAAGATATGCTGGCGGGTGTGGAGATCCGGTGACTGGAAAGGCAGGATTGTCCAGGGCAGGTTATTAAAGGAGATCTAGAAAGAAATGTGAGGCCTGGGGAAGAGAAAACGCTTACAAAGCGTCCCTCCAGTGAGTTCTAGGTCTGCTCCAGGGTCCCCTGCCAGTTGGATATGCCAAGAATATGTCAAGGTCTTGTTCACAAGTAATAATGGCGACATTGTACCAGACCATTGTGTCAAAAAGGCAAAGCTCTCTTTTAAAATCTATCTACATTCAAAACCTTGCATATGGTCATGAGCTTTGGGTAATGTTTGAAAGAATGATATTGTGGATAGAAGCTGTTCAGCTGCTCTGAAAGGAGAAAGCTGAGGTGGTTTGGGCATCTGAATGCAACTTTATTTTATAATTTCAACTTCTCTAAGTGATGATATGTCAGATTTCATGTTTTCAGCTCGCTTTGCTGCCCTCAAGTGGCCAAAATAAGTATGCTGTTGGAAAAGTGCAAATATCCCAGTATTTCAGTATCCCTGCATAAATATAGGCTATATCTGTTGCATGAATTGTGATAAATATATATAATGTATGTGTGTGTCTATGTGAGAGATACAATGGAATTCAAATTTGATATTTTGCTGCCGTCAATATTTAAAGCATCAGAAGCATATGAAATGAAAGCCTGTTGGTCACCTCACGCTGAGCGGCACACAGTCATCATTGATCTGTGGCTTTGAAGCATTGTCCGCCACATGGGGCAGATAGAAGAGCGATCACTCCTCAACCTCCTCCTTCAGGTCCAAAGTCTTCCATTATTTCAATCAAGCCAGCCTTCAAAGAGTGTCCCTCTCCCTGCTCCCCGGAGCACTGCCCTGCATAGGTGAAGCAGACAAGTGAAGTGGTAAATGTGTTCATTTGTAGGCGGCCCTCATTTTATCGACTTTTTCAAGTCTGCCTGATAGATGTGGCACGGGGCTAGCTCAGCAGGGAGAGTCACTTAACCAAAGGGCATCTGTCAACCCCAAAAATGGGTTCACACATTCCCAGCCACAGCTGATGAATCTTTTAATAAGACGAAATGTCTTATTAAGAAATAAGTTTCACGTGGGGTCTCTCAACCTTTGTGCGAGTGTGAAAACTTTTAAACAACATTGTCAGACCGACGGAGCTTCTACTGTGTTTCATAATCAGAAAAATGGATGTGGCTCAGCTGGTATAGAGTGGAACGCCTAATTGGAGGGTCATTGGTTTGCATCCCGCTCAAAGTTGGTTGGTCAAGATACTCTACCTCAATTTGTTCCAGATGGCTGCGTTGTTGTTGGTGGTAGTGGTGTGTATTTGTGTGTGTGTATGGCTGAGCTTGGTATCATTGCTTTGGTCCTGATGAGCAGTTGGCACCTTGGATGGCAGCTTCTGCCATCAGTGTGTTGAAGTGCTCTGAGTGGTCAATTTACCATCATAGAAAACACAGAACAAACATCCACACCTCCTCCTGTGATGAGCCTTCATCCCTGGTTGTGACTGTTACAACCTGTTAGACTGGGAGGCTGCCAATCGCTTGTAAGATTGACATGTAAACAGAATGATCGTGTAAATTTAGTCATTCTCAGAGAGATCCTGTGATTCCATCCCAAACCTTCTATTTCATTGTGTTCAAACTAATGTCAGTCAATGCCAGTAGCATGTGTGTTACAACCTACTCTATAGATAGAGATGCAGAAAAGCTGGGCAGATAGATATACTGTTATCAGTCCAGCAGTTGACATTAGACATCAAATATGACTGGTTTCCCTATACATATGGTAAGTTCATCGACTTAGAGTATACTGTATTTACACTTATGAAAGGAATATTTCCTATTGGCCTATCTGATTATAGTAGGCTAAGCTGTGTTTGAGCCCATTGTAAAATACTCTGGCAACGTACTGGAGGGGATGAGCGTAGATAAGTGACTAAAAGAGAAGGATAGAGTGGAGGAGGAAGGTGGAAAGAAAGATGGCACCCTAAAATGTAATTTTATTTAAAGAGCTGAAAAAGTAAACGTATGCAGGCAGACGTATGCAACACTATCACTCAACAGGTGTACAGGAAACTACTAAAACGGCAGAGAAGGCAACAAAGTGAGTCAGAGATCACAAAGATCAGAGTGTGTGTGATCTAAAGATCAGAGTGTTTATGATCTAAAGATCAGAGTGTTTATGATCACCCTGATCATGATCTTTAGCATGATTTCCACTGTGTCTGTGTGTTGCTTGGTAACTGTTCTGCTAAATGTCAGTGAAGAACTTGGCAGATGAATGATTATTTGTTTATAATTGTGATTTATTTATCGCTATTTATGAAGCCTTGCCACATATTTGTAACTGTTTTATGAAAGCAAAAAAAATATGCAAGTCTGTCATGTAATATGTTTGTAAGTAAATGCAGATTACATTTTTTACAAAAATCTGACCCATCGACAGCCTGAACAGAACTGTGCTGGTTACATATTTGATTATATGAGGTAATCTTGGGATTTGATGTAAGGGTGTCATCTCTACACCTCATCACCAGCATGATCTCCAGGTTGTACAGCATTCTTATCATAACTCATATGTCATGTACGTATATCTCTATTTACATATGTTATCAAACTGTGACATGTATCTGCCGAATACACATCTGGATTTGGTCTGGCTCACAAAACCATGGTGTAAATAACTTAATGATGATGATGATGTTAAGAAAAGGTAGGGTGGAGGATGAAGGTCACATGATTGAAGTGGGTGCCAAGATAGTGGCAGAGATCTCCTCCAGTGGCTCTGTTGCTATCTTAAAGTATGAGTACAAAGGGACATCAGAGGTTCAAAGTGCTCCATCTTTTCATCCTTCAAACATCGAGCTCTGTCATGTTTTGTTTGTACACCCAGATGGAAAGCCTTCAAGGACAGCCTGTCCAAAAATGTGCATCGTTATCCCCATTTGTATCAGCATCATCTCACCCCTCTCTGTGACGGCAGGATTTTCGCAGTGCCTTTAAATGTGTGACCAGAGACTTTTGCCTTTAGATGTTGGCAGAAGACATTTTATAACGCACACCGAGACCTCCAGCTGACTTTACACGGGCCTTCAGCTGTCTCCGTCTGACACAGCCTGTGTCAAGATACAGCTCACAAGTTAATATCATGTGGAAGAGGAATCTAAATGGAAAACTCAAATCATAGAAACTTTATGCCTTTTGGACCCATTCAACATTTTGCTAATAGAAATAGCTGAGTGTAATCACTCAGGCGTGTTCAGAGTTTAAGCTGGGAGTCCAGCATGAGCCTGATGTACACATGATGAAATGAGAATGAAAGACAAGCTCCTGTCTTATCACAGCTCACCCAGAAACCCTTCTTTTTTCTTACTCCATAATGCAATTTACATTCACTTAAGGCTTTTGTGTAAGCCATTCATTCTTTCTCTGAATTATTAATCGGGCAAAATTATTAATTTGCTTTCCAGCACAAGAGGCTTGACGTATGGGAGGCTTGTGAATTGGACCACAGGAGCGGTGGCGCGCTTGGCTGTCATAGCCGGCAGATGTAGTCATAATGTAATCTCAGGCAAGCAGCAGCAGAAATGGACCTGTCACAGCACTGATGAGCTAACTGTAGGCAGAGATTGGAAGAGTTGAGTCAGAGACGTTAAGCTTCAGACTCAAATTCAGATTAAATCTACATCCTGCTCGTGGGGTATATTGAGATGTCAGTCATGTTTTTTTTTTTTTTTTTTTTTTTTTTTGCAGTGCCATCTCATACATTACCACATTATTTTCAAATCTGTTTATTACCACAGGGTTCCAAACATCACCAGCAGCCTGGGCTGTTATGACCTGTCTGTCAATCCAATGTTGTTCAGTGCAGATGTATCTGCATAGGCTCCACAACAGAAAAGATGTAAAACATTTAAGTTGTTGATAAAGAAATGAAAAATATAGAAATGTTTTTGTAAAGCTGTCTTGTCAACCTAATCACAGAATGGAGAATCAACACAAAGACGGCATACACTCCACAGAATAATCTCTGGTGTCACTCACTGTTGGCGAATCTTTGAAAAACAAATACAGTGTTTGTCTAAGCAGCAGCAAGTGAGCGCTGAATGTAGAACTCATCAACATTTGCGTGACCTTTTCATCACCTCCATCTCAATCACCTCCACCTCAACAAGAAAGCTTTTATTTCCCTCATCTGACAGTCATGTCTGAGGAGTGACACAGTTGGAATAATAAAAAAAAGAAATTAAACAGCTGTCTCTTGTTCCGACTAGAGCACAAAGACGTGGATCATCGACAGATCTGAGGTGGACTGGATAATGCCTGGTTACTCAAACAAGCCATCTGTAATGGCACCCACCTGTCAATCAAAACAGCCACACTGTTACAAACTGCATAACTTTAAGCCATAATATAATGTGAACAGGTGAGTTGTATATAAATTCACCCTCAGTACAGTTGTCATGAACGGGGAAATTAGCTATAGAGACCAAAACTGTTTTTTGTACCAGGCTGTAAACATGTTTATTTCTGCTGTGAAGTTGGACATTTGAACATGGGACAGTAGGCGCTGAAATGTTTACACAGTCCGTCAGTCTGGTATGAGTAACAGCATCTGATCTAATTGGATATGTGTATATTGTTCCGTACCATTTTCTATGTACTTCATTCTACTGTTCAGTGTTTTTGAATGGTTCAGATTGTGACCCAACCTGCCACCATGGAGCTCATCAGCCTAAAGATGTGCATAATGTACAGCAGTATGGGTGTGGTTCCTCCTTTAAACAATAGTGCTGATGTTAGCTAAATGCTAACATAGCATGCTCACAGACACAATGATAGCCTGGTTATGTTTAGCATGTATCATGTTTACTACATTTATCAGCTTTATGAACAATAGGAGCAGTCTGTGGACCAGCACACTCACCTGTAATACTTTCTTTTCTGCTGAGGTTGAATGACTGTTGGTGAGGCGTCCTCATACGGTAATTTCCTACATATTGGCTTTGCAGTATTGAAGTAATTGGAGTGTTGTGTGTAGGGCAAAGCAAGGATATCAGCAAACTGTAGCACTTTAAATCTAACACTTAGCCAGGTCTATGCTCTGATTAAAATTAAGTAACAAAGGTACCTCAGCAAAAGGTGAATGCTGAATCTTAATTAAATCTCCAGCTCCACCTGCTCTTTAATTCATCTTCGTATACGAGGATCACGTAGTGTAATGAAGTCGGTTGCAAATTAATCATAACATAAGACAGCCTCTGTGGCTGTTGTTGTTGTATTTACACTCTTTTTACTGTATGATTTGGTCGCTCTGTCTCTGGCTCAGGAGTCAGCAAACAGACATGAGGCCAAGGACAGGAACAGATAGTGTTTTTACTCTCCCAGGCCAAGAAATCAACATGAATTCATAACTATTTATAATTATTTTATTGGTTATCAGGGATTACCTGGCCTTGGTCATCATTTATATTAATTTAGGTCATTGTGCTTTAGTGGTGTATACAGGGCCAGGATGGCCCTAAAAGATGTGTGTGGCTCTAAAACACACCTGCACAAGAACCAAATTACACACTGCTAATAAGCGAATGAACACACACACACACAATAGAGATGGTCAAGATGTTCAGAGATTGTGGATCCTGCACGATCACTGTGTCCATAAAACAAAGAAACCAGTTATTATACTAGAAGGTCAGAAACAGAAGAGAGGGAAGAGTTCTCTGTTTGGATCAGTCAGACTGTTCTCATCATGTCAGAGGCAGTTCATCTCCTGAAACCTTGGCAACTAATTTAAGCTGTTAACCATAGTACTGTCTCATAAATAAAAGGTAGGACAAATATGAATCATGAGAATGCTTTAAAAAGACAAACACACAGACGAGGCTAGAGGAGGGATGCTGTGCTGCTGCCAAAAGAGCCTCTGAATAAAGCTGTTTCACAAATATTCTCCAGACAAAGTCCAGACAGGAGAAGTTATTTCACACACAGCAGGAGAGTGCCCATGTCAGACGAGTTCTCACAAGTTGGAAAAACTTACTTACTCAATACAAACTGAATCCAAATGACCACAAACCACAAAACTAACTGTGGTAGAAACAGAGGGCAGCTTTGGCCACAGATGACTCTGACTCAGCATGTGTGTGAATAAATTCAAATATAGCTGTATGATGCAGTCAAAAACCAAACTTGATTAACTAACTGGTAATATCAGTGTGAAAGTGGGACACTGACAGCGCATGGACAGACGCCGTGCTGCAGTAAGTTCTTCAGACCATTGGGAGGAAAGTGAGAAACATGAAAAGTGAAGTCTCATGATCTCATGATCAACAATGTACAAAGTGTGAGGAGCGAGCAACATACAGTAGAAAGTCACACTGGCGCTGCAGAGATAACAGTTTTTTCCATTCATTTGAGGGGTTAGTGCATTTTGGCTGCAACGGTGCTGAAAAATACACAGAGACGGAGAAGTTGAGTCACATTTAACTTTTGGAAAGATGCAACATGATTTCACAGTGGTTATCTCCTCTGGATGGTCCTTCTCCTGTTTATCCTAAACAACAATTTTAGAGCCAGCCTCACCAAGCCACACTCGACCTCGTCCAGGCATTCAGATGCAGACTGATGAAGTGAATATGTGTGATTAATTTAGGTTAATTAATCACAGAGTCTATAATTAATTAGATACATTTTTTTAATCGCTTGACAGCCCTAGTTTTGGATGTATTAAACTTAATATAGGTATATACTGTATAGCACGTTTCACACAGTGATAATATGTGAAGGGCTACATAATATGACAGCCAGCTAACATACATATTTAATAATTTAGCAGGTGCACCAGCCGCTGACATGCATACATGCATCGTGTGTGCCCACCATCTCCAGGTACATTCTTATGTCTTTCTCACATGTTCAATAAACATCATTCAAACAGCACACTGCACCGTCTGCACCGGCCACCCTCTGCTCTAATTACATGTGTGCATTGTGTGTGTCCACCCATCATCTCCAGACGCAACAAACGTGTGATTGACTGCACAGCTGCCATCGCTGTTGGTCTTTAACACAACACAGACTGCAACGTATTCCCAAAACTTTCATAACTCAAATAAATACATGTGACCCCCGACAGTCTGGATCACCAGGGAAGTGTGCTAATCCAGCGTTAATCACTTCAATGAACTTTTGCTTTGATAATATTAGCCACATTAAATTTCCCTCCAATGATGACAATCCTAGTATTCCACCAAAGGCCTGCTCACAGAGACATTCTGACACGTTACAGTAAAAAACAGGACTGTGACAACCAGTTTACTGCAGGGGAGAATTAGATGTTATCCATAGAGTAGAAGACCAATTCCAAATGGCACACACAATGGCGGGTGTGTTGGTTGGTCCATTTGTCAGTCCGTAAACATTGAACACCCGGCACTTTAGTATCTTGACACGAGACCATTATTGTTGCCAAAATTATCATTGCAGCTCCATCCCAGGCAGCAGCCTGTCCAGAAGAGTCTGACCTTCTACCTTTATTTATGGTCATTTTCATCAGCTATTTCATCAGTTTATTTAGTTTAGCTAGCAGCACACAACCCCCATAATGCACTCTGCAAAGTTCTCCATGTCTTCCTTTGTGTTTTCTTCAGTTTTTCTAGCTACATGAGTGCCATGGAGGGATTAGCTCCTTCATTTACACCAGGGAGCAACTCCTAGCTTAAAGGTTAGCTGGGGAGAAGCTGGAGATCCCCAGGAGAAAACAGGAGGAAGTACAGAGCCTGCAGAGAGGGCGTCAGGCAACAGGCAAAGAGGAGAGAGGAGATGCAAGCCATATCTACCGTCCATCGTCGTGGGAAATGTGACTCCATCTCCAACTAATATTATGGATGAGCTGCCGGTGGTGAGGAGTCAGAGGAGGCACTGAGGCATGGCACACTCTAACACTACCATTTCTGTCTTTACTCTGTACATGTGAAGAGGCAAGAGCAGGAACTAAACGCTGAACTCAACCAGACTGTGGTTGTGACATCACACAGTCATGCCTGGTGGATTGTAGCAGTAAGGAGAGGCAAGTAGCTTGTCATCCTCATTAACATTAGTGACTGAGAAATGCTTCCTGGGCCTTAAAGTGCAGTGTGGTAGTAGGGTCATTTGCAACAGCTCTTGGAGAAACACTGAGTGTCTAATCTCACATGTTTCTCAGTTTAACTCTCATAATCGACTAAATTGACTCTCACAAAGTATACTTAATTACACTAATCACACTGAGTTAGCCTCAAGTATAATAATTACAGTTAGAAGTAGTCCTTGATGTCCCAAAATGCCAGAGAAATGTCAGAGCATGAAGCTGTGTGCATGTTTCTCTGAAGAGTGAAAGTCGGTCGGCAGGAGTCTGAAGGAGAGACAGACCTGTCAGTCAGACTCCACCCTGTTTCCTGTCAACACATTAATCCTGACACACCATCAAAGATATGCACAAGAAAGTGTGTCAACCCTTCTGTCAGTGTGTGGGATTACAACCTGATTCAATCGGTTTCAAACTGGGTCTTATGGTTTCTCATGGTTAAGCTCACCTTATCGATTCAACGCTGCTGCAGTCATTTTTTGTTTTCTTATTTGAGTCAATCACACACACACACACGCACACACACACACCAAGAGGGTTTAAACACAACTGCAGTGGACAGCAGGTTTAGTAAATAATGCATTGTACAATGTGTGTAAGAAAGGAAGTCAAGTTTTCTTTGTTAGTTTTGAGATTGTTTGAATAAACTCATTTATAAAGATTATATTGTTTAATCTGCTCTGATATTATTTCTCCATTTTCTAAGATTCAGTTTTTAAGTTCATGTGAAATTAATCCAAGACACCAGTCATGAACACACACTCCTCGATCCTGACAAGACTTCCTCTCGCCATGATCACAGTATCCGGTATCCACATTTTGGTTTTTTTTTTGTTTTGTTTTTAAATCCCCAAAAACAAAACAAAAAAAGGCTTTGAGGCTAGAGAAGTGAGTTTGTGATTGGGATGTTGTCACTTCAATTGCAGGATAAATGACCTTTAAAATTGTTCTCAGTTGTGGAAGTCCATGCTTGTTTCCATGCTGAGCTGGTAAAACTTCTACAGCAGCCCTCCACTGCCACTGGGGAGTTTAAAAAATGGGAGGAAATTCAGCTTTTCTAATCACAAAAATAATCAAATAAAAATAATGATTGATTTTATAAATACAGGCCTGAACAGTGACACCTGTCACATGTACCACTGCTATTATTACTTAGACAGATATTATTATGCCCAGATCAAGTGTCATTCCAAGAGGAGGGTAATAAAATAACGGTGATGCTCTGTGGTTACTAAATTCTTTGTTCCAAATGATATTGCCAAATTACAGAAAGTGGTTTTGTAATAACAATATTACAGTGGGGAAATCACACATACAGTACTAGTTACAGGAAGGCAGACTTCCTTTCCCTGTATTGTCACACAGAGCTGGCTGGTAGCACAGGCACAATAAGCCAAAGGTATAGCTCTGCTCCAATAGTCTTATTTGTTCAGGAAGGATCCTCGTTGAGTGAAATGTAGCAGCCATGATAAGAGCTTCAGTGCTTCCTTTCTTATCTCCTTTAGAAAAGGACACACCAGAGCACCCTTTACGATAGGAAAGGATACAATGTGATGTAAAACATTCTTATATTGTTGTAAAATGTCTCAAATTGTTGTAAAATGTTCTCAATAACTAGTTTCAAATCCTCCAAAACAGCACTTTCACAAAAGTGAAACAAATGAACTACGTAGCATATTTACACATGTAGAAGAAGGAAGCAAGTAAACACTCCCGATGGGGTTTGAAGTTGCATGCAGGACGGACTAAAACAGCATTGCAGCCGCAACATGACAGAGACGTGCCCGGTGGGGTTTCCTTGTCTCGGAATTAACTGCCTGCCCATTTCACCATCCACCAGGCCTGTCAGCCAGTCCCCCATTCCTGGGATCCTCTCTGCCAAACCTCCACCTCGATACTTCCGCCTCACATCTGTCAGCCACGTTTCCATTCCTATTTCATGTTACCTGCCTGTCCATGGCCTGCATTTAAGCTCCGCTAACATCATGGTATGATGCAGATGTATAATAGCCTGCAGAAATTAATATAGATGAGTAAATCAGACTCAACTCTGAACATGTATGTAAAACTATGATTCACCATGGCAATGGGTAAATAACTGGTGTCCATGTGTTTCCATTTTAATCCACTGGTGGTAGATATATTATGTGTATATGGGCTATGACATTTATTTTGAAGAAACAAGCCGCAGCAGTGAGAGAGCCTGAGCTTGAGTGAAGAGAGTCAATAAATGAACAGGTTTGATGGGTTCTGACTGGATATTATACATCCCATCTTTAAAATGACTCAACATGTCATCATCGCATCATGTTCTAAATTTAAACAAAGTAATTAATGACATTAAAACATGAATGTACCAAAAAACTACAGTCTTGCAAACGTCCACTTGAGGCTGGCTCCAGAAGTGAGTCAGTCTCCATAAGTCCCCATGTTCAAATGTCCAACTTCACAGCAGAAATAAACATGTTTGCAGCCTGGTACAAAAAACAGTTTTGGTCTCTATAGCTAATTTCCCCGTTCATGACAACTGTACTGAGGGTGAATTTATATACAACTCACCTGTTCACATTATATTAAGGCTTAAAGGTATGCAGAATTAAGAGCATGACACTTTGACTGACAGTTGGTGACAGGTGGCATCACGGGTTCTATGTTTGAGCAAGCAGGCTTCATTCACGTCTCCACGTCTTTTGGATTAGCAGGGAGGCGGCAGAGGCTCAGTCATGTTTTGGTTTTAATATATTCTTTATATATTCTTTATTTTTGAGCCAGGAGACATTTGAAGGCTTTTATTTAAGTTCTAATGTTTTGTTGTGACAAATCTGATGTATTTCAGTGAATCTCATTAAATCATGCAGGGGAATTAATTTATTACATGAGATCCCCACATGCTTCCTCCAATGTCCAGATTAGAGAAAGAGGACAACAGTGGAGGCAATAATCCTAAAAATCCAATAATAATGATAATAATAATAATGATTGTTGTTTCTTTGACAATGGCATTGGCATGGCTTTTCCAAATGCACACCTCCCTGTGTGTGGAATTCCATCTCAGTGACTGTTGGGTGATTCAGGCATTTCGCTCATATGCAGTATCTTTGTTATAAAGCTTCAATTTAACTCTGCCACTCGAGTCAGCATTCTTATGAATACAAAACAGTTTTCAGGTTGCAGTTCTCTGTGTGGTTTGGTCAGCTTCCATCCAATCTTCCTGAAACATTTTTGTTATGTTATACTGAATGTTAATGTGGTTTCCTTATGAAGGCATTAACGTAAAATGTGATCCCATCTGATCCCTCCTTCACCATGGAGGGTTACACCACAGTACATTTTTGTTTAAGGTACTTTGCACAGGAAAGAGAGGAGCTGATTAATTCCACATCGACTGCAGACTGTACCAACGGAATGAGGGATGATTATAATTAACTGTCTGCTCATCATCAAAAGATGGTGGAAAAAAACATCACATCTTCCCAGAGATAAAACTGACATATTCAAATGTTTTTGTTTTTTAGTTTAGATGTCTAAAATAGATTGTTTACAAAGATGTATGACTGAAAAAAGCTGCTAATGTTCATATTAGAAAATCAAGACAGTGTTTCTGCAATACTTTTGCAACTTTTGCCCTAGACATAACAAACTTCTGATGAATATTTCAGCTCTGGATATAACCAACATTTTGGGGGCTTTCAGAATAAAGTGCTTTAGATAATCTGAATAAAGTGTTGGCATGTTTACTGCCTGTGTTAATGACTCACTGGTGGCTTTACAGTGAATGAACATTGGAGATACAATGTTCTCATGACTGATAATCATATAATGGACAAAACAAGACAACATGTTTTATTAAAAGGAATTCTCATTTAACCCCAAAACAGGTTTATGGTTTACACTGTAAATAATAATGCTTGCCTGATGGAGAGAGAAGAGGAACTACTTCATATACTTTTCAAGAATGTTCTCTTGAGTGGAAGTTGAGTGGAAATGTAGTTTTAATTGGTAACAGATACCTATTGTTAATATCAAAATATCAACTGGTGCAGCTTTAATTGAGTCATTTGTTTTGCCTGTGGAGCTCATCCTCACTGTTATATAGTATAAAGGATGGCAGCAATAAGGGTGTAATTCCCACTAGGATGCCAGTTACACTTTGTTTAGTGTATTAAACTGAGTCCTTTTTTAATCCAACCATCAAAATCCAGACAGGAGAAGCCCGGAGTTATTATCTGAGTCACCTTCAGTTATTATCATGTGCTTATATGGACACAACAGTGCTGTAGATGATTCTGATACTCGTAAATTAGCTGCCGTCTGAATCCCCAGATTACAAATTTACCTTTTAGCAGCTAGGTGTTTGAAGAAGACAACGTTTTATTGATGTAAACATCGGGTACAATTGACATCGGGCTATTTCTTTGTTGCCCATGAAGTTGTTGAGTTGAGAGAAATACCAAAAATGTGAAATGATGTTCTTCATCAAAAGAGTCAACAATCTCAACAAAATGTGAAACATTTTCACTTCATTATGTAATAATACATGCAATTTGTACTTAACAGTGTGAACACACCATGTAATTAATGATTACATATAGCAGAGGTTATTACAAAGTGTTAATAGAATGTACTAACTTTGGTCCATTCTAAAAGCAGGTGTTTTATGGTAGGGCCAGATGTTTTCACAGTAAAAACATTTGAGACATCTAAGACATTTTTTTTATTATTTGTTTCGATCTACATGCATCAGTACACACCATGTACTCTGTGCTCACACATGCTCAACATACACATTGACTTCACCCTCTGTGCAGATGGCCTGAAGTCACAGATCTCTTCTCTTGAAACTTGTTATAATGTTTGATGTGCAAACACACAGCTCTTCATCTTGATTCTGGAGACAGGAGAGTGTTGCTGCTCTCATGTATGAAGTGTTTCACATTTTATGGCCACTGTTTCTCCTTCACACTGGTGAGAAGAGGGTGAGACGAGCGGGCATGTTTCTAAATCCTACACACTGATCCTCTGAGAGCAGTGTGATGCTGGCCTCTTTCAATAATCCCTGACTGAAAGAATATTTTGTTTTTGTATTTCTGTCTCATGCTCCATCTCTCCAGGTGATTATCAGGATTGAAGACTTAATGCCATCGATCTATACTTAACCTTCATAACTTAATTGCTGATGTAGTGAAAGTATCAAACAATTCAGCATCAGAGCCATCAAGAGACTCTAACTCCTCTAAAGAAAATAAAGCTCTCGATATAATCTTCTTAGCATAAGATGGAACACAAGATGTAACTCAAACCATTTGTGGTTCAGAATGTTTTGCTGTTTATTTGATTTAATCTTAAAAAATGAGCAGTGCGCTTCTTTCCTTTTCCTATCCAAGTGGCACAATCTGTTGAGACTACCATTAACAAATATTTTTTATGAAGTAAACTGATTCTATAGAGAGAAGTTTATTCAGTTCATTTATCTCATCCATTAGACTCCTCTCCTTCATCAAGTGTTTCTTGTTTGTTTTCATGAATGTGTCTTAATGGTGTGTCCTCTAAAAGCATTCTTAAATGACTCGAAGACATTGTGTTTCTAGATATCATTCATAAATCCTTTGATAAATAAACATGGTATCATCTAAAAGCCTGAAGATTTTCAGCTGTAATGACTTAAATTGTTCCGACAGCATGATCAGATCTTTAGTTTTAGATCTCACTGCAGCATTTTGATTCCTGGGGAATAAGAGAAAAGAAAAAAGAAAAATCAATATTTGCCCTCTGCACCACGTCTGTCTATTTGAGTCCGGATTTTGTATCCTCCAAATGTCCACTAGATCGAAGGACACCTGAAGTTCTGAGGATGGTTGGTGAGGGAGTGAGAACCTACATGGTTTCTGCTTATATTAAAAACTGTATTGAAACTTCCAAACAAAATAATTTGGTTCTTCTTATAAGAAGAGATAACATGATGGACTAAATATATATATATATAT